>CM051235.1:200228762-201428762 GCA_027917425.1 Gastrophryne carolinensis
TTACCACCATATATACCAGCTACCAGAAGACAAGAGAGTCATTAAGAGCCCTTATTAGGGCTACTACGCTGAACAGTATATAGCTCATATTCTATGTAGTCAGGCAGGGCCCCAGAAGCTCAGAATATCGCTTTTACCACCATATATACCAGCTACCAGAAGACAAGAGAGTCATTAAGAGCCCTTATTAGGGCTACTACGCTGAACAGTATATAGCTCATATTCTATGTAGTCAGGCAGGGCCCCAGAAGCTCAGAATATCGCTTTTACCACCATATATACCAGCTACCAGAAGACAAGAGAGTCATTAAGAGCCCTTATTAGGGCTACTACGCTGAACAGTATATAGCTCATATTCTATGTAGGCAGGCAGGGCCCCAGAAGCTCAGAATATCGCTTTTACCACCATATATACCAGCTACCAGAAGACAAGAGAGTCATTAAGAGCCCTTATTAGGGCTACTACGCTGAACAGTATATAGCTCATATTCTATGTAGTCAGGCAGGGCCCCAGAAGCTCAGAATATCGCTTTTACCACCATATATACCAGCTACCAGAAGACAAGAGAGTCATTAAGAGCCCTTATTAGGGCTACTACGCTGAACAGTATATAGCTCATATTCTATGTAGTCAGGCAGGGCCCCAGAAGCTCAGAATATCGCTTTTACCACCATATATACCAGCTACCAGAAGACAAGAGAGTCATTAAGAGCCCTTATTAGGGCTACTACGCTGAACAGTATATAGCTCATATCCTATGTAGGCAGGCAGGGCCCCAGAAGCTCAGAATATCGCTTTTACCACCATATATACCAGCTACCAGAAGACAAGAGAGTCATTGAGAGCCCTTATTAGGGCTGCTATGTTTTAAAAATTGTGTGGAGGCCCAAGAGCTGAGACCTTTTAAAAATTGTGTGGAGGCCCAAGAGCTGAGACCTTTTAAAAATTGTGTGGAGGCCCAAGAGCTGAGACCTTTTAAAAATTGTGTGGAGTCCCAAGAGCTGAGACCTCTTAAAAATTGTGTGGAGGCCCAAGAGTTGAGACCTCTTAAAAATTGATTGTATTAAGCCCAAGAGGTGAGCCATCATTTTTTTCATTAATACAGCAATTCTACGGCGGTTAAGGAGGAGGAGGAGGAGGAGGAGGAGGAGGAAATGGCACTTCATACAGATGGCACTTCACTCTTGGCTGCTTTCCACTGTTGTACAAGCAAAGTCCGGGTCAATCCACTTGCTGTTCATTTTGATTAGCGTCAGCCTGTCGGCACTGTCGGTTGACAGGCGGCTGCGCTTATCGGTTATAATGCCCCCGGCTGCGCTGAACACCCTTTCTGATAGCACGCTGGCAGCAGGGCAGGCAAGCACCTCCAAGGCGTACAGGGACAGTTCCAGCCACGTGTCCAACTTGGAGACCCAGTAAGTGTAGGTCGCCGAGGGATCGGGGAGGACAGGGGTGTGGTCTGCCAGGTAGTCCCGCAACATCCGCCGATACTTGTCCCTCCTGCTGATAGCGGGCCCCGCAGTGATGGAAGTTGCACGAGGGGGTGACATGAACGTGTCCCACACCTTGGAGAGTGTTCCCCTGGTGGCTGTGGGCCTGATCGATGTTGTCAGACTCTGGGAGACACTCTCCTCTCTGCCGCCAGCGATGCTGGGTGGGAAAATCTGCATCATGTTCTGCAAGAGTTCCCTCTGGTATTCCAGTAATCGATTCGTCCTCTCCTCTACCGGAATAAAAGAGGAGAAGTTATCTTTATACCGGGGGTCCAGGAGTGCGAAGACCCAGTATAGTTTGTTCTCCAATATCCGGACAACACGTATGTCCCGGGAAAAGCAGCCCAGCATGAAGTCAGCCATGTGTGCCAGACTCTGAGTAGGCATGACCTCACTGCCCCCACCAGAAGGATCATTTTCCATTTCCTCCTCTTCCTCCTCCTCTCCGCCCCATCCGCGCTGAACCAATGGGACGCACACAGCCTGACTGCTACCCTCGCCGCCAGCATCCTCTTCCACAGCCACCTCCACGTTGTCCTCCTCCTCCTCATCCTCCTCCTCCTGCAACTGCCACCGAGCAGCAGACAAAAGTGTGGTCTGACTGTCTACCTGCGTTGCGTCTCCTCCTACCCCCGTCTCCTCTGTGTGCAATGCGTTCTCCCTTATTGCGATGAGCGATTCTTTAAGGACGCCTAGGAGCGGGATGGTTACGCTCACTATAGCGTCCTCGCTGCTGACCTTCTTAGTGGACTCCTCAAAGATACGCAATACATCGCATATGTCTGCCATCCATGGCCACTCGTGGTTGGCAAACTGAGGGAGCTGAGTTGGAGGCACGCGTGGATGCATCATCTGGTACTCCATCAATGCTTTCTGCTGCTCACACACCCTGGCCAACATGCAATAGGTGGAATTCCAGCGAGTGGGCAGGTCGCACAACAGCCGATGTTGAGGCAAATGGAGGCGTTGCTGGATTTTTTTTAAGCTAGCAGCAGCTACAGTTGACTTCCGAAAGTGAGCGCACAAGCGCCGCACTTTGACCAGTAGCTCTGCCAGGTTGGGGTAAGTCTTTAGAAACTTTTGTACTACCAAATTAAAAACGTGGGCCAGGCATGGTACGTGATTGAGTTCTGCAAGCTCCAGAGCCGCCACCAGGTTACGGCCGTTATCGCACACGACCATGCCTGGTCCTAGCTGCAGCGGCGACAGCCACATCTCTGTCTGCTGCAATATGGCGTGCCTCACCTCTGCGGCGCTGTGCTTCCTGTCACCCAAGCTGATGAGCTTAAGCACCGCCTGCTGACGTCTCCCCGTGCCAGTGCTGCAACGCTTCCAGCTAGGGGCTGAGGGCGATGTTAAGGCAGAGGAGGAGGAGGAGGAGGAGGAGGAAGAGGAGGGGGGTCTATCAGAACCCGTGCTGGCAATCTTGGGCGGGGGTGGTATGTAGGCCGTCCCTGTTTGCGACCCCGTCCCCGCTTCCACAACATTCACCCAGTGTGCCGTCAAAGAGATGTAGCGTCCTTGGTCGCAAGCGCTTGTCCACGAGTCGGTGGTCAAGTGGACCTTTGCGCTGACTGCGTACCTCAGGGTCCGCCTGATGTTACGCGACACGTGCTGGTGCAGGCGGGGACGCCGCACCGGGAAAAATAGTGGCGGCTAGGGACGGAATAGCGAGGTGCGGCAGCCGCCATCAGGTCGCGGAAGGCCTGCGTCTCCACAAGCCTAAACGGCAACATCTCCAGGGCCAGCAGTTTGGAGATGAGGCAGGTTAAGGCTTGGGCTTGGGGGTGACTGGAGGCGTACTTCCGCCTGCGGTTGAACGCCTGCGAGATGGACAGTTGATGGGACGAGGAGATGGAAGGTGCAGACGAAGATGCGGGGGAAGGGGGGGCTGAAGGAGAAGGCCCCAAAGTAGCCGAGGCAGAGGCAGATGTGGAGGTGTCCTGGCTGGAGGTCTGGACCGCAGTGGCAGCACACAACAAAGGGGAAGAGGCAGTGGCAGCAAGACGGGGCGCAGGTTGTATTGCGTTTGCTCTCTCCCACTCAGCCCAGTGCTTGAATTCCAAGTGACGGCGCATGCCTGAGGTGGTCTCAGAGCCCCTACTCAGTTTTGAGTGGCAGATTGCGCAAACCGCGCTCAGTTTGTCATCCGCGCAAACATTAAAAAATCTCCACACCACAGAAGTACGAGGCCTCGATGGGGGAGCTTCGCGCGACTGCCTGCTGCCGGGAAGAGCTTCGGCCCTGCTGGCTGTGGCCTGCCTTCTCTGTCTGGACTGTCCTCTGCCTCTGGACTGTCCTCTGCCTCTTGCTGCCTTATTCGGTGATGCGCAGACCGCATCTCCACTGCTTTCCCCGCTGGACATCACCCCTGTCCAAGTGGGGTCGGTCATTTCGTCGTCCACCACCTCCTCTTCCACTTCCTCTCTCTGCTCCTCCTCCTGCCCACTGGACATTCCAACAGCCTCCCTTGATGGCAACTGCGTCTCATCATCATCGCTCATGATAGCAGATGCTGGTTCCGGGTCCACATCACTAGCAGATGGCGGATACTCAAGTGTTTGGGCATCACTACAAACAAATTCCTCTGCTAGCTCCTGGGATTCTTGCAGCACATCTGGAAAAGGACCCGAAAAGAGGTCCTGGGAGGGGTCAAGGGTGGGCTGACTCTGTTGGCCAGGTTGGGAGGAAGGAGGGTCAGAGTGAGACTGTGTGGATGACTGGGTGGTGGACAAGTGACTGGAAGCGTTATCGGCCATCCATTGCACCACCTGTTCACGCTGCTCAGGCTTTAACAGAGGTGTACCCCGCCCCCCGCATAACTGTCCCATAAAGGCAGGGAAGCTGGATGAGCGTAATGCTGGCTGCCCCTCATCAGCACGCATTGTATCCCCACTGGCTTCAACGCGGTTTGTGCCCCCACCAGCATTTCCGCGCCCCCGTCCTCGTCCACGTCCCTTTGCGCTAGCCCTCCGCATTTCAGACGTTTTACTTTTTTGGCCACGCGTTATGCCAAATATAAAAATATTTTTAAGAAGAACACCTGGCTATACAGCCGTATACTGCCAGAAGGTGAAATGGTGCCTATACGCACCGGGTATATAACAAGGTTTTGTTGGTAAAGAGGACACAAAACAGTAGTGCCAAATATAAAAATATTTTTAAGAAAAACACCTGGCTATACAGCCGTATACTGCCAGAAGGTGAAATGGTGCCTATACGCACCGTGTATAAAACAGTGTTTTGTTGGCACAGAGGACACAAAACAGTAGTGCAAAATATAGTTTTGTATATAGGTGCTAATACACCACTGAAGCCTTTCTGTCCCTATTCCAGCATCAGCAGCTACCCCTCACTAAAGCAGCCGTTTTGAGCAGAGTGTATATAGTTTTGTATATAGGTGGTAATACACCACTGAAGTCTTTCTGTCCCTATTCCAGCAGCAGCAGCTACCCCTCACTAAAGCAGCCGTAGCTGCAGCACTAATAAGTGCTCAGCTCTTGGGCCTCCACATAATTTTTAAAAGGTCTCAGCTCTTGGGCCTCCACACAATTTTTAAGAGGTCTCAGCTCTTGGGCCTCCACACAATTTTTAAGAGGTCTCAGCTCGTGGGACTCCACACAATGTTTGAGAGGTCTCAGCTCTTGGGCCTCCACACAATTTTTAAAAGGTCTCAGCTCTTGGGCCTCCACACAATTTTTAAAAGGTCTCAGCTCTTGGGCCTCCACACAATTTTTAAAAGGTCTCAGCTCTTGGGCCTCCACACAATTTTTAAGAGGTCTCAGCTCTTGGGCCTCCACACAATTTTTAAAAGGTCTCAGCTCTTGGGACTCCACACAATGTTTGAGAGGTCTCAGCTCTTGGGCCTCCACACAATTTTTAAGAGGTCTCAGCTCGTGGGACTCCACACAATGTTTGAGAGGTCTCAGCTCTTGGGCCTCCACACAATTTTTAAAAGGTCTCAGCTCTTGGGCTTCCACACAATTTTTAAAAGGTCTCAGCTCTTGGGCCTCCACACAATTTTTAAAAGGTCTCAGCTCTTGGGCCTCCACACAATTTTTAAGAGGTCTCAGCTCGTGGGACTCCACACAATGTTTGAGAGGTCTCAGCTCTTGGGCCTCCACACAATTTTTAAAAGGTCTCAGCTCTTGGGCCTCCACACAATTTTTAAGAGGTCTCAGCTCTTGGGCCTCCACACAATTTTTAAGAGGTCTCGGATCTTGGGCCTCCACACAATTTTTAAGAGGTCTCAGCTCTAAGCTTCCCTTACTGCTGGGGTGACACACTGTAACAAACCTCCTCCTGTAAGCTTCCCTTACTGCTGGGGTGACACACTGTAACAAACCTCCTCCTGTAAGCTTCCCTGACTGCTGGGGTGACACACTGTAACAAACCTCCTCCTGTAAGCTTCCCTTACTGCTGGGGTAACACACTGTAACAAACCTCCTCCTTTAAGCTTCCCTTACTGCTAGGGTGACACAATGACACAAGAGGACATGTCTGACCACATCTCACACACACACACACACACACACACACACAATGACAATTAGGGGTGGGGTCTATTTATTTTCCCCCTTGCCTATGCCATCTGTGGTTGTCATAGGCAACGTGATTTTAAGGGGTGCAGAATTTTGTTCTTCTTTTTTGTACAGTTTGGCTTGGGGTCCATGGCAATGTAGAGGAAAGAAGGTTTCCTTGTCTTGTCTCACTTTACGTAGAAGTTATATTGTGTTTGGAGTGTATTGTTGAGTGGCTGTGATAGTGGCGTAATAGTGCGACTTGGGCGCGTTATATGCACCCAGACATGCTTCCCCTGCTGTCCCAGTTGCATTCCAGCAGTGTTGGCATCATTTTCTGATGTTTCAGGGTGGACTTGGTGACCTCCAAGTGGTCGAATTGAGATTTCCAAGTGTCGAGCATTTTTTTCCCATAGACTATAATGGGATTCGATATTCGGTCGAGTAACGCGGTCTATTCGAATCGAAATTCGAAATTCCGAATATTTCACTACTCGCTCATCTCTAACTACTATAGAACAATATATCTTTATCTAACAATATACAGTGGATACAAATGTTTACACACCCTGATACATGGCAGGTTTGTGTCATGTAAAAAACATCAGACCTAGAAGAATCTTTTCAGAGTTTTTTCACCTTCAATATGAACTTTAATCTGTACAACTCCAACTGAAATCACTTAGAGGGACAGATAAAAGTAATAAAACTCAAGCAATGTGGTTGCATAAGCGTGAATGCCCTCTTATAGTTGCGGGGGTGTTTTCAATGGTTGGGGGAGGTGTTTTAAATATTAACACATTTAAACTCATGTTATGTAGTAGTCAGTACACAGCTGCCAACATTTAAAGTGATTCTGCCCCTCCCCCAAATAAAGATTTGCTGTCCTAGTTTTTCTGACAGTTTCTTAGATTCATTTTACAGCAATATCCATGGTCTATAAACAGCTTACAAGTGAAAGGGATCTCTTTGTCAAAAGGTGTCAGTCAGGAGAAGGGTATAAAAGCATTTCCAAGGCATTAGGCAGGGGCGTAGCTAGGTGCGAGTGGGGAGGGCACTTGCCCCGGGTGCAGCAGGTCAGGGGGGCCTGAGCACATTTGGGGAAGCGCCATTTTGAATCTTTGCCCCAGGTGCCAGAAATCCTAGTTACTCCTGTGCATTAGGTGTGGGGTAGAGTAGCAAGATGGAGGCTTTTTTTTTTTTACAAAGACAAACACCCAAGCCCAAACCTCCATCAAGTCTGCCAAAAGCATGTCGAAAAACATTTCAATGCCACATTGTGTTTTTAAACAGATATTTGCACAGTAGCACTTATGCACTTTGGTTGATTGTAATATTGGCACTGAAATATTAGAATTATGGGATGGGATATAGGTAAAATTGGGATGCCCCTGGGAGTGTACGGTCCAGTTTTTTATGTTTTTTAATTGTTTGTAATGTGATTTATGTGGGTAATTACTAATAAATAAATGTACCTATGAATTTATGATACATATTTAGTTGCATTATTCATTGCTGTGGAGGAGGTGCGGTGGTTTGGAACTATTTAGGGTGAATTGCTGGATTCACCACCAATACATTAGAATTCCATGTTGAAAAACATGTCGCGGTCTAATGCAGCAGGAACTGGGGCTTTACTCAAGGTGAAGGACACTATGAACAGTTCCAGACATGAGTAAATTCTGGCACCAAAACTTCAGGCCTCTGTTAAAAAGCTGAAGAACTTCACCTTTCAGTATGACAACGACCCGAAGCATAATTCCTCCATATCCACCAAAGAATGTCTTCACCAGAAAAAGACCATTGTTTTAGAATGGCCCAGCTAGTGCCCAGACCTGACTCCAATTGAAGATCTGTTGGGTGACCTGTATACAGACGATGCCTTCACAACTGGACAGGTTTGAAGAGCTTTTGATTGGCATGCTTATAAGACTCCTACCCAAAAGTCTGAATGCTGTTATGAATGCAAACACTGTATATAGTTTAAACTGGACCTTCACCCTGAATAAGAGTATATCTTATATGTTTCCCACACCCTGTACATACAGATTGCTCACATTAAAGATCATCCTACCTGCATCTACTGCATTTTCTGAGCCTTTAAACATACTAGAGTGCCAGGTTGCAGTCTTCTGACTGTGTTGCTCTGCATTCTGGGATTGCTGACCTTTTCCTGACCCCAGCTCCGCTCTGCCTGTGCAAAGCACAGCTATAACCCCGCCCCCTGCTCTTTTGCACCCTCTCCTCAGTAAGTGTGATGCTTGTGAGGCAAGATGGCGGCGCCCATATCCTGGAGTCCTGAACAGAGTTGCAGCCCGGTGGGGAAAAAAATAAAAAGTGACTAAAAACTTAAAATCTATTTATTTTAGATTCTGGGGAATAGTTTTTTTAAGTGTTTGGGCTTTTCATGAAATGATGCCGAAGGTCCTGTTTTAGGGGTGTTCAGATTAAGGTTACCACATTATTTTACTTCTTTTTTCCCCATCCTAAAAGATTGGTTTGCTTTTCAGTAGGATTAAAAGTTCTGAAATGATTTTTAAATGACAAAAACTCAACACGGGGCAGTTGAAACAGGAGCGTAACTATAGAGGGTACAGGAGTTGCAACTGCACTGAGGCCCAGGAGGTCAGGTGAACTCCATATTTGTTGCTCCTCCACTTTATGTATCATATTAGTGCTTACTTGGCATCATTTAGAGAAAGGAAGCAACATGCATCTCTTCTTTTTCAGTGTTTAGTTGTCTAGCTGCATCCAATTGAGTTAAAAGAAGGAATGAAAAAAAGTTTACAGCATGAGCCTTGAAATGGCCCCAATTTAACCCTTTAAATGCCAAGCACATAGTTTCTACGTGGTTGCTTCTCCTACCGTTAAGTGCCAAGCACGTAGGCCTGCCATTTCCCCCTGCTAGTTAAAAAATTGCGCTTTCAGATTTTAGCTTGTTTTTTCTTATTTGCATATTGCTATTTTAGGAAAAGGTGTTTTTTATTCTGCTTTTTTATACATTTTTTCGGGAAACCCTGTGCAACCTAAGAATTCTTTGAGGGATCACTTACAGAAAGATGAGCCCACTACAATTAGCTGGGTACGCTTAGAAACCTTAATATGTGTACTTTCAGGGAATGTATGGTTTATGGGGGGTATTCCAAATATAAAGGGTTGTTTTGGTAGAAAAAGCGCAAGGTGCGCACTTTGTCTGTAGAGCTGAAATTTTCAAGAAAAATTACCGTTATGCTCATGCTTTACTTTGGGGTGTTTGCCAACTCTTCCCTTGACACTAGCTATGCATGTTGGGAATCATTCTGTTCGGGGGATGTTGCTTTTTGAGATTTAACTTGTTTTTTCTTCTTTGTAGTTTTTTTTAGGAAAATGTGGCTTTGATTCAGCTTTTTTATCCTTTTTTTAGGGAAACTCTTTGTAACCAAAGAATACATTGAGGGATTACTTCCAGAAAACTGTGGCCACATCAACAAGCCTGGTACGTCTAGAAAGCTTGAGGTGTGAGAATATATAGTTTAGCATAGTTGCATTTTATCTGAAAATCCCCTAAAGTGCTGTTTCAGTTTGGGGGAATCTCCTGGGCAGGAAAGGGTGTCTACCAACACATGTGTGGTATCGCTGTAACTGGGAGAAATTGGGACTTTACACGCAATAAGATTTTAATGACAAGCTTATATTTTGTATTACAAAAAAACACTACAAATTGTAAAAAATAGATTTTTTAAAGTTTTTTTGCACATATTTAACCCAAAAATATTGAGACAAACAAGACATTTCATGTTAAAGCCCAGACTCTGCTGAAAAAAAAAATATAATATAATATTTTCCTGGGAAATCCCTTAAAAAATCACATTTGAACATACGTAGTGCAAAATAGTGCAAAATGGTCTGGCAACAAAAACTCCAGGTAGGCTGGCACTTAAAGGGTTAATGTCCCTATCAGGGCCCTGTCACATATAGAGGCCGATTCATTAATAGCGCCAGGTAGCGACAGATGAGCGCCAGTAGCGTGATTTTCACAGCGCCAGCTAGTATTCGCTGTGCTTGGCCGGGGTTTGCTTGTTGACAGCGACTCAGTCGGTGTGCGGTAATGTTGAATACGGGGTTAGGGGTCGATGTTTCACAGGTTCCGCGCTGTATGGGTGCGCCTGACAGCGAATGGCCAGAGCGAACGGCTTGCTGCAGATTCATTAACAAATCACGCTCAAAAATTTCTCGCGCTGTGAATTCCTTGTTTAAACCCCAGAGCGCTGGCGGCGATGTGTGTAAAGTAGTTTTTAACCCCCAAACAACCATTTTTTTTTAATGTAAAAATTATACAAGTTTTTCTAAACATTTTGTAATATGAATACATTAATATCAGACCTGTAATATCAATTCTGCACATATTTTTTTTTTTTTTTTTTTACCTTATAAAAAATATCTAACATTGCCGTAGTGGTCACAGAATTTTTGACAGTTAAAAAAAAAACAAAAAAACAAAATCAATTAATTATGAATATTTAAAGATTGCTCCATTGAAATGCATTGGAGAGCGCCAGGGAGCGACAGGTCATACCTGGCGCTGTGATGGGATTAGTAGCGGCGCTGTTCGTTGCAGTCGGCTACATGATGAATCCCGCGCTAGCTGACGCTCTCGCCGGCGCTAGCCTCATTTAGCGTGATAAATGCGTCATTGTGACCGCCGCCGGGCGTACTTGAGTCGGTAGCCGCCGTTAGCTGGCGGTACCTGGCACTCGTCAGACACTACCTGGCGCTAGCCCTTGATAAATAAGGCCCATAGTTAGGCCACTGGTTGAATAGTCAGTAAAAGGGTGCTCATATTGGTCCACTATGTGAAAAGATCATTTTCTAAGGATCTTGATCCCCATAGCAGCTGCACATGCTGGTCACATGCATGGTGATTGCACTCCTCTGGCATTGCCTTGTCTTCTGGGTCTGCTGACTGTTTCCAGTCTTGCAGGGTAATTAAACTGCGAGCTGCATCTTCCCCCCCCCACCTTTAGATTTAGTTGCGTCGCCAGCGCTCGCCCAGAGTCATATCTTGGGGAATATAAAGACCGCGGAGGTGATAGAATTATACACAGATTACTCTGCAAAATTGCCCGTCGCCAGCCTTTTATTTTGCCAGAAATATATTTATTTCAGGAATGGGCAGGGGCGCTGCTGCTGTCACTGCGGAGGCACAAATTATCCATCTACCTTATATAACACCAGAGGCAGAATGTCTGACTAATGTATTACTGGAGACTCAACAGACTAGGACAGAACAGGCATAACCCTACTGTGGGGCCCAGTATATCTCCTTTCTCTAAATAGGACCCAGCTAGTATATGAGTGGAGACCTCACAGACAGTGCTGCCATTGAGACAGTACAGGCATAACTCTACTCTGGGGCTCAGTATATCTCCTTTCTCTAAATAGGACCCAGCTAGTATATGAGTGGAGACCTCACAGACAGTGCTGCCATTGAGACAGTACAGGCATAACTCTACTATGGGGCCCAGTATATCTCCTTTCTCTAAATAGGACCCAGCTAGTATATGAGTGGAGACCTCACAGACAGTGCTGCCATTGAGACAGTACAGGCATAACTCTACTCTGGGGCCCAGTATATCTCCTTTCTCTAAATAGGACCCAGCTAGTATATGAGTGGAGACCTCACAGACAGTGCTGCCATTGAGACAGTACAGGCATAACTCTACTATGGGGCCCAGTATATCTCCTTTCTCTAAATAGGACCCAGCTAGTATATGAGTGGAGACCTCACAGACAGTGCTGCCATTGAGACAGTACAGGCATAACTCTACTATGGGGCCCAGCATATCTCCTTTCTCTAAATAGGACCCAGCAATTATATCAGTGGAGACCTCACAGACAGTGCTGCCTTCGATACAGTACAGGCACAACTCTAATATAAGGCCAATTAAATGTCTGTTTTGTAGATGGGGCCCAATAATGTATGTGGAACCCCCCCCAAAACAGCACTGCCATCAGGAACGTTCAGGTATAGCTCTAGTAAGGGGCCTGGCTAATGCAATGTAAATAGGGGGGCCTGACTACTGTATTATTTAAGACCCCACACAAGACACACCACCATCAGGATAGTACAGGTAGAATTTCTTTTGTGTAAATGGAGCCCTAATAATGTATTAGTTATACAGTATTAGTTAGAGACCCCACAGCTCCACCATCAGGATGATGAAAGCATAACCCTACTATGGGGGACAGCAACATTCATTTTTAAATGGGGCCTAGATAATGTATCAGTTAAGGCCCCACAGACAGCTCCACCATCAGGATGGTGAAAGCATAACCCTACTATGGGGCCCAGCAAAATTCATTTTTAAATGGGGCCTAGATCATGTATCAGTTAAGACCTCACAGACAGCACCACCATCAGGGCAGTGCAGGTAAAACATTAGTATGGGGCCTGGGAAATTTCCTTTTGGTAAACTAATGACACCCTACAAACAGCACCACCATAAGAACAGGTAGAACTTGGGGTATAGCTAATGTATCAGCTGAGCCTCCACTGACTGTGTCCCTGTCAGGGCAGTAGATGCTTAACTCTAGTATATGGTCCAGCAAATTTCCTTTCTGTAAATGGGGCCCAGCTAATGTATCAGTTGAGACCACACAGACAGCACCACCCTCAGAACATGGTAAAATTCCTTTCTGAAAATGAGGCCCAGCTAATGTATCAGTTGAGACCCACCAGGCAGCGCTACCATAAGGACACTAAAGGCATAACTCTAGTAAGTGGCCCGGCTAAAGTCTTTTCTGTAAATAAGCACAACTAATGTATCAGTTAAGATCCCACAAACAGCACCACCATCAGAACATGGTGAATTTCCTTTCTGTAAATGGGGCCCAGCTAATGTATCAGTTGAGACAGCGCTGCCATAAGGGCCATGAAGGCGTAACGCTAGTACCACCATCAGAACAGCACAGGAATATTTCTATTCCTACCGAAACTGCACTCACCAAAGTCACCAATGATCTACTGACAGCCAAATCCAAAGGCCACTACTCTGCTCTGATTCTTCTCGACTTATCATCTGCTTTTGACACTGTCGACCATGCTCTGCTTCTCAATATTCTTTCTTCTCTTGGAATCCAAGATCTCGCACTCTCTTGGCTCTCCTCCTATCTCTCTCACTGCACATTTAGTGTATCTTACTTAAACACCATTTCCTCTCCCCGGCCTCTGTCTGTTGGGGTACCACAAGGCTCAGTCCTAGGACCCCTACTTTTTTCAATATACACTTCTGGTATTGGACAACTAATAACCTCGCTAGGCTTCCAATATCACTTTTATGCAGACGACCCTCTCTGGCCCGAATCTCTCTTCTCTCCTCTCTCGCCTCCCTGACTGTCTAACAGCCATCTCTTCCTTCATGACATCTCGCTCCCTTAAACTAAACATGGACAAAACAGAACTGGTCATTTTCCCACCATCTTCCTCCCCTCTCTAACACCACAATTTCTGTAAATACTCTTACAATAACTGCAACTCATCAAGCTCAATGCCTGGGCGTCATTCTGGACTCCTCTCTCTCGTTCACACCTCACATTCACTCCCTAGCCACCTCCTGTCGTCTCCAACTCAAAAATATCTCCCGCCTCTGTCCCTTCCTCTCACCTGTCACCACTAAAATGCTAGTGCATGCCCTGGTCATATCCCGACTGGACTACTGCAACACCCTCCTCTGTGGTTTGCCAACAAACAGACTAGTTTCCCTCCAATCTATTCTAAACTCTGCCGCTCGCCTCATCCACCTCTCCTCTCGCTTCTCCAGTGCTGTCCCCCTTTGTCAATCCCTCCACTGCTTACCTGTCTCCCATATAGTTCAGTTCAAACTTCTAACGCTAACCTACAAAGCTCTCTCTAACCAGGCCCCTTCCTACATTTCATCTCTGATCCAGCGTTACCAACCCAAGCGCAACCTCCGCTCCGCCTCGGACATTCTCCTGTCCTCTTCCTTGGTAACTTCCTCGCACTCCCGCCTACAAGATTTCTGCCGTGCCTCCCCACTTCTCTGGAATGCACTTCCCCGCTCGATCCACTCTCCATCACTCCAAGCCTTTAAAAGTGCCCTCAAAACTCACTTCTTCAGACAAGCATATGACCTGGCTTAAGCAACTCCTATAACCTTCAATGGCACATGCAGCCATACTCAAGCTCTACCACTTGTGACCCCGCCCCTTTGTCTCCACCCCCATCCTTTAGACTGTAAGCCCGCAAGGGCAGGGCACTCCTCCCTATTGTCTCCTGTGCTCACAACACTTGGTTTTAACCTTGGCATCTAATTTTGTAATGTTCTCTGTACTATATGTTTTACCCTGTCTGTAATCATACCATGTAAAGCGCTATGGAAGTTGATGGCACTATATAAATAAACAATAATAATAATAATAGTATAGGGCCAGCTGATGTAGAAGTTGAAACCCCACAGACAGTGTTTTTTTGCTAAATTTATAAAAAAAAAACTTCATATAACAAATCTACTAAATTTTGATTGAATTTACTCATAATCTGAATCTGAAGAGCAACACTACTTTTTACATAACTTTACATTTAATTGAACATTATAACAGCCCTCTAAGCTAAGGCTGTTATCACTAGAAATCTATTTCTGACGTGTTTCACAACTGACTTCATCAGGGAGGGTTTTAACACATTATTAGTTTTTTGATTTTTTTAAATACATACTGCTGGGGAAAAAGTACTATCTGCACTGTATGCCCCTTTTATACCTTGCAGGCAATATTTGCCCTCCAGGGCAGTTCTTGTGCCCATGTTTACACAAAAAGAATGTGTCCGTTTAGAGAGACATTTTTTGAGAAGATTGGGGTTAGGGAAGAGGTTCAAGACAGTTATATCCTACTCCCTTCATCAACCCATCCTGGGGTTATATATTTTATAGATCAACAAAGTTTACATGAGGTGTAAATAACCTTCCGTGAGGAAACTGTTAGGACGAAAGGCGTTGTTTTTAATTTACAGTTATAGTTAATGAGTGATAATGTGTTTTTTATATATTATACTATGATAATGTGATAATGTGTAAGGATAATGTGTATACTTGTTCTTGGATATTGAATCTCTGTAAGGTGAAGATGACCCCAGTGATTGAGTGTTAGGGCGAGCGCTGCACGCCCGTCTCACAGCAAGTCACTTACCTCCATGGCTGCATGCAGCCGTCATCCATCTTGCAGCACTTCCCTCATGGCTGCATCCAGCTGCCGCCCTTCCCCCCATGCTTCCTCCTCACATGCTCAGGTGCGCGCACGTCTCCGTCCACTAGAGGGCGAGCGCACTGGATTCCTGAGATTTAAAGGGCCTGTACAGCACTGATTGGTGTTTGGTCATCCAATCCTGCATCCTCTTCCCCTATTTAAAGAGGCACTTCCTTCCTTCAGTGCCGGATCTTGGTCTCTCCATGCTTGTTGAAAGTCAGACATTCTTGGATTGCTCACCCGTGTACCGACCTCTGCCTGTCCCCGATTATGAACCTTTGCTGCCTGCCCCGACCTCGGCTACTCACCTTTACTGCGAACCTGTGCTGCCAGCCCTGATCTCTGCCTGTACTTACTACGCCTTTTGCCTGCCACTTGTGTACCTCGCTGAACCTCGGCTGACTGTGGGACTGGGCCGCTATTGGGGGGTAGCGACCTGGGGGTCACTCGCCGCACAAGACCAACCTGCCTTGCGGTGGGCTCTGGTGAATACCGGTGGCCCCTTAGACTCCGCTCCCCTGACACGGTACCCGCCATCGGTCCCACGGTTAAAGCGGATCCACACCTGAGTCTGCTTCACCCGGTCCGTGACAGTAAGATCCGGCCATGGATCCCGCTGAGGTGCCGCTGCCTGATGCCACTGAATTGCCTGCTATTGTGGCTATGCAGTCCCGCCAAATTAATCAGCTCTCGGCTATGATGCAGCAGTTACTATCGATTCAGAAACAGCAAGTGCCACCACTGGCCCCAGCTTTCCCGCCACAGACTCCTGTAGCATCTACAGCTAGAATCCGTCACTCCTTGCCGGCTAAATATGATGCGGATGCCAAGTTATGCCGAGGCTTCCTTGCCCAGTGCTCTCTACATTTAGAGTTGTTGGCGGATCAATTCCCCACTGAACGAGCTAAGGTGGCCTTTGTCATTAGTTTGTTTTCTGGAAAGGCCTTGGCCTGGGCCACTCCTTTGTGGGATCGCAACGACCCTGTCACTTCTAGTATTCACACCTTTGTTTCAGAATTTCGCCAGGTCTTTCAGGAGCCTGCCCGGGCTTCATCTGCTGAATCGGCTCTATTGAACTTGGTCCAGGGTGAATTGTCCGTTGGTGAATACGCCATCCGGTTCCGTACCTTAGCATCTGAACTGTCTTGGAATAATGAGGCCTTGTGTGCCTGCTTCAAGAAAGGACTTTCTAGTAAAATTAAAGATGCTCTAGCTGCACGTGACTTGCCTTCGTCTCTCACTGATCTCATCCATCTGGCCACACGCATTGATGTGCGTTTTATTGAAAGGCGTGAGGAATTCCACCAAGAAAGAGATACTCAGCGCCCCAGGAGGGCATCCCGTCTGGCCCCTGTGTTTCAACACCCTTTGTCCGCGCATGTACCTCCCAGTGAGGAGGCCATGCAGGTCGACCGATCCCGCCTGACCCAGTTGGAGAGAACTCGTAGAAGGAACGAGAATCTTTGTTTGTACTGTGCTGGCTCTGAGCATTTTTTGAAAGACTGTCCTATTCACCCTCCTCGTCAGGGAAATGGGCGCACCTAGTGGATGTGGGAGAGGCGTCCCTGGGTGTATGTGCTTCCTCTCCACGTCTCACGGTTTCTGTGCAACTTACCATCGCACCTACCACCTCTTTGAATTTGTCCGCCTTTTTGGATTCGGGCTCTGCAGGAAACTTTATAGAGGCCTCCTTGATTAATAAATATAATATCCCTGTGAACCGCCTCGCAAAGCCCTTATTTATCGCCTCAGTCAATGGTGACAGGCTGGACTGTACCGTGCGTTATCGCACCGTTCCCCTTCTTGTAAAGGTTGGACTTTTCCATAAAGAGAGTATTGAGTTCTACGTCCTCCCTAATTGTACATCTCAGATTCTTCTCGGCTTACCTTGGCTTCGACGTCATGATCCCACGCTTGATTGGAACACCGGCGACATCAAGACTTGGGGTGCGGCATGCTTTAAGAGGTGTTTGAGGTCCGTTCCTGTTCGACCTATTCCTGCTTCAGCCCCATTACTTGGCCTGCCTGAGGTCTACCGGTCCTTTTCCGATGTATTCTGCAAAAAACAAGCGGAGGTACTTCCGCCTCATTGCCCTATAGACCTCTTGAGGGTACCACTCCACCTCGTGGTCGTATTTACCCCCTCTCGGCTCCGGAGACACAAGCTATGTCGGAGTATATTCAAGAAAATCTGCAAAGAGGGTTTATACGGAAGTCTTCCTCTCCAGCAGGCGCGGGTTTCTTCTTCGTGGCAAAAAAAGATGGCTCTCTACTCCCCTGTATTGATTACCGTGGCCTCAATAAGATTACCATCAAAAATCGTTACCCTTTGCCTTTGATTGCTGAATTATTTGACCGTCTGCGTGGGGCCAAGGTTTTCACCAAACTTGATCTGCGAGGGGCCTATAATTTGATACGTATACGTGAGGGCGATGAACGGAAGACAGCCTTCAATACCCGCGATGGCCACTTCGAGTATTTAGTGATGCCCTTTGGTCTTTGCAATGCACCCGCAGTATTCCAGGAATATGTAAATGACATTTTTTGGGACTTGCTTTACTCCTGTGTAGTTGTATATTTGGATGATATACTCATCTTTTCATCTAATCTGGAAGAGCATCACCATCACGTCCGGCAAGTTCTGTCTCGCCTCCGTCAACACCACCTTTACGCCAAGTTGGAGAAGTGTCTTTTTGATCAAACCACCTTACCCTTTCTTGGATATATTGTCTCTGCTCGTGGTCTCCAGATGGACCCCAGCAAATTGAAAGCAGTTTTGGACTGGCCACGTCCTATTGGCCTACGGGCTATTCAACGCTTCCTGGGCTTCGCCAATTACTATAGACAGTTTATTCCCCACTTTTCTACTGTAGTGGCGCCCATTGTGGCTCTCACGAAGAAGAACGCCAATTCTAAGTCTTGGCCTCCTCAGGTGGAAGAGGCCTTCATTGCCTTAAAAAAAGCCTTCTCCTCTGCTCCGGTGCTGTCTAGGCCAGATCCATCTAGGCCTTTTTCCCTTGAAGTAGATGCCTCCTCCATTGGAGCCGGAGCTGTGCTCACCCAAAAATCTTCTACTGACAGAATTCTCACCTGCGGGTTCTTTTCGAAGACCTTTTCTCCGGCTGAAATAAATTACTCCATTGGAGATCGGGAGTTACTCGCCATCAAGTTGGCATTGGAGGAGTGGAGGCATCTCTTAGAAGGTTCCGCACATCAGGTGGTCATCTATACTGACCATAAAAATCTGTCTTATTTAGAAACTGCCCACATCAGGGCGGACGCCCTTTCTCGCTCCTCAGACATCTCTGGTGTTGAATCCACTCCACAACATATTATCTCGCCTGAATGCCTTGTCCACTCCGCACCCGCTGCCGTACAGGCACCGCCGGGAAAGACTTTCGTGCCAGCTCGCCAACGTCGCAAAATATTAAGATGGGGCCATTCTTCACATGTAGCCGGCCATGCCGGCATCAGAAAAGCCTGTGCTATCATTTCTAGATACTATTGGTGGCCTTCCTTAGAAAAGGATGTGACGGAATTCATCCAGGCCTGTACCATCTGTGCACGTGACAAGACTCCTCGCCAAAGACCTGCTGGCCTACTCCTCCCTCTGCCTATTCCAGATACCCCATGGACACACATTGCTATGGACTTTATTACTGACCTCCCTTCTTCGCATGGCAATACTGTTATTTGGGTGGTAGTGGATAGGTTTTCTAAGATGGCGCACTTTGTTCCTTTGCCTGGCCTCCCGTCGGCT
This sequence comes from Gastrophryne carolinensis, assembly GCA_027917425.1. NCBI lineage: Eukaryota > Metazoa > Chordata > Amphibia > Anura > Microhylidae > Gastrophryne > Gastrophryne carolinensis. The sequence goes on from CM051235.1 coordinate 200,247,777, forward strand.
CCTCAGTTGGCGAAATACTTCCTGATGCATATCTTTCGGCTTCATGGGCTTCCTACACACATTGTGTCTGACAGCGGTGTGCAGTTTGTTTCCAAGTTCTGGAGAGCCCTTTGTAAACAAATGAAAATTAAACTGGACTTTTCCTCTACTTATCACCCCCAGTCAAACGGCCAGGTGGAAAGAGTTAATCAGATTCTTGGGCATTATCTTCGCCATTTTGTTTCTGCCCGTCAAGACGATTGGGTCGATCTTCTGCCCTGGGCGGAATTCTCGTATAATTTCAAGGATTCTGAGTCTACGAGGAAGTCCCCGTTCTTGGTAGTATACGGTCGGCATCTTCTTCCGCCTCTGCCCTTGTCCACGTCCTCTGGAGTACCCACCGTGGATGACATCACACAGGATTTCTCTACCATCTGGCAAGAGACCCAACGTGCCCTTTGTCAAGCTTCCGCCCGTATGAAAGTTAGCGCTGATAAGAGGAGAAGAGCTCCGCCTGTCTATTCTCCAGGAGATAAGGTGTGGCTGTCGGCGAAATATATCCGCTTCAAAATTCCTAGCTACAAATTGGGCCCCCGTTACCTGGGTCCTTATAAGATCAAACAACAGATCAATCTAGTTTGTTATAAGCTACACCTACCAACATCACTGCGAATTCCCAATTCTTTCCACGTTTCCCTGTTGAAGCCAGTTATTGTCAATCGATTCTCTCCTAAAACCTTGGTGCCTGCCCCAATCTCTGGTACTGAGGATGCCTTTACGGTGAAAGAGATCCTGGCCTCTAAGATCTCCAGGGGTAAAAGATATTTTTTAGTCGACTGGGAAGGCTGTGGACCTGAAGAAAGATCTTGGGAGCCCAAAGAGAATATTCTAGACCGTAGTCTCATCTCGGACTTTCTGGGTCCCAAGAAGAGGGGGAGACCCAAGGGGGGGGTACTGTTAGGGCGAGCGCTGCACGCCCGTCTCACAGCAAGTCACTTACCTCCATGGCTGCATGCAGCCGTCATCCATCTTGCAGCACTTCCCTCATGGCTGCATCCAGCTGCCGCCCTTCCCCCCATGCTTCCTCCTCACATGCTCAGGTGCGCACACGTCTCCGTCCACTAGAGGGCGAGCGCACTGGATTCCTGAGATTTAAAGGGCCTGTACAGCACTGATTGGTGTTTGGTCATCCAATCCTGCATCCTCTTCCCCTATTTAAAGAGGCACTTCCTTCCTTCAGTGCCGGATCCTGGTCTCTCCATGCTTGTTGAAAGTCAGACATTCTGTCTCACCCGTGTACCGACCTCTGCCTGTCCCTGATTCTGAACCTTTGCTGCCTGCCCCGACCTCGGCTACTCACCTTTACTGCGAACCTGTGCTGCCAGCCCTGATCTCTGCCTGTACTTACTACGCCTTTTGCCTGCCACTTGTGTACCTCGCTGAACCTCGGCTGACTGTGGGACTGGACCGCTGTTGGGGGGTAGTGACCTGGGGGTCACTCGCCGCACAAGACCAACCTGCCTTGCGGTGGGCTCTGGTGAATACCGGTGGCCCCTTAGACTCTGCTCCCCTGACACGGTACCCGCCATCGGTCCCACGGTTAAAGCGGATCCACACCTGAGTCCGCTTCACCCAGTCCGTGACATTGAGTTGAAGCAAGGTGATCGAATTTTTCTTTTCTTTTGCATCATCCTTGATAAAAAGCTATTTTTCGCATAGATCTGCATATGTTTATGTCACAATAAATATTTATCAGTCTAGACTTTGGTATGTTTGTGCTTCATTGTCACAAGGCAGATGTGAAGCCAGTTGTAGTTTTAATTTATCCTAGACACCTGTCACCTTTCGCTAGAGGTTACCCTTGCAGAAGTATATGGATGGACCCATGGGGCAATGGTTATATGACCCCAGGTCCCGTAATTGCTTCGGTGAATGTGAAGATTAAATCTGCCGCGCGCTGTTTGCATGTAAATGATAACTTTCTCTTACTGAGTCAGCCTGACCTCCGAAGAAATGCTCTCGTGGAAGAATTTAAGGTGATTCCGGAGCTCAAGATATCCTCCCTCTTTAAACTTCCTGTCTACATTAAAGCAGACCTACACTTAGCTGCAGCTCACACTGTGGCTGCTGACTCCCTCTCCATTAGTGTGCTGTGACTTCCAGTTCCCCATCATACAAAGACCTGTGGGTAAAATAAGTGTTGCTATGTGATGCATTAAAAAGGGAAAGACTGGGTGTAGTCCTGCGTTAGAGGAAAAGCAACACTTCGCAGGCAGGTCTGCATGAACATGATGAGAGAAGCTCCATTCATTTTCTGCTTAAACACAATTAGTTAATTTCCATAACCTTTTCATTTTCAGCAGTACATTACTTTCACTTTTAGTATTCTTACAGTTACATTAAAAAGTTAACTCCTTTTTTTTTGCTAGAACCACCCTCAAGAAGTGTCATGGGCAGCCGCGAGCCCTTCCTTCTATGGATGCCAGTTGCTGCCATGTGTATCAGTTACTGGTAGTATTTTGTTTCCTCTTTTTTCTCTTTGTGTCCCTCTGTGGCTTCTAATATATTTTTTGATGTTTCATTGCATCCATGGTTTGTTTGCTCTAATTGTTATTTGTTAACTATATCTGGCTTGCACTTGCACTTTTTGCTTGATACAATTTGACTCCATAAATTAAAGATTATTCAGCATATGGATTGCACATATTTTCTTTGTTTTTCAATATATACTATTGACAATTTTCTTTGTTTTTCAATATATACTATTGACAATTGCACTAAATATATATATATATATATATATATATATATATATATATATATGTGTGTGTCTGTGTGTGTGTGTTTTCACCTTAGGGCCGGGCTTCAATTACAATTACAATTGGGGATCAATTACTGATTATTATTCATATATTCTTAGCCCAGGAGATAAAAATGAAACAGAAAATACATACAATTAATGGACAATCACAAAGATTTAAATATAATAATCATTTTTTTTTATTTACATTTTTTTTTGTGCCGGCACATATTAATATAAACCCTATTGGGCCTGCATATATCCATTTTTTACAAAAATATTTAAATTTAATATTATTATTATTTAGGAAGGTTATTGGGGTGGGGGTGTGTTGTGTTTTAAACCTTGTTCATCTTTTTGATCTTTTTTCACCAATAAAAGTCTATTCTTACTTGATTTATCATTGTGGTGCTCCTCCTTTGGGGTAGGTGTTGAGTTACCTCTTCTCCACCCCTTTGTTTTAGGTTATTTACGTGTAGTAAGCACATACCTATTTTTCTAAATCATAACTTTGTCAGGGTGGTGCATGTTGTTAGAGAAATCGAAATAGCTAAAGGGGACTTTGATTGTTATCTACCAACGAATTACTGAAGTTAAATAATTCAAAGTGGCATGGTGTTAAAGGGGAACTTTGGCATTATATACAGAATTTCCCTGTGAATTGATACATTTACTCATCTTTCTGGCAATCCCATGGTGCATGTGCGGACAGGCGACCAATCAGCTGGCTCCACTCCATTTAGCTCTGCTAACATCTGTGATGTCAGAGTAACGAGCAGGCTGAATCAAGCAGTCCCCCTACTCATTCAGAAATACCAGGCACAGGTACTCTCCTCAGCTAGAAGAATAGTGGGGAAGCAGTCACAGCCAGCAAGATGAGTTTTCTCAGTGATCTCCATGTTTCATACAGTGGGGCATCCCAAATCGAGAGTCTCTGGAATATTTTTTTGGGGGGAGGGGGGTCCTCTTAAAGATGGATTCTTCTTCACTGTAATAACACATTCTTTTGTTTTGGTAAAATTTGGTGTTGTTGCAGTTACAGGGTTATTCTGCTTCATTGTAATATGTTATATAAGGGACCTTTAGCATAATATACAGACAGCCGGGGGCTTACATAGCATAGGGGCAGTGCAGGCACGTGCCCGTGGGTCTGTGGAACAAGGGGGCGGGGCACCCTGCCTCCATCTCCTCTGTGGTATGTACAAGGGCAAAATACTTACCTGGGCACCTCTTTCCCAACACAGTGTGGCCACGGGTCAGCTGGGGGGCACATGGTGAGGGTCCTGCTATGGAGCCCCATCATGGCTATGTATGCTCATGCAGATACCTATATAAAAATCTATTGTTATAATGTTAAAGGGGAACTCTAGCATTTTATACAGATGTTTCAAATGATTTTACGCTGTAAAATACATTATTTGGCTAACGGAGGCCTCTGACTTTCTTTGGTCACTTACTGTATTATTTTATTAAAGCAGAACTTCAGTTAAAATTGTACACACCCACCCTTCCCCGCACTGCCTTCCTACCCTGGTGCTGAGGCAGGACGGTGGGATTACAAAGGAAATAACCCTTACCTTAGCCAGGCCCCCGCAACGGATTCTGGGTGTCGCCATCTTGCACTGAAGATGCAGAGCCGCATCCCCAGCTCCATGTGCGCTCCTGTCCGCCCAAGTGAAGCAGCAGATGGAAGCGCGTGTGGAGCCAGGAAGTGTGGCTTTGCTTCTTTTCCTGTGGCCTGGAGGAAAGTGTGGGTGCCTGACTAAGGTAAGGGAACAAAGAAGGGGTGGCAGCCGCTCAGACCATTTTATAACTAACCTGGGAGGTGCATGTTAGCAGGGCAATTAGGATACAAAAGTCTTAAAGGGGCCACAGCACTCAAACCAGTTAGCTTGCTGACCAACCTACAATCTGTCTCTAAACTTAGTTAAAAACAGAGGCTTGGTCACATACATCTGCAGAAGTATGCTTAAGCTGCACCACCAGCGCCAAGGTGCCTCTGTGGGGTGCAGTCCTAACTCTTTATTTTTTTGTACCCCCCCATCCTGCCTCAGCACCAGGGTAGGATGGCAGGGGCTGGGGGTCAGTTAGATTATGGCATATTAAGATTACAGCAAACCGGCTGTCTGGTGGTGACAATATAAATAGCAAGAATAGGGAAGCCAAGATACTTTTTTCTCCTCTGTAGGACATAGGTGTTGTTCTGTCTTCTCAGCAGGACATGAAATGATGCCTCTGTCACTCTGTGCCTAACCCAGGCAAGCTGTAATTGTGTTACCCCAGGCTGTGTGCTCTCCCCTACTGGCTGCAGGATGCGTTGGACCAGCGGATCCCACACGCTCCCGCATGGACTCCTTTAAGCTTTTATTTCTATAGCAACAGAGATATACAAGGCGGCGAGATCAATACTCAGCCGTGCCTGGGTTGAAGGCTGGTGACTAAAACACACAGCCGGGGGGAGATGCAGGCACAGATATGGCTGGTCTGCAATGGAATCTTCATTTAACTAATGCATGCCACTTCAGTCTCTAATGCCCCGAAACTGCAAGGGAACAAGATCAGAGCTCCCCTTTAGCTAAAGAATTTTTTTGTTGAAGAAGGCTCCTCCTTTAAATTACTATATGTAAATGATTCCTGTAAAACTCCTGTAAAACGTGAAGCTGCAGGCTCGTATAAGCTAAAGTATTACTTTAAAAGAATAATGTAAATTTAGAGTGGAACAAGAATGCTCCTTTATCTCCTGTAACCAGTCTGTATGTAAAGCTAGAGGCCTTCTTTAGCAGAATAATGTCCTTCTCACTGCTTCTACTTCTCTCCATTCTGCAGACATATTCATCTTTGCTGCCATTTCTCTCCAATGCCATCTGTATTTTACTATGATGCCACTTATTCTCCATTTCCAGGTCACTTCTCTCTTTTTCTAGCTGTCATATTTTCTGATGCTGCTCTCTTAGCCATCTACACTGATACCACTTCTCTCTATTCCCAGCTGATACTTCTTTCCATTATCAGCTGTCATCTTCTCTCATTGACCAGTGTCACGGACCGGGTGGAGCGGACTCGGGTGTGGATCCGCTTTAACCGTGGGACCGATGGCGGGTACCGTGTCAGTGGAGCGGAGTCTAAGGAGCCACCGGTATTCGCCAGAGCCCACCGCAAGGCAGGTTGGTCTTGTGCAGCGAGTGACCCCCCGGTCGCTACCCCCTAACAGCGGCCCAGTCCCACAGTCAGCCGAGGTTCAGCGAGGTACACAAGTGGCAGGCAAAAGGCGTAGTAAGTACAGGCAGAGATTGGGGCTGGCAGCACAGGTTTGCGGTAAAGGTGAGTAGCCGAGGTCGGGGCAGGCGGCAAAGGTTCAGAGTCGGGGACAAGCAGAGGTCGGTACACGGGGGAGCAATCCAAGAATGTCTGACTTTCAACAAGCATGGAGAGACCAAGATCCTGCACTGAAGGAAAGGAAGTGCCTCTTTAAATAGGGGAAGTGGATGCAGGATTGGATGAGCAGGCACCAATCAGTGCTGTACAGGCCCTTTAAATCTCAGGAATCCAGTGAGCTCGCCCTCTAGTGGATGGAGACGTGTGCGCACCTGAGCATGCGAGAAGGAAGCATTGAGGGAAGGGAGAGAGCTGCAAAATGGATGACGGCTGGATGCAGCCATGGAGGTAAGTGAAGTGCTGCTAGATGGGCATGCGGCGCTCGCCCTAACAACCAGCAGTCATCTTCTCTGATGCCACTTCTCTCCATCACCAGCTGTCATCTTCTCTGATGTCACTTCTCTCCATCACCAGCTGTCATCTTCTCTTTTTTTTCTTTTTTTTTTGGCTCAGTTTAGATCTTCATAACCTTTTTCGATCATCTATATTGGGACGATCACTTTAACATCATTGCCAGGTTTGATCTGCTTACGTGCATTTGTCAATAGAGTATGTTTTACCCAGTTTACGGAATGTGGAGCCTTTCTTTTGACATTCCCTATGTGTCCCTACCCCCCTCCTTCCCATGAAGTGCCCCTCCCTCCCGAAAAAACCTCCCCATGTGCCCCCCTCTTCCCCAACCTGTTGCCACGGGTAAAAATAAATAATTGTAGAGTATATTAACATTTGTAGTATATAAACCTATATACGCGTGGTTTAACACGTGTACAGGCACCAGTACCCCCTTATTCTGCCTGGCTTACTTATTTGTCCTAACGTCCAAGCTGTCATCTTCTCTGATGCCACGTCTCTCCATTATCAGCTGTCATCTTCTCTGATGCCACTTCTCTCCATTATCAGCTATCATCTTCTCTGATGTCACTTATCTCCATTATCAGCTGTCATCTTCTCTGATGCCACTTCTCTCCATTGTCAGCTGTCATTTTCTCTGGTGTCACTTCTCTCCATTATCAGCTGTCATCTTCTCTGATGACACTTATCTCCATTATCAGCTGTCATCTTCTCTGATACCACTTCTTTCTATTATCAGCTGTCATCTTCTCTGATGCCACTTCTCTCCATCACCAGCTGCCCTCTTCTCTGATGTCACTTCTCTCCATTGTCAGCTGTCATCTTCTCTGATGTCACTTCTCTCCATTATCAGCTGTCATCTTCTCTGATGCTACTTCTCTCCATTATCAGCTATCATCTTCTCTGATGTCACTTATCTCCATCACCAGCTGTCATCTTCTCTGATGCCACTTCTCTCCATTATCAGCTATCATCTTCTCTGATGTCACTTATCTCCATCACCAGCTGTCATATTCTCTGATGTCACTTCTCTCCATTATCAGCTGTCATCTTCTCTGATGTCACTTATCTCCATCACCAGCTGTCATCTTCTCTGATGCCACTTCTCTCCATTATCAGCTGTCATCTTCTCTGATGACACTTATCTCCATTATCAGCTGTCATCTTCTCTGATACCACTTCTTTCTATTATCAGCTGTCATCTTCTCTGATGCCACTTCTCTCCATCACCAGCTGCCCTCTTCTCTGATGTCACTTCTCTCCATTATCAGCTGTCATCTTCTCTGATGTCACTTCTCTCCATTATCAGCTGTCATCTTCTCTGATGCCACTTCTCTCCATTATCAGCTATCATCTTCTCTGATGACACTTATCTCCATCACCAGCTGTCATCTTCTCTGATGCCACTTCTCTCCATTATCAGCTATCATCTTCTCTGATGTCACTTATCTCCATCACTAGCTGTCATCTTCTCTGATGTCACTTCTCTCCATTTTCAGCTGTCATCTTCTCTGATTTCACTTCTCTCCATTATCAGCTGTCATCTTCTCTGATGCCACTTCTCTCCATTATCAGCTATCATCTTCTCTGATGTCACTTCTCTCCATTATCAGCTGTCATCTTCTCTGATGCCACTTCTCTCCATTATCAGCTATCATCTTCTCTGATGTCACTTATCTCCATCACCAGCTGTCATCTTCTCTGATGTCACTTCTCTCCATTATCAGCTGTCATCTTCTCTGATGTCACTTATCTCCATCACCAGCTGTCATCTTCTCTGATGTCACTTATCTCCATCACCAGCTGTCATCTTCTCTGATGTCACTTCTCTCCATTATCAGCTGTCATCTTCTCTGATGTCACTTATCTCCATCACCAGCTGTCATCTTCTCTGATGTCACTTCTCTCCATTATCAGCTGTCATCTTCTCTGATGTCACTTATCTCCATCACCAGCTGTCATCTTCTCTGATGTCACTTCTCTCCATTATCAGCTGTCATCTTCTCTGATGTCACTTCTCTCCATTATCAGCTGTCATCTTCTCTGATGTCACTTATCTCCATCACCAGCTGTCATCTTCTCTGATGTCACTTCTCTCCATTATCAGCTGTCATCTTCTCTGTCACTTATCTCCATCACCAGCTGTCATCTTCTCTTGTGTCACTTTTCCTTTACCAGCTGCAATCCTCTCATTTGCCCCCTTGCTTGTTTAGGGGTCAGTGAAGGTTGGGATGGTTAGTTTTAAATGGACCTACCCTGTGTAACATGCCCCAGCTCCACAGTGAGTGAGACTTACCTTTTCCAGGCTACTGGTATCCTGCTGGATGGAGACCCAGCTTACAAGTGTACTGACTTCCCAAAGGGGACATTGTTACAGTTTAAAAGGAAGCACAGTGCTGTGTCCCATGTTCACCTTAGATGAAGCCTGGTTTAGACTCACCATGGCACTGCTACATCTCATTTACTCTGTTATTTGGACTATGTGCAGACTAGACAGCATGAGAGGTGCCAGTCAGACTGTATAGAGATTGTGCAATCAGACTGTACAGTGTGTGGCTATACTATAAAATAAATGCTAGCCTTGCTTGGATTGATGGCTCCTCCGGGCAGCATCCAGGGGCATGCATCTCTCGTGGCTCTTCCCGTAACAGAGACGCAGTCATGGCGCAGCGCCCCCGGGGTTGGGTCACCCGGCATCTCGTGAATAATTCTTGAAGCTGCCTCGCTCTCTTCGCTTTGAAGCTCTGACCTCCCACCCCAGTAATGACTTTATCTCCTTATATTAACTCTGCATGTATATTTATAGCGATTTGTTCCTGTCAGCAGTGCGGGGACCGGCGCTTTGTACCTCCCCGGCCGTCTCTCTCTCTTTCATGCTCTGCCTGTCGCTGTCTATCCCTCAGCCGCTTTCTCTTTGTTGTAGAAAGGAGAGCGTCAGGAAGTAAAGCTTGGCCTCCAAACTGTCAACGTGTTTCGTCACTCTTCCTCAGTGACTATCGACTTTATTTAGGGGCATCTAATGAACCTTTTCTTTTTCTTTTTTGTTAGTCTAGAGAGCTAGCACCATTTGATTGAACGCTGCGCCTGCAAAAATCAGCCCATGAGGCTTGATTTATCAAGATCATCAAGGAATTTCACCTCTCTTCCTCAGTGAATGTTTATTCTTTGAGGGCATCTAATTAACCTTTTCTTTCTATCTTTTTATTAAGACTTTCTACAGAGCTAGCAATCAGTTTACTCACATCAGGAAATCTTTCCAAACTCTGCCCATGAGGATTAAGCAAAAGCGTCAACCACATTTCACAACTCTTCCTCGGTGACTGTGTACATTTCTGTAGAGATGAGGGAACGGATTCTTACGAATTGTAAATCACTTTCGTATTTCAGGGAAAATTCAATTCGGCACAAACCAGATTTTCTTTGGTATTTGTGTCGATCTAATCTTCCCCGAAATAAAAAAAAAAATACCTCCGTGTCACATCAGCGTGTTACCTGCACGCTGGCGCCCCCATTGCCCTGGTCAGTTAGTGGGTGGTTGGCGGTGGGTGCTGTCTTAGTAGGCCAGAAGCCGGCTTGTGGAGCTGACAGCGCAGCAGTCTTCCCCCGCTTCTCCAGGAACGTATGCGCGCCTCTGCACAGCTTGGCCTTCACTGTGTCAGCACAGGATGAGGGGAGCAGAGGAAGCCTTTTGCACTGTTAGCTTTCAATAAGACAATGCCTGCCGCCAGCTGCTCCAAAAATTGATTTGGCAAGACCATCAACACCTGTTGCCACTCTTCCTCAGTGACTGTGTACTTTCTTTGGGGGCATCTTATTAACTTTTTTTTTTAACTTGCTTGCAGACTAGTTATAATTTTACATGTCTTCAGCAGAAATCTCACATTCAGCATGCTTTATTAAAGTTGAAAAAGTCTGAAAAGACTTATGGCGGACCAAAACCCACATTTTTAACTAGCATCCCCTGAATTGCTCTCCCCATATAGATTAAAATTTGCTCATTTTCACTGCTCCTGCTTCACTCTAATCCCAGATAATGGAGCCTGTTTATCTGTAAAGCTCCGCCTCCGCCATTCACTGCCACTGTTGTGTGTGGCAATGATGTCATTGCCAAACCTTCTACACCTGAAGAAGGGTTGCAGGGGCTTTGGCTGAATTTACTTCACAAGTTCAGTGGATTTTGGTCTGCTTTAAGGACCACTGAAAACTATCTCCCTTCAATGAGTTTAGATCTATGCAGTCTATGCACATTTACTGTATGACTAAATGCAAAGGAATTTTTACAGAGAACGTGAAACCCTGGCATTTCAACATATCCAGTCTACACTTCCAATCCACTGTTGCACCTCATCTGACCACCAGCGGCTTGGTGTGTGCACAACCATGATGCAAACACTATTGGTCGTAGAGAGGTGAACTCAGGAGGACGAACCCCATTTTTCAGTGTTCCTAGGGACAGGGGTGGCCTGGGGCTAAAAACTGGACATTTTGGGGCACACCAGACCTGTTGTACTATTTCAGTATAGCATCTTAATGTTATATATATATAAAAAATTCACTCCATAAGGCGCACGCAAGGAGGGCAAATATAAGGACCCTATTACAGGCAGTGAGTAGCATCCCTTATTACAGACAGTAAGCAGCATCCCTCATTACAGCGGCGTGTGGCATCCCACATTGAAGGCAGTGTGCGGCATCTCCCATTACAGGCTGTGAGGGGCACCCCTCATTACAGCTAGTAAGTCAAATCCCTCATTACAGCCAGTGAGCACTGTGCCTCATTACCAGCAGTGTGTGGCATCCCACATTGGAGGCAGTGTGTGGCATCTCTCATTGCAGGCAGTGAGGGGCATCCCACAGAGGCAGTGGAAGATATCCCCCATTAAGGGCATCCCTCATTACAGGTTGTGTGTGGCATTTCCCATTACAGGCGGTAAGGGGCATCCCTCATTAGAGGCAGTGTGCAGCATCTCCAATTACAGGCAGTGATGGGCATCCCACAGAAGCAGTGTGTGGCCTCTCCTATTGCAGGCAGTGAGAGGCATCTCTCATTACAGGTAATATGCAGCATCTCCCATTACAGGCAGTAAGGGGTATCCAACATTAGAGGCAATGTGCAGCATTTCTCATTACAGGCAGTGCGCACTATGCCTCATTACCAGCAGTGTGTGGCATCCCACATTGGAGGCAGTGTGCGGCATCCCACATTGGATGCAGTGTGCGGCATCCCACAGAGGCAGTGGAAGATATCCCCCATTAAGGGTATCCCTCATTACAGGTTGTGTGTGGCATTTCCCATTACAGGTGGTAAGGGGCATCCCTCATTAGAGGCAGTGTGCGGCATCTTCAATTACAGGCAGTGATGGGCATCCCACAGAAGCAGTGTGTAGCCTTTCCCATTACAGGCAGTGAGAGGCATCTCTCATTACAGGTAATGTGCAGCATCTCCCATTACAGGCAGTGATGGGCATCCCACAGAAGCAGTGTGTGGCCTCTCCCATTACAGGCAGTGAGAGGCATCCCACATTAGAGGCAATGTGCGGCATTTCTCATTACAGGCATGAGGCGTATCCCTTATTACAGGCAGAGTGTGGCATCTCTCATTACAGGCAGTGAGGGCAATCCCTCATTACAGCGAGTGAGCGGCATCCCTCCCCCCAGCACTGGACAATAATAAGGCAGCGGGCGGGCAGGGAAACAGCCGGTGCTTCCCCGTTGTTGTGAGGCTGGTTCCTGGTGGCCGGTTGGTGTGGCCCATATGGCCAGTGTCCAGTGTAAACAATGGATGCCACCCATAGGCGCAGGCCACACACACTTGCTGCCTGGAACTTGCAGGAGCATATGTCTGTGAGTGTGTCTGTATATGTGGGAGCCAGAGTAGTGGCAGCAGCGGGCAGGCACAAATCAGTTACCCTGTCCACCTTCTTATTATTGTACCTCCTGCATCTGTCACTCACTGGCTGTGGCCCTCCCTGTGGCAGCCTACTGGGATTTTGCCCGGTATGCCCTATGGCTGGTCCTCCCCTGCCTAGGGATGGGCATCTCAAATAGTGTCCATTTTACCCCTTAGTGGGCTTCAGGGTTGTTGCTACCACTGCCCACCAGGCTTCTCAATTTGGGTTCTACTCTTGCTTCCAGTCGCTCATGAGCCACATGTAACCATCAGCATCCAACAGAGTTGGCAGGGCATGTGGGGCGTTATTAGTGTATGCATGGCCACCCCATGAACACTATTAGTTGCTTGGAGATCAATGAACACAAAAGGAACCGTATTTTTCAAGCAGACAGGTATCCCAAATCACAACGTTCATAGGTTTGGGCGAAGAAAAGCACCGTCATCCATTAACTTTAGGTCTACTTAATATTTTCCATCTTCCTAGAGGGTTTCAAGCAGATAAACACCCCAAATCTGGATGTTTACGATTGAGGAGAAAAAAATTGACCTATGGTCTGTATTGCATTTAGGTCTGCCTTAATCTGCCCAATTTAAATGTCAATTTGCTTTGCCTGCAGGTCCTCCTGAAAGCCGATGTTACAATTTAATCCGCGGAAGAGTAAATTAAGAAGTTTTACAGCGGCAGCTCCTTAAGCTTGTTGCTAAACGTCTCCCACTCTTTGGCACTCGCCGGCGCTGTTGGAAGCTGTAAGGGGTTAATCTCCTCCGCGCTCATTGTTTCTCTATGGTCTCTTGCTGCCGACAAAAGTCTCAGCACGCACGGAACATGCTAATTGTATGAATAATGAGAGGAGCTCTGGTAGAAAGATCTGAGACCTTTAAGCTTTGCTGCTGCTAAGAGCCCAGAATGCAAAAAAGTCTGGCGTGCGGGCAGGCCGTGCGGCTCAGGAGTGGCGAGGGGGCTGAGAAAAGGCGGTCGGCCCTTTTTTATCTGCTAGTTTTATTCTTCTGCACATCTCTGACACAGCTTTATCTTTTTCATGATTGCATTCATATGACACCCTACTTTTTTTGTGGGGAGAGGCAGGGACGGACTGGCCATACTGCTTTGGGGTAGTTTGGGCTGCTAATTTACTAACACCCACATCCAACCCCAGCCCATGCCCTCCCCCTAATGATTTAGCCTTGGCCCTGGGGCACACTGGTTGACTGGCCAGGAAGCACCAGAGATGGTACTGGCTGGTCATGGGCAGGCCAGAGATGGTAAAATCCCAAGCTAATTTTTGGCCCCATCCTGCCACTAGAGGGAATGGCTCCACCTTTTCTATCTGACCATTACTAGTCTAGCTGCCTGCCCATGACCAAAACCTGAACCTTGACTTCAAACCTTTGCTACCTGCCCTCAACCATGACCTGGGGGCATAATTTGAGGGGGTGCAGGAGGTGCTACCGCACAGGGGCTCCACATATTACTATATTTGTGCTCACTCTGCATCATTTACAGAAGGGAAACAGTATATCTCTGATGATTATGTCTTTAGTTGTCTAGTTAAAAGACAGAAAAACATTTACTATATGAATGAGCGTGAAAGGACTCCATTTAATGTTTGCACCAGGGCCTCATCATATTTATTTATGCCACTGCTATTAACCTTTGTTGCCTATCCCTGACCATGGCCTAAACCATGACTCTAACCTATTGCAGCCTGACCACAACCATGGCCTAAACTACAAACTGTTGCTCTCAGACAACAACCACATGCTGAACCTCAATTACTAAACTCTATCCCCTCGATTCAAAGAGCAAAAGTTAATTGATTTCGGATCGAGAATCGTAAGTTTGGGTGGGTGTTAGTCATTTTTTCCTGTTTTTTTGGCTATTTCCGACTCGCACGAGCCTACGTACGAATTCGTATATGCTCTTACGATCATCGCAAGTTCGTTCCTAAATTGTAGGATCAAAACGTAAAACTTACCCCTCGATTCAAAGAGCAAAAGTTAAGTGATTTCGTATCGAGAATCGTAAGTTTGGGTGGGTGTTTGTCATTTTTTCTGGTTTTTTTGGCCATTTCGTATTCGTACGATCGTTCGCGCATAGACGTATATGAACATACGCATTTCGTACGAGAATCGTATAATTTGCGTTAGTTCGTGTGTTTTTCCCGTCCAAATCGTATTATTTGCGTTAGTTCGTGTGTTTTTCCCGTCCAAATCGTATTATTTGCGTCCGATCCTATTTTTTACGTCCTTCACATGGGCTTGCGCCCAATTCAGAGAGGTGATTGCTAATTGTTTTGAAGCCCATTAAAGAGCTGCTTTACGAAATTTTTGCCGGCAGCTATTTGGCCTCGGGAGTAGGATGGAGCGGAGCGAGTTTGTGGCACATCAAGGGCTTATGCTTTTTGGCATTGAGTTGATCGAGATGTCTGAGAGCAGATTGCCCCTGCGTCGTCGCATGAACATCGATAGCATGAATGATGTTGAGCTGTTCGAGCTGACCAGGCTTAATCGCGCTTCCCTCCATAAATTATATAGTGAGCTGCGGCCATGGTTAGCCCGCACCACAAGGAAGGGGCATGCAATTTCAGGTATGACCAAGATGCTTGGCTGCCTGCAATTTTTGGCGAACGGCTCGTTCCAGAGGCTGGGTGCCCTCTCCGTGGGGATGTCACAGCCTACGCTGAGCCGCGCACTATCTAAATTTTTGGAAGGCATGGCTGCCATAACTCAAAAATATATTTATTTTCCTGATGATATGGCAGCCAGAAACGCCATTAAGCTTGGGTTTTATAATGTGGCCGACATGCCCAACGTTATTGGTGCAATTGACTGCACACATGTGGCACTCGTACCTAGGGCAGCCGACGAGTATATATATAGGTATTGAGATTGGTTATTATGTTGCCCAACGTGTCATGTCACCTGTTTTCCTTTGCGGCAGCATATTTGTTTATCCCTCATTTGTGTAGCTGCTTTATCTCGGCTTTTCATTAGTATTTCCCAATAGAGTGCAGACATGTTTTGTGTTTAATTTATTATTTTGGGTCAAATATCAATTACCCTTTTTGTATGTTTTTGCCTTAAGGAATCGTAAAATGGGACACTCACTTAATGTCCAGGCCGTGGTTGGTCCGGATATGCGGTTTATGAGTGTCCTTGCCGGCTACCCCGGATCGTCCCACGACTCCTATATCCTCCGGCGATCTGGGTTGTTTCGGAGATTTGAGGCAGGTGAATTTTCGGGGGCATGGCTGCTTGGTAAGTGTGTCCTATTTGTGTGTTATTAAATGTGGCATTAATCTTGTATTTGTTGATCTGTTTGTTTTGGAAAACTTGACAGAAGCGTCCAACTGCCTTTTTCTTGGCTCATATATTAGGAACTTACCCAAAAAATCCTTGTCTCGCTTTGGCCTTCAGAATGTTTTCCCTTTAGTTAGGATGTCTGTAAGTTCCTTGTGCCTAAATATATTGGTTTGGAGTTTATACCCAAGGATCTTTGACATTTGGCTCCTTTTGTACTATTGGTCGTTAAATGTCAAAGTGGACTTAAACTGCATACATTGTAGTTTCCAGTGAAATGTGGCTAGGGATCTTTGACATTTGGCTCCCTTTTGTACTATTGGTCGTTAAATGTCAAAGTGGACTTAAACTGCATACATTGTAGTTTCCAGTGAAATGTGGCTAGGGATCTTTGACATTTGGCTCCTTTTGTACTATTGGTCGTTAAATGTCAAAGTGGACTTAAACTGCATACATTGTAGTTTCCAGAGAAATGTGGCTAGGGATCTTTGACATTTGGCTCCTTTTGTACTATTGGTCGTTAAATGTCAAAGTGGACTTAAAATGCATACATTGTAGTTTCAAGAGAAATGTGGATAGGCCCTCAGCAGCATCCTAATTGTAACATGTCTGAAAACTACAAATATATGTAAAATACAAATACCCTTGGCCGTGCAGATGTTTGTTAATTAATTGGTATATAGAAGTTCCATTTTTATTTAGGTTATACCTTAGTGCAATTTTTGGGGGCCCTAATGTGCCCTGTTTTTTTTGGGGAACACTTTACCTTACATCATTATGATATCTGTGAATTTTTTGGTGTTGGTTGTGTTGCCTTTTTAATTTTGATTACATGTAATTCTCTGTTTAAGGTGATTCCGGGTACCCACTTCTACCCTGGCTCATGACGCCTGTGCTGCGGCCCCAGGATGCCTCTCAGGAAGCGTATAACCGTGCGCATCGCAAGACCCGGGCTGTTGTGGAGAGGGCCTTTGGTCTGCTGAAGACACGTTTTCGTTGCCTTGACCATACTGGGGGGGCCCTGCAATATGATCCCAAGAAAGTGATCGACATTATAATGGCATGTGCTGTTTTGCACAATTTTGCCATCCTGGAACGTGTCCCACGTTATGTGGACAGCCTGCCCTCTTCAGCCGTCGAGGATGAAGCCGAGAATTTTGAGGGGCCCCCCAGTGAGTCTGGCCAATCTGTTAGAGCCAACCTGATCAGCCAGCATTTTAGTTAACTTTTTTCCCTGTCTCACCATTCTGTATGTCTGTGTTATCCTTTTGGAAACATATGTTGTTTTGCCCTAATGTGGCATTACCTCTAAGTAAAACATTTCGACCTTAATTGTTGCCTAATGTATTTCATGTAGTTTCCTTAGCTTTCGCTGTGCATTGTTACACCTCTTCCAACCAAAATTATCTGGTTTAGGCCAAGCTGTTACAAAAGTCTTCCCACTAAAAACGCCACAAGTATTGGAAGTTAAATTTTTGTTTTACTTTGCAAATGAAAAATTATAGTGGTTAACAGAAATCAGTCCACATACATCTGTGGTAACAAATGGATAACATTAAAAAAAACATCGAGCACATCTACACCTGGAAGTGAGTGGCACAACCAAACAAGGACACCCAGTCCAAAGGCCAGCCTAGTCCAGTCATTAATATTGCCTGTGCCCAGGGATATTTGGGCATGGCCATAATGTCACACAAACATGTCTGCAAACAGGAGGAGCACCAACCAAATACATAGGTAAAGCCATAAGTGGCCAGATAAACTCCACATAGACCTATGGCATTGGCTAGTGGCCTTAAGCATTACTCTAAGGAGCTATATGGGAGCAAATACAAAACACAACCTGCCAGAGCAACACAAAATGGATTGTTTGAAACCTCAAAGGACAAGTAAATACAGTGGGGGTTAAGAGAAAAGATGTCCCACACACCCATGGCTTAATAGGGTGGCTGCCCATAATACCCAGGTGGAGGTCCAGGTGGAGGTCCATGGGAATGGGACCTAGCCTGGGCCATGGCAGCATTGTGAATTTGAAACTGCTCCACAATGTTTCTCTGCATATTGGTCATCTCAGCCATGGCTGACTGGATGCCATTACTTGAATTGGCCACGTTGCTGTTGAGGGTACGCAACTCCGCGAGGATGCCCTGTAGACTGGTATGGATGTTCACCATGTCGGCATGCCTTTGCTCACGCTCTGTAACGAGCTGGGCGTCATAAGAGTCCCTTTGTTGGGTCCATAATTGAAGCAGGGCACTCTGCCTCCCCTGGGAAATTGTGGGGCGGCGTAATGGCGTCCGCCGCACAATTACCCTGGCTCTTGGGCGTGCCCTGCCGCGTGGTGTCGTACCCTCAACAGCAACCGGCCTGCTTTGCAAATCCTCAGCAGCAGAGTGAACACTGGGGACTGTAGTGTCAGTCTCCCCATGTGCAAGCACAATGGATGGAGATTCACTCTGCTGCTGAGGATTGGCCAGAGAAACATTATCGAGCAGTTCCAAATTGGGACCCAGGGGGAGTTCATCCGACGTGCCCTGTACGGAGACATCATCATCTTCCTCCATGTCCTGGATCTCTTCCATGAGTGTGCGGGTCTGTAGGGACATATCAAAAAAAAAAAGGCTAAGTTTGCGTCCCAATTTAGGATTTCAACAGTTTAACACATTCTTAAGCACTTGTTAGTATTTATGCTACTAAATAAACTTACCGAAAATCTCTGATCTGGGCTCCGATGCTGTACGGACCTGGTAGGCATAACCAAACTGGGGGGTGAGTTTACCCTTGCTGAGGGATCATGCTGGGCTGAAGAAGAGAAAAAAATACCACGTAAACACACACACATAACCTTTTTTTGGATAGGTAATCAAATATAGCTCTATTTGTAATATTATTCAACTCTAGAGCAATGGTGACCTTTGTTCAAACCCACGCAAGTTTACAGAGGTGCAATGGCTCGGACAAACTGCTAAGTGACCTCAGTTCTAAGTCATGAAGTGTACCCATTCAGCATCCAACTTTCAGGGCACATTTTTGGATTTAGCCTACCATTCGCTAGGTCCGGGGTACTCAAACAATTGTTGGAAACGCCCATTTAAAGGTATGTGGTGAGAGGTGAATGTCTGGCCATGGTGCTGACGCAGGGGGTGTCTAGTTAAAAATAAAGACACTGGTGGAGGGGCTGGAGCTTTCAAAGTGCCAACTAATAAAGGCTGCTTGCCCTTGCTGGGCTGGATGGGCCAGAGCTGAGGGGACAGGGATTGGATGTCTAAAGGGGGGAGTTAACGTATTGATGGTGATGTGATGGATGGAGCCAATCTGTTACAAATGTATGGGGCTTATGTGGGGGGGGGGGCATGGGGGGACTGTGGCACATGGGCCAGAGCAGGGGCAGCGGGACACGATTGTGGCCAGTGAAAATTTAAATAAGTTACTGTGTACCTTGCAATGCCACTTCCTGGGCAGTACTTCATATTGCAATGCTATGTTTCACGGAGCCATGACATTGGGCAGGAGACCAACCACTACATGGCCGATCAAGGGGGCAGCTCTGAGCACGTCAACACAGAAGTAACTGAGTGCAGGGCTGTCTGGGCAGGGGTCCTTGAATGTGGTGGCAAGGCCCGCATTGGGACCCCGGGCCGCCAGTTGAGTCTCGCTGCTCTTGGTCACATATGTTTGTGGGTGGCTAATTAAATAGTTAACTCAAACACAACTCACACAACCAAAAGGCAAGCCATACATAATGATGTGTGTTTTGTGATTGCTTCAAAATATCTCACTTATCTTGCGAAACTTCATGACTTTAACAATACAATTGGACATTTGATCTTTGCCATAATGGCTGTGGGCCTAAATGTGTGATTCCCAGGGACCAAAAGAGGACACAAACAGCCACAGTAGTGCGAGGCCAAGCAAGGCAAACCATAGGGGCATCCCGTTATCTTGTTACTAGTGAACTGTAGATTATTTAGCAAACAGGCAAACATGCAGATTTAATAGTACTCACCGTGGGTACGGGTCGGGGAGTCTGTGTCCCTTAGACCAGCATGTCCACCGACCGCGACCGGATGGAGAAGTCCAAGCACAATCTCCTCAGCAGGGGTAAACTCCAATTTAGATGGAAAGCCACCTCCAGTTTTCATGCTGAAAAGAGAAAATCGTTTGGTATTCAGAAAAGGGGCATACAGCACATCCCAAACATTATATTTAGCGAAAACATTTATTTACCTGTAATTATGCCTTTTAATTTCTTTTTGCCGTACAGCATACTTCAGATCAGAGATTTTCTTCTGAATTTGGGACACATCTTTCCTCTCTTCCCCCGCTGCATTTACTTGTCGGAGGATGGTTTCAAACAATTCCATCTTGCGCTGCTTGGTGGTGTGTTTGGATTTGCTCCCATATAGCTCGTCATAGTATAATGTAAGGCCACTAGCCAATGCCATATTTTGGTCATGGGAGAATCTCCCACTCAACTGGCCGCGGCGCAATGTGCGGCCAGATGGTTGGCTTGGCTGCTCCTCCATGTGTGCAGACACATGTGGTGACATTATGGCCTGGGGCTGGGTAGGGGAATGGCCGGATTGGTGGCTTCCCAATGACTGGACTGGACTGGCCAAGGGACTGGGTGTTCTGGCGTGGCTGGCCACCGAACTTCCAGGTGTAGATGTGGTCATGGTTGCAATTCGGGGCCCTCTTGGGGGGCTAGGTTCCCGGCTGGTGCCAGGTCGGGGGCTCTGTTCCCGGCTGGTGCCAGGTCGGGGGCTTCTGGCCCTGGATGGGGTTCGGGCCCTGTAGGGGCTTCTGGCCCTGGATGGGGTTCTTCTGGCCCTGGATGGGGTTCGGGCCCTGTAGGGGCTTCTGGCCCTGGCTGGGCTTCTGGCCCTGGATGGGGTTCTTCTGGCCCTGGATGGGGTTCGGGCCCTGTAGGGGCTTCTGGCCCTGGATGGGGTTCTTCTGGCCCTGGCTGGGCTTCGGGCCCTGGATGGGGTTCTTCTGGCCCTGGATGGGGTTCGGGCCCTGTAGGGGCTTCTGGCCCTGGCTGGGCTTCTGGCCCTGGATGGGGTTCTTCTGGCCCTGGATGGGGTTCGGGCCCTGTAGGGGCTTCTGGCCCTGGCTGGGCTTCTGGCCCTGGATGGGGTTCTTCTGGCCCTGGATGGGGTTCGGGCCCTGTAGGGGCTTCTGGCCCTGGATGGGCTTCGGGCCCTTCTGCGCGGCCTGGAGGGGCTTCGGGCCCTTCTGTGCGGGCTGGAGGGGCTTCGGGCCCTTCTGTGTGGGCTGGATGTGCTTCGGGCACTGCTGTGGGGCCTGGGTTGGCTAAGTGCCCGGCTTGAAAGCATGGGTGGTGTGGGCTCCCTTGGGCGGCCTCTTCTGGGGGCAGAGGTGGTGGTGGCTGCTGTGGCCTGTTTTTTGGCCGCAGGGGCACGTGCCTTTGGGGCCCTTTTTTGGGAAAGGGAGGGTCCAGTGTCCCTTGGTGGGGCCGAGGTGGTACTTGCCTTCTGGGCCTTCTGGGACCTTAGCTTCTTCGGTCGTTGCTGGGACCTGGTTGTTGGGCCCTCAGAGGTCTGGCTTTGCTGGCCGCGTTTAGCTGCTGCCTTTTTTGGTGCCATTTTGTCCAAAAGCTCAAAGAGAATGAGCTTTGGGTGCAGGGACCTTTAAATCATGCGCCCAGCGTCTGACGCCTATGCGCACGACTACGCGCTCGTACGGACGTACGTTCGTGCGGAACCAGGAAACCGCTGGGGTTTCACTTATCTGCTGCCTGGAAGAAGACTAAAGATGGCGCCCACTATCTTCACCCGTCAACAGGAAGAGATCCTCATGCTGGTAAGTGGCTGCCTGTGCATTTTAATAGAATAGTCAATGATGGCCTAAATGTAAATGATGCGTTGGGAACTAGTTTGGGGTCTCTTAATGTTTAATCACTGGCTCCTCACACTTCATCCTCAAGGGCCGAGCCTGGCCACGTTTTCACCTGTCTATGCTGATGTCCTAATTCGGCCAATTGCTCCGGCTTGGCAACAGTTAATTAACCTGTGGAGTAGCGGGGCGAGCTGTCAAACCTGGCCTGTCTCGGACCTTGATGCGGATGTTTGCGGAACACTGTTTTCCTAAGCCATAAAAACACAACGGGAAGCCACACACGTGGGCCAAAAGCCTAAGCATTAGGCTACATCTTGGATCTTTAAAACATCCTAACATGCCATAGATGCAGGTGGCCTGATTGTTGATGTTGGCTATTATCTGTATGTACATGGTGTGTGATACATATAACATAAGACCAGACTGTCAATCACAGTCAACGTCCTCTTTAAGGCACTCCCCAAAAATGGCGGCCATTCGAAATGTGTGTGTTAATGACATTAAATACTCAACTTGTGATGCAACACATATGGGTCTGTGTGTAAAAGTACAAGCTCTGTGTCCATTATGTTTTTCAGATCATGCTTCAGCGCCGGTATGACTTCGCGCCCAATGTGTGCGAGAAAAGGGACATCGCCCGGGAGATCATCGCCGAGATCCACCGTGTCACCAGCACCACCTTCACTCACACCCAGATCATGCAGCATTGGTCGGACCTGAAGCGTCTGCACATGCCCCGGGTGCGGAGGTTTTTTGGGATCCATTTCCCAAGTAAGTACGAAGCAATTGCATGTTATATGTTCCAAATGTCTAAGTTATGCCTTTATTTATAATGACTTTTCTTTGGTAGTGTTGGAAATGGATTTCAGAATTCGCCGCACCCGGAGACGTACAGGCCGACCAGTGCTGCATGACTCTGCATCTGTGAGTGAAGGTGGTGGATCTCCCGGGCGACGGACCTACCCCTCCTCTGTGGCCTCCTCAGACCAGCCCCTGGACCTTACCACAGAGGAGGGGCCAAGGCGCGTGGGCGTGGAGTCATACCTGGCCACGCATGGGGAAGGCTCTGGTATGTCACTCTTCATGTATAGGCACAAAGATATACATGGCAGGCCAAAAACTAAGTTATCCTTTATTATGTATTTGTAGAAGCTTCAGGAGCGGGTGAGATAGTGGAGGAGGAGGCAGCAGAGATGCTTGAAGTCGATCCTGGCGAAGGTGAGTGATGTCAGCCAGACTGGGAGCCAGATATGTTGGGAATAGTGACTCTATACAAGTACTAACCAAATGTCACATGTTTCTCCAGGGACTTCTTCACAGCAGAGCCAGGACCAAGGGCAGCCTGTTGGCCCCAACCAGCCATCTGTCGGCCACCAACTCCGTAAGTCTCCATGCCATTATTCATATTAATGTTTGCTTAGCTAATAACACACACATAACTAAAGGCGTAGCCAATGTGTAGTTCACACTTTCATGTGGGCACTTCGTTAGCTTAAAGAGGACCCTAACTAGTATTAAGAACCAAAGACTTAGCCATCACACTGTACCTACAGATTAGAAACATGGAAAAACACCCTTCACCCATCTAATGCATGTTATTAGACTGAACAAAACCAATATTGGGGAATATGGAATGCGCAATATTTACAGGCAGCATGGGATACAGATTGAAAAAAGGAAGGTGCTGCCATGCATTGTGTGAGTGATGACCTTTCCCTCAACCCAGCTATGCTCGGGATTCCCAACGCACCACTGTAACCTACTCCCCTGTACTTTATCCAACTCTCCACTCCTCATTAAGTGTTATGCTTCAGAGTCCAGATGGCGGCGCTGTAATCCCCAAAAAACCCTAAATAACTTTGAGGTGGTGCAGAATCATTTGTGAATAGTTATTGGTTTTCATTAAATAATGTTGAAGGTCCGGTTTAAGGAGTTTAAACACTTACCTGTGGGAAATGCATTAACTGTATCCCTTTGAAGAAGGACATATGTCATGCATTTACATGTATTTGATTAACCCTAAATCTATTTCCAGCATACAAACCGGTCTGGGACTCCTATTTATGTTTCTTTCTCTATTGGTTACAGGGATGATCCCCCAAACCTTGGCGGGTAAAAAAAAAAGAATGAAGGAGTTGGTGGCCGAGCTGCTGGCCATACAGGCGACGTTGGGGCCAACAGATGAAGAAGAGGATGATGAATAGTGCCCTTGGTCCTGGCTCCTTTGTTTTACTGTTTTTTACCTATGTCCCAATGTTTTTAAGGATTTTATATATTTTTTTAAAAAAAAATATTAGGTTTGTGTCAAACCAAACAAAAAATGTTTTTTATTGTTGACCCAAAAAAAAAAATACTATGTGTTTTACTGTTTTAAAAAAAAAAAAAAAAAAAAAAAGTTTTACTGTTTAAAAAAAACAAAAACAAAACTATGTGTTTTACCGAGACCAAATAAAAAAAAAAAAAAATTAACTATTATTTACAACCAAACAAAGGTAATAATGTAAATAAATTAGATTTTAAGCCTTCCTAAATGTGTCTTTTCTAATATGCACACACCCAAAAAATTACACAAACCAGAAACAACACGCTTAGAAACATATAGACATATGTAAATTATGTGATTTTCTTACGTTTTATGGACAGAGAAATGAAGTTGGATGCAAGCGCTAAGGGGTTTAGGTAAGTTTGAGGGACCGAGAAATGAAGTTGGATGCAAGCGCTAAGGGGTTTAGGTAAGTTTAAGGGACCGAGAAATGAAGTTGGATGCAGCCGCTAAAGGGTTTAGGTAAGTTTGAGGGACCTAGAAATGAAGTTGGATGCAAGCGCTAAGGGGTTTAGGTAAGTTTGAGGGACCGAGAAATGAAGTTGGATGCAGGCGCTAAGGGGTTTAGGTAAGTTTGAGGGACCGATTAATGAAGTTGGATGCAGGCGCTAAGGGGTTTAGGTAAGTTTAAGGGACCGAGAAATGAAGTTGGATGCAGCCGCTAAAGGGTTTAGGTAAGTTTGAGGGACCGAGAAATGAAGTTGGATGCAAGCGCTAAGGGGTTTAGGTAAGTTTGAGGGACCGAGAAATGAAGTTGGATGCAAGCGCTAAGGGGTTTAGGTAAGTTTGAGGGACCGAGAAATGAAGTGGGATGCAAGCGCTAAGGGGTTTAGGTAAGTTTGAGGGACCGAGAAATGAAGTTGGATGCAGGCGCTACGGGGTTTAGGTAAGTTTTATGGACCGAGAAATGAAATTGGATGCAGGCGCTAAGGGGTTTAGGTAAGTTTGAGGGACCGAGAAATGAAATTGGATGCAGCCGCTAAAGGGTTTAGGTAAGTTTGAGGGACCCAGAAATGAAGTTGGATGCAAGCGCTAAGGGGTTTAGGTAAGTTTGAGGGACCGAGAAATGAAGTTGGATGCAAGCGCTAAGGGGTTTAGGTAAGTTTGAGGGACCGAGAAATGAAGTTGGATGCAGGCGCTACGGGGTTTAGGTAAGTTTTATGGACCGAGAAATGAAATTGGATGCAGGCGCTAAGGGGTTTAGGTAAGTTTAAGGGACCGAGAAATGAAGTTGGATGCAGCCGCTAAAGGGTTTAGGTAAGTTTGAGGGACCGAGAAATGAAGTTGGATGCAAGCGCTAAGGGGTTTAGGTAAGTTTAAGGGACCGAGAAATGAAATTGGATGCAGCCGCTAAAGGGTTTAGGTAAGTTTGAGGGACCCAGAAATGAAGTTGGATGCAAGCGCTAAGGGGTTTAGGTAAGTTTGAGGGACCGAGAAATGAAGTTGGATGCAAGCGCTAAGGGGTTTAGGTAAGTTTGAGGGACCGAGAAATGAAGTTGGATGCAGGCGCTACGGGGTTTAGGTAAGTTTTATGGACCGAGAAATGAAATTGGATGCAGGCGCTAAGGGGTTTAGGTAAGTTTGAGGGACCGAGAAATGAAATTGGATGCATGCGCTAAGGGGTTTAGGTAAGTTTGAGGGACCGAGAAATGAAGTTGGATGCAGCCGCTACGGGGTTTATGTAAGTTTCTGGTTGAGGGTGCGCATGCGCAAGATCTTATAAACATACGAACGCACGAATTTAAGAGGCCAAAAACCAATGAAAACCAGAGGCAAACGCAAGTAATTGGAAGAGCTGGACGATGGAAGCCGCCGACAAAACAGGCTGCCGCCGCAACAGGTGAGCACATGAACGTGATTTTTACGATTGCCAACTGACTGAGGCAAGTTCGGGAGATATCATACGAACGGACGTATCTTTTAGGATAGAAACGTATTTGCTTATTGAATCACTCGCAAGTTCATACGAACGCACGAGCGGACGTAAAAAATAGGATGATCGTGAGCAAAATCCAAGCTGTTACATGTTTCTTTGAATCAACCCATTAGGATCAAATCCTAAAACTTAGGATCAAAACGTAAAACTTAGGATCAAATCCTAAAACTTAGGATCAAAACGTAAAACTTAGGATAATTGGATGTGTTTAGGTGTGATTCAGAGAACAGTTTTCCAACCTCTAAATACGTTTTAAAAGAAAGCCACTGCCGACACCTTTTAGCAGTCGGATTGCTGTTCTTGAACAGGTTTTGTGGAGGAGTCTGCGCGTCTTGAGCTCCAATGAACTGCATGTATCAGCATGGCCCAGGCCATAAATTGTATAGCAATGCATACCTGATTCATGTATGCCTTATAAAAGCATTTTAATGGACCTTAATTAGTCCTTTGCATGTAAACCTTTATTTTGCAATACATCCATATATTTGCGTTAATTAAAGAAACTTATGTCCTTTGTTATTTATTTTTAAATTGATGTACTAGAATAATATTTTTAGATTGAATTTATTGGTGTAGTTGTTTACCTTTGCTTTGTTTAATTATTTAAGCTCATCTTTGGTCAGATGCATCACACTTACTGAGGAGAGGAGAGCGGGATAAAGTGCAGGATGTGGGTTACTGCTGTATTTTGCACAGACACAGCAGAGCTGGGGGCACGGAAAGGTCAGAAATCAAAGAATGCAGAGCAACACAGTCACAAGGCCCTTTCTGTTTGCAGGCTGCCCGATAATACCTGACCCGCCATCTTGGCTGTTTCTAGACTCATAACATGCAGAAGTTGCTGGGTGTTTTTTTATATTTGAGAGCAATCTGTATGTAGAGGGTGTGGGTAACCACACACAAAATTTTAAGTTGTACCATTTGAAGCCAAAATATTAAAATTAAATCCACAAGTAAAAAATGCAAGTTAACTAAAAATGAAACAAAGTAAGATTTACTTATGCAAATGCATTCATTAATGGTTGGTTACTACAAAATGAATGAAATAAAGAAAAATAAAAGACCAAATATTTAGAATGCACTTTAATGAGGTAAGTTTGTAGTGCGCAGCCGCAAGATCAGAAGGATTTACGTCCAGACAAAAAAGGAAAAAGGGCAAAACCAATGTTGCAACCTGAGAAATGAAACGGAAAATTCAGGATGGAAACTGACATAGGTCTGATTCCCGAACTGCCATACGAACGGTCGTACATTTTAGGATAGAAACGTATTTGCTTATAGAATCACTCGCAAGTTCATACGAACGCACGAGCGTACGGGAAAAATAGGATGATCGGCACCAAAATCAAAGCTGTTACATGTTTCTTTGAATCGACCTTTATGTGACCATGTCCTGACCTTCAGCTATTAACCCTTTATTGCCTGTCTAGGACCACAGACTTAACTTTGACTACAAACCTTTGATTTCCTGACTACACTCATGGCCTGAACCTCAGCTACAAGCCTTTGCTGTGTGTTAACAACCATGGCCTAAACTTTACTTACAATCCTATAATAACAGCCTATATATTAGCTACTAGGCTATGCTGCCTGCCCATGACCAATGTCTGCACCGTGACTTTTAACTTTATTACCTGCCCAAAACCAAGGTCTGAATTTTAACAACAATGTTGCCTTTTCCTGTCTATGGCCATGGCTTTAAAATTAAATACAAAGCTTTGCTGTCTGACCATGATCATAGCATGAACATTTGTTATTAAGCTATGCTGCATGTCCATGACCAAAGCTTTGAATTAAACCTTTGCCCACGACCAAGGTCTGAACTTTAATGCCATCACACACCTGATTCCTAGCAAACAGGTGCAGGGCTGAATTGTGTCAGGCTCAGGGGCATTAAGATTGTAGGTGCCCCCCCCCCATCAGCCCTTGGTGGGGGCAAGGTGGTCCAGCCTTGACCAGCAGCTGGGAAAAACTGCCCACGTGACCGCTGGCTGCCAATCGGCGGACGGCATTCCGGCCAAGGATCGAGGTTCAGGTAAGGATTTTGGGGTTTTACAGGGGGTATTGCGTGGGGGACTCTAGCAATTTTAATGCCCTGTCGGGCCTGTCATGAAGTGGCCCGCACCTGTTCACTAGGAAACGAGTGTGGTACCACTTTAATTATAAACCTTTGTTGCCTGACAATGGTCTTAACCTTGACTTCAAACTTTTGTAGTCTGGCCATGACCAAACGATTGCCTGACTATGATCACAAACTAAATATCACCTATTAACCTTTTGTTGCCAACCCATGACACCCCATGATCACTTTAACTTGTCTGACCACAAACACAACCCGACTTCTTTCCCTGGCCTGCACCACTACTACCTTTACTCTAAGGCTACAACCACAGCCTTAGTCTTGAGTACAAACCTTTGCTTTCTGGCCATGATTAAAGTCTGAATCTTGACTACTAACCATTGCTCCCTGACTGCCACCACAGCCTGAACCTCAACTAAACACCTGTCTGACCATAACCACAACCTGAACTTTGCCTATAAATCTTTGGTGCCTGAATACAACCACAGCGGGAACCTTAGCTACAAACTTCTGCTGCCATAATGACAGCTTGAGCCTTGATCAACAACCTTTTCTACCTAACCATGACCACAGCCTAGACCTACCGTGAGTGCCTTTTTTTGCCTTCTGTTTAGGAAGGCACACTAGATCCTCCTCCAAGAGTTAAAGGGTTAAAGGGTGCCCCCTCACCTGGCACAGACCTGTTCCTCTACCACCCCTCCCCATCTCTACCAATCCCACTCTAAACTCACCACCACCCTCCTCCTTTCCAGTAACCCCCCCCCACTGAATAAAGAGATTTTTTATTCACTGTAGTGAAGGGAGTTGGTGTCATTTCCTCCAGGGATATCTCAGGGATGACCCTATACACTCACCCCCTAGACAAGCTGTCTGACAGAAATTTTTAAACGTAGTGTGGTCCCTTGGCATCATAAAAATTGCTGGCCAGTCTCTAATTTAGGGTCATGGAAGCCATCAGGGCAGGAGAGCCACGATTCCAGTATGGAGTCCAGAAGCCCAGCTGTAAAGAGGGAGGATATGGACAGGTGGCCCTAATGCCCGACCTGAGACCCACTGGCTGCCACATTAAAGTTGCTGGCATTAATGGTAGATGAGGGTGTCAGGGGAATTGGACTCAAAGAAAGGACAGTCCCTCCAAATCAGGGAGACTTGAGAGGTATGCTTATATTGTGTCTAGGTCCCTCACAACATATAATTTGATGGCTGGGCCCCTAGTCTGATTTTCAGTATCCTATATTTATAATAATAATGTAAGCCTCGCTGTTTGGGGGGCAGCGGTCCAGTTAAAACAAAGCCCCCAACCATAACATATAGGTTATAGAGGGGCCCAGCCTATATTGTGTCCGGGGCCTCCCATAACATATAATGTGATGACTGGACCCTTAAGTCTTTTTGTTTCCTATTTGCTCAGAATTTTGAGGTTGGCTTGGAGCTAGAGTCTGCATTTAAACTAGAGACCAAGCATTGTTATAAGGTGGGGCTCATACATTGCTGCTGCATAGGGCCTGAAAATTCCAGATGGCGGCCCTGTTAAGGATGCTCCCTCTGTAAACAGACTGTTTGACAGCAAGTTTTGAATTGAGGGTGGTCTCTTGCCCTCCTGTAAATAGGCCTCTGGCGGGCAATGTTAAAGGGACATTTCAGGCACAGGGTTAAATGATTCTGCTTTCTGCTCTTTGTTGGAGATTCAATACAAGCTTCTGCTTGTCTTTAAATGTGATTTGTGACTTGCTAGGTATACTGCAGATTACAGTTATGACAAGATATGGCACTAAATGGCGCTGTTACCAATACTGTAGTCTCTATTGTACATTCTCTGCTTTGTTGTATTTCCTGTGTACTCAGTTGCTCTATGGTACTTTTTTCCCTGTCTGTGTTAGCCACCATGTAAGGTGACATTTTCTTACTGCATTCATGTTCGAGTAGAGCCAGTTGCTGTTATACCACTAATGTCTATCTGGATTACGACTTCACGTTACCCAGCACGCACACTCTGCAACAAGTTATGGGCCCAGTGACTGAATTAAGTCCCAGTGACCGAATGAAGCCACAGCGAACTGATAAAGCCCAGTGACCAGACACGGCCCAGGCAGAGCAAAGCCCAGAACAGAAGACAGCATGGCCGATGTGGAGATCAAAATAAGGAAGCTTTCACAGAGACATCTCCTTTATACAAGTAAGACTGTTCTTATTGTGGTGACCAGGTTAGGGAAGCTGGGAGGCAGCTGTGGGTCACCAGCTTTTGGGGTGGCAGGCCGAAGCCTAGGTTCCTGACAGACGTTAGAGTCCGTAGGCCCAGATGGTATGAGGGCCCTGTGTCGTAACGCCAGGAGGGTTTGGTGGCACCGGTTACCCTACCAACCGGGGGTCCCAGGAGATCCCTTGCTAGGTGTTGGGTAGCAATAACAGGCAGAGGCCAGGTTAGGATCAACTGAACTTTTACTGGCAGTCTAGATGGTACAGTGACAGTACAGATCGGGAGCTCAGGAGCGATCCTGTGGTGTGGGAGACTAGAGGACTTGCTGAAACTTATAGTGCCATTTAAGCTGAATAGCTTACTTGCAAGATTGAAGATGGGTTCTGCGACCTTGGAGATTAGAGCTGAATTGAGGACAGGATCTGCGACCTGGAATATGAAAGATGATGCTGTAGATTTATCAGCAGACTTGGTAAGCATTAGTCCTCCGCACAGGTGCTGTGTCTGGCCCCTTTCTCCACACTAGCCACGTGAGACAAGCCAGCAGCACAAGCACAGATCTTATTTCTTCAGAGATCACAACTATTCTGACTAGAAAAATGGAAGAGAGGCCAGGCTTAGGGTCTCAGCAGTCCTGATAGGCTCACCGCTTGTCACATGACCCTTCCCTAGCAAGTTAGTTACAGTACTAGGGAGTTATGAAGTTTCTGGAACTGCACAATGTGAATACATTAACTCTTTGAGTGCAAACTGCAAAAAATCGCATATGAAACATGCTATTGCATGAAAACAGGATATAAAAGGTTATTATACAGGAACAGGATATATATATATATATATATATATATATATATATATATATACTGTATGA
The DNA here is from genome assembly GCA_027917425.1 of Gastrophryne carolinensis. Classification (NCBI taxonomy): domain Eukaryota; kingdom Metazoa; phylum Chordata; class Amphibia; order Anura; family Microhylidae; genus Gastrophryne; species Gastrophryne carolinensis. Next base: position 200,278,744 of record CM051235.1, read on the forward strand.
ATGAATGTCTGATAACAGACACCAAGGTCACAGGGACAGCCGAATGTCGAGGGGACACATATAGAACAGTATTGCAAATGCTGTACTGGGACATTGCATTATATATAAGAAGGGAGAATGGCCAGCAGCTCAGAGCTTAAACTCTCAGTGGCCAAGCTGAACAATGACAATTACAAGCTATGGAATTTTAAAGTGGAAATGCTATTATCCAGAGATGACTTATGGGAGGTTATTATTACAGAGAGGCCACAGGAAAGACAGGCACAGGCCACCATAAGCTTACAAGTGGAAGACCTCAACGTATTCACATACACAGTGAGAATACAGCAAAAGGCATGTGGAATGTACTGAAAAGACTGCATGAGAGATCCAGTTTAAACAGCAAGTTGTTTCTGCTGAGGAAACTTTACAAAATGAGGCTTAGCAGAGAGCAGGACATACAAGACCACAAAAATGCAATGCTGGAAATGATCCCACAACTCAGATCAGTTGGCAAGAATATAACAGACATTTATGCAGTTGCTATTTTGTTGGTCAGCTTGCCCGAGACATATACTGCACTGATTAATGCACTGGAGACACGGCCTGAGACAGAACTGACACTAGCATTTGTAAAGACCAGACTCATAGATGAGTATCAGCAAAGAAAGGAGCTTGCGCATGACTGTACTATATGGAAAGCTGGGCAAATGAGACAGTGTCCCACTTATACTAAACAGAAAATCAAAGCCACAATCTCTGATCCAAGTGAAGGGAACTAGAATGCCACATTTAAAGTGACAGGCAATCATACATTTCAAGGCTGGGTTGACACTGGATCAACCAGTCACATGACAAGTAATAGAAGCTTTTTCACAGCAATTGATCTGAGTAACAAAGAGACTATTTACCTTGCAAATGGAAGTAAAATACATGCAGAGGGATATGGGCATGGAACCCTTGTATGCCCCAATGATGTGGAACACAATTTAGCCATACCAGTGAAGAATGTGTTTTATGTTCCTGATCTAGAAGGACTCTTATCTGTGAAGTGTCTGACAGCCAAGGGACTCACTGTGAAATTCCAAGGTGACAAGTGTTCTATCCTGGATGGCAAGCAGTGAATGCCAAGCTAGATGACCATCTATATCACCTCAACACAGTGAAGCAAAAGGTGAGACTATGCACTCATGAACACAATAACTGTATACACATATGGCACCGGCGTTTAGGTAACAGACACCCAGAATGCATACAAGAACTACAAAGGAGGAATCTGACAAAGGATCTGACAGTATCCCCTTGTCCAGTTACTGTTAAGTGTGAATGTTGCATCAAATCCAAAGCCACAAAAGCAACACTTCGTAAAGTTAGTCAGAATAGAGCTTCAAGACCACTTGACCTAGTTTACAGTGATGTATTCGGCTCCCTAAACCCACATTCACCTGGAGGCAACAAGTACATAGTGATTTTCATAGATGACTATTCAAGATACACAGTCACCTACCAAATGCAACACAAGAGTGAAGTTCTTGACAAATTAAAAGACTATGTAGTCAACACTAGTAACAAGTGTCAGAGGAAGCCTCTCATACTTCGAAGTGACAATGTAGGTGAATTCACAGGACACAAAGTACAAGAATGCTTAAAGCTGAATGAAATAGAGCATCAAAAGACACCAGACATACACACCAGAGCAAAATGGGGTCACTGAAAGAAAGAACAGACTGAATAAATAAGATGTATGCCAACAGACTCTGGACTACCACAAAATACTGGGGTGGGGCAGAAAAACAGGCTCTTTTCTAGAACCGCGGAGAAAACTCCATATGAACTGTGGCACAATGAGAAAACAAGACATTCTCTTGCTGCATTCATGTTCCAGTAAAGCCATTTCTTGTTATACTACTAATTCCTATCTGGATTATGACTCCACTGCAACCCACTCACACTCTGCAACACTCTTCCCATGGTGGATGTCAGGAGCAATAAACTTGCTCCCTTCTGCAGGGCCTCCCCTGCAGCAGATGGTGACTACATACATGCATGTTTGAATGTAAGGGTCCCCTCAAAGGTCAATTCATTATGGGGCAAGGAGAAAGCATCCTAATTTAACCCTTCGCCTGGATGTAAGGTGTGCCGCTCGGCTATCTTCGGCACTCCTATAAAAGTGAATGAAATGGCAGCTGTGCATGCTGCTGGGGGTGGGGTGAAAGAACCCCTTTAGGCTGCTCTGGGTGATGTGGGCTGCATGGGACCCTTTAGGTTGCTCTTGGGTGGGGGTTCACTATGGAGCTTCGCTCTCGGTATAGGTGTGGTTTTAAGAGGTGGGACCCACAGCTATAACACATTAGTGGTATGCCACTAATGAGCGCCCTAGTCGTTGCAACTAACATTTTACAGCCATTTTCAGCACCAAAGTTTGGGTGCCGATTGGATTCTATGGGGTTTGGGGTCCAGGTCAAGTTTGGGTTTGGTCCTGAGCCAAACAATTTTATAATGTCTGCTCAACCACACTGCTAACCTATGCTTCCAGGTCATGACCGCAACCTCAACCTTGATTAGAAACCTATGTTGCATGACCGCAATAGCCCTGGGTACATCTATACTAGTGTTAAAGTGGATGGAAACGTATTGCCTCCCCCGCCCCAGTACTTCGGGCACTGCTGTTGGCTCGGCGGTGGCCTAGTTTTCTAAATAAAACCAAGCTTTTCTACCACCGAAGCCGCACCAAACAGCACTCTTGAGATCGCCGATTGGTTCATCTCAAAGGTGCCGATGTGATGAGGTGCAGCCGAGTGGCCACATTCCCGGCACTCTGTTCAGGCGCGCACATGCTTCCATGTCAAGCCATTTAGAAAGGCTGGAAGTAGGAGCACACACAGCTACAGGGAAGTCGGAGATGTGATGCCGCAGAAGCCGTCTGGTAAAGGTAAGTTTGCCAGTGACCCCGGGGGTTTGAAACAGCGGGGCCACCTGCTATAGGATGCCCTGGGGTCAGACTAGCAGCTTAAATGATTCCAGGGCCTGGCTGCATGAGTTTGTCCCTCTTTAATGCTAGAACCTCCATTAGTTGGGTGCTCATGTAGACACTTATTACTACCAGGGTGTCAAATGTCAGTGGGTGCTGTGGCAAAAGTTTTGATTCTCCATTGCGCAGAACTCTCACAGGGATGCTATTTAGTGAAAGTCCTATTTGGTTTGGTCTCAGCAAGTCTGGAATAAAACCCTGACATATGTTAAGGGGCCCAAAACACTTTCATGTATCTGACCCCTCTCCAGCTGCTCACTAGCCTTATAGTAAGTTAGAGGTTTTAGTTTTACTTACCTCTTCCAGGCCGTCTCTGTGTTTACCAGGAGATTGGCAGGGACCCTTAATTCTTGAGGCCATACATGTGCCGCATACTGCACTGATGCTCTTCTGCACACAGTATGTGAACAGACTGGTGATGTACTTTAACTGCTGTTCTTGCCAAAAAAGTAACAAAATGGAAAAAAAATGTTTGAACAGAGCTAGCTTAGAGGATCAAAACCGCTGTAAGCAGTGACAAAGGTCTGCGTTGTCCTTGAAGTCGGTACTGTGAGTGCTGATAATGCAGTCACCCCAGATCTATTGATCACTGCTCGGAGCTGTGTTTGTAAAGCTTCAGGCAACACAATACAACTGCTGTGCGGCTGTCATTTACCTGCCCTTATGCATAATACCCATTCACCTCGCCTGGTAGCACTACCGCCATTCTTTCTCTACATCACATCAGAGGGTGGAAATCGGCAGTGTGCTGTTTCTAGACTCCTTAAAGGAGAATTCCTAAGGGCATACATGAAAATACATGAAAATTTGAAGGTCTATGAATTCAGTCATTATTGGCACACAGCTAGGAACGCCATCACATCCTTCACACACACTTTCTGCAGAATCTATGGTCTTGCCATATCATGGTCGACTCAGTTAACCTCTGTCCTATAGCACACCTTGCCACCCCCTTAGACTTAAAACATCCATTTCCCCAGGACCATGCAAACTCTGCCCCTTGGCACTTTTGGCACAAGCAAGCACAGAAATTCACAGTGGCGCCGCAGCTAGCTCTGACCACAGCAGAGCATGCCCAATATTTATAAAGCTGCTGCATGACATGTTCTTCCCAGATCAGCCACACCCAGAATTGGAAGCAAACACAATGGCATTCCCTGAGAATATGTATTGAATTTATGTATAATTTGAGAATGCTTTGAAATGGCTCATTTTACGCTATTCCCACAAGGGGCTTTTAATTTCAATAAGCAGTTTACTTGCATTTCCCCCCCAGCCCCTATAATATGCAGAGTGTGCAGCCCCCCAAATCAGAATGCAGAATGGGAGGTTTGGACTCCACTCCCAAAAATGAATATGCAGAGTGCTCACAAGCTCCCACTATCAGCCCCAAAATTGGTATGCAGAACAGGTCTGGATAATAGGCAGGGCACAAGAGGCGTGCACCCCTGGGCCTTCACCATTTGCCCTGCAAGAGGGCCTCCACCAACTTTGGGGCTATGGCTGGGGTACAGGGACTTTGTGGTGCTGCCGTTTAGTCTGGTTGGCCCCGACCCAAATGCCCTTGTAGAGGTGTATACCTGAGGTTCTCCTTTTCCAATGGCACCTCCATTGAGTCGTTAACCCCCCTAGGCCTGGAGTTCCTGCACGCGAAACTGCACCTCCCCAACACCTGCAACGGTTTCAGGAATTTGCAGTGCCGCCGCTTGGTCCAGTTGGCCCAGAGCCACATGTTCTTCTTCTTCTTCTAGGTTGCAAGTACTCTGATGTTCTCCCCTTTCCAATGACACCTCCAGTGAGTCAGTAGCCCCTCTAGGTCCAGAGATCTGGCACTTGGAAGTGCACCACCACAGCACCTGCGAGCAACGGTACCGGGAATTTGCAGTGCTGTTGCTTGGTCCACTTGGCCCCCCTTGTAAGAGTGTATATGTGAGGAGCTCCTGTTTCCAATGACACATCCAGTGGGTCATTATCCCCCTAGGTCCGGAGATTCGGCACTCGGAAGTGTACCACTCTCTGGCGCATGTGGACCAGGAGTTTACGGTACTGCCATTTGGTCCAGACGGCTTTAATGCACATGCCCTTGCAAGGTTGTATACCTGAGGTTCTCCCCGTTCCAGTGGCACCCGGTGGGTCATAACCCCCCCCCCCCGGGGTCCGGAGCCAGGTGCTTGGAAGTGTACTATCCTGGACGAGGTGTATTGATTCCCAGGATGATTCGGAGCCTCGGTTCTGTATGCGTCGTTGAAAAGAGCAAGACATCAGGTATGCACCTCTGCAGGGCATATGGATACAATTGGTGGTACTGCAAAGTCCTGGTACAATTTCTTGCTGGGGTCTAAAAATCAGTGGATGGGGCTTGTTCTACAGCTGAAGATCTCAGCTACATTCCCTGTAAGTTTGGACTTCCTTGGTCCCGGGGAACCGGGGCTCAGAATTGGACCTCCCTGGGCAAGGTGCATCTGTCACGCTCTGGTAACTCCAGCCCTCTAGGTAAGCCCTCAACCCCCAATCTCCGCAGCCAGCTTCACCTGTAGGAGCTCCCGCTTGCCGGGACGCAGAATACGCCTGCCCGGGATCGGTTGCCCCCAGGACTTCAATGGCTCAAATGAGAGCTTACAGGTATAGAGGTCTGAAGAACCAATGGCTAAGAGCGGGTGTAGCGGAAGTCCAGAGGCAGGCCAGAGGTTAACACGGGGAGTCAGAGTTTGCAGCGGTACAGAGGGGAGAGATAGCTCGAGGTCTAGGTACAAGGCAGAGGTCGGCAACGGAGATCAGATCGAGATTGGTCGGTTCAGGCAGAGGTCGGCAACGGAGATCAGAATAGTCGGTTCAGGCAGAGGTCGGCAACAGGGTTTCAGATCGAGAGGCGTCAGCAAGGCAGAGGTTGGCAACTGGAAATCAATCGAGCTTCAATGCACAAGACAAGCTTGGTACTAGGCGCTATAACAGGCAATGACACACTGCAGTGGAAATCCCTTTATAGTGGGAAAACCGGCAGGATTGGACAGGGAGACAGTGGCTGGGATTGGTGCACTTAGGATCTGGCGGCAGATTGGAGCACTGGCCCTGTGGTCTGATTGGTGAGCTCTGGGCTGATTGCTCCAGCTGAGCTTCCCAGGCAAACTGCTCAGAGCTGCACCTTCTAGACTTCGTTCTTTTAAACAGCCTCCGGTGGCCATTCTGAGTATTGCACCACCGGAGGACATGAGCTGATTGTATAGGCCAGCAAGCACAAGCTGAGTGACAATGGGCAAGGGGGGAGGGCTTACTCGGCGGCACACGCGCCGCTGGGGATGGCACCCGAGGCAGAAGCGGCTGCTGGGCAGGAGGAACCCGAACCCGTTGCCTAGGGTCCTCACGGGCACGGGTAGAAGGCAAGTCATTCATGACATTACCCCCCCCCTTCACGAGGGGCCTCCGGACCCTCACCAGACTCAACAGGGCAAACGCCCCGAATTGTTCTGACAGACTTCAACGAAGATACACGAGGTCCCCTCCTGGATGGAGAGGCAGGCGGACAAACAAATTCTGAGACCAGGGTTGCCCCAACAGTGATGCTAGAGCAGTGTTCTTCACAGTGTGGGCCCCATCCTGTCAATTCCCCAGTTTTCCAATTAAGGGTAGGGTTGTGCATCTTCAACCAAGGGAACCCTAAGACAACCGGGGTTTCAGGGCAGTCAAAAACAAAAAATTCAAGATTCTCAGAATGGGAGGGTCCCACAACTAGGCTGATAAAAGGGGTTTTGGAGGTTACAGTTCCCCCATGAACAGGAGTATTATTTACAGCCAAAATCTGGAGGGGCTTCCCAAGGGGTATTAATGGATTGCCTAAGGCGGTCACTATGGATTTATCCAAAAAGTTGCCCACTGCTCCGCTATCGACTAAAGCGGGGATGGATTTCCTGGATAATTCCCAACTCACAGTAACAGGTAACAACATCATATTTCTGTGAAGGGAAGTTACCTGACCGTCCTGACAAACTTTCTCAGTCTTGTCAGGACGTTGCAATCCCGCCAAAGGTTTTTTATTGGGGCAGGTCCTAACCAGGTGACCAGAAGTCCCACAGTACATGCATAGGCCTAAGGTGCGACGTCTACTCTTTTCATTAGGGGAAAGGTGAGTAGCACCAAGTTGCATAGGCTCATCAGGGGGCGAAGATGAGACAACTCCCACAGTGGATGACTCCCGGTGGGAAGATTCCCGGAAGTAAGAGTGATTCTTCTCCATGTGTCTCTCCCGTAGCCGTCTGTCAATTTTAATGGCCATAGGCATGAGTTCATCCAGGCTTCTGGGGTAGGGAAAATTCGTTAGAACATCCTTAACACTCTCTGAGAGACCAATTCGATACTGACTACAGAGAGCAGGATCATTCCAATGGGATTCAATCGCCCAGCGGCGGAATTCAGCACTATATTCCTCTGCTGAACGCTTCCCCTGTTTCAGGCTTCGAAGCCTGGCATCGGCGGTCGAAGTCTTGTCTGGGTCTGAATACAGAATCTCCATAGAGGAGAAAAAAGCTGAGACAGTTTGCAAGGCCTCATCAGTGGGCGCTAAGCCAAACGCCCAGGACTGTGGATCACCCTGGAGCAGAGAGATAACCAGACCGACCCTCTGCAATTCGGTGCCCGAGGAGCAGGGCCGTAGTCGGAAATAAAGTTCACAGGAGTTCCTGAAGTTGGAAAATCTTCTACGATCCCCATCAAATTTTTCAGGAAGGGGAACCTTCGGCTCGACAGGAGGTAAGGATGAAGGTGGTGCAGCCGGCTGGCGATCTTGATTTGCCACACGTTGGGACAAGTAGTTAATGGCGGTACCCATGCCATGCACATGTTGTTCAAGTCGCTTCAAATCAAAACTCTCCTGAGTGGCCACTCTTTGAGCGAGTTGATTGATCACTGTGGCCATAGCTTGCACCTGCTGTACCAGGTCATCCATGTTGTGGCCTGTTATAATGTCACGCTCTGGTAACTCCAGCCCTCTAGGTAAGCCCTCAACCCCCAATCTCCGCAGCCAGCTTCACCAGTAGGAGCCCCCGCTTGCCGGGACGCAGAATACGCCTGCCCGGGATCGGTTGCCCCCAGGACTTCAATGGCTCAAAGGATGAGAGCTTACAGGTATAGAGGTCTGAAGAACCAATGGCTAAGAGCGGGTGTAGCGGAAGTCCAGAGGTTAACACGGGGAGTCAGAGTTTGCAGCGGTACAGAGGGGAGAGATAGCTCGAGGTCTAGGTACAAGGCAGAGGTCGGCAACGGAGATCAGATCGAGATTGGTCGGTTCAGGCAGAGGTCGGCAACGGAGATCAGAATAGTCGGTTCAGGCAGAGGTCGGCAACAGGGTTTCAGATCGAGAGGCGTCAACAAGGCAGAGGTTGGCAACTGGAAATCAATCGAGCTTCAATGCACAAGACAAGCTTGGTACTAGGCGCTATAACAGGCAATGACACACTGCAGTGGAAATCCCTTTATAGTGGGAAAACCGGCAGGATTGGACAGGGAGACAGTGGCTGGGATTGGTGCACTTAGGATCTGGTGGCAGATTGGAGCACTGGCCCTGTGGTCTGATTGGTGAGCTCTGGGCTGATTGCTCCAGCTGAGCTTCCCAGGCAAACTGCTCAGAGCTGCACCTTCTAGACTTCGTTCTTTTAAACAGCCTCCGGTGGCCATTCTGAGTATTGCACCACCGGAGGACATGAGCTGATTGTATAGGCCAGCAAGCACAAGCTGAGTGACAATGGGCAAGGGGGGAGGGCTTACTCGGCGGCACACGCGCCGCTGGGGATGGCACCCGAGGCAGAAGCGGCTGCTGGGCAGGAGGAACCCGAACCCGTTGCCTAGGGTCCTCACGGGCACGGGTAGAAGGCAAGTCATTCATGACAGCATCAATTCCCAAGGTGACCCACTTTAGAGCTCTCGTTCTCTGGAATTAGGGGGGCTTATGACCAACTGGAGGTGCCAAGGACAGAGTAGAGAGGTGATGAGGAATGGAGCCGTTGCGGACAAGTGGTGGACAACGCCATGGACAGCACACTACAGGATTCTGCAGACCAGATCTTCAGTGATGTCGGTCACCTACGGATCTACCTACCTTCCTACTGACCCAACCACCAATTTAACCACCTATACACTCACCCCCCTACCTATCTACTTGCCTGCTGACCACCTACCTATCCAAGTTACCTATCGAACTGCCTAATGAAGCACCCACCTACCTATGTACCTGCCCACTCGTCTCCCTACCCAGGACCTGGAGAGGCACTTGGCAGCCCTGGTGCAAGGCAAAATTGTCAGACCCTGGAGCAGAGGTGGCAGTCGCCCACCCACCTTCCTACCTCCCTACCTGCCCTCACCCCAACCTCGCTAACTGCCCTCCCACCTACATACCCAATCACCTATCTGCCTAACCACCCACCTTTCAACCTACCAACTAGTTACCTGCCTACTCACCCACCCACCTACCTTGACCTATGTATCTACATGTCTACCCACCAACCCGCCTACCTATACTAAATTCCTATCTAATAGGAAATCCTAGCTATTCCTATTTAAATGTACACGTACTTCTCTGACTACCCCCTACCTGTCCATGTGAGTACCCACCCACCGACTTGCCTTTATCACCCACCTACCTGACTACACAGCCTACCCACCTAAATGCCCACTTACCTACCTACCCACTCACCTATATGCCTGCCTGCTTGAAAAGAGCAAGACATCAGGTATGCACCTCTGCAGGGCATATGGATACAATTGGTGGTACTGCAAAGTCCTGGTACAATTTCTTGCTGTAGTTGGGGTCTAAAAATCAGTGGATGGGGCTTGTTCTACAGCTGAAGATCTCAGCTACATTCCCTGTAAGTTTGGACTTCCTTGGTCCCGGGGAACCGGGGCTCAGAATTGGACCTCCCTGGGCAAGGTGCATCAATTCCCAAGGTGACCCACTTTAGAGCTCTCGTTCTCTGGAATTAGGGGGGCTTATGACCAACTGGAGGTGCCAAGGACAGAGTAGAGAGGTGATGAGGAATGGAGCCATTGCGGACAAGTGGTGGACAACGCCATGGACAGCACACTATATGCCTGCCTGCTTGCCCACTTAGATTCCTAATATAACCTAACTACCTACCTAGGAGATACAGGGCAGTTGTTTTTTTGGGTGGGTGAGGTCCACACACACACCACACACAGCATAGATGTACAGCACTAGGTAGAGTGGTTTTAAACCAGAGTACGGCTTATCCACTCCATAGTAGAAATTGTCTTGTGTTTTGTTTCTTAGTGGTGTTGGTTACTGACATGTGTATGTATTGGTCTAATAGCAATGATTGGCTTTGCAGGTTTACAGAGGAGGAGCATGGCTTATCCACTCAGTGTGTGAAGTGAGGGGGTGGGTAACCTGTTTCTATATACACGCAAAGCCACAGCATGCCCCCTCTATTGCAGTGAATGGTGTCGGCGTGACAACATCACTGTGACACATGACATGGGGGTGGCCTGTTTATCACAGAGGCTGTCTGGAGGGAGCCAGGATGGCACAGGGGACTGGCTCTGACATTCCGTGTAGTGTGTAAGCAAAGGCAAACATTATTTTTGTTATGAAACTTGACTGGACTATTACTTTAAATAGAATGTCCATTGTCTTCATACCCTCCCCCCGGGTGCTGAAATGGGAGGGTTACGAAAAAAAAGCCTTACCTCTACTGTAACTCAGCACTGTCACCCCAGCATGGACAGTGACCGCACAGAGAGAGAGAGTGGCATCACCCCCCCCACTGTGCACGCACATGCCCACCCATGTAAGTATGGGGCCGCACCACTCTTTAAGATGCCCATGGCCTGAGACTGGGTAATGCCTGCATACCGGCTGATTTTTTTTTGGAACCCCGGTCCTGCCTCAATGCCAGGATAAGAAAGCCAGGGTGAAAGGTTATGAAGACACTGGATATTTGCTTTAATGGAAGGTGTCTCCACCAGATTTTCTGCCCAGGGGGTTCCACCACGCTTAATCTGGCCTTGATGCAGAGTGCTCATGGATCTCCCCACAAAAAGGGATATGCAGTTTGCATGTGAATCCCCCATCCCCAAAAAATGATATCCCTCCCATCCTCCAAAATGATTGTGCAGTGTGCAGCCAGAGTTTCCCCCCAGTCTCCTAAGATAAACTAACCCTCGAAGCAGTCCCCAACCAAGCCACAGAAATTTCCTTAGCTGGGGGGGGGGGGGTTCAAAGTCGGGCACGCAGCTTCCAGCATGGCTCTTAAAGTCGGGCACAGCTTCCAGCTTGGCTCTAAAAGTCATGCACACAGCTTCCAGCATGGCTCCTAAAGTCGGGCACACAGCTTCCAGCATGGCTCTTAAAGTCGGGCACAGCTTCCAGCTTGGCTCTAAAAGTCATGCACACAGCTTCCAGCATGGCTCCTAAAGTCGGGCACACAGCTTCCAGCATGGCTCTTAAAGTCGGGCCTCAGCTTCCAGCATGGCTCCTAAAGTCAGGCATTCAGTTTCCAGCATGGCTCTTAAAGTCGGGCCTCAGCTTCCAGCATGGCTCTTAAAGTCGGGCCTCAGATTCCAGCATGGCTCTTAAAGTCAGGCCTCAGCTTCCAGCATGGCTCTTAAAGTCGGGCCTCAGCTTCCAGCATGGCTCTTAAAGTCGGGCCTCAGCTTCCAGCATGGCTCTTAAAGTCGGGCATTCAGTTTCCAGCATGGCTCTTAAAGTGGGGCACGTAGCTTCTAGCATGGCTCTTAAAGTTGGGCCTCAGCTTCCAGCATGGCTCTTAAAGTTGGGCACACAGCTTCCAGCATGACTCCTAAAGTCGGGCCTCAGCTTCCAGCATGGTTCTTAAAGTCGGGCATGCAGCTTCCAGCATGGCTCTTAAAGTCGGACACACAGCTTCCAACATGACTCCTAAAGTCGGGCCTCAGCTTCCAGCATGGCTCTTAAAGTCGGGCCTCAGCTTCCAGCATGGTTCTTAAAGTCAGGCATGCAGCTTCCAGCATGGTTCTTAAAGTCGGGCATGCAGCTTCCAGCATGGCTCTTAAAGTCGGACACACAGCTTCCAGCATGACTCCTAAAGTCGGGCCTCAGCTTCCAGCATGGCTCTTAAAGTCGGGCCTCAGCTTCCAGCATGGTTCTTAAAGTCGGGCATGCAGCTTCCAGCATGGCTCTTAAAGTCGGGCCTCAGCTTCCAGCATGGTTCTTAAAGTCGGGCACGCAGCTTCCAGCATGGCTCTTAAAGTCGGGCCTCAGCTTCCAGCATGGCTCTTAAAGTCGGGCATTCAGTTTCCAGCATGGCTCTTAAAATCGGGCACGCAGCTTCCAGCATGGCTCCTAAAGTCAGACACACAGCTTCCAGCATGGCTCTTAAAGTCGGGCATTCAGTTTCCAGCTTGGCTCTTAAAGTCGGGCCTCAGCTTCCAGCATGGCTCTTAAAGTCGGGCCTCAGCTTCCAGCATGGCTCCTAAAGTCGGGCCTCAGCTTCCAGCATGGCTCCTAAAGTCGGGCACGCAGCTTCCAGCATGGCTCCTAAAGTCGGACACACAGCTTCCAGCATGGCTCTTAAAGTCGGACACACAGCTTCCAGCATGGCTCTTAAAGTCGGGCACACAGCTTCCAGCATGGCTCTTAAAGTCGGGCATTCAGCTTCCAGCATGGCTCTTAAAGTCGGGCCTCAGCTTCCAGCATGGCTCTTAAAGTCGGGCCTCAGCTTCCAGCATGGCTCTTAAAGTCGGGCCTCAGCTTCCAGCATGGCTCCTAAAGTCAGGCATTCAGTTTCCAGCATGGCTCTTAAAGTCGGGCCTCAGCTTCCAGCATGGCTCTTAAAGTCGGGCCTCAGCTTCCAGCATGGCTCTTAAAGACGGGCACGCAGCTTCCAGCATGGCTCTTAAAGTCGAGCCTCGGCTTCCAGCATGGCTTTTAAAGTCGGGCCGCAGATTACAGCATGGCTCTTAAAGTCGGGCACGCAGCTTCCAGCATGGCTTTTAAAGTTGGGCATGCAGCTTCCAGCATGGCTCTTAAAGTCGGGCATGCAGCTTCCAGCATGGCTCTTAAAGTCGGGCATGCAGCTTCCAGCATGGCTTTTAAAGTTGGGCATGCAGCTTCCAGCATGGCTCTTAAAGTCGAGCCTCAGCTTCCAGCATGGCTTTTAAAGTCAGGCATTCAGTTTCCAGCATGGCTCTTAAAGTCGGGCCTCAGCTTCCAGCATGGCTCTTAAAGTCAGGCATTCAGTTTCCAGCCTGGCTCTTAAAGTCGGGCCTCAGCTTCCAGCATGGCTCTTAAAGCGGACCTTCACTCTGAATAAGAGTCTATCTTATATGTTTCCCACACCCTGTACATACAGATTGTCCACATTAAAAATCATCCTACCTGCATCTACTGCATGTTATGAGCCTTTAAACATCCAAGATGGCGGCTTATGGAAGCCGCCATCTTATCAGGCAGCCTGCAAACAGGAAGTGCCTCCTGACTGTGCTGCTCTGCATTCTGGGACTGCTGACCTTTACCTGACCCCAGCTCTGCTCTGTCTGAGCAAAGCACAGCTATAACCCGCCCCCTTGTACCTTATCCCGCTCTCCTCTCCTCAGTAAGGGTGATGCTTCTGAGTCAAGATGGCGGCGCCCGTATCCTAAATTCCTGAACAGAGTTGCAGCCCAGTGGGGGAAAGAATAATAAGTTAGTGACTAAAAACGTAAAATATATTAATTTTAGATGCTGGGGAACCGTTTTTAAGAGTTTGAGCTTTTCATTAAATCACACTGAAGGTCCGGTTTAAAGTCGGGCATGCAGCTTCCAGCATGGCTCTTAAAGTCGGGCCTCAGCTTCCAGCATGGCTCCTAAAGTCAGGCATTCAGTTTCCAGCATGGCTCTTAAAGTCGGGCCTCAGCTTCCAGCATGGCTCCTAAAGTCAGGCATTCAGTTTCCAGCATGGCTCTTAAAGTCGGGCCTCAGCTTCCAGCATGGCTCTTAAAGTCAGGCATTCAGTTTCCAGCATGGCTCTTAAAGTCGGGCCTCAGCTTACAGCAAGGCTCTTAAAGTCAGGCCTCAGCTTCCAGCATGGCTCTTAAAGTCAGGCATTCAGTTTCCAGCATGGCTCTTAAAGTCGGGCCTCAGCTTACAGCATGGCTCTTAAAGTCAGGCCTCAGCTTCCAGCATGGCTCTTAAAGTCAGGCCTCAGCTTCCAGCATGGCTCTTAAAGTCGGGCCTCAGCTTACAGCATGGCTCTTAAAGTCAGGCCTCAGCTTACAGCATGGCTTTTAAAGTCGGGCCTCAGCTTCCAGCATGGCTCCTAAAGTCAGGCATTCAGTTTCCAGCATGGCTCTTAAAGTCGGGCCTCAGCTTCCAGCATGGCTCCTAAAGTCAGGCATTCAGTTTCCAGCATGGCTCTTAAAGTCGGGCCTCAGCTTACAGCATGGCTCTTAAAGTCAGGCATTCAGTTTCCAGCATGGCTCTTAAAGTCGGGCCTCAGCTTACAGCATGGCTCTTAAAGTCAGGCCTCAGCTTCCAGCATGGCTCTTAAAGTCAGGCATTCAGTTTCCAGCATGGCTCTTAAAGTCGGGCCTCAGCTTACAGCATGGCTCTTAAAGTCAGGCCTCAGCTTCCAGCATGGCTTTTAAAGTCGGGCCTCAGTTTCCAGCATGGCTCTTAAAGTCAGGCATTCAGTTTCCAGCATGGCTCTTAAAGTCAGGCATTCAGCTTCCAGCATGGCTCTTAAAGTCAGGCATTCAGCTTCCAGCATGGCTTTTAAAGTCGGGCCTCAGCTTCCAGCATGGCTCTTAAAGTCGGGCACGCAGCTTCCAGTATGGCTCTTAAAGTTGGGCACGCAGCTTCCAGCATGGCTCTTAAAGTCGGGCATGCAGCTTCCAGCATGGCTTTTAAAGTTGGGCCTCAGCTTCCAGCATGGCTCTTAAAGTTGGGCACGCAGCTTCCAGCATGGCTCTTAAAGTCGGGCATGCAGCTTCCAGCATGGCTTTTAAAGTTGGGCACGCAGCTTCCAGCATGGCTTTTAATGTCTCAGCATCTGTCCTCCATGCACCTCACATACACACAGGAGTCCCATGACAATGCAAGGCTCCACCAGCCTAAATGCTCCAACCAACCAGATCTTTGCTTGGAGGCAGACATCCCACTTTGGAATCAGTTTGGGAGATGGGACATTAGAAATGGCAGGGCCTACTCCAATCCAGGGAATGAAGAGAGGACATGGACCCTGAGATATGCCACTACTAGAAGTGGTGCTAAGGAAATAGCAAATAATAACAAGTGTGCAAACTTCAAAATCCCCTTACCTTTCACAAAATGTACCCAGCCCTGTGATTCCACCTCCCCCTTTATGGGTCAGAGTATATAATAAGATATGACGAAGCAGCAATGTCTCTTCTACTATAGCTTCATTGTAATGATGCAGGCCTGGGCTTTCTGCTGCCGCGTTGCGCAGTTTGGGATTTGTAGTTACACAAAGTACATTGCAGACCATACTCAGCTATAAAGGGATGATGAATTTTACATGATGTGGATTTGTCAGCGTGTATGTTCAATAGCTGTAGGAAGAAAAACTGCAACGCTTGTTCTTAAACCAACATTCTTTAAGCTCCCTGTTGGCACTTGCTTTGTGGAGCTGCACACAAGTGGGTGGGCAAGGATGAGCTGAGCATAATCAGATTGTAAAATAAGTATTAGTTTCCAAATTGTAAAGAAAATTTAACATTTAAAAAGTAATCCTATTTATGTTCACAAAATGGTATTATTTGTTTTATCTGTATATATAAGGTATAAATACATAATCATCCGGAACTGGTATGCCCTGCTGTGTGAAACCCCACAGGATGCACAATATTAAATTTCCCCTGGCCCACAGCACATGTGCAGCCGGTGGCGGCATCACTCGCCTCCAGGGCCGGCTCCAGGTTTTTGGGGGCCCTTGGGCAAGAGTGTCTTAGTGGGCCCCAAAGTAGTGAGTCACATCACCTTTCAGCTCCGCTGCCACAAATGGGTCTCCTGCTGCTGATCTCCCTACAGTCCTTATTGCCTTACCTATAGCCACCAATCACCCTCCCATCCTTATTGCCTTCCCTATAGCCACCAATCACACTCCCATCCTTATTGCCTTCCCTATAGCCACCAATTGCCCTCCCGTCCTTATTGCCTTACCTATAGCCACCAATCACCCTCCCGTCCTTATTGCCTTCCCTATAGCCACCAATTGCCCTCCCGCCCTTATTGCCTTCCCTATAGCCACCAATTGCCCCCCGCCCTTATTGCCTTCCCTATAGCCACCAATCATTCCCTATCATTCCAATCATTCCCTATTCCTTATTGACTTCCCAATAGCCACCAATGATCATCCAGTTCTTATTGCCCTCCCTATAGCCACCAATCATTCCCTAGTCCTTGTTGCATTCTCTACTGCCACCAAGCTCTTATTGCCTTCCCTATAGCCACAAATCATTCTCCAGTCCTTATTGCCTTCCCCATAGCCACAAATAGTTCTCTAGTCCTTGTTGCATTCTCTACTGAGCTTCCATCAATTGCCTCTGTTCCATGTCATCTCCTCCATTGTTGCTGACCATCCCCTGTTGCTGAGGCCAGCCATGAGTAGGCCTGCACACAGCACCCGGCATTCGGTGGTTCGGGTCCACTGTAAAACAATACAATGGCCAAGTATGAGCCTGAGTTGGCCCCTCAAGATGCCAGGGGCCCTGGCAATTGCCCAGGTTTGCCCTGTGCTGTCGCCGGCCCTGCTTGCCTCCCTTCTCGGGTGTGCACGGCCCCGTCCACCACCACTGAATGGCTGTGTGGGACTGTGCACAGCCAAATGAAGCCGAGTGATGCTGTGTGACACTCGTAAGTGCAGCTAGTGGCAGCGTGCACTTGAGGAGAAGTGAGTGTATTTGGCGTTCTTGGTGGGTTCACACAGAGGGCGACCCAAAACTTGGGTGTCCAAGAGGGGGAAGGACCAGAACCCAGGTTTTAGTCCACTTTAAGGAGCGACTGTCTCTAGGGAATTATATTTGCCCTATCTGCCTCTGCTAGTTAACCCAATGATTCAGTTCAAATATAGTGATTTTTTTTTACCTGGTGCTGATGCGGAATCATATCTTTGATTTAGCACCAGGTGAAACATAGTGCTTTTTTTTAGAGAAAACTGCCATTCACTTTTATTGTATACTTAGGGCGTGATTCATCCAGTAGGTAACCAGGCCTCATCTTCAAAACAAAGTCATGAATCTGTTTGTTTGCTTTGGGCAGCTTCTCCGACTTGGCTTATTGTTACTTAGCCAATCTTGATAAATCTACTCTCTTGCTTCAACAAACCTAATTTAAACCAGACCAACACCTGTTATTACTTTAACGGGTGTTGGTCTCTCTCTGGAGCCCCCTCGCACCTAACTGCGCAGATCGCTCGTAATACTCGCCTTCATTACGAGCAAGCACCGGGAAAGAAGTCCCGTGATTGGCTGACGGGCGGTCATGTTGGCAGGTCCTGGCGTTGGCCGGCACAGAGGATGCGACTGCGGCCCACGTGACTGCCCGGTGGCCAATCGCGGGACTCCTTTCCCGGTGCTGGCTCGTAATGAAGGTGAGTATTAGGAGTGATGTGTGCAGTTAGGTGCGAGCGGGGGTCCAGCGTTCTGGATGCCCCCCGAGGTTCTTCCTATCAGCAAAGAGAGGGAAGTAATAACGGGTGTTGGTCTAGTTTAACTTAATCTTTATTTAATTAACAAAATACAACACAGTTCTCTTGAGGTTTCTCTCATTTTTTAACAATTTTTTCAAAATCCAACTACACAATAGAGCCTTCAATGGCCAGAGAATCTTGTTATTGACCACAGCAAAGCCAGTATAAGACTTTATTGTCCTCCATGATGCTCATACCTGGAACATGTCTTGTGTTTCTCAGGCTGTCTATCCAATCTGAGACACCTTGCTGTGGTGGAGAATGCATGCAATACAACATTTATAACCACAGGGACCTAAAAACATGGACAGCATGGCAGGTCAGTAGAACATTTGCATATGTATCCTGCGAGTAGCTGTGCGCATGCATAGTGTGATATCATAGATGCTATTTGGATGTACAGGAAGACTGGAATATTTTCTATCCTGGGAGCACCTAATGAGTTTCCCCTCCGTTCTTGGAGGTGTTTCTTCACCACAGGCAGCCATGCAGATGATAGGAATCCTGCGGTGTAATTAGTGCTGTCTGATTGGCTCTGTTCACAGATATATTAGTTAATTGGGCAGAAGCTTATGGCCATGGCAATCGCACTACGCTGAGAACGTTGATGATGCCGGCGTGTGCAGAGTCAGCGGCGATTTAAGAGGGTCATTACGTTTGTCAAACGACGTGTCCACTTGGTAACAATGCAGATGGCCTATTCATTACCTTAACCAGTTGGCTATTGACAAGCGCCATGGCCAGAGACCAACCTGGAGTGACCTAATTAAACTGAATTACAGTCTGACTCTGTGTGATATTGGAGGAAGCAGAAGGGACTTTATAGCTGGGTTGTAATGGGGTCACACTCACAGTCAGTTAGCCAGCAGGTTTTTAGCAAGGTTCAGGTCATGGTATGTAGGAATAAATCAAGGCAACTGGACTTGCTGTTTTATTTTCTTGTAGACATCTTAAAGAAAACAAAACAGCAGGCCAAGTTGCCTTGATGTATTCCTACAGATAAAAGACGGTCTCCTGTAAAGCCAGATGGACAATCAATGGCAAATGTAAGGCCTAATCGGGTAGCTTGTGTTTAGATTTCATAATGTCTCTAAAGATAGCCCTATAAACATTCACAAATATCTAATAATAAACTCAAGTGAGAAAGTAGAGGAGGATTTTTTTTCTGCAAATGGCTTCTCAGTCCATTTTTAATTTTAGCATAGCAGTAGCAGAGCTTTGCTCAAATCGATGTGCTTGAATTTGAATTTGGTGCATTTATCCTGTTTAAATACAATGTCTTCCTCTATACACATTACCCTGTTGAAGGGGGGCGCCCCCTTCTACTTTCTTAACTTCAATTTTGGAAGAAACTTATACTGGGTAAGCTTCTGTGATAGGGAGTGTGTGCAGCAGCTTCTGGTACCTGGGAAAGAGGAGACTCATTGCTGGATGAGTTAGAGAGAGAAAATCTGGTGAACAATGTTTCTATTAAAGATGACCTCCAGTCAAAAACGTATTGCCCCTGCACCTATGGGCAATATGCTCTTCCACAACCCCCTGGCCTTTGGGAATACGGATAATGGGGTGGGGGGCCAGCGACAAGTCACCCGCCATGCAGGCAGGTAATTTTGAAACTAGTATAGGGGTCCCCTGGACCACCTACTAGTTCAAAGTAGTGAAAGAAAAAAAAAACAAAAAGCATTGTATTATTCTAAATCAAAATTGACACAATACTTTTCTAATGGCCAAAACATATCCGAATACCAAATATTTTACTAATAAATGCCCAAGACATGGCTACTATAAATGCATGTTTGTTGTATTGTTTAAAGAGATCAGAGTATAACAATAAGGAATGTTCTTTTATAATAAACACTATTTAAATATACTTATATGCAGAAAAGAAAGCTTGCAAAGGTATAATATAAATACACTAGAAGAAAATGTCACCACACAGTACACAATACATATTACCTCAACCACAGAAACAACCATTGCCTGTCAGGTTCATCAGCCACTGGAGCAAAGACAAGTGGCTTGATGCAGAGCCTCCCCGTTCAGCTCCCCCGTGCGTTTTCCCGTTGGTTTTGGGCTTTGATCGGGTCAGGAAAGGGTGCTACGTTGATTTTAGTGTGCGCTTATGCGCTCAGGTGTGCGCTCAGCCGCCTTTCCGATTGTCAGCTCGCACGAGGCTGTTTCCCGGGAAAACGGACGCCTCGTTCATTGGTCCGTTTTTTTCAGTGATGCAGAGCCTTGATTTCCGATTGAAATCACCCTAATAAAACGGGGCCGCCGAGCCTTCACTTACGGCCAGTCAGAGCAGCCGTATTTGCACTCGGGCAATAATATGCAGTCCTCTGTTGGAGCACATCAGCGGCGCCAGCTCCGCGGTCTTGTCCTGCTGAGTATGGCAGAAACCAGGCTGCACCGCACGCCTTTGGACATCGATGGCATGAGTATTTGATATTTTTTAGGGGTTTTTTTGGGGGTCCTTTTTACAGGGTCTCCCTAATTTTTTTTGGATTGTCTGTGTGCAGGAATTTGAAGATGGGACATAGCATAAATGTGCAGGCACTGGCTGGCCCTGATTTGGTTTTTGGGAGTTGTTTTGCTGGCTTTCCCTGCCTAGGAATTCCTGCCTACATGAGTGATTCAAATCTGCCGATCTTTTTGGTGGCTGGCTACTGGGTATGTGTTTGAAAC
Organism: Gastrophryne carolinensis; assembly: GCA_027917425.1. NCBI lineage: Eukaryota > Metazoa > Chordata > Amphibia > Anura > Microhylidae > Gastrophryne > Gastrophryne carolinensis. The sequence continues at coordinate 200,299,108 of CM051235.1, forward strand.
TTGTATTGGTTGCGCACCCTGTCTGACTGTGTTTTTTCCCTTAACCCACAATTTGGTAAATATTTTCGTAGTATATTTGGAGCCCAATTATTGAGCTACAAATTAAATGGGTTAAGTGATTGTACCCTATTGCGTCATGTTCTTGCCCTCTTATGTAAGTAGTATTCCCCAGACTTTTTTAATGAGAGTACAGGTTGGATGTGCATGTAGTCTCATTACAAATGTCCTTTCCTCCCACCCTACCCCGCTCACCTATTTGTCCCTATTTTCTATTGTTGCAATGCACACCTTTTTTTTTATTTATTTTTTTTTGGTTTTAGGGCAGGAGACTCTGCCTATCCTTTGGTCCCCTGGATGAAGACCCCCATCCTGCACCGATCTTCACAGGCAGAGGAGCGCTACAATACTGCCCCCAGGAGGACTCACTCTGTGTTGGAGCCAGGCTTTGTTCTCTTGAAGATGAGGTTCCGTTGTCTTGATGAGACTGGGGGGCACTACAATAGACACCTGCAACGGTCCTAAACCTAATCATGGCTTGTGGGCTACTCCACCACCTTTAGTTTCAGCCCTCCTCACCCCTCCTTTTTCTTGCACCCAAAGTGGCACCGCGCAAACCATACGTGCACAACTAGTATTTAGTGTTTTTTCAGAGCCCACAATTTTTGCTTGGTTTTTTGTTTTTTTTTATTTTTCAAACAAATTTTTTTTTGTCATTTGTTTTTTTGGGACCAAAAGAAAAATTACACGTGGGGTCAGAAAATGTATTCCCCACAAATTAGTGGTATGTTGGGTTGCATGGTGACGAGGAATGATGTTGTGCCTGCAAATTGGCTGCAATGTGGGCCAGGCTTTGATTAATCTCACCCATATGGCTGGTTAGGGCAGAGATATTTCTGTTTAATACCTCTAATTGGGCGTTGAGGTTTGTGAGTTGGGTGCACACAGTCTCATTGAATTGCTGTGTCGCAGCAAAGGCTATATTTTCCTGCCTCCATGTTTCCTCCAAAATTTGAAGTTGCCTTCTTTGGGAAATATGGCGTCTAGACTGGGTTGGAGCAGTGGGACGGGTGGTTGGTTCTGGTTCAGAAGGTGGTTGTGGATGTGGTGGCTGTGCCGGGGTTGACTGCGTTGCTGCCACTGGTTCAGTAGTGGTTAGTGACATATGTGGGGTGTCCTCCTCCAAATCTCGTATATGGTCGATGATGGGTGGGCTTCCTGTGGTCTGTAAAGAAATATAGCACCCTTTTAGTTTATTTCTGTCCACAAAAGCTCTCAAATATCAATGTTAAAAGTACACACCAAGGACCATTGACTTACCTCATCGCAATCCACAATTTGGGTTTGTGGTGTAGAAGCCTGGTGTTCCCTTGGCCTCGGTGCTAACGCAGGGGTTTGGGGGCCTGGTGTGTCCTGTTGACTTGGTCCTTAGAATGTAGATAGGAACATAGGATGTAGATAGGAAGATTAGCTAAATGGCCAAGTACAGTGTGTTGTGTAGCATAACACTGCCTTCTTGAACTTTTTGTAATAGGTCATGGCAAAATCAGACTCACCTTGGGACCTTACATTCCGGTCTGTGTCTTGTGCCTCTGCCAGGCCCTAGATGCTGGCCGGGTGTATGTATGTATATACATGTTCCTCGGCGGGAGTAAGGATTATATTAGTGGGTAAGCCACCCCCTGTCTGTTGGCTGGGGAAGATTAAATCACACCTAATAAGTGTTACATCCTTTTAACCATGCGACTACAAATGCATTTAATTTGCCCTTTACCTCTGCTACACCCCCTGTCTGTTGGCTGGGGAAGATTAAATTACACCTAATAAGTGTTACATCCTTTTAACCATGCAACTAAAAATGCATTTAATTTGCCCTTTACCTCTGCTGATGGCGCATGTCCATTTTTTTTTCACTGTAGTATTTCAGGTCCCCAAATTTCCTTTTTATTTGTTGAATATCTCGCCTGACAGATCCCACACTATTTACTTGGCGGCAAATATTCGTCCAGATCTCCAGCTTAGCCTGCTTAGTGGGGGATTTGGAGGTCCTGCCAAATAGGGCATCATAATGCTCACAAACTGCATTTGCCACAGCCATTTGAGCATCGCAAAAACGTGCAGTTAGGGAGCCACGGTGTAGTTGTCGGCCACATGGGTGTGTGGTGTCCCCTGCATCTGTGGAAATTGATGGTTGGCTATCTGGTGAGTCGTGTGTGGTTCTGGGGCTTATGGGGGAGGGTGATGTGGTGTGTGTGCTGGTATGGCTTAATGTCTGGGTTCCTGTTGAGCTATCAGATGTGGAGCTGCATGTGGAATGTGAGGTGCTGGAATTGGGAGAACCAGAGGGTTGAGGTGGAGGGGCAGGTGACCTTGGTGGGGTGGTGGGTTTGGCAATATGCTTTCCCTTGCTGATGTGTTTTGTTTTGTGGGTATGTTTTGTGTGTTGAGGCTGAGGATGCTGCAGGGTCTTACTCGACTTTGCACCCTTGTGTGTTCGTGCTTTTTTGGCAGGTGGTGGTGAATGGGTTAATGTCTCCTTGGTCCTGCGTTTTTTTGAATGTGCCTGTATGTGGGGAGTATCCTGCGTTTTAGTTGGGGCATGTTCTGCCTGTGTCTGGTGCCTGCTCTTCTGTCTTTGGGAGGATGAGGCATGTGTGCGGCTGCTATGTGCCTCGGCCCTTGGTTGGCTCTTTTTGCTCCCTTTAGGTCTGCCCATAATGATATGGTATCCAACACAGAGCTGAGTGCCTTGTGCTTTAAATATGTTTCCCGTGTGGGCGTGGTCAACAGCGGGTGCGCGCCTGCGCGCACGCACGCACGTCACCGCGGGGGAACGTCAGAGCTATACCTTGCAAACCAAGAAAAGATGTCGCCCGCCATCTTTACCCGGGAGCAGGACGACATCATCATGGATGTGAGTATGTGAGCGTGCGAGCGCGCGTTTATGCGCGCGCACACATTCCTTCTAATAAAAAAAAAAAACGCAAGAATAGTCTGAAACAACTTAGTTTGTGACGTGAAATACAAGCCCACCTTAGTTTAACACATGTCCGCAGCTACAAACTAGCCTACATGCAGATAGAAGAACTAGGGCAATGTGAGGCAGCAAGAGGTTAATAAAGTGACTTTAGTTAGGCCAAGAAACTTGTTAATGTATTTTGTGTATTAATAGTGGGTCCTTGTATCTATTTTTGACAGATGATGCTGAGGAATCGCTACGACTTCCTGCCGTCAGATTATGACAAGCGAACGTTGGCCCTGGCGGTGGTGGATGCGATAGAACGACGATCCCAAACCACCTATACCTTCACCCAGATCGCCCAACACTGGTCTGATTTAAAGAGAAGGCATAAGCCCCGGGTGAGGCGGTACTTCGCAAAACATTTCCCATGTAAGTGTTGAAAATGTAAATGCACCTATAACCCTGACATCGCCTGGGCGTGGTTTAATGATTGTGTTTGTATTTCAGCCCATGAATGGAATTTGCGGTTCCGCCCCACCCGGACCAGGACACGCAGCCCAGTGTTGGGCGAAACAGGTGAAGGTGTAGGTGGCCCACCGCCAGGGTCAACGGCCACCCCCTCCTCTGTAAGTGACTCGGAGGAGCCACTGGACCTCAGCATGCAGGGGAGGGGGCAATCTGACGGCAGGGAGTCGAGCAGAACAGAGCCTCAACCGGACTCCGGTAAGGGAAAGAAAGTTAGATATGTGGTAAGACATGCATTATATACAGATACTCATGTGCACTATTGTTTTAGATTCAGACGTCGCCGGAACATCCCAAGGGATGAGTGAGGAAGGGGGCGAGGAGGAAGAGGTTGCTGGGGAAGGTGAGTAGATTGATACCTAGAAGCCTAACATAATATTATATTAATGAAAGAACAACAGTCTCTAATATCAGTGTGTTTGTCATTCATACAGATTCCCAACTGCCACAGAGGGAGGATGAAGGGAGACTCCGCCCCCGACGCAATGTGCGGCCTAAACCTTGTAAGTGGTGTTTATTTAAACTAAAGTAAATGAGCAAACAATACCATTATAAAAAAAAAAACTTTAACATTTCCATCAAAATGTATCCAAAAAAGCCCGTAAAGCGGACCTTAACTATGAATAAGAGGCTATCTTAGATAGTTCCCACACCCTGTACATACAGATTGACCACCTTACAAATCATCTTACCAACCTTTTCCAGAGCACAGCTCGGCTCTGTGTGAGCAAAGCACAGCTATAACCCACCCCCTGTACCTTATCCCACTCTCCTCTCCTCAGTAAGTGTGATGCTTCAGAGTCAACATGGCGTTGCACGTATCCTAAATTCTGGGACTGAGTTGCAGCCCAGTGGGGGAAAGAATAATAATTGATTGACTAAAAAATTAAAAAAATTAAGATATATTAGTTTAAGATGCTGTGGAAACGTTTCTGAAGAGTTTGGCCTTTTCATTCAATCATGCAGAAAGTCCGATTTAAAATGTGCACAAACCCAAAAAAAAAACAAAAACAAAAAACAATGCTAAAGTAATGTTGTTTTTCATTCACAGATCAAAGAAAACAGGCTACAGACCCCAAGGCCTAATTTTAAATTTTTTGTTACACAATGTAAATATTTTTTTTTACGTTTTAAAACAAAAATGTTTTTATGTATAAAAAAAAACAACAAAAAAAAAAAACGAATAAATAATTATTAAAATTTCGAGAGTTGTGTTTCCTGCAAAAGTACCATCACGCAACATCAGCACACATTTACATGACACACAAAAGGTTTAGATATGGGACAATAAAACATAAAAATACACAAACAATAAAGGTATGCATTAAGGACAAGGAAGAAGGAACTACTAGATGATTAAGGTATGCATTAAGGACAAGGAAGAAGGAACTAGTAGATGATTAAGGTATGCATTAAGGACAAGGAAGAAGGAACTACTAGATGATTAAGGTATGCATTAAGGACAAGGAAGAAGGAACTACTAGATGATTAAGGTATGCATTAAGGACAAGGAAGAAGGAACTACTAGATGATTAAGGTATGCATTAAGGACAAGGAAGAAGGAACTACTAGATGATTAAGGTATGCATTAAGGACAAGGAAGAAGGAACTACTAGATGATTAAGGTATGCATTAAGGACAAGGAAGAAGTAACTACTAGATGATTAGGGTATGCATTAAGGACAAGGAAGAAGGAACTACTAGATGATTAAGGTATGCATTAAGGACAAGGAAGAAGGAACTACTAGATGATTAAGGTATGCATTAAGGACAAGGAAGAAGGAACTACTAGATGATTAAGGTATGCATTAAGGACAAGGAAACCCCCACAAAAAAGCAAAAAAAAAAAAAAAGATGTGTGTCAAATTTGCATTTGTGGCCATATGCATATTCCAATGGAGTTTGAGGGATGTGCGCTTGCGTGTAGCCAGATTGGCAACTGAAGAGCCATGGAGATGTAAGTATACTTGCTAAAACCACCAAAATGGAAGGTCAAATACGACGGAAACCAAGCAGGTACGTTCAAAAAGGCAGGAAAAATCAGGGAAAAATGGGCCGCCCGTGTGAACGTGAACGGGAGCCCCGATCAAATTGAAGGCAAACGAGAGAGCAAAAAAGCTTTCCGAGTAAAGTGAAATTGACAGATCAGTTAGGGAGCCATTCCGATGGAGGCTCTGCATCACATTTGAGCCACGATTCAAACGGGAGCCCTGGACAATCGGAAGGTTTTAAGGGCAGTTCAGAGGAGGCTCTGCATCAGGCCAAAGGTGTTTGTCCTTGATATAGGTAGTGTAGCTCCTTCATTCACCCACTAATATAGCATCACCACTCATCAGTTAACATCACCTTTCATATGGGAACTTGAATGGGAATGGTACATCCTTCCTGGCACACACAAGGCAGGTCCTTGGCACCCAAATGGCAGCTTTCTTGTGCCACAATTGCTATATCTAAATGCGTCTTTTCAAAGAAGCTGATCATACCTGAGTGTGTCTTTGTCCCAAATGTCGCAAGATTTCTTAAGGAGAACATGCTCCATTGCATCAGATAATAGTCAATAGTGTATCTTTAATTAAACATACTGACAATGGTTAGACCATCAGTGTCGAGGTTAAAACAAAAAGCAAAGGTAAGCCTAATTCAACACTGCATTACAATAGGTATTAAACGAGCACACATTTAAACAAACACATCTTGAGGAATAGTTAGAGGCAATGACAGGTCTCTGTTTCTCAATTAGTCAGCACTGAGAAATCAATTTAGCCTAAGAAAAAATACATTTCTTCTAAAACCCCAGTCAGCAAATTAAAGCTTCCAGCGTAACCATGTCAAACTGACAAGCATTACAACTTACCTCCACCATCTTCATCCAGCCTTGGACGTTGTCTTCCCACTGCTCCAGCGCATCTGTGGACCCTTATAGTTTCCTCTTCTGCTGGCAGAACTGGTCAGAATTGATGTTCTGCCAGCGTTTGGAAGAAAGGAGGATAAGGGCCCCCTTCCTTCCAGGCTGAAACTCTGCTAGGCTCTGAGCTCACCCTGCTGATGGGAGGACTATTTATACCCCTGGGCATAGCTTCACAGCAATTCCCCTAATATAATTTGACAGGTAGGGGGATTCCTGTGAAGCCACACCAAGGGGATGTAAAAAACGAGTGCCACAGTGGAAGTAAGGGAGGCCCTGGTCCTCCTTCCTTCCAAACCCCAGCAGAGTGGTCATTGGAGCAGGGTGAGGACACCGCCAGGCAATGGATGTAGATGGTAGTGTAAATTTATAATTTTTGTGTAGTGTGTTCATTTTTTACTTTCAATACTTTGAACTAGTATTAGGTCCCGGGGACCCCTATGCTAGTTCAAATGGTGGGACGGTGATTGATAAGATATAACACAGCTTTTCCACTGAGTTCCAGGGAAACTGCTTCCAGGGGTGTCTCTCACCAGGCTCGTACCGCCATGTGTGATGGGATTGCCCAGTAGTTAGTGGATTTTGGTCAAGAATTCTTCTTTGGGTAGTTCTCCTCAACGCCCCAATCCCCCACAGTTCTAGACTGAAAAAGCGGTTGATGTATTATATCCTATCAGGGGCAAAGCTGGTGATAACTGGGGCTTGGAGGTCCCCCACCTTGAGCTTCCATGCCTTTAAAAACAAGGTTAACTGCATTATGGCCATGGAAAAAATGTCCGCCATTCACAATGGGACTTTGGAGCTGTTCAGGGAGGTATGGAATCCTTGGGTTCGGAATTTTCTGCCTACAGATTTTGATGTAAACCTAATGAGCATCTGATCCTTTCTCGACCCCTTCTTTTACCCCCCCCCCACTTACCTTCTTTCCCTCCCGCATAGGGGTTGTTATTTTTCTTTTAATTTATTTGAATTGAACTTTTTTAGTAACTCTTGAATAGATTTTCTTGTATGCAGTGAATAAGCTTCTGATTGTGACTTAAGTTGTCTGTAATCTTTAAATTTTGTGTATGAACAGTATTATGCTAATAGAATAATGTTCAGAATATACACAATAAAAAGATTGATAAAGAGATATAACACAGCAGGGCACTCCAAATTGCGATGCCCTGCTTGCAGAAAAACATTATCTAAAAGAGAGATGTGTCGGATGCCACTTTTTTAATACATTCAGTTGCTATATATATATATATATTTGAAATGAACTTTCATGTAATTTTCCTCCAAATTCTACATGTGCCGACATACTAAAAATAAACGTCTTTCTTATTTATTATAAACAGGCCGCATTCTCGCCCAGTGATACTAATTAGAGACCCGCCGGTGGAAATTTCCGTTGATTTTGCTGATTAGGTGTCACAGGCAGTAATTAACAGCGGCTGTCTGCTGAAGCATCAACTGTGTTTCTCTTTTTTTTATTGTTTTTGCTTTTTGGGTCACAATATTTGGCAGATTCCCATTTACGCTCTGTCACAAATAGAAAAAGTTTCAGGATTAGTACATGGGCTTCGAGTGATGCTGGAGTGTCTGAGGAGGCTCATCCAGGTCATAGGGCAGATTCAGCATTGTGAGAAGTTTTGTAACTCTGAGTTGCATCAAAAATACTAAAGATACATTTTTTTTCTCATGAAAAAACAGCCCTTATGTGATTCTGTGTTATCTGTGGAGATAAGTCAAAGCCCCTTGACCTATCCCTGAAGCTGTTTTTCTAGTCCTCTGCCCTGACTGATTTGTCTTGTAATTTCCAGAGTTCCAGAAGCAATTTGTGCCAGGAAGGTTCCTGGTGTGTACTGCCTCTCATAAGATAGATTTTTCTCTTGGAGCTCCATCCCTGCTGCTGCTGTAGCTGCACAAACCAGGGCTTAATCCGGGTCACCAAGCACGCTCACACAGCACGGTACCCAAGCCACCATGCAAACCCCATTAGCAATCACATGTGGCACCGGTTAGCATGGGAATGTGAAAGTGTGTTAGAATAGCTGCCAGATCTTGAGCAGACAGCAATGCGGACCTCTAGTCATTTGTTGACTGGAGGAACACTTTAAGTTGGGGGGGTCACAGTGAACCCCCTAATAGGTTAGGGAACTATCAGTATTTGCTGTGGAGATGGTGAGTATGAATATTGTGGGGAAGATATTAAGTTGCCTTTAAGACAAGCAGAATTAAGGTGGATTTTTAGTTTAGAATCTCGGAGCCCCAAGGGCCTTAAATCAGACCTCCAGTATGATTTAATGAAAACCTTTAAAAAAACTATTCCCCAGCTAAAATTAATATATTTTCAGTTTTTAGTCACTTACTTTTTATTCTTTCCCCCACTGGGATGCAACTCTGTTCAGGATACTGGCACCGCCATCTTGACTCAGAAGCATCACATACTGAGGAGAGGGGAGAGGGATAAAGTACAGGGGAACCTGGGTTATATCTGTGCTTTGCACAGACAGAGCAGAGATGGGGTCAGGGAAAGAACAGCAAACCCAAATGCAGAGCGGCAAGGTCAGAAGACAGTTCCTGTTTGCAGGCTGCCTGATGCTCAATGAGCCGCCATCTTGGATGTTTAAAGGCTCATAACATGCAGTAGATGCAGGTAGGATTATTTATAAAGTGATTAATCTGTATGGGAAACATATAAGATAGACTCTTATTCAGGAAGAAGGTCCACTTTTTAGGCTAATTTTTTTTTCAATGTGTGATTTAGTTGGGTCCAATATATAATATTGTCACATGGTTTCAGCATGGTGTGATATGTGTCCTGGGGGGTGTCAGGCATCATGGGCAGTGATTGATTCACAGTGTGTATTTGCACTTACTATTTTCATTCATAGGGTATAGTCTGATTTACAGCATGTGTTCTAACTCATGTTTATAGTGCTGTTTGAGCGTGCATATCTTTACTGCTTTTCATGGGGTTCAGAGGTTTTGGCTAATTCGTTTGAGGATTAAGACAATTTCTGTCACTTTTTCATAGTATTCCAGCAATTGCAACTGTCTGATGGGCCATCCCAACATCTAACTCTATAACGAATATGGGCCAACTTAATATCCCACCTGATGGACTACAAGAAAGCCCAGCTGTAAGAAGGAAAGGAAGTCGCTTTGTGGATATTCAATGACCGCAGTTCTGTTTATTACTCAGAGGGCAGCTGAGGTTAACCACATGACCACTACTGTTGCCTGTGGATTATTTGATACTTAGGAGGTTATTTAAAAGGGATAGCGCATGTGGTGAACGCCGGGTGCTGTACGCAAAACCACATTTTAGAAAGGTAATCTGGTGAGCGCCTCTAACACCGCCATGTAGCGTCACATGTATTAATCCAGACGGCTCAGCGTAAAGCGCTGGCACTCTAGGCTCAGGAGTAGTACCTGTCGCTCTTTAGCGCTCTCCCATACATTTCAATGGGTTTCATTAGTTGTGTTTAAACAGCGTGTTGGACAATTTTTTTCCCCCAAAATCATTTTGTGACCTCTCCTGGCTGCAAACAAACACTTTTATAATGTTTTTGGACTGTTTATATTTTTATGCACAATTGTCATTACAGGTTGGAACTAAAGTGTTAATGTTACAGTTTTAAAACAATGTCATTCCATGTGTTTTCGCTTTGTTACTGGTGGATATGTGTTCAAAAACAGACTTTAATCACACAGCATCTGCCGCTCTATGCTAAAGCGCCCAACTTTAGAGCGCCAACGTTGTGTGTGTAGTTTTTTCTTAAATATGGTGCCGAGTGCCAGACGCACTGAGCTGGCGCTACCTCTCCCTCGCTTCAGCGCAATACTGTTGTTAGAGCGCCCAACACACATCACATTCATCAATGCCGTCCAGGTTACTACAGTGAACACAACGCTAGGTTACAGCACCCGATACCCACACACGAGCGTCTACTAGCGGTCGCTCTAAGCGCCGCTATACAGACACTCATCTGCCGATACCTGGCGTTAGTAATAAATAAGCCTCACAGTGTGTTGCTGTCTAATATTTCTGCACACACATGGTGTCTAGGGATATAACTGAATTTAGCTCCTCATGTGATATATGTATGTTTTAATATGATTACAGCTAGAATTCTGTAGATATTAATGTATTGTGCCTATACCTTTAACATTTAATTAGCTAGAACATGTTAATAGTTATTTTTCTGTTTCTATTTTGTTATGGCAGTATTTCATTTTGTTTGCAGAGTCCGCACATGCACTAGTGTTTCTATATGTGTAGCTGGGAGCCAAACATGTTCTATGTTTGGCTCGCTGCCACTAGCTTCCGCTGCCACCCTACCCCCCCCCCCCGAACAGCTTTGGCAGGGACTTGGGGTGGCCTGCTTGGGTGGGTGGGGCTCATCAGTGCCATCTGGACATCACCTGGTGCTTGGGTGGCAGGGTGGCGGGTGTTCTCTTCCCTTGGCTGCCATCATTTTGTTGGTTGGCCGCGCTGTTTTTTGCACGCTGTAGCTGTCACTGTGGATGGGGGCCATCATATTTTTGGTTTACTGCACACCAGCCCAGTGCCTGCACATGCTGAAATTGCCGCTCATGGTTTTCAGCTGTGGCCAATTGGGCCATGTGGATCCCCCTGATCTGGTTTTTTAAAAGTTTTCTTCACTAGTCTTTATGGGGATTTTTTGGCCATTTCTCCATCTTAGTATTATATATCTTATATATTTTGTATTTTCTAGTTAATCCAATCTCTTTATTGTTGGTTACTATTTTGAGTTTGTTGTTGTCCACTTTAGTATTGGGTTGGTGGTGCCTGGGCTGCACTGGGGGAATCCCCCCCTCCCCCGGTGTACCCCAGGCTCCTAAATTTATTATGAGGTTTATTTCGTTGGCTTGACATTTGCAGAAAATTGCACATATATTGCTGCTTCTCTATGAGGGTATTTGGCAAGAGCACTGATGCACTTTTAATGGGTTACATCCACTTTATGGTTGGCATAATAGATTGTTGTATACACATATATTGCACATTGAAATAATTTTTTTGGGGCGCTCGTGAGCAGCCGACGGATATGGCAGCTGCCTAAACCGGCTCCTCACTGGGCGGGGAAATCCGCCATAAAAACGGACATTTCAGCGGCGGTTTCTCGGCTAGAAGAAACGGGGAACCCCCCGAAACTATTGGGGGGCAAGCGGAGGAGCAGGGGGAGGCATTCCCTCATGAAAAAATCGAGATTTTACCCTGGTGCCGAATCCAAGATGGCGGCCGCACTCTGAAGCCAGCGCTGTCTCGCAGCCGGCCTGCGCAGCCCGGACCCGACAAAGGACACGGTGGCCCCAGGTTTGTTGGTCTCCGGGGACACTGGGAGCGCCAGGGAACCAAGTGACAGAGTGGAAGCTTGATCATCAGGGGCACAGCACATCCCCTAGCAGAATCCAAGATGGCGGCCGCACGCTGATGCCAGCATTGCCCTGCAGCTAACCAGCGCAGCTGTAAAACGCAGCAGCCCCAGGTTGGTCTTAATCTTGGGGACACTGGGAGTGCCAGGGAGCCGAGCAACAGAGGAGGGAGTTGGGCGCCAGGGGTGCAGAGTATCCACCCAGGGCTCCCAGCAGAATCTAAGATGGCGGCCGCGCCATATTAACACCTGCGCACCTCCCAGATAGCAGCTTAACACAGCACAGCAGCGGGCTCAGAGGCTGTGACCCCGGGATATTTTGACCCCCAAGGGAGCTGAGAACACCCAGCAGCTAGGCAGCAGGAGGAGAGAACTGGCCTCGGGAGGGCACAGTATACCCACCCAGGACCCCCAGCAGATTCTCTGAGGGTGGTCGCAGCCCGAACGCAGCAGCTCCCTTGCCACGTACAGCCTATCCTCGGCGTCACCTAAAGTTCTGCGCTGGAAGCCCAGGGACAGACCACCCTGGCACACTCTCTGAATGAGCCCAATGGGGCGCAGAGATCAGGGCAAGTCGGCGCAGACCCCAAGACCCTCTATACGCGCACAACAGGCCCTAAGATGGCAGCCTCCACAGGATCTGCGCCTAGGCCACAGCTATCCTCTTCCCCGATACTATCACCAGAATTCATAGATTCTCAGCCAGAGTCACAGCTGGGATCCCAAATCGCGATCCCGGAGCCCCCGCCATCACCACGTGCAGACCCAGGTATACGGGATGCAGAGCTGCTAGAAAGATTTACATTTGTATTGCAGCAAGAGCTAGAAACAGCCACTGAGAAGCTCTCCGTAACATTTAAAACAGAGTTGAGAGACCTGAGGTCCCGTACATCAAAGCTGGAACACCAGATGACCGACACTACCTCTGTTCTGGAGGAACATGACGCAGAGATTCAAACCAGCAGGGTCGAACTATCCTCAGCCCTCCAAAAGATAGAGGACTTAGAGAACAGATCCCGGCGCAGCAATTTACGTTTCAGGGGGTTACCAGAATCTATCATCGACCTTAAGTCCACTATCACGGCCCTAATCCAGGATTTAGTTCCGGCAATCCCAATTAAACCCCCGGAAATGGACAGGGTCCATCGCGCCCTGGGCCCCCCTAGAGCAGATGGCCAGCCCAAAGATATCAACGCTAAGTTTATCAACAACTTGGTCTTTCAGTCCTATAAATACCAAATATACTCGGACATAGCCCCAGTGACACTACAGAAACTTCGCCTGTTTAGACCGCATCTTCTAGTCCTCCAATCGCACCAGATAGCATATAAATGGGGCTTCCTGTTTAGATTATCCTTTACATATATGGGCCACTCGCATGCGATTACAGCCCCAGAATAGGCCTCTGAATTGCTGGAGCCCCTGGGCTTGACCACAGCAGCTGAGTCGCTGCCCGCACCAAGGCCGCCCCAGGAGCAACGTACGCGAGCTGCGCGGAGGGACCAGCGGACCAGTAGCCTGCGCCCCTATCCTGCTTCGACCTCATCGCGAGTAGCAGCAGCCCACCATTCTGACAACGGCTGACTCAGGACTGAGGGCTGGGCAACCCACTAACAGTGCTGAAAGAACCCCAGAACCTGATGACCACGTGAAATATCCCGGGACTTTTTCTTCATCCTTTTGGCCCAAATCCCCCCGAAGGATCCCATTTTTTCCCTCTTCCTTTCCCCCTCTTATAGGTCCTATCGGGATCCTCGGTGGACTGTATGGAGGTAATTGACCTGGCCGGGTTGGGGGCACTCATCCACTACTGGGGGGGAGGTATCTTTCCTCTCCCTTAAGTCGGTGGGGGATGGATGTCCCCACCACTGGGAAGTTTGTTGTTAAAAGTTTTATTCTCTTTTTTGATGCAATAATACTTGTTGCCGTTGGATAGTTGTTTTTCTAAGCCGTTACATTGTGGGCCATTCGGCTCCTGATTGTTGCTGTTGTGGTTCGGTCATGGGCTCGCCGTGGTGAGGGACGGTGGTCTCTGCTGCCTAAATCCCCTTCCCGCCTTGGGAGTAATCATGATGATGGCGGGACCCTCAAATGGTCAACTGGTTGCGGGGGGGGGGGGGGGTGGCGGAGGCTGATCGCCCCGGGTGGGCCCCTGAGTGAACCAAATTATTGTTATATAGTCCGTTTTGAATGTTTTATGACTTTTGCACCACGTCGAGAGGCTGGCCATGTGGAAGGTGACATTCACGGACCGTAAATGGCTGACTCCCGGCGGGGGTGCACTTATTTTTTGAGGTTAAGCATACTAGATAGGTATAGCGTTTGTAGATGACCCCTGCTGGGGCGCTGGTGTTGGGCTGGTCTGGCACCAGTCTTGGAATTTTCTGAAAAAGTGAGAGGGATAAAAGTGTGCAAACCTCAGTTTGAGTTAAGGTTGTTGGTTTGAAGCACGGAACTGTTTGATGACCCAAACGAGAATAAACACGAAGCTCTCTCCCGACTGCAGTCTGACTAGGCTTGTACCCCCCTCTCCCCCCCCATACTTTACTGCACACTATGCTGACCCCGAGCCGCTGCAGATAACTTTACAATTGCAGGCGACTCCCCGCCCAGAGGCGACCCCCCTCTAGATACCCAGAAAACTTCCAGTAGTGGGATACCCCCGGAAGTCACCAACCCCCTTTCCCTTTGCTCCCCTATTTTGGGGACACCACCTGAAACCTTGGCCCCCGGGGCCCCGCACTACATGGGGTATACCTGGGGCACTCTACTACCTGATACCTACAGCACCCACCGCCACCCCCTCTATCCTACGCGCACTTGCTGATCCCTAATCTCTCCCTGAATTTGAACACCCTACCCTTTTCCCCTCCCCCCACTTTTTTTTTCTTTTTTTCTCCTTCTCTTCTTCTTTTCTCTTAGATAGCTCCTTCCCACTCTTCTTAACGCTCGGCCCTGCCTGTTTTTTAGTGGAACTGCCATCATGAGCCAATCCCAAAGATCATCAAACAGTGCTGATCTTAACTTTAAACTGCTTTCGCATAATGTGCAGGGCTTTAACTCCCCGCACAAATGGACTAAAGCATTCCACTACTACAGGCAGATGCAAGCTTATATACTGTGCCTCCAGGAGACAAGATTTTCCACCACGAGCTCCCCAAAGTACCTAAACCCACAATACCCCACATTCTTTCTAGCTTGTTCCACAGAGAAAACTAGGGGTGTAGCCATTGCATTTCGGCGAAATATTCCATTTAAATGCGAGACAACAATAGCTGACCCAACTGGCCGGTACCTGATTGTGATAGGCAGCTTAAATGACACACAGATGACCTTTGTATCGTATTACGCGCCCAACACTCATCAGGCAAATTTTTTCTCACACCTTATGAAAAAAATTAAAGAACATAGCAAAGGATTACTGATTATGGCCAGGGACAATGTAGCACTAGACCCTAAGCTAGATAGGTCACCCCAACGGAATAACGAAGCTTCCTCGCCGTCCATGCAGCAACCCCCAAATCGTATCAATGCCATGTTGAGGGATGTGACTGTGATAAATGTGTGGCGTAAATTGAACCCTAAAACACGGGATTACATCTTCTACTCGAATCCCCATAATTCGTTTTGCAGAATTGACCATATCATGGCACCCCAGAATGTTATACCTATGATTGGCAAATGCCAAATTCTAGCCACGCCCTGGTCCGACCATGCCCCAGTACTCATGAGGTTCGTGGCTACCCCCCCCCCACCAGACCGTTCAAGTGGAGACTAAACGACTCCCTGCTTACACGCAAGGAGACCCATGACCAGATCCTCCAGTCACTTCGAAATTACTTTTCAATAAATGCCAATTCAGCTATGGTGGTGAGTGTTATGGGAGGCCCACAAGGTAGTGATGAGAGGGTAACTTATTGCGTTAGCTACCTCTATCAAAAAAAGCAGAACAGAAAAGATTACCCAACTAACAACCAGTTTAGAACAGCTACAAACTGCTTGGAAAGCGAACCCCCCCAGGGAACTTAAGAAAAAAGTAGATGAGGTTAATATGCAACTTAACGTAGCGCTAGATGAGATAGCAGAGAAGAAGCTTAGATGGGGTAGGCAGAAGATGTACGCAAGGGCCAACAAACCTGACACCCCTTTAGCAAACAAGCTCCGATACTCAGGACTGAAACAGACTCCAATCACGCTACGGTCTACAGAGGGGACTAGTACTGCTAACCCCATCAAGATTGTGGACATTTTTTAAAATATGTTGGGCAAGCTTTATACGGTGCCCCATGCGTTCCCTTGGGAAAGAGCTATCAAATTTCTAGACTCGATCTCGCTCCCTGAGGTGACAGAAACTCATAGAGCCAACCTTGAAGCAGAGATCTCGGTTCTAAAAGTTTTGAAGGCAATCAAAAGCATTAGGGTCTCCAAGGCACCGGGGCCCGATGGCTACTCAAACTTATATTATAAGATATATGCCGCAGAACTAGCCCCCCACCTAGGAAGAATGTTTGATTCCATTAAAGAAAGAAGTATATTAAACCAAACCTCTTTGGAGGCATTCATAAGCATGATCCCGAAACCGGACAAGGACCACCAGAACCCACAGAATTACAGGCCCATATCCCTGCTTAATGTCGATCTTAAAATCCTGGGGAAAGTTTAGGATTAATCAGTTTTTGGGTATCCTGATCGGGAAGGATCAAGTGGGGTTTGTACCTAATAGGCAAGCCTCGAATAATATTCCTACAGGCTGATTCATTAATAGCGCCAGGTAGCGACAGATGAGCGACAGTAGCGTTATTTTCACAGCGCCCGCTAGTATTCGCTGTGCTTGGGCGTTGTTCGGCTGTTGCCGGCGACTCAGTCGTGTGCAGTAATGTTGAATACGGGGTTAGGAGTCGCTGTTTGACAGGTTCCGCGCTGTATGGGAGCGCATGACAGCTAACGGCCATAGCGAACGGCTCCCAGCATATTCATTAACAAATCACGCTCCAAAAATTCTCGCGCTGTGAAATGCTTGTTTAAACCCCAGAGCGCTGGCGGCGATGGGTTAAAAGTAGTTTTTTAGCCCCCAAACAACCATATTTTTTGAAAAAAAAAAAAAACATCTTTTTCCAAACATTTTGTAATATGAATACATTAATATCAAACCTGTAATATCAATTCTGCACAAATTTATTTTTTTTTTTTTACCTTAAAAAAAAAAATAACATTGCAGAAGTGGTCACAGAATTTTTGACATTTAAATTAAAAAAAAAAAATTAATAGCAATTAATTATGAATATTTAAAGATTGCTCCATTGAAATGCATTGGAGAGCACCAGGTAACGAGAGGTCATACCTGTCGCTGTTCAAGGTCTGTGGGGTGAGGCTGGAATAATGATGAATAATTCGCTATCTGGCGCTCTGTCAGTCGCTAAGCAGGATCGGCTTGATAAATGTGTGATTGCGGAGGGGAGCCGGCGTTCTCGTGGCGGTGAGGGTCATTACCGTTCGCTCACCATTCGCTACCTAGCGCTATCCCTTGTTAAATAAGGGCCCTAGAGTAGCTCATTTGATCAGGCTAGCCCAGCAGAGGGGCATCCATAGTCTTCTCTTATCATTGGACATGCAGAAGGCTTTTGATTCCCTATTGTGGGATTATATGTCTCTTGCCCTTCAGAAATGGGGATTTGGAAGCAACTTTCTAGCATGGATACGGTCCATATACTCATCTCCTTCTGCAAGAGTTCAGTATTGGGGATACCTTTCTGAGCCATTCCCAATCAGCAGAGGTACGCGGCAAGGGTGCCCGCTCTCTCCAGTGTTATTTGTCTTTGCCCTGGAGCCACTAGCAATTGCAATCAGGACAAACTCGGATATAACAGGGATAGAGTTGGCGGGATATCACCATAAAGCATGCCTTTTCGCAGACGACATCCTACTAGTCCTCTCACGACCCCATATCTCGCTACCCCAATGTCCTCCACCTTCTAGATGACTTCTCACAAATTTCTGTCCTCAAAGTTAACAAAGAAAAATCCTTGGGGTTAAACTTAAACGTTCCTTCCCAGTTACTGAGATCGCTTCAATCCAACTTTCCCTTCCGTTGGGCCCTGGGGACATTATCATATCTGGGGGTCAAGGTCACTCCTCACTACCATACTCTATACCAGGCCAACTACCCCCCTCTCTTTCGATCACTGAAAACCATGCTTGGTTCTTGGCAGGGACATGGGATTTCGTGGATAGGAAGGATCAACGCGGTAAAAATGACCCTATTACCCAAAATGATCTACCACTTTAGGACGCTCCCTGTTCAAATCCCCTCGCACCAGATTAGGAGCATGCAGAATAGCATAATGAGGTTTGTCTGGGGAAGTACTAGACCGAGGGTAGCTAAAACTACTATGTTTAGACACAGGACGGAAGGAGGGCTGGGGGTTCCGTGCGTGAACAGATACTACTTGGCCGCGCAAATTGCGCAGTTACATAGCTTACATCTTGAAGTAGAAACCCCTCTCTGGGTCTCCTTAGAGGCCATGGCATGCGACCCCATCCCCATAGATAGCCTGATTTGGACCCCACCACAGTATAGGCCCCGTATTACTTGTCCAATCCTAAACCATTCCCTCCGTGTATGGGACGGGGTGAAATACTCGGGGAAGCTAATTTCACCGCATCTCCCAGCAATGCGACTATTTAGAAATCCCTGGTTCCCTCCAGAGATGGAGAATCCTGGGGCATTTGCGTGGTGGGTGCGGACAGGTATTAATAAAGTACATCATCTAATAGATAGAGAGGAAATAGTTTCTTGGCCCACATTAGTGTCAAAAGAAAATGCATCGGCTGCAGAATGAAATGTATTTCCAGATCCGCCACAGGTTAGCTCCCTTGCTAAAGAACAAAACCCCTGGGGTGGATAAAACGACCTTTGAGAAGGTGTGCCTTCGGGGAGCACCGACACCAGGCCTTATTTCTGTGATCTATGTTCATCTTAAGACATTACCGGCCAATCTAAAATATGCATATATGATAAAATGGGAAACAGATCTGTACCCGGTTCTAGATAGAAAAGAATGGACGGATATCTGGGCAGGGATTAACAAATGTTCAATGAACATCACTACGTTAGAAGCAGCATATGAGATGCTTACGAGGTGGTATCTGGTTCCGTCCCACGTGGCGAAAGCAGTCCCAGGGTATCCAGCAACCTGCTTCCGAGGCTGTTCTGCAGAAGGGACGGTTCTCCACATTTGGTGGGAATGCCCGAGGGTCAGGAGGTTCTGGTCTTGGGTCTTTGGCCTGCTACATACTCTCCTGCATAATAATTTACGAAGGGACCCCTGGGTTGCTTTGCTACATGTGAAGCCAGAAGGTATTACCAAGCCCCAGCATGCCTTGCTGACCCAAGTCATGTTGGCGGCAAAATTAGCTATCGCAAGCTCATGGAAAAAAGGAAATGTTCCATTTCAGATGGTAAAAGAGAGACTGAATGGCATTTTTATTAACGAAAAACTGACTAGCATCCTGAGAGATTCCCATGAGAAATTTATGAAGATTTGGGGCCCTTGGGTGGAATATTCATTTCCAGATCTGAGAGAGGCCCTGCTGCAGTGAGAAATGGCCTGAAAACCCTTCTTTTTAAATATATATATATATATATATATATATATATACACTCTCCCCTCCTTTTTTTTTTTTTCCTTTTTCCCTTTCCCTCGTTTCCGTTCTGTCCCCCTCCTCCCTCTCTGCCGTTCGCCATCCCCCCCTTGGCCAGATCCCTTGGCCCCCCCCCCCCCAGACACCAGAGGGGTGGCGGTGTGGAGAGCTCGAGGCAGGAGAAGACAATCTACCTGCCCGTCAAATTGAGTAAGGTTGATCAGTTAATAGATGTTAATTTTAAGTCGCTCATGTTGGCACATAACTTAAACTCTAGAAGCCCAAAATACCCTAAATGTGCCTTAGCAACTTACTGAAAATGGCATGTTTGCATGAGAAAATGTATAAAGAATGACAACCTGTGTTCTGTAACTTTTTATTTGTAAAAGAACAATATGTCATACTGTTTATCTTTTATACAAAAAATGAAAATAAAAAGATTGAAACAGAAATTTTTTTTTCAGTGTTGATCCGGATCATTGCAAATAGATGTTAGATTGGGGATTAAATATTATTTACATTTGATGAAATACTTAATAATAATTTTTCATCTGCTCAGGTAGCTGGAGATGTCATGTTGCATCCCTAATTTGATGGTGCTGTGATAGGAAACGGTGAGTATTTCTCTACTGCAGGGCTCGCTGATAGCATAAGGCTGTATGACTTGTTTAGTGTTCCTGTAAAGCAGGACCCTCCCGCACACAGAGTGGCCAGGGAGCGTGTAGATCTGCTTTAACCCCTTCCTTGTGCCTTTATTATTGAAAGCTTCATTTCTCCACACGCTGATATAGCAAGCCAGTGGAAAGGGTTAGCGATAAGCCACATGATAAATGTGGCAGAAAAAAATATAATTCTTCTTAGGGCTGGAGTCGTGCTGACTGCGCTGTCTACAGCTCCTCGGGGGAGTGATGGAAATAGGAATTTAAAGAGCGCTTTGCTGAAAGGAATATTAGGCAGAAAGGGCTTAGCGTGACATGCTCCTGTGGTGAGGAATGTAACACCGGCTGCCTGAGTCGCACTTAGACGACAAGCCAAAATGGCAATGTCCAGCATGCCAAGCTGATCACTGGCAATGTACTTTAAGGACGCAAGGAAGCGGACGGGTTGTTAAAACATTAACCACTTTAGCAGGAGCAGTAAACTGTGAAGTCATTCTACGCATTCTGTCACAGGACCTATAGTGCTGACAGAAAAGCCCAAAAAATCGCTAGTGTTCAGAATATATTATATCTGCTAAAAAACTGTACACTGACCACAAGAGGGAGCACACTCATATAGCAAACTAAACTGACGGGGCAAATCATAAAACTAAAATAGTGGGCACAGCGACAGGGGGCGCGTGCATCCTGAAATAGAGGGTAAACAGCGTATGATGTGTGGCTTATATAGAGTGTCAGCAACTGCTTAGATGGAACTAGTAACGTTTAGAATCTTAATAGTAATACTGACAGTAATAATGCTAATAGTGGCTATTGCGTGTGGCTTATATAGAGTGTCAGCAACTGCTTAGATGGAACTAGTAACGTTTAGAACCTTAATAGTAATACTGACAGTAATAATGCTAATAGTGGCTATTGCTTGTGTGGCTTATATTGAGGGGGTTATTTAAGAAAGGATAGCGTCAGGTAGCGCCCGGTAAATGACAGGTAGCGACAGGTAGCGACTGGTCAACGCCGGACACGGCACGCAATTCCACATTTATCAAGCAGAATCTGTTTAGCAACTGGGATAGCGGCATGTAGCGTCTGGTTCAGCCTTGCACAGCGCCAGGTATGACCTCTCGCTACCTGTCGCTCCCCCATATATTTCAATGGACGAACCTTTTCTTCTCTTTAAACGGGGTTTTTTTCACATTTTTTAAATATTTCTTCAGAAATGACATTACAGGTCTGGCATTAAAGTGTTCATGTTACAATGTTGCTACAATGTAATTCCATATGTTTTCGCTTTGTTACTAGTTGATAGATGCTTGAAAACAGACTTTAAACACACCGCCTCCTGCGCTCTGGGCTTCAAACAAGTATTTTTCAGCGCCAGAGATTTGGGAGGCTGTTGAGTCGGTCGCTATGAGCAGTCGCTAACATGCGCTCCCATACAGCGCTGTACTGGTCAAATAGCGACTCCTCACAATGTATTCAACATTACTGAACAGCGACTGAGTCGCTATAAAGTAGCGACCCACGGTCGAGCACAGTGACTACTAGCGGGCGCTCTGAAAATGCCTGCTACAGACGCTCATCTGTCGCTACCTGCCGCTAATGATGAATCAGCCTCAGAGTGTCAGCAACTGCTTAGATGGAACTAGTAAAGTTTAGAATCTTAATAGTAATACTGACAGTAATAATGCTAATAGTGGCTATCGCGTGTCACTTATATAGAGTGTCAGCAACTGCTTAGATGGAACTAGTAAAGTTTAGAATCTTAATAGTAATACTGACAGTAATAATGCTAATAGTGGCTATCGCGTGTCACTTATATAGAGTGTCAGCAACTGCTTAGATGGAACTAGTAAAGTTTAGAATCTTAATAGTAATACTGACAGCAATAATGCTAATAGTGGCTATTGCGTGTGGCTTATATAGAGTGTCAGCAACTGCTTAGATGGAACTAGTGAAGTTTAGAATCTTAATAGTAATACTGACAGTAATAATGCTAATAGTGGCTATTGCGTGTGGCTTATATAGAGTGTCAGCAACTGCTTAGATGGAACTAGTAAAGTTTAGAATCTCAATAGTAATAGTGACAGTAATAATGCTAATAGTGGCTATTGCGTGCTTACACACACATGGAATTTATCCTCTGCATTTTACCATCTGTGCACTGAGAACAATACACCATGAACACAGCAGTGGATAAGACTATATTAGTGACTACATACAAGTGAATTAAACACAATGGATAAACCAGTAAATAAACACTATATCTGCGATTACACTATCCCCTCGATTCAAAGAGCAAAAGTTAATTGATTTCGTATCGAGAATCGTAAGTTTGGGTGGGTGTTTGTCATTTTTTCTTGTTTTTTGGCCCATTTCGTATTCGCACGATCGTTCGCGCATAGACGTATATGAACATACGCATTACGTACGGGAATCGTATATTTTGCGTTAGTTCGTGTCTTTTTCCCGTCAAAATCGTATTATTTGCGTCAGATCCTATTTTTTACGTCCTTCACATGGGCTTGCGACCAATTCAGAGAGGTGATTGCTAATTGTTTTGAAGCCCATTAAAGAGCTGCTTTACGAAATGTTTGCCGGCAGCTATTTGGCCTCGGGAGTAGGATGGAGAGGAGCGAGTTTGTGGCACATCAAGGGCTTATGCTTTTTGGCATTGAGTTGATCCAGATGTCTGAGAGCAGATTGCCCCTGCGTCGTCGCATGAACATCGATAGCATGAATGATGTTGAGCTGTTCGAGCTGACCAGGCTTAATCGCGCTTCCCTGCATAAATTATATAGTGAGCTGCGGCCATGGTTAGCCCGCACCACAAGGAAGGGGCAAGCAATTTCAGGTATGACCAAGATGCTTGGCTGCCTGCAATTTTTGGCGAACGGCTCGTTCCAGAGGCTGGGTGCCCTCTCCGTGGGGATGTCCCAGCCTACGCTGAGCCGCGCACTATCTAAATTTTTGGAAGGCATGGCTGCCATAACTCCAAAATATATTTTTTTTCCTGATGATATGGCAGCCAGAAACGCCATTAAGCTTGGTTTTTATAATGTGGCCGACATGCCCAACGTTATTGGTGCTGTTGATTGCACACATGTGGCACTTGTACCTAGGGCAGCCGACGAGTATATATATAGGTATTGATATTTTGTTTTAGCTTATTATGTTGCCCAACGTGTAATGTAACCTGTTTTCCTTTGCGGCAGCATATTTTTTTTGGGCTCATTTGTGTACATGCCTTATTTAGGCTTTTCATTAGTAGTTTCCAATAGAGTGCAGACATGTTTTAAATTTTTGATCCTTTTTTCAATTATCAATTACCCTTTTTGTATGCTTTTCCCTTAAGGAATCGAAAAATGGGACACTCCCTTAATGTCCAGGCCGTGGTTGGGCCGGACATGCGTTTTCTGAGTGTCCTTGCCGGCTACCCCGGATCGTCGCACGACTCCTATATACTCAGACGATCTGGGTTGTTTCGGAGATTTGAGTCAGGTGAATTTTCGGGTGCATGGCTGCTTGGTAAGTGTGTCCTATTTATTTGGTATTACATTTCAGACGAATCTGTTATTTGTGGATATTTCTGTTTTTGTATTCTTTACATAAGCCTGAAACTGCATTTTAGTTGGGTCTTCTTTTCTGAACTCCCAACCAAAATGCTTGCCTCACTTTGTCCTTCAGAATGTTTTCCCTTTAGTTAGGATGTCTGTAAGTTCCATGTCCCAAAATATATTGGTTGTGAGTTGATCCCCAAGTATCTGTTAGTTTAGGTTCCTTTTGTAGTATTGGTCTTTAAATGTCAAAGTGGACTTAAACTGCATACATTGTATTCTTTAGATAAATGTTGAGTGGCCCTAGTTCCATGTCCCAAAATATATTGGTTGTGAGTTGATCCCCAAGTATCTGTTAGTTTAGGTTCCTTTTGTAGTATTGGTCTTTAAATGTCAAAGTGGACTTAAACTGCATACATTGTATTCTTTAGATAAATGTTGAGTGGCCCTCAGCAGCATCCTAATTGTAACATGTCCGAAAACCCAAAATATCGGTAAATTCTAACTGCCCTTGCCCGTGCAGATGTTTTATAATTCTTTTGTATATTTAAGCGGCATTTTTTTTTATGTACTCCATTAGTGGCAATAGTTATTTTGCAAATGTGCCCTGGGTGTATTTTTACGCCCTTTACCTTACATCATTTGGATATATGTCCAATTCTTTGTGTTTGTTCTCTTGCCTTTTTAATGTTTATGAAATTTCATTGTCTTGTTAAGGTGATTCCGGGTACCCACTTCTCCCCTGGCTCATGACGCCTGTGCTGCGGCCCCAGGATGCCTCTCAGGAAGCGTACAACCGTGCGCACCGCAAGACCAGGGCTGTTGTGGAGAGGGCCTTTGGGCTGTTGAAGACCCGTTTTCGTTGTTTGGACCATACTGGGGGCGCCCTGCAATATGATCCCAAAAAAGTGATCGACATCATCATGGCATGTGCTGTTTTGCACAATTTTGCTATACTCGAACGTGTACCACGTTATGTGGATAGTCTGCCCTCTACAGCCCTAGAGGATGATGTGGAAAATTATGTTGGCCCACCCAGTGAGTCTGGACAATCAGTTCGAGCAAACTTGATATTGCAGCATTTTAGTTAATTTAGTTTCGTTTTGCAACATTCTGTGTGTCTGTCTTAGCCTTTTGGTTCAATATGTTGGTTTGCCGTAATGTGGCATTACCTTAAATAAAAAAATTTTTCCCTTAATTGTTGCCTAATGTATTTCATGTTGTTTATTTAGCTTGATATTTGCATTGTTACACCTCTTAAACCAAAAAGGATCTGGTTTAGCCCAAGCTGATTTAAACTGTGTTTCCAGTAAAAACGCCACAAGTATAGTAAATTTAAATTTTGTTTTACTTTGTATAATTATAGTTATTTGGCTTAACATAAAACATTCCACATACAACTGTGGTTAAAAAGGCATGAGATAACCAAACAAAAAAAAACCACATCTACACCTGGAAGTGAGTGGCACAACCAAACAAGGACACCCAGTCCAAAGGCCAGCCTAGTCCAGTCATTAATATTGCCTGTGCCCAGGGATATTTGGGCATGGCCATAATGTCACACAAACATGTCTGCAAACAGGAGGAGCACAAACCAAATACATATTTAAAGCCATAAGTGGCCAGATACACTCCACATAGACCTATGGCATTGGCTAGTGGCCTTAATCATTACTCTAAGGAGCTATATGGGAGCAAATACAAAACACAACCTGCATGAGCAACACAAAATGGATTGTTTGAAACCTCAAAGGACAAGTAAATACAGTGGGGGGTAAGAGAAAAGATGTCCCACACAATCATGGCTTAATATGGTGGCTGCCCATAATACCCAGGTGGAGGTCCAGGTGGAGGTCCATGTGGATGGGACCTAGCCTGGGCCATGGCAGCATTGTGAATTTGAAACTGCTCCACAATGTTTCTCTGCATATTGGTCATCTCAGCCATGGCTGACTGGATGCCATTACTTGCAGTTACCATGTTGCTGTTGAGGGTACGCAACTCCGCGAGGATGCCCTGTAAGCTGGTATTGATGGTGACCATGTCGGCATGCCTTTCCTCACGCTCTGTAACGAGCTGTGCCTCATAAGAGTCCCTTTCTTGGGTCCATAATTGAAGCAGGGCACTCTGCCTCCCCTGGGAAATTGTGGGGCGGCGTAATGGAGTCCGCCGCACAATTACCCTGGCTCTTGGGCGTGCCCTGCTGCGTGGTGTCGTCCCCTCAACAGCAACAGGCCTGCTTTGCAAATCCTCAGCAGCAGAGTGAACACTGGGGACTGTTGTGTCAGTCTCCCCATGTGCATGCACAATGGATGGAGATTCACTCTGCTGCTGAGGATTGGCCAGAGAAACATTATGGAGCAGTTCCAAATTGGGACCCAGGGGGAGGTCATCCGACGTGCCCTGCATGGAGACATCATCTTCCTCCATTTCCTGGATCTCTTCCATGAGTGTGCGGGTCTGTAGGGACATATAAAAAAAAAGGGTAAGTTGGCGTCCAAATTTGGGATTCCATCAGTTTAACACATGCAGAAGCACTTGGTAGTATTTATGGTACTAAATTAACTTACCGGAAAACTCGGATCTGGGCTCCTATGCTGTACGGACCTGGTAGGCATAAGCAAACTGGGGGGTGAGTTTACCCTTGCTGAGGGATCATGCTGGGCTGAAGAAGAGAAAACCAAACAAGGTAAACACACACATAAGCATTGTTTTTGAAGTTAATCAAAAAAACCACTATTTGTAATATTAAGCAACTCTACAGCAATGGGGACATTTGTTAAAAGACACGCAATTTTAGATAGGTGCAATGGCTCGAGAAAACTGCTAACTGACCTCAGTTCTAAGTCAGGAAGTGTACCCAGTCAGCATACAACTTGCACCGCCAATATTTGGATTTTGACTACCATTCGCTAGGTCAGGGGTACTCAAACACTTCTTGTAAAGGTCCATTTAAAGGTATGTGGTGAGAGGTGAATGTCTGGCCATGGGGCTGTCGCAGGGGGTGTCTAGTTAGAAATAAACACACTGGGGGAGGGGCTGGAGATTTCAAAGTGCAAACTAATAAAGGCTGCTTGCCCTTGCTGGGCTGGATGGGGCAGAGCTGAGGGGACATGGATTGGATGGCTAAAGGGGGGAGTTCACGAATTGATGGTGATGGGATGGATGGAGCAAATCTGTTACAAATGTATGGGGCTTATGTCGGGGGGGGCACATGGGGGGACTGTGGCAGATGGGGCAGAGCTGGGGCAGCGGGACACGACTGGACCAAGAGAAAGATGCACCAAGTTACTGTGTACCTTGCAATGCCAATTCCTGTGCAGTACTTCATATTGCAATGCTATGTTTCAGGGAGCCATGACATTGGGCAGGAGAACAAC
Source organism: Gastrophryne carolinensis (assembly GCA_027917425.1). Classification (NCBI taxonomy): domain Eukaryota; kingdom Metazoa; phylum Chordata; class Amphibia; order Anura; family Microhylidae; genus Gastrophryne; species Gastrophryne carolinensis. The sequence goes on from CM051235.1 coordinate 200,326,118, forward strand.
CACTACATCGCCGATCAAGGGGGCAGCTCTGAGCACGTCAACACAGAAGTAACTGAGTGCAGGGCTGTCTGGCCAGGGGTCCTGGAATCTGGTGCCAAGGTCCGCATTGGTACCCCGGGCCGCCAGTTGAGTCTCGCTGCTCTAGGTCCGATATGTTTGGGGGTGGGTAATTAAATTGTTACCTCAAACACAACTCACACAACAAATAGCCAACCCATCCATAATGATGTGTGTTTTGTGATTGAGTCAAAATATATCACTTTTCAGGATAAACTTCGTTACTTGACCAATAAATTTGGGAAATTGATCTTTTACATAATGGATGTGGTCCTAAATGTGTGGTTCACAGGGACCAAAACAGGACACAAACAGGCACAGTAGTGCGAGGCCAAGCAAGGCAAACCATAGGGCCATCCCGTCATCTTGGTACTAGTGAACTTTAGATTATTTACCAAACAGGCAAACATGCAGATTTAAGAGTACTCACCGTGGGTACGGGTCGGTGAGTCCGTGTCCCTTAGACCAGCATGTCCACCGACCGCGACCGGATGGAGAAGGCCCAGCACAATCTCCTCAGCAGGGGTAAACTCCAGTTTGGTAGGAAAGCCACCTCCAGTTTGCATGCTGAAAAGAGAAAATCGTTTGGTACTCAGAAAAGGTGCATACAGTACATCCTAATCCTTATATTTGGAGACATCATTTATTTACCTGTAATTATGCCTTTTAATTTCTTTTTGACGTACAGCATATTTCAGATCCGAGATTTTCTTCTGAATTTGGGACACATCTTTCCTCTCTTCCCCCGCTGCATTTACTTGTCGTAGGATGGTTTCAAACAATTCCATCTTGCGCTGCTTTGTGGTGTGTTTTGATTTGCTCCCATAGAGCTCGTCATAGTATAATGTAAGGCCACTAGCCAATGCCATATTTTGGTCATGGGAGAATCTCCCACTCAACTGGCCGCGGCGCAATGTGCGGCCAGATGGTTGGCTTGGCTGCTCCTCCATGTGTGCAGACACATGTGGTGACATTATGGCCTGGGGCTGGGTAGGGGAATGGACGGATTGTTGGCTTCCCAATGACTGGACTGGACTGGCCAAGGGACTGGGTGTTCTTGCGTGGCTGGCCACCGAACTTCCAGGTGTAGATGTGGTCAGGGTGGGCATTCTTTGGCCTCTTGGGGGGCTATGTTCCCGGCTGGTGCCAGGTCGGGGGCTATGTTCCCGGCTGGTGCCAGGTCGGGGGCTCTGTTCCCGGCTGGTGCCAGGTCGTGGGCTTCTGGCCCTGCTGCGGGGCCTGTATTGGCTTCTGGCCCTGCTTCTTTCCCTTTCTGGGGTTCGGGCCCTGCTGCGGGGCCTGTAGGGGCTTCTGGCCCTGCTTCGGGGCCTTGCTGGGGTTCTGGGCCTCCGTTCTCGCCTTTCTGGGCTTCTGGCCCTGCTTGTGTGCCTGTAGGGGCTTCTGGCCCTGCTTCTGGGCCTTTCTGGGGTTCGGGCCCTGCTTGTGTGGCTGGACGGGCTTCTGGCCCTGCTTGTGTGCCTGTAGGGGCTTCTGGCCCTGCTTCTGGGCCTTTCTGGGGTTCGGGCCCTGCTTGTGTGGCTGGACGGGCTTCTGGCCCTGCTGCGGGGCCTGTAGGGGCTTCTGGCCCTGCTTCTGGGCCTTTCTGGGGTTCGGGCCCTGCTGCGGGGCCTGTAGGGGCTTCTGGCCCTGCTTCGGGGCCTTGCTGGGGTTGTTGCCCTGCTGCGCGGCCTTGCTGGGGTTCTGGGCCTCCTGTCTCGCCTTTCTGGGCTTCTGGCCCTGCTTGTGTGCCTGGACGGACTTCTGGCCCGGGATGGGCTTCTGGCCCTGGATGGGCTTCTGGCCCTGCTGCGGGGCCTGGGTTGGCGAACTGCCCTGCTTGAACCCATGGGCGGTGTGTCCTCCCTTGGGCGGCCTCTTCTGGGGGCAGAGGTGGTGGGTGCTGCTGTGGCCTGTTTTTTTGCCGCAGGGGCACGTGCCTTGGGGCCCCTTTTTTGGCTAACGGAGGGTCCAGTGTCCCTTGGTGGAGCAGAGGTAGTACTTGCCGTCTTGGATCGGAGTTTTTTCCTTCCTTGCTGGGACCTGGTGGTTGGGCCCTCCGAGGTCTTGCTTTGCTGGGCGCGTTTGGATGCTGGCTTTTTTGGTGCCATTTTCCACAAATGCTCAAAGAGAATGAGCTTTGGGTGCAGGGACCTTTAAATAATGAGCCCAGCGTGTGACGCCTATGCGCACGACTACGCGCTCGTACGGACGTACGTTCGAGCGGAACCAGGAACCGCTGGGGTTTCACTTATCTGCTGCCTTGAAGAAGCATAAAGATGGTGCCCACTATCTTCACCCGTCAACAGGAAGAGATCCTCATGCTGGTAAGTGCCTGCCTCTGCATTTTAATCTAATAGTCAATGATGGCCTATATGTAAATGATGCGTTTGTAACTAGTTTTGGGTCTCTTAATGTTTAAGAACTGGCTCCTCACACTTCATCCTCAAGGGCCGAGCCTGGCCACGTTTTCACCTGTCTATGCTGATGTCCGAATTAGGGCAATTGCTCAGGCTTAGCACCAGTTAATTAACCTGTGGAGTAGCGGGGCTAGCTGTCAAACCTGGCCTGTCTCGGACCTTGATGCGGATGTTTGAGGAACACTGTTTGCCTAAGCCCGCAAAACACAACGGGAAGCCACACACGTGGGCCAAAAGCCTAAGCATAAGCCTACATCTTGGATGTTTAAACCATCCTAACATGCCATAGATGCAGGTGGCCTGATTTTTAATGTTGGCTCTTATCTGTATGTACATGGTGTGTGAAACATATAACATAAGACCAGACTCTCATTCACAGTCAACGTCCGCTTTAAGGCACTCCCCAAAAATGGCTGCCACTCTAAATGTGTGTGTTAATGACATGAAATTCTCAACTTGTGATGCAACACATATGGGTCTGTGTGTAAAAGTAAAAGAAATACAAAAACCTATCGACAAGTGGTTATATGCTGGGCTGGCCAATCCAAATACTAATCCAATAAGCAAAAAAAAGAAAAAATACTTTAATAATGGTGCTCAAGAGCACTATAATGCAATGACATACAAGACTTACAGACACTCACTGGTTAAAATCGCAATGCGAAAACATATATACACATGAATAGGGGCCCCTGCCAGGCCGACCTGGACACCACACACACAACCTCAGGCACTCTGCTCATAACACACAATACTGGCCATCATGTAATAGGGAGGCAAAGTCTATCCAAACTCTGACGAAGCTCCCGAGCAGGAGCGAAACAGCTGTCGGTCGGGGCCCCTGACCACGCCCCTCCAGCACGTGCTCGCTCAGAACATGGCCGCTTACACAAGGAAGTTTTAGCGTGGATTCCTTTTCTTCCTGGAGATGTCTTGATACATTTAAAAGTGGCGACTACGCTGGCGGCGTAGCTGGGCGCCCTATATTTGCTTTAAGGGGCAGCGCCTACCTATTAACACATTTATCTATGCCCTAGGGGGTTTCCCACTCTTTGTTTTTTAGAGTTGTGTGTAAAAGTAAAAGCTCTGTGTCCATTATGTTTTTCAGATCATGCTTCAGCGCCGGTATGACTTCGCGCCCAATGTGTGCGAAAAAAGGGACATCGCCCGGGAGATCATCACGGAAATCCACCGTGTCACCAGCACCACCTTCACTCACACCCAGATAATGCAGCATTGGTCGGACCTGAAACGTCTGCACATGGCCCGGGTGCGGAGGTTTTTTGGGATCCATTTCCCAAGTAAGTACCAAGCGATAGCATGTGATATGTAGGAAATGTATAAGCTATACCTTTATTTATACTGACTTTTCTTTGCTAGTGTTGGAAATGGATTTCAGAATTCGCCGCACCCGGAGGCGCACAGGCCGACCAGTGCTGCATGAGTCTGCATCTGTGAGTGAAGGTGGTGGATCTCCCGGGCGACGGACCTACCCCTCCTCTGTGGCCTCCTCAGACCAGCCCCTGGACCTTACCACAGAGGAGGGGCCCAACCGCGTGGGCGTGGAGTCATACCCGGCCAGGCATGGGGAAGGCTCTGGTATGTCACTCTTCATGTATAGGCACAAAGATATACATGGCAGGCCAAAAACTAAGTTCTCCTTTATTATGTATTTGTAGAATCTTCGGGAGCGGGTGAAATAGTGGAGGAGGAGGCAGCAGAGATGCTGGAAGGAGATCCTGACGAAGGTGAGTGATGTCAGCCAGCCTGGGAGCCAGATCTGTTTGGAATAGTGACTCTATACAACTACTAACCAAATGTCACATGTTTCTCCAGGGACTTCTTCACAGCATAGCCAGGACCAAGGGCAGCCTGTTGGCCCCAACCAGCCATCTGTCGGCCACCAACTCCGTAAGTCTCCATGCCATTATTCATATTAATGTTTTGTTAGCTAATAACACACACATAACTAAAGGCGTAGCCAATGTGTAGTTAACACTTTCATGTGGCCACTTCGTTAGCTTAAAGCGGACCCTAACTTGTATTAAGAACATAGCTAATAATTAGCCAACACACTGTACCTACAGATTTGAAACATTGAAAAACAGCCTTCAGCCATCTAATGCATGTTAGGAGCCTGAAAACATCCAATATTGCGGAATATGGAATGCGCAATATTTACAGGCAGCATGGGATACAGATTTAAAAAAGTAAGGTGCTGCCATGCATTGTGGGAGTGATGACCTTTCCCTCAACCCAGCTATGCTCTGGCTTCCCAACGCACCACTGTAACCTACTCCCCTGTACTTTATCCAACTCTCCACTCCTCATTAAGTGTTATGCTTCAGAGTCCAGATGGCGGCGCTGTAATCAAAAAACCTCCAAAATGTACTTTGATCTGGTGCAGAATCATTTGGGAATAGTTATTGGTTTTCATTAAATAATGTTGAAGGTCCGGTTTAAGGAGTTTAAATACTTACCTGTGGGAAATGCATTAACTTTATCCCTTGGAAGAATGACATATGTCATGCATTTACATGTATTTCATTAACCCCAAATCTATTTCCAGCATACAAACCGGTCTGGTACTCCTATTTATGTTTATTTCTCTATTGCTTACAGGGATTATCCCAAAAACCGTGCAGGAAAAAAAAAAAAGAATAAAGGAGTTGGTGGCCGAGCTGCTGGCCATACAGGCGACGTTGGGGCCAACAGATGAAGAAGAGGAGGATGATTAGTGCCCTTGGTCCTGGCTACTTTTGTTAAATGGTTTTAAAAGTTTTTTATTGTGAAAAATTTTTTAGGTTTTAAAAAACCAAAAAAAAAACAAAAAAATTTTACTATGTTTTAAACAAAAAAATAAAACATTTAATATGTTTGTCCAAAAAAAAAGCAAATAAATTTTACTATGTTTTAAACAAAACAAAAAAAAAAAAAGTTACTATGTTTTAAAAAAAAAAAAAAACAACCAAACCAAATAATTTAAATAAATTATATTTTAAGCCTTCATAAATGTGTCTTTTCTAATATGCGCACCAAAAAACAATTACACAAACAAGAAAAAACACGCTTATAAACATATAGACATATGTACATTATGTGGTTTAGGTAAGTTTTAGGGACCGAGAAATGAAGAAGGATGCAAGCGCTAAGGGGTTTAGGTAAGTTTTAGGGTCGTCAACATGAAGAAGGATGCAAGCGCTAAGGGGTTTAGGTAAGTTTTAGGGTCGTCAACATGAAGAAGGATGCAAGCGCTAAGGGGTTTAGGTAAGTTTTAGGGTCGTCAACATGAAGAAGGATGCAAGCGCTAAGGGGTTTAGGTAAGTTTTAGGGACCGAGAAATGAAGAAGGATGCAAGCGCTAAGGGGTTTAGGTAAGTTTTAGGGACCGAGAAATGAAGAAGGATGCAAGCGCTAAGGGGTTTGGATGGGGTGCGGGATGAGGGTGCGCATGCGCAAGATCTTATATACATACGAACGCACGAATCTAAGAGGCCAAAAACCAATGAAAACCAGAGGCAAACGCAAGTAATTGGAAGAGGTGGACGATGGAAGCAGCAGAAAAAACAGGCTGCCGCCGCAACAAGTGAGCACATGAACGTGAAGTTTACGATTGTCAACTGACTGAGGCAAGTTCGGGAGATAACATACGAACGGACGTATATTTTAGGATAGAAACGTATTTGCTTATAGAATCACTCGCAAGTTCATACGAACGCACGAGCGGACGTGAAAAATAGGATGATCGGCACCCAAATCCAAGCTGTTACATGTTTCTTTGAATCGACCCATATATATATATATATATATATATATATATATATATATGAAAGTGCTCAGTTATCAGAGAGCTGCAAGTTGAACAGAGTCGCCTGCTAGAGATCACAGAGTGAGAGGGCTTGTTGCAGATCTCTTTCTCTCTCTAGCTACTGATTACACACTTCCTGCCCCTGCAAGTTGGGGTTTGCAGCCCCTAACTGGAGGAATCAGAGACTATATATAGGAGAGACTGTCTGTTTGCAGGAGGAGAACTAAGCTACAACTTGCATATAATGCCTCAAAGTGGAGCCTAAATCACTTCCGAGGCTTCTACACTTTTCACCTGCATGTCCAGCTGCAGGTGATCTTCTCTCACTGTTCCCTAACTTCTTAGTTGCCTCCTGCATGTTAACCTGCCATGTGCCTTGTGGAGGATCTTCTACTGCTGCTACATATCTCTTCATCACCTTCTGCATGTCAAGAGGGAATGATCTCCTCAAGTCAGCGTCAGGGACCCCTGCAGCTTGCATCCCGTGTTGGCATTCTTCTGGTGGTATTTAGCTAGTGACTGTATATATACCCAGATATATGTGCACAAACTCACTAAAGCCCCATTTGGGCCTTTTATTGTGTTGTTATACTGTGTATGGTTTATTCATACTTGCAAGTTAACCTATATTACATAAAGTTGCTAGTACTGTTATACTTGACTGTGTCATTGAATGAGGTAAATGGGTGCTGGGAGCAGTAGTTCCTCTGCTCCAAATGTATTGTTTTGCTTAGACAACTTGATCTATTTCCCAGAAAGGTGTTTCCTGCTAGGGCTCTATTCTAGGTGGAGGCACTGGCACATCAAACATTTAACCTACCTATAAAAGGCTCAGCTTCTCTTTGTTACCCACAGGTTGCCGCCATAGCCTGTGCTAAGTGGGGTGTTTGCCATCACTACCAAACACAGCCCTATATATATATATATATATATATATATATATATATATATATATATATTTATTTATTTATTAACCTTTACCATGTGATAACATTCTATCCAACCTTTGTTTTGAAAACCGTTATTTGGACATGTCAGAGAGATCATCAGTGTCCTCTACTGAGGACAGATTTACCTGGTATTCAGTTAGACTGATTCAAGAGGACACTTAAGATTTGCTAAAGGGGAAATGAAGTATAATAATTATAGGTATATTTATTTTACTTTATATGATTACAGATATCCCCCAAAATTATACTCCTGAATTCTTAGTAACACTCAAATAGGATGTGAGCCTGAGATCCTGCTAATTGTCTATAGTAAAGAGACCATGCCCCATGAATACAATATATTTATCTAATCTCACAGAGGCGGGGTGTAAGCAGTACAATGCAGACACACCCAGGAGGTTGAGAATGCTGGCCACACCCCCTAGTGTTAGTAGATTAGGAAGCTGGTTGCAGGGATATGGAGTGAATGGACATTCAGTATCTGTGGTCTCTCTCTCCATTATAACATTTATTGTACTGTAACTACCTTATAACTTATTATGTGATAACTGCCTGTAACATTAAAGTTGATCTGGGAAAACTTCGGGAACATAATGGGTTAGTGAAGGTTGTTTACTGTGCTGGTGAATTAAACCCATTTTCATTTATTCATCTTATTGTGTGTGGTGGCTAATTTCTCACAAAATAGATTATATTTGTGTGTTTTGTTATATTAAAACTTGTGCTATTTGGAATTCAGGGAATTAAGATAAGTGGATTGTGCATGAGGTACATAGTGAAGTGTAGAGGATTCAGATGATATAGCACAGTTTTGTTTAACCCCTTAAGTGCCAGTCTACCTAGTTTTTGTCACCATCTGTTGCCAGACCATTTTCACTATTTTGCGCTACACATGTTTAACCATGATTTTTGAGGGGATTTCCCAGGAAAATTACATATTGTTTTTTCAGCAGCATATGGGTTTTAACATGAAATGTCTTGTTTGTCAATTTTTAAATGTATTCTCAATATTTTGGGTTGAAATTTGTGCAAAAAAATCTATTTTTTTACAATTTGTAGTATTTTTTGTAATAAGTTTGTCAATAAATGTTATTGCGTGTGAAATCCCAATTTCGCCCAGTTGCAACAGTACCACATATGTGTTGGTAGACACTCTTTCCTGCCCAGGAGACTCCCCCAAACTGAAACAGCGCTTTAGGAGATTTTCAGATAAAATACAACTATGCTATGCGCTATGCACACCTTGCAGTTTTTCAAGCAAAACAACACTTTACATTTGAAATACCCCCAACAAACCATATAGCAGGCTTGTTGATGTGGGCACAATTTTTTGGGAGTGATCCCTCAATGAATACTTTTTTTCCTGAAAAACTATATGCAAACAAGAAAAAACAAGTTAAATCTGACAAAGCAAGGTCCCTCGAACAGAACAATACCCAACATGCATAGGTACTGTTAAGGGAAAAGTTGCCAAACACGAAGTAAAGCATTCACGTAACAGTAATTTTATTTGAAAATTTTAGCTCTTCAGAAAACGTGCACACCTTGCGCCTTTTCTACCAAAACAGCCTTTACATTTGGAATACCCCCCACAAACCATATATTCCCTGAGTACACATGTTGGGCTTTCTAGGTGTAGCAATCTTGTGTTGTAGTGGGCTCATCATTTTGGAAGTAATCCCTTGAAGTATTCTTAGGTTGCACAGGGTTTCCCTAAAAAAAATTTATAAAAAAGCAGAATATAAAGCACATTTTCCTAAAATATCAATACACAATATGCAAACAAGAAAAAACAAGCCAAATCTGAAAGCACAAGTCCCCTGAACAGAACAATACCCAACATGCATAGCTACTTTTAACCCTTTTAATTGCCAGCCTACTTAAAATTTTGTCAACCTTTGTTGACAGGTCATTTTTCACCATCATTTTGCCCTATGATTAATTTTTTTGCGGAAGAGTTTAGGCGTTAACATGAAATGTATTGTTTGTCATTTTACTACTGTTTTTTAAAATATTTTTGAATAAAAAAAACAAAAATAAAAAATTATTTTTTTAGAAAATTGTCTCCTTTATTTTATTAAAGAAAACCATATTGCATGTGATAGCCCCATTTTCCTGATTACAATGATACCACATATGTATCAGTAACCCCCCCCCCCCCCCCATTCATGCCCAGGAGACCCCCCAAACTGAAAAGAGTACTTTTTAACATTTACAAATAAAATATAATTACTATCCACACTATAGAGTGTTAAACCACAAAAATAATTGGTGTAGGGACCCCTTCCCCAGGGGGGACCCCATTTTTTGGGGAATTTTAAGGGTTAAAAATCAACAAAAAATGATGTGGGGTCCCTGCTACCCAGCATAACCTGCCCGGGGACCAGCTATGCAAGGCTTGTAGGAACAGGGTGCAGGGGCCAGCCTCTGTGCCCCCCCCCGCCCTGCAGGCTACAAGCCCCACAGGTTAAATAGCCCCTGGGAACTTCTGCCCCCCCTCCGGGCTTTGGGGAGGCAGGTAATAGAGGGGCTGGGGGTTATTGGCAAATCACCCACTAGCCAAAGGTGACTTGCCAGCCCCTAAGACTTGGGAACTGGTATAGGGAACCCTTAACAGCTAGGGACACAGTAATTGTGTGATGCTGCACACTCAGGCTTTGAAAGTCAGGATAGATAGCACAGTCTGTTTTTAAAAACAAGCACAAATTATAATAGTTTGCTATAAAAAGGCAGTTTTCAGGACAAAGAGCATCAGGACAAAGATGACATCAGGTAAAGTACACCCCCCCCTTTCCACTTTTAATAAGTTAGCTGAGCATAGTGATTTCTATCCAATATTGCTATCTGAGGATAAGAAATGGTGAGCAGTGCTTCTAAAACAAGCCTTCTCACATAAATTGAGCATTAAGGGAAATACTGTGTTTAATAAAAACTCAAAATGCCTGTATATGTTAGCCAAATGACTCTGTGTATTTGAAGCTAGCATGCAGGAGATAGTGTCCTGTATTCATTGTGAAGAGTGAGAGCGGGCCCACCCGGGGCTGAAGCAGGGTACCTCCTCGGCGGCGCGGCACCCCCATCCTGTCCCTCTGTCTCAGCAGCAGCAGCGGCTTATGAATCTCCTCTCTCCCCAGCAAGAAAGCTGTGTCAGCACAAGCGTCACCAGTATCCAGGTGAGCTCGGCCATTTGGTATGACTGATTTATATCCTGACAATCACACTGGCCTTCCAACAACTGTGTCATCAGTATCCAGGGAGACCCAGCCTATGACTAAATTAATGTCCTACACACCAGCAAGCACTTAACACATCACGTTGGCCTGAATAACAACTGGGCACACATCCCTGACTGTTCACAAACCAGCAATTTCTCCAGGTAACAACAAGCATCCCCAATCACAACTACTGGGCGGACATCCCTGACTGTCTCACAACCAGTAAGCACTTCTGATCACACCTACGCTGGCCTGCACAACTACTTAAGGAGAACATCCCTCACGCAAACTTGCGCACAACGACTTAAGCAAACATTCCGTACGCAAACTCGCACATCTACTACGTTGAACATGAGCAACACCAACATACTAAGGCACACCAAACCAAGCAAAGAAAATTAAAGAGGCTAGTTCCTGATCTACCGAACATTATACACCAACTGAAGACCCCCACCGGCCGCCCGCAAACAACACAAGACCCTCGCAAGCTTTCGATCACCAACCTCCAGCACTAAATTAATCACTAACCCCCCCCCGGTCACTTACCCACATCCTCCATCCACTCAGTCACCACCCTCAACCCTCACTAACACTCTTCCCCATCCATCCCCAACACTCACCCCCATCCATATACCCACAACCGCCACAATCCCCCCAATCAGTCCAATCCAGGCAACAAACTCAATACGCCCACCCCCACTGGGACACACTTCCAACCTCCTGAACCACAAGTATTCTCCATCTAGCTCAACCTACAATCCCATTACTCCGGCGTCCTGTTCCCAACCAAAATGTGCCTCACATACTCCAGGGAAACACTTCTAAATACATCTGTTCCCGGATGGCCATCCTTTTCTGCCCTAAGAATCCTTGTTACAGACCACATTGCCAAGGTTAACAAGCTTAGTGCCAAACGGAGACGGAGGGGAAGAAGGGCAGGTGTCTTGGTAAGACTAAAAAGGAGAGGTCTGCGTTCAGCACTTCCGTCAATACACCTGGCAAACCTGCGTTCACTTCCAAATAAAATGGAAGAATTACAAATTTTATGCAGGAATTATACAGAATTCTCGAACTCAGCTATCCTCTGCTTCACTGAGACTTGACTCAATGATCGCATCCCAGATACAGCCCTGGAACTCCCAAACTTCAACATCATCCGCGCAGACAGGAATTGTGTCCTAGCACAAAAGTCGCGAGGAGGCGGCGTCTGTTTCTTTGTGAACTCCAATTGGTGTAAAGACACAAACATCCTGGCTCAGAGTTGCTCCACATACCTTGAAATACTAGCAATCAACTGCAGACCCTTCTACGCCCCACGGGAATTTTCCTCGTTCATACTGATTGGTGTTTACATCCCACCACATGGATCCGTAAAACCCGCTTTAGACGGTCTGGTTGACTGCATTCTTGAATGCGAAAAGAAACATCCCCAAGCCCTCATCATTATACTGGGTGACTTCAACCAGGCAAAACTAAACTCAGAACTCCCACAGTTCTTTCAGCACATCACCTGCCCCACCAGAGGAACGAACTTCTTAGACCACTGCTACACCACCATCAAAGGTGCCTACAAACCTGTAGTCAAAGCCGCTCTTGGCCATTCAGATCACGCCCTCATACATCTAGTCCCAGCATACAGGCAGCGACTGAAATCCTGCAGACCCTCTCTTATCACCACTAAAAGATGGACAGCTGAAGCGATATCCGATCTACAAGCACATCTTCGACACAACAAACTGGGAGATCTTTGAGAACGCCGAGAACATCAATGACTGGACTGATAAGGTCATGTCATACATTAAATTCTGCGAAGACATGCTGATCCCGACCAGGACCTATAAGAAACAACCACAGAACAAACCATGGTTCAACAACACGATTAAAAACCTAAGGAAGAAAAAAGAGACAGCACACAAACAGGGAAACCTCACTGAGTACAGGAAATATAGGAATCTCCTCACTAAGGAGATAAAAGCTGCAAAAAGATCATACTCACACAAATTAGAGAATACATTTTCGAAATCCAACTCCAGAGCACTATGGGCGGGCGTCAAGCAAGTAACGAACTTCAAAGGCTCCGCCCCTACCATCAACCCAAGCATGGATCTCGCTGAAGAACTGAACCAGTTCTATTGCAGATTCGACACAATGAAGCTAAGCAAAAGTCCAGTGAGCCCCCGTCCAACGTCAAGTAGTACGTCCGAACCAGTACGCCCGAACCAAACTTTGAAGTGTCAGACACAAGGAAGATCCTACTCACGCTCAGCACCAAGAAAGCTTCTGGCTCTGATGGGATCTCCCCAACATGCCTAAAAGTGTGTGCGGATCAACTGGCCCCAATCCTTACCGGAATCTTCAAGGGCTCACTGAAGGCGGGTATAGTCCCTGACTGCCTGAAGAACTCATCATCCCAGTTCCTAAAACGTCATCTGCCACAGCCTTGAACGACTACAGACCCATCGCTCTGACCCCAGTGGTGATGAAAGTCTTCGAGCGACTAATAATACCAGTCCTTAATGAGGCTATCGGCTCAAAGTGGGATCCACTGCAGTTCGTGTATAAAGCGAACAGATCTGCAGAAGACGCGGTCAACCATGCAATGCAACTTACATTAAACCATGTGGATCAACCCAGCTCATACGCCAGACTCTTATTCGTAGACTTCTCTTCAGCTTTCAACACTATAGATCCCCAAATTCTGAATAGGAAACTGCTCTCACTGGGCATTTCACCGGATCTCTCTGACTGGATCACCAACTTCCTCACAAACAGAACCCAGAGAGTCAAACTAGGCCCCTTTATCTCTTCATCTAGAACTACAAATATAGGTGCACCACAAGGTTGTGTCCTGTCCCCCCTCCTCTTCTCCATATACACAAATGACTTCATGTCAACAGACCCATCAATCAAAATCATCAAGTTTGCGGACGACACAACTCTAGTAGGCCTTATCAACAACACAGACGAGACTCCCTACCGTACACAAATAAATAATCTGGTAACCTGGTGCGAGGAGAATAACCTCATCCTGAACACCCAGAAAACGGTCGAGCTGATCGTCGACTTCAGGCGGTCCCACCCAGCGCACCGTCCCATCACCATGGGTAAGGATGAGGTCAATATCGCTACCAGCGCAAAATTCCTCGGCACAGTGATAACTAATGACTTGAAGTGGAGTAGGCAAGCCACCGTTGTCCTAAAGAAGGCTCAACAGAGACTGTATTTCCTAAGACAACTTGCGAAAGGATCCTGAAGACCTTCTACATCGGCGCAGTAGGCTCACTCCTGAGCTCCTCCTTCACTACTTGGTATTGTGGGATCACGGCCAAAGACAAGATCAGGCTGAAGAGGATCACCAGGACCACTGAGCGGATCATAAGATGTCCCCTACCTGACCTAGATGAACAATTCAAGGAAAGGATCCGCTCTAGGGCAAAAAGAATAGTAGGTGACCCCACACACCCAGGTCACCCCTTCTTCAATCTACTACCGTCTGGACGAAGGTATCGGGCTCTCTCGTCCAGAACCTCTCGGTATAAAAACAGTTTCTTCCCACTTGCAGTTAAAGCACTAAATAATAAACTCTAAGAATCCCAGAAAACTTTCGATCCCCGGCGCATCACCAGTTATTTTAAGGAATATCGCATGTAACAAAATCCTTGTAAATATGTATAACTAGCTAAAACAAACTAATGTTATACCCCCATGTAAGTATATAGCATGTGTGTTGATGTAGATAGTTGTGTATATAGTGTGTTGATGTATATAGTTGTGCGTCTAGCAAATGTTCAAGCTCTATGGAGAACCCCCCTTCCAAAAAGTATTCCTTGTTTGTATTTTGTACATACTTGGCGACCAATAAAGTATTCGTATTGGTAAAAAAAAAAATAATGAAAATCATTTGCATAACCAGTATCAATGCATAACTGAAATAAAGTAGGTGTGTAAATTAAGTTCTTCTTTGCTGGAAAAAGATACTAAAGTCTAAAATAGAGGGAAGAGATGTAAAGTTGGTTAGACTTCGGTCACAGGTAGAGACAGCATCCATTCAAAAGACTAGCCCTGATCTGTCTGGGTCTGTTAACCCTTTAAGTGCCAGCCTACCTGGAGTTTTTGTCACACTCTGTTGCCAGACCATTTTGCACTATTTTGCACTCCCCATGTTCAAATGTGATTTTTGAAGGGATTTGTAGTGTTTTTTTGTAATAAAAAATGTAAGTTTGTCAATAAAATCTTATTGCGTGTGAAACCCCAATTTCTCACAGTTACAGCGGTACCACATATGTATAGGTAGACACCTTTTCCTGCCCAGGAGACTCCCCCAAACTGAAACAGAGCTTTAGGGGATTTTCAGAAAAAAATACAACTGTGATATGCGCTATGCGCACCTTGCAGTTTTTCCAGAAAAACAACCCTTTACATTTGAAATACCCCTCACAAACTATATATTATCTGGAAGTACACACCTCAGGCTTTCTATTTGTACCAGGCTTGTTGATGTGGCCACAGTTTTCTAGAAGTAATCCCTCAATGTATTCTTTAGTTGCAAAGAGTTTCCCTAAAAAAAGGATAAAAAAGCAGAATCAAAGCCACATTTTCCTAAAAAAACTATATACAAACAAGAAAAAACAAGTATAATCTGAAAAAGCAACATCCCCCGAACAGAACAACACCCAACATGCATTGCTACTGTCAAGGGAAGAGTTGCCAAACACCCCAAAGTAAAGCATGAGCATAACGGTAATTTTTCTTGAAAATTTCAGCTCTGCAGACAAAGTGCGCACCTTGCGATTTTTCAACCAAAACAACCCTTTACATTTGGAATATCCCCCATAAACCATATATTCCCTGAAAGTACACATGTTAAGCTTTCTAAACGTACCCAGCTTGTTGTAGTGGGCTCATCTTTCTGGAATTAATCCCTCAAAGAACTCTTTGGTTGCGCAGAGTTTCCCTAAAAAATGCAAAAAAAGCAGAATAAAAAACACCTTTTCCTAAAATATAAATATGCAAACAAGAAAAACAAGCTAAGTCTGAAAGCTCAAGGTTCCCCGAACAGAACAATACCCAACATGCAGAGGTACTATTAACCCTTTTAATTGCCAGCCTACTTGAGATTTTGTCACCCTCTGTTGACAGGTCATTTTTCCTCATTTTGCGCCATGTTTTGCATCATTTTTGCTGGAATTTTCAGGAAAATTATATATATATTTTTTGCAGCAGAGTTTAGGCTTTAACATGAAATGTCTTGTTTGTAAATTTTATTTATTATTAATTTTATTTATTATTAAGTAAAAAAAAAAATAAATAAATAAAAAATTTTTTTAGAAAATTGCCTCCATTATTTTAAATAAAAAATGTATTTGATTAGGGAAAACCATATTGCATGTGAAAGCCCCATTTCTACCGATTAGAACGGTACCACATATTTATCGGTAGCCCCCTGTTCCTGCCCAGGAGACCCCCCTAACTGAAACAAGTAATTTTTAACATTTACAAATAAAATACAACTACCATCCACACTACAAAGGGTTAAATCGAGAAAAAAAAATTACATAGGGTCCCCCCTCCCAGGAGGGGGGGGGGCATTTTTGGGGGGGATTTTTAAGGGTTAAAAACCCTTAAAAAAAAAAAAAAAAATGACATGGGCCCCCCCTTACCCAAAGTAACCAGCCCGGGACCAGCTATGCAGGGCTTGTAGGAACAGGGCGCAGGGGCCAGCTTTTGTGGCCCCTGGCCCTGCAGGCTACAAGCCCGCATAGCCAGTGGGCCCGGGCTCTTCTGCCCCCCCCCCTGGGCTTTGGGGAGGCAGGTAATGGGGGTGTCAGGGGTTAATGGCAAGTCACCGGCTAGCGCAGGTGACTTCCCAGCCTTGTGAACTGGTATAGGGGTCATGGACCCCTTACCAGTTCACAAGGGGTTAAATGTAAAAAAAAAAACACAGACACACAAAGAGAAAAAATATTTTATTATTATTTTTTTTTAATACTTACCTCCCATCCATAGTGGAGCACTCTTTCAGCCTTTTATAGCTGCTGGATGACAGAACACAAAAGGGTTAATTAAAAAAAAAAAATGACGTAGGGTCCCCCCTACCCAGCATTACCGACCCGGGCCAGCTATGGGGGCTTGTAGAACAGGGCGCAGGGGCCAGTGTTGGTGGCCCCTGGCCCTGCAGGCTACTAGCCCACATAGCCACTAAGTGGCCCGGGCCCTTCTGCCCCCCCCCAGCCGTTGGGGAGGCAGGTAATGGGGGGCTGGGGGTTATGGCAAGTCACCCGCTTGCCGCAGGTGACCTGCCATACCCAGAGCCTTGTGAACTGGTATAAGGGGTCTCATGGACCCCTTACCAGTTCACAAAGGGTTAACTGAAAAAAAACACCACACAAAAGTATTTTATTAAAAAAAAAAATTTTTTTTTCACTGTACTTACCTCCGATTGTAAGCTCCTTTGTCCCGCGCCGCTCTGATGACAGATGCCGGTGATCGGCATCCAGAGAAGGGGGAGGCAGGAGATCAGAGGATCTCCTGCCAGCTCCTTCCCCGGGCACCGATCACCGGCATCTGACAGCTGAAAGAGCTGAGGCCGGTGATCGGGACCGGGATGACGTCATAGGGGCGGGGCTTGACGGGGAGACGGAACGGGATGACGCCCAAGGGGCGGGGCTTAGCGGCAAGATGGCGGCCACCATCGAGGAGGAGAGAGGAGAGAGCCTCCCGGGCTCTCTCCTGAAGATCGATAAGCCCTGGGGGGGGGATCGGAGCCCCCCCAGGTGAAGAGGAGGGACAGCGAGAGCCAGCGCACACGGAGGTAAGTGAATGTCATTTTTATTTTTTTACAGTTAGCAGCTGCTGCTGCAGAAGCGGGGGGACGGCCTATTCCGGGGGCTCTCCTGGAGCCATCCGACCCCCCACGGGGGATCGGATGGCACCAAATTAAAGAGGAGACCCAGCCGGATCCAACGAGGGGTCATGTGAGTATTTTTTTTTTTTTTTGCCCACTAGCAGGGGTAAATGCCTGGCACGTAAATTTTTCGTGGCTGGCACTTAAGTGACGGAGAGGCAACCACGTAAATTTTACGTGGCTGGCATTTAAAGGGTTAAACCTCTGAGGTCAGAGGCCATCATTTTGCAGGCCTCTGAGGAACAGGGAGGTGAGTTAAAAACAGACAAGGCTTTGCATGACAAAGGAAAAATAAGGGTAATAGTAATCCAAGCCCCTGGGGATGCTAGATCCATTGCACTCCTAGGTTCAAGAAAAAGTAGGCCTGCCCAGAGGGATACAGGAGCAACAGCTCCTCCTGGGATGAACAGTGCTCTGCTTAAGAAACAGGTGAGTATACTTAGAGGGACACAGGGGGAGGTAGGTAGACCTCCTGTGCTCCTGTGCCCCAAGGGTATGTGAAAAACATTACAACAAAATGATTTTCCTGTGGGAAAATAGGGCATGTGTCTAATTTCTAGAAGTCTTTGCAAAGTTCAAAACCTGAAAGTAGGCCCTGATACTCACATAGACAGGATACTGTAGTCTATTCAGCTAGATTGGGTGCCAATTACCACAGTGTGCCAACAGATTGGGTCCCCATTTCAATTACAAGAGATCCACACAGATCTTTAAGATTCATGTAAACCCATTTAGAGTTAGGGTAATAGGGGAGGGTGTTTCAAATATACTACCATGGGAACTTTAAGGAGAGATAGCTATGGAAGCAGGCTCAGATGGAATCATTATGATTATGAATGTTTTGTGTGGACAGTTCATCTGCCGTGTTTCCTATTTTCACAGGCATTCAAGTCCAGGACTCATTTTCGGACAAGGCGGGGGATGAATGTCTTGTGTGACCAACAGATTCTAGATGGCCTTACCATGAGAATGAAGGAACATGACAATGATGTTTTTTGACAGTTGGAGCAGCAAGAATTCCACACCAGAAACATCTTAACTGGACTTTTGTGAAATAGCTTATAACTTTATACAAGAGCTTTTTCAGGGTTTTCCCTTTTTTCAGCTTCTCATTAGCAATCTCTTGGCAGACTGTTGCTGCCGAAAGTTTAACGATGGTATTCTATATTTGATTGTAAATTGTAAAGAAACCTATAGGGGTAGAATTATGTAACAACACTTCCTTCAAGGCTGAATATGTCAGAGGTAATCAACTAAAGATATTATTCTGTAACAGGGGGATTGTTAAAGGGGAAAGGAAGTGTAATAATTATTGGTATATTTACTATACTTTATATGATTACAGATATCCCCCAAATTATACTCCCGAATTCTTCTGAATAACACTCAATTAGAATGTAAGCCTGAGATCCTGCCATTTGTCTATAGTAAACCGACCGTGGCCCATGAATACAATAGAATATATTCACACCTAGCTGCCAACAAGGTACCTCAATAGCTGAGATGTACTCTGAGCTGGAAGTCATTTCCTCTTGAAAAGACATCCTTGAATTCCTAATTAGGTTGGACCCCCAACCAGGCATTCAATACACATGTGCTAGATGATACTTATGAAGAGCGGTGTAATTCCTGAAATATGACAGTTATGACTATATTAATGAGAGAGTCTTATACAGGATTATAAGACCTTTTATTTGATATTAAACATAGTAAATGTCTATTGGCCACAGACTGATAATCTACATAGTATCAGACTCTGTATGATATGTATTTGATGTTTGGGTTCATTCAACTAAGAAATGAATGGGGATCATGAATTTCTTAGTTACAATTTTATTACATGTATATTGTGGGAATTATATTACTTTATAGAATATTTATCTAATCTCACAGAGGGGGTTGTAGGCAGTACAATGCAGAGACACACAGGAGGCTGGGAATGCTGGCCACACCCCCTAGTGTTAGTAGATTAGGAAGCTGGTTGCAGGGTTATGGAGTCAATGGACGGGCCCCCCTACCTAAAGCATAATGGCTAAGTATCAACCTGTGGTCTCTTCTGACTTTGGATGTGTGAGGAGAGCCTCAGCAATCATTAGTTTGTATCAGATTGATGGCCGTTGGGCTGATATAATTATATATATATATATATATATATATATATATATATATATATATATATATATTTAATCTCTAATAGAAATATTGGAGAATAATGTGTAATTAATGTGCAAATATGTTTGCTCCTTCAAGGGCCTAGGACTCACATCAAACTAAATTTGTCCTGAAAGGGGGTACATGTTTGTTCTAGGAATTGAAGGGAGTATGCCAAGACCAGAAAAGTAAATGTAGCCCCTATTCCTAAACCAAAAATCTGTGTTCTGACACTAGAAGCATGATGGTCATGTCTTAAAATGAGAAGTATGATGGTTCTCTCCAGAGACAAGAATTATGATGATCCTACTTTGAGACCAAAAACATGATGGCCCTTTTCTAAGACCAGAAACAAAATGGCCATATACTGAGACCAGAAACTTTTTGGCCCTATCCCGAGATCAAAAACATAAAGGTACTGTCCCATGACAAAAAACATAATGGTCCTATTTCAAGACTAGAAATAATGTCCCTATGTCAAGACCAAATCACATACACAATGGTTCTATCCTGAGACCAGAATCATGATGGCCCTTTCCCAAGATTATAAACATGATGACCCTACCCCAAGACCAGAAATATAATGTCCCTATGGGAAGACCAGAAACATGGTGGCCCATCTGGAGTCCACAGACACAATGGTCCTTTCCTGAAAGCACAAGCACCATAGCCCTATGATGAGATTTCCCATTTGAATGATTATGAGATTTGCCTGCCCTCTATAACAAAGAGTTAACGCGTGTATCCCCAGTTCCTGTCCCCATGAAACTTTGATTGACAGAACCACTTCACTTCTAATCCGTTTGAGTCTGGAGCGTTAATCCCTAATCACGGAGGAAGTTTTTATTTTTTCCCTCTTCTCTGCAGCCTGGAAGAAATTCCCGCTCTGAGTACAGAGAGCAGAATGTCCCTTCCTCTGCGCGATAAGCAGCTTGGAAACAGTATCTGCAGGTCTTTTATACAAGGGGGTGGGGGGGAGATAACTAAAAAAACTGAATCAGATTAAATATCGGAAATAAGAAGCCGCTGGAACTTCCACTCCGGCTCCAGCATTCCATTCCTAATTTAAATGGTCATTGATCAGATTGCCTTTAATGAACAAGAACATATTGACTTCCTTAAATAAATGATAGCCGCAATGTTACTGCCTTAGAAGTAGCATAGGAGAGCTGCCAAGTTCTTTCTTCCCTTTAAAGTCATACTCCATCTCCCATTTTTATTTAGCTCCCCCAGATGAAAACAGTGTGGCAATCCTTTAGCTACTAGAACAAAAGATTGTGCACCATCCTGTTTGAAGAAGCTGAATTTCAACAGAATGGGTTAAACTTGTCGTCTTCGTGATGAAGGTGGCAAAGTTTCTGACCTGTACATCAAATGCACCAGTTGATAAACATTGGTAAAGTAAAGACATTGTTGATAGGGAAAAGTGTTTTCTTTTATAATATGGTTGCAAACAAATAGAAAAGAAACAAAGTAAAAAGCTCAGCACTATAACAACTTCATTTTGGCACACAATAATGGAAACTTAAAAAAAAAGCCATAGAAAGTGAAGGTACCATTTAAAGTGGACTTTCAGTCAAATATGACTTTAGATCCCCCTGGGGGATTCTGATTTGTGATGCCCCTACAGCTAAAGATCCTTCTGAGTCGTTGGTGCATGTACACTGAGGAACAGGGTGTGGCTAGTGGTGCAAACTTCATTCAGCTTTCCTAGTCGATTTTACATCAATAAAACATAGAAAAGCGGGCACTCCACGTGTAGGGATAAATCCATAGACTTGTATTAGTCTCAGTATTATACAATCACGTTCCAAAAAAGGCAGCGTTACATCTGAGGCAATTGTGACAAAAGTCCATATATGGCAGTCCATATGATATTCAACGTTTCAGAGGTGTATTACCCCCCTTCATCAGGGAGGACTGCTAAAAACGATTTTACATCAAGGTGTGCTAAGGAAGGTATGAATGGAGTGTAAGTGCTGAATGGCCTGTGACTTGCACATACTAGGTGGAATTGCCAAAAGGTGAGTTTTCCCAGAGATTCAATGGGAACTCAGAAGTACTTCCCACATTTTAGTTAGTTACACCCTGTTAGATAATTTGGTTGTGGGATGCAGACAAGGCAAAGGAATGAAGAGGTAAAAGCCAAATTCCTGCTGGAAAGGTGATTTTTTTATGTAGAGAATGATTTTAATTTATAAGGCTCATTAACTGGTTTCTTTGGCACTGACCACTGCTTAAAATTGGATTTTTTTTTCTTTGCAGGTCTTCTTGTCAGAGCTCTATGACCTTCTGTCAGCCATCGCCTTGGGCTTCCTTTCCCGGCACAGAGGCCTCCTCAGCTCCGACTCCTGAGCTGATAAAAATGTGCGCGCAAGTGACAATAAAAAAAGAAGCATACAAACCAATAGAAAATTATGCATTTCAATGGAAGTGGATTTTAGACTTGCAAAGATATCTTTTTTTTTACTGGGACATTATCATCATAATGGGTTAACTCCACATTCACAGAAACATTTTTTTAGAATTGTTGACTGGTGTTTTTTTGTCAATTAAAAACAAAAGGTACAAAAAACACCTGATCACAGGAAGGTACAATAAATGGTAGAGCAGAATTATTTCACTTTACAACACTGCTGCACAGGGAAAAGTTTATCTAGATTGGAATGGCAGAATTACATCTATAGGCCCATACAAATGATCACAGACAGACAAGACCAATGAAAAGGAAGCAGATAACTGGACAGTGGGGATGAACTGACTCAGCATATATCCTTATTTTTCTAACTCTATTTACAGCAGTTAATAGAAGCATGAAAGTGCACAGATGTTGGTCAATAACACTGAAATTTTCACTTTGAGGTGGAGGGGACCAAAAGCAAGTATATGCAGTCCTAAAGTCTAAATACTCCTGGGCTGAGTGAAAGCGCCCCCAGGGTCATTCTCATTTAGGATGCTGCACGGTGTGAAATCTCCTAAATTGCCAGTCTCTTACCTGCTTCTGCATGTGTCAGAATCATCTGGCTTCCCTATACCCTTCCATGCTCTGTGTGCACCTGCTCCTGGCATATTTTAATGGCTGGTGCACACAGACGGAGGAGTGGCCAGTGGCCAATCAGGGCCGGATTAAGTGTGGTGTAGGCCCCTGGGCACAAAATCTGGTGGAGGCCCCAGATACAGTTTCTTTAAAGTAATAGTCCAGCCAAGTAACTGATTGGTGGTTGTCTGGCACCTGCCTACTTACTGGAACGTCAGACCAAGTCCCTGGTGCCACCCTTGTGTGGGTGCGTGCTGCTTGGAAACTCCTGCTTTGCCATTCTTGTGGGGGGGGGGGGTGTTGTTGTCGCCCAGCAGAAAACAGTTCCCTGCATTAAGCTGCCAGCGGCTGTGCTTGGTGGCTTATGTGCAGTGAGCATCCGCCCACTGACAGCTCTGCCCCCACCCATCACTGTAGTGTTGCTGACGGCAGCTTTGCTGCTCTAGACTCTCCGTCCTGCCTTGTGGTGGCTTTGGCTGCAGGTTTGCAAAAACAAAAAAGGCTTGCCCAGCCCCCACTGCCGGCAATAGCCTCTTTGCCGGCCCTGCGGCCCGGCAGGGGCGCCCTCCTCATAATCCAAACCTGAATATAATGCTCATTCATTGCCGGCCATTAAAATGCACAGCAATGAATGATAATTGGAGGAGAACCATGGGATTGCCAGATCGAGGTGCCATACAGTATACTTTTCAGGGCAACTGTCTGGAGGACTACACTGCTTCACTAGTGACTAGTACAGATAGTGGAGAAATGGTGCTCTAATTCAGTCAACAGTCTTTACTCCTCCTTAGGTTTGACTAAGGGCCTGGCAGAGGTAGTTTAACAGTTCTGTCATGGTTAATGTACAATAAATGGACAGGACTAATAAAAAGAAACATGTTCAGCAAACCAATTCATCCAATCAGGGTAAAACTCGATTTGGCATGAATTCAAATTTCTTCACAGAAATCCTTTAAAAAATGCACAAACTCACCTGCTCCCTCGCTGTTCAACGTGGTAGGATTGTTCCTCTCCCCGCCACAAGCTCACCCCACTAGTATAAAAGTAAAAAAGGCCCTGGCGGCAGGAGTGAGTGGCGGTTACGAAGAGTGGTGGGGGGGAAGTGGAGGACAGCATGGGACAGCACCCTGTGCTGGCCATAGGTGAGTATTGTTGTGAAAACAAATAAAGAAATTTTAAGTGTGTATGTGTTTAGTTCAAGGGGCTGGAGGGGCCAGCAGGACACCTGCCGGCAGTGACTTGCTCAAAACCCTGTGCCCAATAACCTGCACCCCCAATGGCCAGGGGGAAGAGCCCATAGCTGCAGCTCTCTCCCTACCTAAATGGCCCCTCCCTAGTTAGCTGCCGGGAGACCAGTGCGGGACAGAGAATCTGTGTCTTCTGTCCTGCTGAAGACACTGGCGGCGCACCGGAGGATGAGGACAACGCTGTTCATTTGAACATGGACAGATGTAAGCTTTTTTTTTTATTTTAACAGAGATTTAGTTAAATTCAATTCAGACAAGCTTGAATTTCTTGGGAAGATTCCTGAAATGAATCTTTCAGTTAAATCATTTATAATGCAGCTTCTACTGGTGAGACAATGAAAACAAATAGTAGTTATAAAATGTACTAAAGAGTCTCTTACTAACACTGTCTTTATGAGCAGAGCAGCTATCAGAAATTTGGATCCCAACATCTATATTTCGTGGCCCCCTTTTGCGTAGGTCCTGGGGATTGAAGGGCTAGGATTAAGTGGAGCTGGGGGGGGGGGGATGAGTGGATATGGGATGGGAGTGGATGACTGGTAGAGGCAGGCTGCTTGAGTAATCTGATGAGCTGGGAGTACCCACAGCAAGTCAGGCAGAAGTTGCTGCTAGGTTGCTAAGGGGCTGCAGGGCCCCTTCATGACTGGGCCCCATACAGGAATCCTGTCTGTACTACACTAATAGCAGCCTTGTATATGAATGGTGCCACATACTGTGATTCTGACATCTTAGCGCCACAAGTAGAGATGAGCGAACCGGTTCGGACGAACCGGAATTCGCTCCGAATTTCAGGAAATATTGGATTCGGCACGAACCCGAATATTTTGTGGTTCGTGCCGATCGAATTTTTCCTGAAATTAAAAAATAAAAATTGCCGGCATGGTGGGAGCGGAGCCGGCCGGCCCGCTCCCACCATGCCGGCATTTAAAAAACAAAAAAAAAAAAAGCATTTTTGCCGGCATGGTGGGAGCGGGCCGGCCGGCTGGCTCCGCTGTCAGCGGAACCGGCCGGCCCGCTCCCACCATGCCGGCATTTAAAAAAAAAGCAAACACTTACCTGCAGGTCCGGAGCGTGGAGGCCGGCGCGGCCTCCACGCTCCGGACCTGCAGGTAAGTGTTTGCTTTTTTTTTAAATGCCGGCATGGTGGGAGCGGGCCGGCCGGCTTTACCGGCCCGCCGGCCGGCTCCGCTCCCACCATGCCGGCATTTATGATGGGGAACTTCGTAAAAGTTCGATTCGGCCGAACCCGAATTTCTTTGTGAAATTCGGCGAATCGGCCAAATCGAACTTTTCAAAAGTTCGCTCATCTCTAGCCACAAGACCAGAGCAGTGCTGGACCATAGACAGTGGCTGAAGAAGGAAGCTGGCCTGAATAAGCAACAAAGAGCCCAGAAGATGTGGTTGAACTTGTCTGCTACAAGGGTTTAACAGATATAGTCAGGATGGGGCAGGGTGGACAACAGGAGTGCAAAAGGACAGGTCAAGTAGGTGGCAGCAGTTGGTGTAGAGTGCCAGCAGGATGTAGTAAAACATGGATATGGTCAACAGCCTGGAACTACAGGATCAGAAGGTGCAATGGTGGTCAATAAGGATAAACAAAATCATGGTAAAAAGGGTCTTACTGGTTCTCAGGAAGCCATCAGACGAGGCAAAAGACCTGGTCATGTGCAAATTGTTGACTGCAAGGATCGGCAAGATGTGGTCAGATGTGGAAATGGTCAGCAGTGAAGATTGTAAAGATGCAAGCAAGCAGGGGTCAGCAGCAAAGATCAGCATGATGCGTTCATGGTCAGAAGAAAGAATCAGCAAAAAGTGGTAAGACTTAGCAGTGGTTTGTAACAAGAATAAGATAGATATGAGGGTCGATTCAAAGAAACATGTAACAGCTTTGATTTTGGTGCCGATCATCCTATTTTTCCCGTACGCTCGTGCGTTCGTATGAACTTGTGAGTGATTCTATAAGCAAATACGTTTCTATCCTAAAATGTACGTCCGTTCGTATGGCAGTTCGGGAATCAGACCTATGTCAGTTTCCATCCTGAATTTTCCGTTTCATTTCTCAGGTTGCAACATTGGTTTTGCCCTTTTTCCTTTTTTGTCTGGACGTAAATCCTTCTGATCTTGCGGCTGCGCACTACAAACTTACCTCATTAAAGTGCATTCTAAATATTTGGTCTTTTGTTTTTCTTTATTTCATTCATTTTGTAGTAACCAACCATTAATGAATGCATTTGCATAAGTAAATCTTACTTTGTTTAATTTTTAGTTAACTTGCATTTTTTACTTGAGGATTTAATGTAAATATTTTGGCTTCAAATGGTACAACTTAAAATTTTGTGTGTGGTTACCCACACCCTCTACATACAGATTTGCTCTCAAAAATTACAAAACACCCAGCAACTTCTGCATGTTATGAGTCTAGAAACAGCCAAGATGGCGGGTCAGGCATTCTCGGGCAGCCTGCAAACAGAAAGGGCCTTGTGACTGTGTTGCTCTGCATTCTTTGATTTCTGACCTTTCCGTGCCCCCAGCTCTGCTGTGTCTGTGCAAAATACAGCAGTAACCCACATCCTGCACTTTATCCCGCTCTCCTCTCCTCAGTAAGTGTGATGCATCTGCCCAAAGATGTGCTTAAATAATTAAACAAAGCAAAGGTAAACAACTACACCAATAAATTCAATCTCAAAATATTATTCTAGTACATCAATTTAAAAATAAATAACAAAGGACATAAGTTTATTTAATTAACGCAAATATATGGATGTATTGCAAAATAAAGGTTTACATGCAAAGGACTAATTAAGGTCCACATTAAAATGCTTTTATAAGGCATACATGAATCAGGTATGCATTGCCATACAATTTATGGCCTCGGCCATGCTGATACATGCAGTTCATTGGAGCTCAAGACGCGCAGACTCCTCCACATAGCCAAAAAACCTGTTCACGAACAGCAATCCGGCTGCTAAAAGGTGTCGGCAGTGGCTTTCTTTTAAAACGTATTTAGAGGTTTGAAAACTGTTCTCTGAATCACACCTAAACACATCCGTTTATCCTAAGTTTTACGTTTTGATCCTAAGTTTTAGGATTTGATCCTAAGTTTTACGTTTTGATCCTAAAATTTAGGAACTTCCGATGATCGTAAGAGCATATACGCATTCGTACGTAGGCTCGTGCGAGTCGGAAATGGCCAAAAAAACAGGAAAAAATGACTAACACCCACCCAAACTTACGATTCTCGATCCGAAATCAATTAACTTTTGCTCTTTGAATCGAGGGGATGGTCCATAAACAAACTGGAGGCACAGGGCAATGAGCGCAGGAGCGCAGAAGCAGAAGACAGGTAAGCACCAGCCCATGGCAGCATCTCAAGAGCTTACAGACAAGGCCAAATCGGTCTGAACATTCACGCCTGCAGAAGTATCGGCTTGTTTATATGATCAGACTAGTCATTCCCATTGTAGACTTTGTCAAAGAAGTTTTAATGGAGATCAGTCATCTGCCAGGATTTTTTCAGTGTGATTTTGGTGTACAGCCCGCTCTATAAATAATATTATTTCATTATTTCTGGATTGATTTTATGACAGCTTAAAACCCACAGACGCTGCCGCCTCCATTTGTGAATAGACAACAAGGATGGCTCATCAATTAAAATGTGGACAAGAGAAGCCAACGTCTTTTATTTGTTATTTTACAAGTGTTGCGTGAATATAGCGCATTGTATTTGTGTTCTTTTTGATCATCCATCCATAACAAATTCATTGTCATTCCTCCTCTCTTCTTTCATCCCTTCATCATGCCATCTTGTTTAGCCCTTCCTCTTTCTATCCTTCACTCTTTCCCAGTCCAGTCTTTAGGGGGCACACCAAATAGGGTGTAAAATATTAAAAGCAATTCATGAACCCCTGCTCATGTCATAGACATATATGTAATATTACTAACATTTTTTTTTAGATATTCTTTATTTATTCCATTTTCAAATTACACGGACATTCTCCATAAAAGCGAGAGAAGAATAAAGACGAGAAACATGCAGCACGTACAATATTACTAATATTAATATTAGTTCAAAGTTACTAAGAAACATAAAGCAACACAAATAGTTACATACAGTATATTATATTAAATACATATCTGTATATTCCTTGACAAGGTTTGCCTATAAAGCATCTGGCAAGGAAAGCATCAAGATGAAATCAGTTGCATTCCATCTTTGGTAACTTAAAATCTTGCCTAGGCTTGCCAAGTCCTCTTTTACCAATGCAGATTGTGAAGCTCTCTATTCCCCTTGGCCATTTTATGCTATTAGAGGGAATAATAATGCAGTTTATATTTCCTTGCTCCTTGGCAACCTACATATTGGAATTGTGGGGTCAGCTTTTTTGGACTGTTCAAGAATGATGGATGTTGTTTTTCATGCTTTTAAGATTCCTTATATTTGACCTATCTGACTTCTTCAAGGAATGTTATTTTTTCAGCATCAGGATAAACTCTTTCCTGTGTCTGGGATCTGAGATTCTCATCTCATCAGTGGTTTATCTGTCTTGGGGTATAAAAGTCCACTCGGCAACTGAAGACTGGCAACATTTCAGCTACCAGTGCTGCATAGGGACAAGGCTGCAAGGCTAGATGAGTTTTTTTCTTATTTTTTGGACACAGATGAGCTTTAAACCAGACCAACACCCTTACAAGAAACAGTGCTCATATGCATCCCTCCCCAGGGCAATTCAGATTGCTGCACATTAAAATTTGTAACTCCTGCTGTGGTCAATTATACAAACTGCTGCTGAGTTTCCTGCTTCTGTGCATTGTAGGTTATGTCAGTTGAATCCAGGCAGCAGCACTGGTTGCTGGGAAAGGAAGCTCTAAAATGGCCGCTACCAGGAGAAAATCAGCGAGGCAGGCTGAGGTGTGGTGGGAGACCCCCGGGAAAGAGGCTGCAAACTACCAGCCAGTGACTCACAGGCTCTATAGGTTTACTACACTACATGAACCCGGAAGAAGCTAGGAGCAGCGAGAACACCCGAACCTGCGCCTGTATGGTGAGTAAGTCCTCTGGGCTTTTATTTTATTTTGGTCTGCTTTAAGTGTCTTAAATACAGCCCTGCCATCATCATGTTATCTGCATCAGTATCCTACTCTGCTGCTATCTCTCCTATACATACTATATAGCACTCTTTATCATTCCACCTTTCGCTCTGTTTTTCAGCTTTTCCTTTCTCTCTTTTGTTTTTTTTTCTGTTTTTCTTTCTCACATCAGCTTTTCTTTCCCTTCAATACACTTCTACCATTCTCTCTCCTCCAGACCCTTATTAGCTTTCTTCTCTCCTCTCTCATTTACTTTCCCCTCTATCTACAATGAATTTAGAATACCAAACCAAAAATCACATTTGTAGATAAAGTCTCCCTCCTATCAAGGGAAATGATCAGTAACCCAAACCTATCAGCTGCCATCTATACCTGATTTGCTCTGAAAATACAAAACTGAAACAGAAGGTAATGAAAATATATTTTTGTGCATTGTGGCATGATTCATGCACTTTAAAGGACTGTTTTAAGCATTTTAAAGAGGAACAACACCCTAGAAATCTGTGTGTATCGTCCAGGATGGCCTGTAAACTCACCTTTTCCCCATTCCCAGAGGGCATGCACAGGCTGTTCCAATTCAGAAAGGCCTAGTGAAGATACCTGCCTAGCTAGAGATATGCAGGGCCTGCAACAAGGGCTTGTGGAAGAGGTGAGTGGATTGGGCGATCTGGGGGTGTTTAACACAGCAGGGCATTGCAATTCGGGATCAAGGTAGACCAACATCAAGAGGCAGACCAACCCCCCCTTAACCCTTTCGCTGCCAGCCTACCTGCAGCATTTGCCACTCCCTGTTGCCAGACGATGTTTCACCATTTTGCGCTACACATATTCAACTGTCATTTTTGAAGGGATTTCCAGGGATTTCCCAGGAAAATTATATATTGTTTTTTTCAACAGAGTCTGGGCTTTAACATGAAATGTCTTGTTTGTATTTTTTAGGTGTATTCTCAATTTTTTTGGGTGAAATGTGTGAAAAAAAACAAAAAAAAAACATTTTTTTACAATTTGTAGAGTTTTTTTGTAATAAAAAATGTAAGTTTGTCAATAAAATCTTATTGCGTGAGAAACCCCAATTTCTCCCGGTTACAGCGATACCACATATGTATAGGTAGACACCCTTTCCTGCCCAGAAGCCTTTTATAGCTGCTGGATGACAAATGGTTAATTAAAAAAAAAAATGACATAGGGTCCCCCTTCCCGGGGAGGGGGACCCCATTTTTTTTTGGATTTTGAAGGGTTAAAAACCCTTCAAAATCCCAAAAAAAAAATGACGTGGGGTCCCCCTTACCCAAAGTAACCAGCCCGGGACCAGCTATGGGGGCTTGTAGGCACAGAGTGGGGGGGCCAGCTTTGGTGGCCCCCCCACCCTGCAGCCTACGAGCCCACATAGCCTATGTGGGCCCGGGCTCTTCTGCCCCCCCCTGGCCTTTGGGGAGGCAGGTAATGGGGGTGCGGGGGTTAATGGCAAGCCACCCGCTAGGGCAGGTGACTTGCCACCCCCCCAGCCTTGTGAACTGGTATAAGGGGTCTCATGGACCCCTTACCAGCTCACAAAGGGTTAATGTGAAAAAAAAACACCACACAATAATAAAAAGTATTTTATTAGAAAAAAAAAAAATTTTTTTTTACTGTACTTACCTTCGATTGCAAGCTCTTGACCCTCGCCGCTCAGCTGACAGATGCCGGTGATCGGCATCCAGAGAAGGAGAAGGCAGGAGATCAGAGGATCTCCTGCCACCTCCTTCCAGGGCACCGATCACCGGCATCTGAGAAGCTGAGAAGGCTGAAGCCTGAGATCGGGGCCGGGATGACTTCATAAGCCCCGCCCCCAAGGGCCCCGCCCCCAAGGGCGGCCGCCATCGTGCAGAAGAGAGGAGAGAGCCTCCCAGGCTCTCTCCTGAAGATCGGTAAGTCCTGGGGGGGGATCGGAGGCCCCCCAGGTGAAGAGGAGGGACAGCGGGAGCCAGCGCACACACAGGTAAGTGAATGTCATTTTTATTTTTTTTTTTTTTTACAGTTAGAAGCTGCTGCTGCAGAAGCGGGGGGGGGGCGGCCTATTCCGGGGGCTCTCCTGGAGCCATCCGACCCCCCACGGGGGATCGGATGGCACCAAATTAAAGAGGAGACCCGGCCGGATCCAACAAGGGGTCAGGTGAGTATTTGTTGTTTTTACTTTTTAAACTACAAGCGAGGAAAGTCAAGCACGTAACACCTACGTGCTTGGCACTTAAGGCCCAGCCAAGCCAGCACGTAGGTGTTACGTGCTTGGCAACAAAAGGGTTAAGAGTCTTTTCGAGTGGGCTGTTCCTCTTTAGCACAGTTTTAGGGTGGTACTACATATACAGACCACCCCATGGGTATATAAGATAATTAAAACACACCCACAAACAATACAATAATAGACATTTTTGCAAATAAATCTCTAACAAAAGAAAAAATATAACTATTGCGCCCCTTATTAAATATAAACTATTGTGATCACAAGTTCCCATTATTTGTTACAATTACCAACAATAGACTACAGTAATAAGGAGGAACATTCGTCAAAATCCAATCCTTACAAATATACATATACAGAGTCTTCTGCTTCCTGGGAATGCCTTGAAATTGGATAGGGGTACTTGAAAAAAAAAAGAAGTCGTCCCACCTAGTTTATTTGTTGCAAATGCAGGTGAAAGTATAACGTACCATGATGGCCAGTATAAAGCATAATGGTTTCAGCACCATGGACAGTGCACAGTCAGTACAAGTTTAAAGGCAGCTTCTTTAGCTGGCTTCCATGGATGCCTTCCATGCCTGGTCCATATATATAAGGGGGTGAGGTTTAGCTTATAATGACCAGGACTACACAATGCATACCTCTATATTCCATTGTCCCTTACTTTAAAGGACCTCCTTGTTCCTGGAGCTTAAAAAGATTTGAAAGGTGCTTGAAAGATACCTAATAGTGTCATATTTTTGTTTCAGAAAGACCAAATCACACTATTTGAATCTGAAATGTCAAAACATCTTTTTCTCTTTCTGTCTCTCCATCTTCCCTTCTTCACACCTCACCTATCACCCAGTAGAGTTGGGAAGCCTGCACCGTAAGTTGTAAGAATACATAGTGCTCACAGGGGCACTCAAAAAAAGGGAACCCAGGCACACAGCGTCTGTTGTAAAAGGGTCAGGGCAGTATATATATATATATATATATATATATATATATATATATATATATTCCGAAACAACCCAGGGATCCCGTGGCACATGCACCAGCCCAAAAACTAATATACAAAAATGCCCCAAAAAATTATCATTCCAGCCCATTGCAATGTATGGGATAAGGCCAGGCCAATCAGTGCAGGGTGAGCGCCTGGTCTTATCTGGTACTGAAATGTAACCGGCTTGATGATAGATTGGATACCTGGCACTGTCAGGGGAGCTCTGGATTTTTTACTTAATAAATACACCATTTTCACTGGGACCTGACATTCAATCTGGCATTACGTGGCCTAAGCATTTCTTAAATAAACCCCTTAATCTATGTAAATGTGAAATCTAAGGGGACCGGTCCTACTGCTAAACACAGACAGTACATTTTAGAAGACAAAGTACGAATATTTTGTTTGCATTCTATACTTCCCCTTGGAACAGCAACATCTGCTGTCTGCAGTCTTCAGCTCCCCCTCCTCTCTTGGTTCAAAGTGTTCATGTGGGATCTGATTAGAAAAGGAGGAGGAAGAGAAAGATAGGTTTACTTAAAGAGGAAACAAAGTACCAAAAGACTTTCCTTCCTTTAGCTCTGCAGCATTGGGGCATCCTGATTTGGGGATTCCCTGGGGTGTCTGCCCTCGTCACAAGCCCAGGACCACTGGTTACCCATCAGTGTCAGCATGCAGGCATGCACCCCTCACAATCGTGAATTCAGCTGGTCAATGGCAGTCACTATATGGCTGCTGAACTCATGGAACACATAAGATAAGCACTGTGCATGATTCCAGGTTTGCAGCAGGCAGAGATACATCTCGATTTGGGATAAAGGAAAGTCTTCCCTGAATCTAGCCAATGACTTTGCATGACATTTTGCATGTTATCTCTATGTTGGTGCCAGCAAAAAGTTATGAACAGGACAAACAGTTGCAGGGAGAAAATCTGCCATGTTTGTGTGGAAGCAGTTTATAAGCAGTTTCCATCTACCTGTGTTCCTGACAACAGGGGCCTACTGAGATCAGCACTATTGAGAGTCTTCATGAGGACCTATATCATAGGCAACACAATACTATAACAATGAAGATTGCCACAGCTTGGAAGGCTCTGTGGAGAGGTGAGCTCCTTTATCAAGGCTGTCTGGAAAGTTTCCAGGTATTGAAAGAATCTCATCCATCAGAAGTATCCCCAAGTCCTGGCATACTGACTATTTCTTCTCTTCAGAATAATAATAAATGTTAGAAAGGGTCCCTAAGATTGCCAATCATATTGCTGTTCTATCCAAGAGGGCATTGCTTCCTACTGGTGGTCCCATGTCTCCAAAAGGTCCTGTTGATAAGCTTCGGAAATCTTTGCTCAAGCAGATGTATGAGTCTCCTTGACTAAAAGTCTATACTCAAAATGATATTGTACTTGGGTGAAAATTAGCGTGACACCAGGCAAAAAAATATTTTAGGCTTTGTGTATCTCCCACACAATTATTAAAGGAACAGACCAGGCAATGCTAATTGTCCCCTGTGCCTCTCTGTAGTGTGCTGTAGATGCTGTAGCAGGTCTCCAGTTTGCCCCCTACCCCTATAATGGAGCCCAGCAAGTGCACCAACTGTGGCTTGCAGGGCTCACTCATGCTGGTAGTTGTTATGGTCAAGTAATTTTGGGGAAATCCTGCTGGTGGCACTGTGTTGCCTTTCAGCATTATGCTCTTATTAAGGCCTACTAATATACTAATATTGGGCCACACCCTCAGTCAGGTGCAGCAGTACTTTGTTCAATCTGAATTGTTGCCATTGTTTCCTATTCAGTCATTCTTCCCTGGTTCCCGCAGGCCTCTATCTGTTCCCTGGAGACTGCTGGATTCTAATCCAAGCCTTCCTAGGGTAAGTGCCTGCACAGGATCCCCCTTGTGGCACAATCCTGCTATTAATATTTATTATGTTATTTCTGCTTTATCCTTTAGTTAAAGTTATTGTTTTCCATTTGCTATTAAAGCCATTTTTGTTTAGTATCTTCAGTGTCCAGCTATGTGCTCTGGCCTAATTTTTTCTATTCTAATTTTTCTTTAGACTGTAAGCTCGCAAGGGCAGGGCACTCCTCCCTATTGTCTCCTGTGCTCACAACACGGGGAGGCCGATTCATTAATAGCGCCAGGTAGCGACAGATGAGCGACTGAAGTATAGCGCTATGAGCGCTGCTAGCGTACGCCGCGGGCGGTAGCGATTCGCTATAGCAGGCCTCCTCAGTCGCTACCTGGCGTTGTTGGGAACAACGCCTACATTGCTGAATATGATGTTGGAGCTCAGCTTTGTAGGCGCTGTCAGTCAGTTTGACCACGCTATTCAACACAGCGCCTGTGCTTTGCTTTGCTGTGGGCTTGAAATCAAGTACCTTCAGAATTAAACACATTGCAACATGTTTCTTTAGTTTTTTTTTTATTTTTTTGTGAAAAGTAAATAAATTAAACAGAAATGTTAAGGAAAATGAAAATGCCCGTCATGGTGCATCTCGGGGTGCCTGAAAAAGATTAAAAAGTGCAGTTAGTATATATATTTAAATTGGCTTTTTCGCTGTAAAAAAATATTGCATTAATTGGTAACCAACATTTGGGTCAAACTTGCACACCAACCCTAATTGTTATGTTGTTCAGCTTCCACCCCCCCCCCCCCTTAGAGTGGTTTTGGTCATCTTACACCCCCCTTAGAGTGGTTTGGGTCATCTTACACACCCCCTTAGAGTGGTTTGTGTCATCTTACACCCCCCTTAGAGTGGTTTGTGTCATCTTACACCCCCCTTAGAGTGGTTTTGGTCATCTTACACCCCCCTTAGAGTGGTTTGGGTCATCTTACACCCCCCTTAGAGTGGTTTTGGTCATCTTACACCCCCCTTAGAGTGGTTTGGGTCATCTTACACACCCCCTTAGAGTGGTTTGGGTCATCTTACACACCCCCTTAGAGTGGTTTGGGTCATCTTACACCTCCCTTAGAGTGGTTTGGGTCATCTTACACCCCCCTTAGAGTGGTTTGGGTCATCTTACACACCCCCTTAGAGTGGTTTGGGTCATCTTACACCCCCCTTAGAAAGGTTTGGGTCATCTTACACACCCCCTTAGAGTGGTTTGGGTCATCTTACACCCCCCTTAGAGTGGTTTTGGTCATCTTACACCCCCCTTAGAGTGGTTTGAGTCATCTTACACACCCCCTTAGAGTGGTTTGTGTCATCTTACACCCCCCTTAGAGTGGTTTGTGTCATCTTACACCCCCCTTAGAGTGGTTTGGGTCATCTTACACACCCCCTTAGAGTGGTTTGGGTCATCTTACACCCCCCTTAGAGTGGTTTGGGTCATCTTACACCCCCCTTAGAGTGGTTTTGGTCATCTTACACCCCCTTAGAGTGGTTTGGGTCATCTTACACACCCCCTTAGAGTGGTTTGGGTCATCTTACACCCCCCTTAGAGTGGTTTGGGTCATCTTACACCTCCCTTAGAGTGGTTTTGGTCATCTTACACCCCCCTTAGAGTGGTTTGGGTCATCTTACACACCCCCTTAGAGTGGTTTGGGTCATCTTACACCTCCCTTAGAGTGGTTTGGGTCATCTTACACACCCCCTTAGAGTGGTTTGGGTCATCTTACACCCCCCTTAGAGTGGTTTGGGTCATCTTATACACCCCCTTAGAGTGGTTTGGGTCATCTTACACCTCCCTTAGAGTGGTTTGGGTCATCTTACACCCCCCTTAGAGTGGTTTTGGTCATCTTACACACCCCTTAGAGTGGTTTGGGTCATGTTACACACCCCTTAGAGTGGTTTGTGTCATCTTACACCCCCCTTAGAGTGGTTTGGGTCATCTTACACCCCCCTTAGAGTGGTTTTGGTCATCTTACACCCCCCTTAGAGTGGTTTGGTTCATCTTACACACCCCCTTAGAGTGGTTTGGGTCATCTTACACCCCCCTTAGAGTGGTTTGGGTCATCTTCCACCCCCCTTAGAGTGGTTTTTGCAAAATTATGATGGGAGGTCAAATAAATTTTCCCGGTAGTGCAATACTTGGATTAGAGTGAAGGGTAGTTAGCTTACCGCAAAAAAGGAAGTGATCATCCTTTCCCTTAGCTCATCACCAGTCTGGGTGTCCTCACTTCTTTCTGCGGGCAAGTTGGGGATTTCGGGCACCAGTGCTGTCTCTTCAGGGGATTGAATTCGGTGGCATATACAGAGATTGTGGAGCACACAGCAGGCGAGGATGATCTTGGAGACCTTCTGTGGGCTGTACAGCATCTCTCCTCCTGGGCGTGCCAAACATAGAAAGCGTGCTTTCAGCAGGCTGATGGTTCTTTCCACAATGCTTCTGGTCTTGCGGTGTGCTGCATTGTAGCGTTCATGGGCAGAGGTCTGTGGGCTCCTGACCGGAGTCAGCACCCACGTTCTCTGCCCACATCCCTTGTCCGCTGTAGAAAAAACACAAGGAGAGAGACAGCAATTAGTACTAGTACATGTTTTGGTTTTCATTTTTTAGAATTTGGCTTACTAGGCCACATATTTGAGTCAAAATACTTTGACATGGTTAATTATTTACCCAGTAGCCAGCCAGCTTCGTTGTTCTCAAACTTCCGGCACAGGACTGTCCGCTGCAAGACGTAAGAATCGTGGCATGAGCCGGGGAACCCCGATCTCACCGCCCGCAGCTTCATCTCATGGTCACAGACCACCATAACGTTAAACGAATGAAATTGTTTTCGGTTTCGGTAATACAGCTCCTGTGCACGGGGAGGGCGGAAAGGGATATGTGTACCATCAACGCACCCTAGCACATTCGGGATCCCTCCCATTAGATAGAAAGCATGTTTTATTTTGGCAACCTCCTCCTCATCCTCAGGAAACTTGATGTAAATTGGGATTAAATCACAAATCGCCAGAACTACCTGGATTAATATGCGGCTCATAGTAGCCTGGCTTATCCCGCTGAGGAGGGCAGAGGTTGCCTGGAAGGTCCCTCGTGCCAAAATATTAAGAGTGGCACACAGGCGTACTATGCCTGGAATGGATTGAGTGCGTTTGGTGGATGGCTCGATTTTGTGCTTAATCTGATCATATAGGGACTGTAGTGCAGCATGATTCAGACGGAAGCGGCTCCTGATCTGCTCGTCACTTAAGTCCCATACTGAAAGGCGGATTCCAAAGGAGCGGGGTGCCCTAAGCCTCACAACACCCCGCTCCCTGTCCTCCTGCTCTTCCAGCATACGCATACATCCATCCACCCAGACACCATACATCACCCTCTTATCCATCACACACACTCAACAGATATACAAAATCAAACAAACAAAAACCACAAACACACCACACACACAAACAATCACACTCCTCACACACTCACTACAATGCAGCTCACCACAAAACCAGAAGTATAGTGGTCCAAACCACCAGCCTGCTGAAAAGCAGCTTTCTAAGTTAGACACAACCAAGAGGGGAGTTGCTGCACAGCCCACAAAAGGCCCCAAAATCAAGCCTCACTTGCTGTATGCTCCACAATATTTGCATATGCCAACAAAATCAATCTCCTAAAGAAACAGCACTGATGTCAGAAATCACCCAACAAGCCACAGAGAGTGAGGACAAAACCCAGACAGAGACTCAAATGAGCTAAGGGAAACAAGCACCACACCACAGCCTTTGCCACAGTGTAACAATACCAGAAGCTTTCAAATTCCTTCCATTTATACTTCACTTTGAAAAAGGACAGGTCCGCTTTGCCGCCTTTTGCGTTGCTCTGCTATTTCCGGGTGCCAATTAGCTGACCCAGGTGTGCGTGAAACGGAGTGCGCACGCGCACGCTAGTAGCGCTACTAGCGTACGTGAGCCGAAACTTGCGTGCATTAACGGACATGGCAGAAAATTCAGTGGTGGGCCAATGAAAGGTAAGCTGCTGTTTATTTAAATAGCCGTTAGGATAGCCACATGTCACAAGTGTTTCATATACATGAGTACATTGTTGTATTTGGTTGTGTGTTGTTTGGTTAATGAGGTCTGTAATTAGTTAATTGGCTACCACACATGCTTCAGTCAGTGCAGTGGAGGTGTGGCTACAAGGACCTGGGCAGTATGTGTGAATCTATTAAGTGGACTGGTTTGTGATTGGCTGTTAGAGCACATAAAACCTGGCCAACCCAAAGAGAGTGCGATGCCATTCTGTAGTCTGCATGCGTGCTTGTTGGTTGTGTATTGGTGTGTATGTGCAGCTACAGGATGGAGCCAAATTCAGGACATCTGCCGGCCACAGCAGGCCCAAGTAGGAGTGTGGTGGGTGCTGTGCGCAGACCTCCCTTACGGAAAAGGGCCCAGCCTGAAGGTGGTGCAGCACCCCAGGCTAAGCGCCCAGGTGCCAAGAGGGAGCCTTAATTTAATTTGGCGGAGAATAATCATCTTGTGCGCCTTACCCTTGCTAAATGGGAGCTGATATTTGGCTCCCAAAGCAAGTCAATAGGCAAACAAGAAAGAAGCAAACTGTGGGATGCCATTGGTGTTGAGCTTAGTAGCACTGCTCAACACCCACGTAGTGGCCCATCCTGCAGGAAACGCTTCTACACTTTGAGAGGGGCCCTTATCAAAAAGATGAATCACGATCTTGATGTGGACAGTGGGACCATCCAGGCTCCAAAGAGTACCTACAGGCCGTATGAGGAGATGCTGAAGGCCAAAATTCCACTTGCTCGGCTGCAGGGTGTGGATCCTGGGGATGACACCACAGGTTGGACTGAAGGTACATATTTTCTGCATTTTTTTACAAGCTAATGTTAATGTATGTGATTTGCATTTTCTCTTTCTGCCCAACTAACAGTAGGACCTGTGAAGTAGTACATTATACCTCATAAATGTTTTACTTTCCTTTCTGTTGCTTTCTGCATAGGTGCACATGGTGCTGTCCAGGATTTGCCTCAGGACACACAAACTCCTGCCCTTCAACCAACCTCAAGCCTAACCCAGTCTGCCATTGAAGGTATTTACCACTAATTTAGGTGCTGGTTGTTTGGGGACCAAATGGGTGTGGGAGCAGCTCCAACAATAGAGTGGGGCACTGTTGAGGATTAATAATATGGACCTGCGGCCTAATTTCACGCCCACTTTAACCTTCACAGCAACTAACTAACAAGGCCCTAACATGTGTAGCTATGTTGGAAGGCAGAGATGTGTGGCCATATATCTGCATATGCATGTGTAAGCCACACTGGGCTTGATTAGTGAATATTAGTGAATGAGCTGCTCACACACACCTTAATGCATGTTTGATTTTTGACCGCACATTACCAATGGCTCAATGTTTGCTTGGTTTTTGCCTAGCTGCCCCGCCATTGGCCCCAGCATCTCCTCAGGAGCCAAGCTACTCTTTGGATGTCGGTAAGTGCATGTGTCAACCTTGCTTTATCCGCTTTAACCCAAGTGCATGTGTCTCATTCCTCTTTTTTATTTGTAGGCCAAGTGACTGGTTCATCTTTGGACCCCACTTCCGATGTTGCAGGTCAACAGGACCCTGTTGGTGTGTATAGCAATACATAATGTATCCTTTATGCTGTTTATGTTACACTGGTTCTATTTGGTTAGTCTAATAATCTACATGTTTGCTCTGTCAACTTGAAGTTGCCTATTTTGAGTGCTTATTCCATCCCCAGGGTCAGTCTAATAGTTTTTGGAGTGATTGCAATGCATTTTGTTTGAAATAGTTTTAGACAAACATTCACCCTAGTAGTTTGAGGAATATTTTGAGACATTAATTGTGTTTTTTAGTTGCCCAGAATATCGGAAGTGGCTGTCCGGAAAGGGCCCTTCACGTTCAGGCTGCCAGAGATGAGGGTAAGTTGTTTTGGCTTGATCTAGTATGTATTTTGGCTCTACTTTTGTGGCACTTTCTTCAGGCAACTTGTGTTTCCACATGTATTTTCAAGGTCCAAGCTCGAGTGAGGGCCCCACTCCAGACATCTGGGAGATTGCGGGTATGTGTAATTTTAGCAATGTGTCTGATCTTATTTGGCCCAATTATTGCCTCTTATTCCTCTAACATACATGTTATCAATCTGAGTTTAACAGATACCTTTTGGCTAGTGTGTAATTTGGCACTTTGTGGAGGTATGGCCTCGATAGGCTATCCATGTTACATTTGAGTTTTGACCACTGACCTACTAACCTGACTTTCCTGTTTAGCATATGCCAACTTGCCGGAGATCTCGGATGTTGATTTGCCCCTCTCTGGCAGCGATACCCCGCTCCTACCTGTGCCGGACGACACGGAGGTAACATGGCTGATTTAGAGGACCAATAACCACATTGCCATGTTCGTGGGTAGTGGATGAAGCAACATGTCACATTTCCTTTCTTGGTCGTTTTGCAGGAGGCGGAACCAGAACCCCAAGCTGGGACCTCTTCCCAAGTCCCATGCGGCCAAGCTTCCGAGGCTCAAACAAGGGTAAGTTGTATTGTGACAGTTTTGGCAAATGATTTGGAGGGGCATACCTGCATTGGTTCGGTTTGACTAAAATGTTGTTTTCTATTTTGTTAGCCTCAAACCACAGCAAGAGGAGGTGTGGCACCAACCAGTGCAGATTTTTATGAGCTAGGGGTCCGGATGCTGGAGGACTACAGTCGCCAACAGCCGCGTGATGGAACTAATGAGCGCATTGCGGCGTTGGAACATCAGGTGCTGATGTGTCAGCAACAAAATGAGGCCCAGCAGCGCCAGATCGACCAGTTGCTCCTAAACCAACAGCAGAACCAGGAACTTGGTCGCCTGGGCAATCTAATGGAGCAATCTCTCCAGCGACAGGACCAAACTTTGTTGTTGATACAACAGCTCATACAACAGCAGTCTATATTTTTTACTGCACTGTTGTCCCCCAACACCGCCCCTAGCAATGACTCCCAACCTCCCTGGCCACCCAGCCAAGAATATTAATTTGTTTGTGTTTTTTTTTTTTCTGTAAATATATTTGATTAACCCACCTCTAAATTGTGTTTTTCCTAAGACATAGCTAATAACACAGTCAGGGATGAGTATCTTGATCTACATATGTAAATGTATTTCAAAATTTATGCCACACATTTGTGAAATGGCTCCAAAGGTATGGCAAAATTTACACACAAATGGGTTTGTAGACACTTAAACTATGCTTGACAAGGCACAACACTGTAATTATGAAAATATAAAAATATTTATTATAAAGGTGGCCAACAGGGCCAATATTGGCCCACAAAGGGCCTCCAACAAGGGGCCAGTCATCCCCCCACCCTAACGACGCCGCCGCCTCTTCTTGGCCAGCAGCATAAGCTTCAGACGCCTGATCGACCGCCACAGTCTGCGATGCTGGTTTTCACAAGCTGTAGAGATGTAGAAAAAAACCAGATTTAATAAATGGAATGTGACCTCAACAGACACAGATGTAGCAATGTAATGTCAGTGTGTCCAATTAGCTGACACTCACATTAACATTGTTGCCCACTGTGCCCTTAGTTGTTAACATTATATGAGTACTATTGGCTGGCTGAAATTTGGCCACCACATCCCAAGCATACATTTACTCTTAACTCTTGGGAATCCAAGAAGGTATAAGTCCCAGTGTGGACATTTATGTGTTTAGTCACAGCCAAACATCAGGGCCTAAGTCCTAACGAGTAAACTAGTTTTGCCAAGAATCTTAGAGGTCACGACCTAAGCAGCCCCATTTGGTTGTGTCTAAACCACAAATTGTCTCTATGTGGCAAACTCAAGAATGTGAGGCAACAATCAAGCATGCAGACAGGCATGTAGGATTGTTGACCAAACACATGTAACCTAGATGTGTGTTAAATTAACACATAGGTACATTGTAAATGTCTGCAGATTTGACTAGAAGACATAGGGTTCACAAGTGTTTAGGCATATGAACTGGGATGTACTCACCATCGCAGCTGTGGCGGGGGCCCATGCTGCTGGCCGTCCCTGGAGCTGGGGTGGGGAGGATGGTCACTGGCTCCGTCTGCGTAGCAACATCTGTCAGGAGAAAGCAAAAGAGAAAAGCAACATTAGTGGGCCAATGACACCTGACTATTTGACATCCATCTGGTTAGGGAGTCTGAAAAATCAAATGCTTGCATGGTTACATACATGTTGTCAAACATTAGAATATTTCCTGGACCATGAGTTCATGTAAATTATTTATGGTTGCAACATGGACCCCTAAAGATAATGTGCCAAAAACCTTGACAGTGCAATGTTAAGGACTAATTTGCAGTTGATTGTCGAATGTTACTAGTGTGCAACATGTGTTAGCCGGAACAACTTAACCAAATATCACATTTGCTAGCCCCCATCATGGTGTGGGCAGAAACATAGGGGTGGTTGCCAGTTGGCTAGCACTGTAGTGGGGTTTGTGATGTTAATGTACATTATCAAACCACCTTGTACTATGGACCAGGAAACATGTGTCTCTTAAAAGTGGGCCAAGACCCAGGATTGATACTATTCTGTGTTTTGGTCCACTTTGGCAGAGCACCACCATTTGAGTGAGACACCGTCCGCCGCCTCTGCCTTCCGCACATCACTCCTCCAGTGTGTGTGCACGCGCAGGCCATTAGGAAACAGAGAGCGCAGGCGCACACACATCTAGAGGGGCACGCAGGAGGCTGCGCCGGTGGCTTCTGCCACCCCCAATGAGGTAAGGAGTTTGTGGGGTTTTTTTTTGGGGGGGGCCCTGGGTGAGGGAGGTGATTGGGCAGGGAAGCTTCGATATTCCAAGCACAATCAACAATGGGTGTTGGTCCACTTTAAGGAATGTCATAACATAGGGAATGTGATGGATAACAACAAACACTTACCATGACTATGCCCGTGGAGAAGGCGTTGCCAAAAGGCCATGGAGGTGCCGCCTATATGATGCCCTGCAAATTAGAGAGGAATGGCAAGGGCTAAGTACAAATGGGCAGATGAAACCTGTCACAGACTAACAATGACAAAATGTGCACTCACCAGGGGATGATCCGCCACTTGAAGCCCAGGGAGGGCTCTGAGTAGGAGGCGGGGAGCCTCGGCTCCACACACTCTGCTCGGAAGATCCCCCAGCCAAAGGGCCACCCTCCTCCCTTTCGCTCCCTGCTCCTTCAGGGAGTGTGGGAGAGTCCATTCCTTCCACCCCACTTGGACTCCCCACTTGAGAGTGGCCCCTTGTCTGGTGAGACTCCTCAGAGTCAGAGTGTGAGGAGCTGAGGCTTGATCCTGCCAGCCCCCCAGCAGCACACTCCTCTGGGGCATCATCCCCTTCCTCCCCTGGGTCCTCCAAATAGGATCCGCGAGAGGGACCCTCCCCCGATGACTCCCCCGAGTCCGCCTGCCTGGTTCGGGGGAGGAATCCCTTCCCACGTTTACCCAGGGGAGGACGCTTATCTGTGTTGAGGGGGTGAAAGTAAATAATTAATATTACGACCACAAATGGACACAGCTTAGCAGATGATTTAAACTAAAGTATAAACATAGCATAAGCTTAAACTTACCTGATGCGTAGGCATCATATAGGCGGTACACGCCTTCAGGGTCCTGGCGCTTGAAGTCAGACCATTTCTGTTGGATGGCTCGGATGGAGAGCTGGGTGTTGAAACGCCGGGACACTGTGGCCTTCACCTCCATGGCTATTCGTTGTTTGCCCCCACGGGCATAGTTATATTGCATCACGCAGAAATCCTATGAGAAATGAAAAACAAACACAAATCAATACATGACATCAGAACAATGGCATAAACAGTTATACTGAGACCAGAGTAAAGTGGACCCACACCCCGGATTATCACTATTCTGGGTTTGGGTCCACTTTGGTGGGGCACACCAATCAGGGGTGGGCCGCTGTCTGAAACCCCCTTGGAAGGCCAGAAAAACACCACTGACCACACTCCCACGTGACTGCGCCAGGCTAGCACAGCGCTCTGCGCCGCTGTGGGATGCGCATCCAAGGCCATTTGGACGTGCATACCAGCTCAGCTGCCTCTGAGCGCCAAAGGACGCGTGTGGCGTTTGACTCTAACAGGGAGTGCGCCTGCGCAGGCCATGAACAAATGTCTGGC
Organism: Gastrophryne carolinensis; assembly: GCA_027917425.1. Classification (NCBI taxonomy): domain Eukaryota; kingdom Metazoa; phylum Chordata; class Amphibia; order Anura; family Microhylidae; genus Gastrophryne; species Gastrophryne carolinensis. The sequence continues at coordinate 200,370,246 of CM051235.1, forward strand.
GCAGGGGACCACCCTGCTAGAGGGAAGCGCAAGACGCATCCGCAGCTCACGCATGCACAGATGGGACGGGGCTGAGGTAAGGTTTATGGCCCTCCAGGGGGGTTCATCCCCGCAGGACATCCAGATTGGGGATGCCCCGCGGGGAGTGATCAGATTGGTCCTGAAAACTAATAGATTTCAGGGCCAATCCCCCCTGTGTGTTGGTCCACTTTAAACATAAAATGCAAGAAAAACATACTCACTTTGACCACCTGGCCATTAACGCGGCTATCCACTCTCATCCTTTTTTTTTTTGCATGCCCAGGAGGGGAAGGGGTGGGAGGGGTGCTAGGTGGGGGAGGTGAGGTAGGTGGGGGAGGTGGGGGAGGGGTGGTGGGGTCTGATTCGGAGGAGGAGCTGGGGAGGCGCTGAATCCGTCTCCTGGGCAGCATGGTGGAAACGCTAAGGAGGAAACAGGAACCGGATGTGACCCAAGCGACAGGGACACAAAAAAAAAATTAAAAAAAAATAAAACGCTCCGCGCACCAGGAACAAGCTAATATCAGCTATGTGCAAGCTAAGTGGCGGAAACAGTTAATTGATGCATTACAACAAGCTATTGGCAAAGACGCCATTATTTATTAGCTTGATTTAGCTGGGGGTTCAAGATACTGTAATGCATAGGTCCTTGAAAACCAAAAAACTTGGTGCTGAAAAAGACAAATCTTATTCCTTCATAAAATCATCACACAATAAAACTATCCAACTACATGATAATGTGGCACACATGAGAATGCATAACGGGTTGTTATGAGCTTGTACGCCTGAATAAATCCTGCATAATGTGGACATGCACGCTCACAACTACAGTGTATTCATTAAGAACGACTGGGGTCGCGGGAAGTGAATTCCTTGCAAATGGCAGAAGGGCACATGTATGAACAGCACAGCGCCGCACAACGCAGCACAGCGCAGCACAGCGACGCTCGCGCCACCACATAGCGAATCAAAACAGCGACTGCACAAACTCTGACCACCACAGATTCATCAAGGACAGGGCTGCCGAATAGCTTGGGCGCTGACAATTTCGAAGAGCGAACGTGATCGCCAAACAGGACTGGCTAAAAAGTAGCTTTACAAGCCCCGTGTGTGGTGAAAACAAGCGATTTAGAGCCCAATGAGTTCGGTGGGAGGAGATGCATTTTAGATGTCACTCACAACATTACAGTGTAAAAATAACAACTTTCTCCAAAAAAAGAAAAATAACAAGCCAGATTAATAAAACATATCCCAATAAACATGTGTTGAATTTTGTGCCAAAGACAAGAACACAAAAACCACTTAAAACAATCATTGCAGCGTCTGCCATTGAAATGTATGGGAGAGCGGCAGGTAGCGCCAGGTCATACCTGTCGCTGTGATGGGATTAGCAGCGGCGCTGTTCGTTGCAGTCGGCTACATGATGAATCCCACGCTAGCCGTCGCTCTCGCCGGCGCTAGCCTCATTTAGCTTGATAAATGCGTCATTGTGGCCGACGCCGGGCGTACTTGAGTCGGTAGCCGCCGTTAGCTGGCGGTACATGGCGCTCGTCAGACACTACCTGGCGCTAGCCCGTGATAAATAAGGCCCTTGGTTTTAACCTGTGGCATCTAATTTTGTATTGTTCTCTGTACTATATGTTTTACCTTGTTTGTATTCTTCCCTTGTAAAGCGCTACAGAAGTTGATGGCGCTATATAAATAAACAATAATAATAATATGTGGAGGAGAGCCCTATCCTGTGGAGCTCCCCTTATCTACCTGTGCACTGAAGATCAAATGTGGCTGTGCGACCACATTTGGAGTGTGGTCATGAAAAGATGGAATGGAAAGAAGGGGCAAAACTTTGGAGACCTGTTACAACATCTACAGCGCACTGCAGGAAATGGAGGAGAGGCACATGGGACAGGCTCCAGTTTAGTTACCTGCTGCCTTATTATTGCCAGTGCCTGGTATGTCCGCTTCAACCTGAACTTCTGGAAAGAGAAGTGGGGTATAGCCCCTCGCCCATACGCAAGTCATTTTTAGTGTAAGTCAAGTTCCTGTTTATAACCTGATGATGAAGTGTCCCCCCAGGAAAAAGAAAACCCACTGCTACCTCCCAAACAATATCACAGTGTGCCTGGAAATGGCAGCCCAAGCCATGGAATGGTAAGCCAATGTCCTTCCAACAAAGGATAGACTTTTACTCTGCTTATTTATTTTTGGGTTATACTTGGTGTCTCAGGATTCCTAATGGAAGGGCATTGGGTACTAACCACTGCCACTGTACACTGGCTCCAGTAAATAAAATAAGTAAATATAAAAGTAAAAGAAAGTAAAGTAAATAAGTAAAAATAAAAGTAGCACAAAATGTCTAAAATATTTGAGGGCTGGGTGAAAGCCCTCCCAAGGTACCTCCTGATTTGGGATGCCCCCTGTGTGAGCCCCACCCTGCATTTACAGACTTTGTCTGCACAGAGGTGGTAAGAGAGCATCAATCCCAGGGGTTCACACAGCAAGGAATCCCAAATTACTGAAGCGGACCAAAACCTGGCATGGTGCATAATAACAGGTTTTGGTCTACTTTAGGAAGCACTAATCACAATCCCAGCCCCATCATATGTTTCAGCTATGTGTATGTCTTTTCCCGACATGCAAACATTGCTGTGACAGAGGTTTAGGAAATGACATGCACAAACCTATGATGGGCCATGGCTTGTCATCAGGGCCGGACTGAATGTGCTGGAGGCCCCTGGGCACAAAATCTGGTGGAAGCCCCAGATACAGTATTTTTTTCCTTTAAAATAATAGTCCAGCCAAGTAACTATTTGGTGGTTGTCTGGCACCCGCCTACTTACTGGACTGTCAGATCCCTTGTGCTGGTGTGTGCTGCTCGGGATCTCCTGCTTTGTTATTCTGAGTGGGGGGTAGTGCAGTCACCCAGCTTGTCCAGCAGAAAACAGTTCCCTGCATTGAGCTGCCAGCGGCTGTGCTTGGTGGCTTATGTGCAGTGAGCAGCCGCTGATTGACAGCTCTGCACGCACCTATCCTTGACGGCTTTGTTGCTCTAGACTCTCTGTCCTGCCCTGTGGTGGCTTTGGCTGTAGGTTTGCAAAAACAAAAAAGCTTGCCCAGATGCAACCCCACTGCCGCCGATAGCTTTGTTGCTGGCCCTGCGGCCTGTCAGACCAAAGACTGAAAAGCCTCCCGGACCATAACCTAAAGGTTGGTGGAGGCCCCCTTTGCAGGGCAAGTGGCGGAGGCCCTGGGACATGTGCTCCTTGCGCCCTCCTCATAATCTGGCCCTGCTTGTCATGTGTGTGTAAAGACAGCACTGTACTTGAAAGCTTTGTAAACACATGCTTACCCGTCAGGCTGCATAGCCCTGTCATTTTCATCTGACATCCATCACTCAGTAGTCTTCAAACTTCAAGTAGGACGAAAAAAAAATGAGGATGATTTTTGTACATTAGTCAAATATTTTTTTAGTAGCCTTTTGTGGCATTTCATTTTCCACAAATCATTCCTTATTCTTAAAAAATAAAAACGCGTTCAGCATTCTGCTGCCCACAGACATAAGTCACTGCACCAGACAGCAGGTAAGTGGCTTTACATTTACCAACAAAGCAGACATCTCTATAAAGTGGCATTTAACCGCCCAGGTAAAAAGCAGCAGCCCTTGTTGTGTTGTTCTGGTGATGGAGGCAGCCCAGTGCATTAGCGGGTGATTTGGTGGAATAGTGACGACAGGTTATTTGCTTCAATAAAATAAATGGATGCGTTGGATTCTGAAGCTGTCACTTTTTCTTTTTATATCTTGTCAGGAAAAAAAAACTTTGACAAATCTGCGGTAAACATCTGCCGCTTTCCCTCTGCCAGGCTTCTGCTTAACTGAGCCGGCTTCTCTCTGCTCGCGGGTGGTTACTGAGGGAGACCGGAGGTATTCCGAAAAGTCCCTAATGGAGTTGCCATTGTTCTTCTCTAGCTTTTCCCAGGTGGAGGGTAGTGGCGGACTGGGGCCAAAAGTCAGCCCTGGATTTAACCAGCCCCTGGGCGGCCCGAGGCTGAGGCCCCTCTACCATAATTCCGGGGCCCTATGGGCAGTCCTCCCCTAGTGGAGGGGGGTTAGTCACTAAAAAGTTGTGAACATCCCCCCCCCCCCCCCATGTACTGTACGAGATCTTATTGTATACTGCACAAAGCTCAATGCCAATGTGCATTACTCTCCATACTTAAAGGACAGCTATCATTAAACACATGAGAAAATAAAATTATATTATATAATAGGATATATAAATATTTGTCCAATATATGTTATTTTAAATAATCTTCCCCCCTGTACTTAGTTTTAAAAAAAGCACTTTTGTTTTTTTCTAGTATTTTTTTTTCTCTTGTAGCCTATAATAGCAGTTAGTTCTTACTGGTGTTTATCGATAGTTGTAGTTTAAAGCTGACCAGCAGTCAATATGACTTCAGGCCCTCTTAAAATGAATGGAAGATCAAGTCACCCTGACAGCAGGGAGGGATCCCGATTTCAATGCCCTGCCACACGCCCACCCCCTAGGAAGCCAAATATGGGGTAACAGCTGCTTGCTACATTCCAGCATGATTAGTTGCCCCATGTGACCCCATATCAACAGCCTATCAGCTATGGCTAATGGTTTGTAGATTGCTATGCGGCAAACCAGACTGTCAGAATGGCAGCCTTAGGAGGGAATTGCTGCATTGACCCCCCCCCAAAAAAAAAATGGTAAGCAGCGGAGTAGCTAGGCTTTCTGGCACCCAGGGAAAAGATTCGAGATGGCACCCCCAACTGTTCTCAGGCTTCCCTTTGGCATCACCTTGACCTGCTTCCGGGGCAAGTACCCCCCCCCTGCTCCCCCCTAGCTACGCTCCTGATGGTGAGTCAGAAGCATGGTAATAAAACAAAATTATATGTGTAAATGCCTTGATTGCCCTAAAAACATACCTTTCCCCTCAAGTCGCGGTTGCCCTGGGGCCTGGAGACAGATGGTCATGTGTGGGTTGCGACTACTTGCCCTGACCAATTACAGTTGAAATGCTGTCATGTCTACCTAACTGCGGCCATGCAGCATGTCCAGGGTGGGTCACAAGATGTGGTGTGGGGTCCTAGCACAACGGCACTGGGTAATACATAATAGCAGAGGATGGTCACTACCTCCTTCTCAGCAAGTCCTGTCTGTAAGAAAGTGTATGTGATTGGCGCTTGCTTGGCAAGACGATGGGACATAGCGCACGTCATCTGACCTGGTGATCCTCGGTGCATTTTCCAGAAGCAAAAGGCAAGCTCTCCAGATCCAGGAAGAAGTCTGGTAGGTCACAAGTTACAGTTCCCTAGATAAACTGCCACCTAGTCCTGCATTGCTCAGAAACTCTTATGGTTCCACTGCTGATCCCTTCCTTATGTAGGGACACCCTCCTGTGCTGCATCTCACCACTGCCATTAACCCCTTCACCCCACAATAAGATTATGTTAGTTTGAATGACCCTAATGGGACGATAAGTTAGAAAAACCCCAAACACGACCCTATTTTAAAACTACACCCTTCAACGTGTGCAAAACCACTTTTGGGAAATGTCGTAACCCTTTAGTTACTTCACAAGAATTGCGGGAAGTTCCATTGAACATGAAGTAATAGTACATCATGTGTCGGGAAAGGGTTTAAACCCACCCCTTATACTTCCTCCCAGACCCACATTGCTCAGATACTGTTTAGTTCCCCTTGCTGATCTGTCACTTAAGGGACAGAAAACAGCTGCATACACTGCCAATAGCTACCAGCACCTCCTGTAGGATGTGTTAGCTGCTCCAACATGCACAGCAGTTTCCCGTTCCCCTTGTGATGGAGAAACACCGGAAAATGTATATGAAATGCATATAAATGCCCGACAATGATTCATGAATAAATGAATGAAATGCCGGGCTGCTCCCTCTTGCAGTGCGCACCTGCTGGGAGCCATTCACATATGAAAGAAGAAGGGGCAGTCATTGGAAAGAGGGGTGCTGGTATGTCATGGGGGCCTGCACATGCACTGTGGGATTGCCAAATCGAGGTGAGTAATGGCAATACTGAGGGGTTTCATACATCAGGGAATCCCAAATCTGGATGTCTCTGGGATGTCTTTTAGTCTCTAGGGCCAGGTGGAATGGGTTTTAGTCTGCAGGAGAGGAACAAAAGGCTCCAGGGCAACCAAGTCAACCACCATAGACCACAGCCATGGAGTCTAAAATGATCCCCCACTGTGTGAACCCCTGACCCCCCCTAAAACCAAGTTCATGGGCCGTGGCTGCATCCCAGGCTTTCTTGTAGCTTAGGTGCACCCATGTGCCCAGCCATACAGATAGGTAGGGCACATGAGCATGCCTCCCACCACAAGGATTGTGGGGATGCCTCCTGCTCTCTATGCCGCAGCTCTGGGATAAACAGCGTCCTGTGCCGTGCATATTCGACTGTATTGTAGGACAATGATGGCGAATCATTTTTTTTTAGAATGTGCTGCGAGCATGTGTGGTGATGGTGGTGGTGGGGGGGGGGCCTAGTGCAGAATTTTTCCCTGGTGGCCATTAAGAATGTAGTTATGCCACTGTAATTGTCCTATGGCATATGAGTATCTCTCATCCAATAAGCACTGTGTGCCATACATATAAATACACAGCATACGGAGTGGAAGCATCCCCTGGATCCACGCAGGTGATGACGCTCTACCACCCCCAGTCCATCTGAATGGCTGTGTGTGGGTGCGCACCTCAGCTGCAGGGGGCCCGGGATGCGGCCTGGGAAAACACGCCGTGTGATCGCTGGAAAGGTGAGTGTTTGTGGGGCGAACATGGAAGGTTCACACAATGGGGAATCCCAAATCTGGATGCCCCAGGGGGTACTAGTTTGGCCAACCCTGAAGTCTCTGATACTCTAGGCTCAGCCAAGGGGTGGTGGTTGTTCCTCTTTAAAAGTACCAAACCAAAATAAATGTCCTATAAAATGATGGTGGTCCCCCTGCCCGGTTCAGTCTTTCACACCTCACTTCATAGTAATACCATTTCCTGTTTCACGCTATATACTGCCAGGCATCCATTATCTGGCTAAGGCTCTATGACACCCGTGCACTTTTTCCATGAAAATACGGCGTGGGGAAACACAGCAGATATTGTCCATATCAATCATTCCAATCTACCCAACGCTGGCTACAAATTGAAAGCTAACACCTGAATGCTTCCAAGGGGGGACCTACATCACTTGCCGGTGTTGCCTCGTCATAAATGAGCCACCATGAGAGTGTTAAACCAATGTTTATGCAGTAAAGCTGGAGGACATGGCTGGGCTTTGGGGTGTGCAGTCGCACAGGGCACCATCTCATCCTTTTTCAGACAGAAAGCTCTCTGGCTCAGCAGGTCTATTTGTCACAACCCTCATACAACCCACAGCATGTTACAACCCTCATTCTCTATCTATTTCTCTCTATCTAGACTCCAGAGCTGGCCCTGCCAGTAATAAGACAGCATACAGTTTAATAGAATCCTACCCATGCATCTCTCCTCTATTTCCTGCAGCATAGGTGTAGTAAGGAGTGGAAGAGGATCAGGGGGTGCAAATCAGGGCAATCAGGTCTATGTAAGAAGGAAGGGTGGACACCTCTGTGCTAGGAAAGAATCTGAAACTGCCCTGTGTTCATATAGGGATTTCTAGGGATAGTTTTAGGTTTCTGTGCTGGATAGGGACTGTTTACATTTTCGGGGGGGGGGGGGGGGGGGTGGATATAGATCAAGGGATTGAAAAGGGGAACATTTATTGAAGGGGTATATTTTTGTGTGCCAAAATGATGTTCTCATGGTGCTAAGCATTTTTTTGTAGGTCTTATGCTAGCAAGCAAGTTTTACACAAGATAGGAGGAAAGTCAGTCTGGGCCTGGACAGTGTCTTTATATTTTACCTCCAGTAAAAAATGACTAGAGGCCTGCTTACTACCCCTCCCAGGGGGAGCCTGGCCATAGTATACCGGTACAATGCCCGGTAGGCTGACATCTTCCCTGCATTGGCTGGCTGCCAATTCCCTAGTTAAATGCCAGCTCCGGCTTCTTGCGGCCAGAGTGAATGGGCACCACAGCTAGAAGCCGGAGCTGGCATTAAACTAAAGGGAAGGGGCCAGTGTGAGGTAGGCTGCGGCATCCCTATCACAACCAGGCAGCGCCCAACATCAGAGTCCCAACATCCAGAACTCTCATGCTCATGCTGCTGTGTTGCTGCCCTGACATTATTGACAGCTGCACACATCCTTGGTTGGCCTGCCCCGATTCCCAGCAGCGAGTCCCATATCCCCTCCCAGCGGCAGACAGCCCCAGCCCCCGACACCCCTACCTGCCGACAGCCCTGGACCCTGGCTTCCCTCCCAGTGGTGGCATCCCGAGACCCTGGCGCCCCTCCCGGTGGCGGAATCCCCAGCAACAGGAAGTGAGGTGGGCAGGGGAGTAAGGGTGGTTCTGTCACTCAGTAAGTTATGAGGGTGGGGGGTTCTGCCACTTAGCATGTTATGGGGGGACTCTGACACTCAGCGAGTTATGGGGGTGGGGGTTCTGCCACTCATCCTGTTATGGAGTGTTCTAGTGCTCAATGTGCTATGGGGGGTTTTGTCACTCAGCACGTTATGGAGGCACTCTGCCACTCAATGACTTAAAAGGGGGGGTTCTGCCAGTCTGTTATGGAGGATTCTAGTGCTCAGTGTGATATGGTGGGTTTTCTTCAGACTCATCGTGTTATGGGGGGGATTCAGCATGTGATGGGGGGTTCTGCCTCTCTGCATGTTATGAGGGGGTTCTGCCACTCAGCATGTGATGGGGGGGGTTCTGCCACTCAGCATGTGATGGGGGGGTTCTGCCTCTCAGCATGTGATGGGGGGTTCTGCCTCTCAGCATGTTATGAGGGGTTCTGCCTTTCAGCATGTTATGAGGGGTTCTGCCACTCAGCATGTGATGGGGGGTTCTGCCACTCAGCATGTGATGGGGGGTTCTGCCTCTCAGCATGGGATGGGGGGTTCTGCCACTCAGCATGTGATGGGGGGTTCTGCCACTCAGCATGTGATGGGGGGGTTCTGCCTCTCAGCATGTGATGGGGGGTTCTGCCACTCAGCATGTTATGGAGGGAGGGTTCTGCCTCTCAGCATGTTATTGTCTGGCCTTGGTCACATGGGGTGCAGAAATAGTGTAGAAGTCATTTTGCCTGATTTGGGATTGTTAAACCTTTATCTTATCTAAATTATCTTTTCTTGGTCGGGCTGAGGGGGGAGGGAGACAGGCTTCCTGTTGTGTTTGACTGGTCCTCCAGTAAAAAATGACTTACCGGTACTTTAGCTTCCTTTTAACAATCACTCCTAGTGGGTCTTGATTTGGGATTCCCCTACAGTTAAAGATCATGGAAAGTCAAGATCAGGCATGAAACACTGTGCGGTGGGGTTCAGGAAATGCACACTGCAATTAAGCTTGTCTCCTAATGGAGGAGGTGTGCCTAAACTTAGGTGCGCAGCTGTTTTTTGTTTCCCATGAGATAGTACTCCAAAAAGACTAGTATATCCCTAATGCAGGGCTCATTGATGGTGTGAGGTTAGGTAACCCCTCCGGCATAGGGTGGCAAGGGAGGGTTTAGGGTGCTCCTGCATCTCATCCATTACCAACAAAATCAGCAAATGTGGTTGTCTCTCAAGGTCTCCTGACTGAATTAAGAGAATCCTCACCTTTTCCTCATGGTGGTCTATATGGCAGGGAACCAGAAATAACAGAAACCTGCAGTGCCACATGTCTCCTGCTGGAGGAGATGCATGGGTGCAGTTTATCTTCAATCCAAGCTCAGCAGTGGAGTCTTATCGGCCCTAGGCCCTGGATTGCCGGGGTTTGGGTCATCTTAAAATAGACAGCTCGTCCTGGAGAAATCCTGCAGAAGATGAGACATAATTGGAAGTTCAAGCTTCTTGGGTAAATAGCATCATTAATGTAAAGAACTGTTCTAAGCTGCTTCCTCCTAAGTGCCTGTTCCATTAGGACCCCCTACCAATTTACACTCATGTCATTTTAAAACATAGGAGCAAATGCAGATTTAATCGAAGTAGTCAGCACTTAGGGTAAAAGTTAACAATCCAATATTTATTGCATTTCCCTTTGAAATATTTGCTTTAAAACCAAATAAAATCTAAACAACATCACAAACCAATATAGCAGACAGATAAGATATTCGTTAGGCCAAGGGTTCTGGGAAAAGTCACTTGCGCTCCCAATCAGTCATTCAAGATGCCCTGAGGGAAGGCCAGGGCCAGCCATGCTGGGTTTTGTGCCTCTTTAAAAAACTCTTGGGGGTGTTGGTGTTGTTCTACCTCTTTATGGGGCATCCCAAGTTAGGCCCACACTGCTGCACTGTTAGATCGGGGATCAGACCCAGACCTCCCACACAACTCACCTTTCTGCGTTTCCCATTGCGCATGCCCAGCCTCTAGTCCAGTCAGGGCTTTTTGGAGTGCCATATAATTCATAAAGCGTTGTTTTAAATAAAGTGCATCACATCAATATAAATTACCACTGCAATGAAAACTATGGGATTGGAAGGTAATAATAAATCAGAAATACATGATCTCGCCTGATTCACCAATATGCAAAACATAACATAAACCAACAAGGTGGAGAAAGCAAATAAAATATATTAATAAATCACCACAATTACGTTGCATTCAATAGTTGTAATGATCATAAGTGTTTTTTCCCATTAACTTTAATCAAATGTCTCTTTCCAGAGCCTGGCTTCTCAGTGGGGCGGTCCCAGTCTTCGCCGGTGCGGCACTCTGCAATGTGTATCTGAAGGTCCTGATGCATTAGTTTCACTAATATGTGCATTTGCTGACCCCCCACAGTCAGTGGAATACAGTTTCGGTGTGGTTTGGCAAGTGGAGCAAATTCACATATGTGCGTTGACCAATATACTGGCCACATCTATCCCTTGTTCCGCCTGTAGGTGAGGAGTCCAAATATTGGGGAGTGTGTTATTTCTGTTGGCCTTGGTTTTATGTTGTGTTTTGGTTTGTGATGCTACTGTCTTGCAAGTGCGATGTGGTTCACATAAACCTGGCTAAGTTTCTCCTGCTTATTCATGTTTGTTCCCTTTATATCTAATCTAATTTTTGCTTAAGTATTGTTGAAAGTGTCTCCAAACTGTTTAGTCTGCTTTTCCTTTTTTTGCCTTTTTTTGGTCTCCCCTCCTTCCTGTCCAATCTGAGCATTTGCATTGTGTCTTATACTCTGTATTGCACATTCTGCATTGGCTTTTGATTAAGGTCACTCCCCCACCCACACTTACGTTAGTTCATGTGTGTCTTGCCCCCACACTGGACTCGGAAGCTGGGTCATTCCCTAAATGTACGGTTCATCTGTGACAGCCAGCTTGGTTTGCACAGGGTTGTTGTGGCAAAATGTGATTTGGTCGATCAATTTACACACTGCTCTGTGGGTACGTACTTTAGTGTGTGTAGGGTTTTTTTGTGGACTTGTCCAACACATGCTCAAAGCAACGCACAAACACGTTGACTTCGATTTTTGGTGTTCTTATTCATTATTGTTGTTGAGACTCAAGACACCAGGGGGTACTCAGAGATGTTCAGGGGTACACCTACATGGGGTGCCTGATGGGCCCGGTATATTATTTTAACATCAAAGCATTATTCCTCATTCCCTTAAAAGTGCTTTAATATCTATGGCCTACTTATTTTATTATTGACACCCCCTGGGTCCTTCCACTCCACAGGATCCACGGATATTGCGTTCCCGGTATGGCAGTGAATTTTTGGGCTTGGCCCTGTGCTCCTTGTGCTTGCTGCTGCTGAGGGGTGCTTTCCCTGTGTTGGTGGGACCCGGGTGTCCTGCTTGAGTGATAGGCTGTGGGCTGCTCCTTTGGTGCTGGCTAGTCCCCTCACTCTTATATTGGTAGTGAGTGAGACTCCGAACCAGACTTGGCCTTGCTCGGTGTGTATGAGGATGGGACTGGCTGGGTGTCCGGGCTGATGCAGGTATCTGGACTGTTCGGCTAGACAAGGACATGTGGAGAGCACGGTGGTGAATGCATGTACCTGCGTCTGGGGCATATGTATAGGTGCGCCTCGGTGTGCGCCTTGGACTGCACCCAGGGCTTCGCGGGTATTACCTGCTAATCCGCCACTCGTGCTCCCTCCCTTCGGCATGCTTTTCCATTTGCTCACGTGTTTGGACACCTGGCTGAAATGTTGTGTACTTGCAATTTGTACGGTTGTGTCAGGTGCGCCCATGCGTTTGCACGAAATAACTACATGCGCCAATGATGTCACACGGGGGGGCGAAACCTGGACTGCAGGGGCAAGATAGGGCACAGCCATTGGGCCTGGCAGACACTGGCAGCATATGTGTTTAAGGTTGATGGCAGACATGCATGGGTAAAACTTAAGGTGCAACAGCATGGCCAGTAATTGTTTACACCTTTGGCTGTTGGTACATTAGACACTGTCCTAAAGTGTTTTCAGTTTTTACTTAGAAATCCAAATAGCCGAGATCTCGAGCTTAACAGTTGCACAGCAGGATTTCTATTCTCCAAAAAGTGGGCTGGTGCCTTTGATGTGTGATGCAGCATATTAAGTTTACTATTGGCTGTGGATGGTGTGATATTGTAGACATTACACATCCTGGCTGTGCTTTTCCCCTCAACCATCCTTGCTAGGCCTCATTTAGACCTAGCTAATCATTCTCAAACACACTACCAAAGTGCCTCCTGGCACTCCCTAATTGCATGCGCCCACTCCCAAAGTGCCTGTGGGACTTCCCAAGTGCATGTCCCCAAAAGCTAAATCACCTACTCCTGATTACACTTGCGAATGGCCATTCGCAGAGAAATGGTGGCTGTGAATGGAAATTTGTGATTGATAACAGGAGCTGGCGTGTAAGCTTGAATGATCTGGTGTGGTCACTGAAGGATGTCCATTGTCAGACAACACAGGAGATGGCGAGTTAGCTGGACAGACAACTGGAATAAATAGATCAGACGGGGGAGAAACATGGGGGCCATGGGGAGCAATAAATGACTTAGCCGGCACCATGCTAATGGCGCTGGCTACTTCACAGATTACTGGGGCACCAATACAGATAAATGGCGCATCATTTTGTGAGCAATGTATAAGGTGCATGAAGCGCAAACTGTCTATTACACTTCACACATGCTATTTTGTGCACGGTGCGATGAATCGGCCTCCCAGACGCTTGTGGATGATTTGGCACATGGTTTGTGTGCGCTGGGTGCACGACCATGTATCATAGGCTGCATAGGAGCTTGACCTTGGCTGTACTGTTTCTGTCCACCACGATCATCAGTACTGTGATAAAGATGATGAGCAATTTTTCATCTTATCAGTTGTGGGCTGGGAGGAAATGATATTTAATTGAAAATTCAATGGTGTTTATTTGTTCGTAACACTGTCAGAGATCTTAACTCTTCTGGTCTATAATCTGGCCCAAAATGTTTATTGAAAACCATCCTACACCACCATGTCCCTGTTTTTTACAGCGAGTACCTATAGCTCGCTGTATGTAAATATATAAACAACTTGTTAAATGAGAGATTTTTGAAAGCCACAATGCCACTGTCAGGTCCCGTGGGACACCCGCCTTCTAGGTAAGCCCACAACCCCCAATCTCCACTGTTTAAGTCAAGCCCCCATTTGCCGGGACGCTTTACACGCTTTGCCATACACGGTTGCCCCCAGGACTTCGTAGCACAAAGGATGTGAGCTTACAGGGGGTGAAGGCGGGTGAACCAGAGGCAAGACTGGACAATGTCAGGTAGGCCGGGGTCATGCACGGGAAGTCTGTCCTTAACTATCGCAGCATCAAGAGACAAGAGAGGAGTCGAGGTCACGCAAAAGGTCAATCCGTGAGGTTACAGGTACGCGGGACAAGGGATGAGGCAATCACGGGATGGTCAAACAAACAAGGTCGGCAATGGGATTGAGCAGGAAAACTCAGGATCAAGACACACCCAGCTAAACGCTGTCACGGGCAGCGATAGACTGAGATTAGAAAGCATTTATAGGTCTGAACCTAACGGAATTGGACAAGGGAATGTATGTGGTTGGTGCATACTACAAACTTTGGGCGTATTGCCCCGTTTAAACTTTAAAGGGCGTTCGCCCAAAACAAACTCTTGGCTATGGGCCCTTTAATTCAGTACATACAGTTTTTTGAATGAGGCATCTTTTGAAGGCCACAAAAGAGCCTTCCCCTTGTCTCTGCTCTGTTGGGGAGCACCCCCTTCATCATTCTTCTATTTGATCAGTGTATACAGATGTGATCACAGCCTGTCTTAGCAATGATGAAGGAGGTTAAGAATTGTACAACTTGTGAGTCCAGGGGCTGAGAAAAAAACGATAATTCATTGAGGCTTGAATGGTCTTTAATTCACGTTGAAGGCTGCAAGAGAACCTAACCCCTCTGGCAACATAAGGTTTTTAACAAGACTTATTGTTTTAGATATTTCCTTTAAATATGGCTTCCTTGTCAACGGCGATGCAGATATGCTGATAAAGCAAGAAAGGACAAAAAAGCACTTGCTATTATGCTGAAAGCATTGTTTCTAATTAAAGTTAGTAAAAAATGTGTTCGCTGGAAATAATATACGTATGAGCTTGATGTTTAAGATGTTCACTTTGAAGACTTCCACGTGCCTTGTTCAGTCGTGTGTGACTGTAATTTCACAATGGCTTACTCAATGTGCGTTTTACTCTCTACTCTCACTATCCTGATCCTTCCCCACCCAGACAGAACGGGTCTGTGTTGCTACTAAATGATAGGCGGCTAAATCGCCACTGTACTTACACTGCAATTAAATAATTAACCCCTTATTATTGGGCCAGACGAGCAGGCCTGTCGTATGAAACACTCTCCCTTCTCTCTCTCAATTTCACGGCAATTGAGTTTTGCTTTTCCGAAGAAAAAAATCATCAACTAGTTGTCTTATAATAAGGACAAATACTTAAGAATTGCCGTGAAATTGAATTTCTCTGCTCTGCTGAGCTTGTAACTAGCGTATGTTATTTTGTGATCTATTACCGGAAGCCCGACTAAATGATCATGGCTTAGGCAGGTATAATTGAGCTATTTGCCATGCACAGCCAATGGCTGCCATCTGTGTGGTGCACAAACAGTTGCAGGTTCTGATTTCTTATATCTCTGGCAACCGACTTCCGGCCTTTCATTTTAATCCAACATCTCCTATTCCCTTTGGTTGATGGAGTGACTACCTTTTGCATACTATTTCTGACCCTATGGTGCTTTGTTTCCTTGATTGCCCTCTTACTGCTGACCTTGGCCTAACTTGCAACCAAGTGTAACTAATCAGCCTTTATTAAGCTTCCACTGCCATGGAGACTAACCTGAACACTGACTTAGGAGCTACCCACTGCCCAAACCCATGCAATCCTTCAAAAGACCCCACATTCCAGTCTTGCCAACATAAAATCCTGATGTGGCCACTTACCAGGTTTGGCCTTCAACTTTGCCTTCTTCAAAGATCTTATTCTGTAGGAGTTACAGGTTTCTCCAGACTCCACTCTTTTTTATGGAATGACTATGTGTCATGATCTCTGCAGCAAGTAAAATGTCCCACAGTGGGCAAGACACAATCAACAGCATGAAAAGTTGAGACTATTCTTCATTTGTCGAGCCTGTTGGATTCCTTTAACAAATAACCCTCTAGATGTTAGTGCATAGGTTACTGTATGAAGTAAAGCTGGGCAATCAGTGCAGCAACTAGAATTTCCAGAAGGAGACCAGCGGTTGTAGCTTGCTTATTTCATTTGTGACAGGTTTCCTTTAAATATTCGATCTGCGTTATAGATTTTTCTCTTAGCCAGTCCCATGGTGTATTCCACTTGAATTTGTGCACCGTGTTCTTTATAAATCTTTCACTCCCCTGTTTCTTGCCCTCAGATGTTCAGTGCTGGAAATCCTGAAATAAAAATTCCTGTAGCCCAATAAATTATGTAATAAATTATTTGTAATGCTAGGAAACAAACAAACGATATATATATATATATATATATATATATATATATATATATATATGTGCCAAGATTTTAGGTAGGTGTGGAAATATTGATATAAAGTAAGAAGGTTTCAAAAATAGAAGTGTTAATAGTTAATTCATTAACAAAGTGCAAAGTAACTGAACATAAGAGTAATCAAAATCAAATCAATATTTGGTGTAACCATAGTACTTTGCTTTCAAAACAGCATCAGTCCTTCTAGGTCCTTCTAGGAACTCAGCAAGAAGGTTGTTCCAAACACCCACAGTTATACTGTAGATTTTGGCTTGCACAAATGCTTCTTTCTCTTCATGTAATTCCAGACAGGCTTGATAATGATAAGATTAGGGATCTGTATGGGGCAATAGAATCACTTCCAGGACTCTTGGACATAATGAGATGCCTCCCTGATGATATTCCATGATAAACAAGTATCTGCCTGTATTTCTGTGCACCATGAATCCTGAACCCCATCTTAAAGGGCTACCCCTTCCTCCAAAGAAAAATAACCCCCACCCTGCCCCCTCCAAAAAGCGATAATGCTCTTGTAATAAAAGAAAAAAAAAAGGCACTGTTGCACCTGCAGCACTGAACACCCGCTGCCATCTTCCTGAAGTTTCGGCTGGTGCTGGGAGTAGACGCTCTCTGCATCGCAGGGCTCCCACCTGCCCACTGAATGGCCAGGCGAGAGCACACGCGATGTGGAGAGTGTGCTCCAAGCGGCAGTCCGGGACTTCCGGGAAGATGGCGGCAGGCGTTTGGTGCCGCAACTGCGATACAGGATGAAGGTGAGTGTCTTCGTTTGTAACTGAATTAATTAGCCTATGACTGCCATTCTGATATCAGACTGCTTCCTGTTAGTGTTTGTGTGAATATTGGGCAAAGGCTTTAGTAAAAAAAAAGAAACACAGGCTGTTTTGGGGGACTGGGTTGAGTATATAAGGTGACGACATAAACTTCCTATCTGGATATAGTTACACTTCAGTCTTCAAAGTCTTGAAAGTAAACCCTGGGAAATTCCCAAAATGAAGGCAGGAAACTTACCCCTTTTGCGACCCAGGTGAACGTTGGCAACTAATAGGAGTTTTTGTCCTGTGCAGTGTGCCATCACACTGAGAGAACCTGTATTTTGGGCTAATTTGGAGGTTAAATCTGGACCTAGCATACCTGTCTGAGATGTCTAAGGACAAGTCACGACAGTAGGGTGGAGGTCAAGTTTAAACATTTAATGAAAATTGGAAAACACATTTGAAAATAAATGCTTTACTGGCATATATAGCACTGCATTGCATTGCAACAGCTAAACAGGAAAATTCCAGAGTCCTCACTTTGGCATCTTGTGATGAAACAGGTAATTTGGTGGGGCTCGGAATGTCAGACCCTCCTGTTGTTACATTGATGGTATTTAAAATGATGGAAAGAAGTCGGCTTAGGCTTAACTCCCTATTACCACACCCGCACATCTCTTCCATCTCATATCTGCTTCTTCTGATATTCGAAAAATGAAATGTACTTGTCGTGCAGCTTCAGATAAGTAACAGCAGTGGAGTAATTTAATGTGATGGGGCCCTGGTGCGAACATTAAATGGGGCCCTTTCAGAGCTCATACAGTAAACCTATTTCTGTCTTTTAAATCAGTTGGATACAGCTAGACAACTAAAGACTAAAACCGCAGAGACAAATGCTGCTTCTTTATCTAAATCATGGCAAGTGAGCGCAAATATGATAAATAAGGAGGAGCAACAATGATGGGGCTCCCTGACTTACTGGGCCCCGGTGCATCCCCAGCATCCCTTAAGTTACGCCCCCTGAGTAACAGTATTCTCTTGATGTCTTTTATTGCCACTTGAAGTTTAAAAAAAGCAGAGCATGATAGGGATGAGTCTGTGTCTGCTCAAAAAGCTTGCAAGTACAATGCTGTGTCTATTCCTAAACATCAGGCACAACCATTGTAGCAGGAAGAAATCAAGCACATACCACTGTATTCAATAAAAATGGCAGGGACAAGTGGTTAGGATGGGTAAAAAAGTCCACTGGAATCTTCTCTCCTGGGAAGGAGATGGTATTAGGGATTCTGGTGTCATGGGAAAGAAAGGGACTAAGTAACTAGGCAAGAGGTTTAGTGTCTCACCTGGTGCGTCACCAAATCTAAATGTAGTAGCCACTTACCAGGTGGGTGCAGGAACAGTTAGCCCAAACAGGTAAGCTTTACACCCTGGTTACAGGTGGTCCTAGGATGACATATACTCCTTGACTTCCTGGCGTTTCCCCGCTACATCCCAGTGTCCAGGCTCCATATGTGTGAATAGAAAGGGAAAGGTTAGCAAGGAGGGCGCAATGGGTCCCCTAGGCTGGTAGAGGCGTAGCGAGAGTGTAGCTTACCCTGTCGTGGGATGCCCGTCCTTGGCGCTTATCCCGGCAGCCATGGTCCTGGGTTATTTGGGGGGGGGGGGGGTGGTTGCGCCATTGTTGTGCAGTGGGGATGTCTCTGGGAGTTCTTCTGTGGCTTAGCCATCCTGGTAGCATGGGACCATGGGAGCCCCAGGACAGCAGGAATGGCAGAGCGGCATCCAGCAGGACAGATTTCCAGGCCTGGGGAGCTGGGATGCCTTAATGCCCCCGGGTTTGGGATGCCCCTACAGGATTCAGGTCTCCTTAGAGGAGGATAGCCTTGCGTGCCAGGGAGAGGAGATGCCTATTAAAAAGAGAGAAGCAGGTGGATTTTTCTTCTAACAGGTAAATAGTAGGTGGAGTAACCTTATAACCAGAGAGAAGAGGGTGGGGTTATCCACTAATAAGAGGATAAGAGGGTGGAGTGAACCTTTAAGCTAGAGGGAAGGGGAGGAGCCTCCTTGAGTATTAGAGGGATAGTGGGCAGAGTTCACAGTCGGTCCGCTGGGTGGGTCAAGGTATAAAAGTCTGGTGGGGCGGGAAATTGTGGTGATTTGGTGGGATCAGTACACGTGGTGCAGGAGGATAAACTACTTCAGAGTACGAGGGTCTACATCTGAGAGAGGGCCTTGACAGGAAGGAACCCATGGGGGTCTTTGCGTGGATGATACAAATAAGGAGCCTCTACCATAGGAGTGGACGAGGCTGTGAGATAGTGCCTGGAGTCCAGTAAGGTGTGGCTGCCCCTGTTTGAAGACCTTTAAGCCACCGTGGGAGTGTCAAGCCCAGCTAGAAGTACTGTCTCAAGAGGTGAAGCTGATTTGATGGTTCTGTTTTGTATGACAAGTGGATATACTAAGCCTGAGTACTGACTGTTGTTCCTAAAGTGGAAAAGTTCCCTGGTAGCACTTGTTACCCAGCACTATCCTGCCTAAGAAATAGAGAGTTAATGCTCAAGTCAATGTGGGGTGGAAAACCGCCCAGTGATAACTTTGAACTGTGATATTGTCTTCTGTAAGCTGAACCAGTGACTCTGACATTGCTTTGTGGAAGATATAGCCATGATTTGTGTCTGTGCCATACGTTGTTCTGTGTCAATAAAGTGAAACCCTGTTTAAGAGAAATCGGGCTGTGTGTGGATTGATTGGCCAACCTTGACCTATTATTTGGATTACACTATAGGGTCAAATTTGCGCACGTTTTTAGGAAAACAAAGTCGCGTTCTGACTTCTGTCTCATTCATAGCCGTCAAAACGGGACATGCATTTGTATTTGTGCCAATGTGCACACTAGCATTGGCCAATGCGCCAATTTGCACTTGAAATTTTCCACTAGTGCCAAGCTTTCTCCAGCGCCAGATTTATGTTATGCTTAGAGGGCAGAAAAGCATGCGCAAATGTGGCAATTTAAAGAGTGAGAAAGCTGCCGATTCCAATTCGTAATGGGCATATTACATTCCCCAAAAAAACATGCCGGCAGCAACAGTGAAAGTGTCAGCCACAATTTTCTTTTAGGGATTGAACCCTTTTTTTGTTTTTTGTTTGAAAAGAAATGATACAAAGTTGACAAAAATTAAGGTCCAAACAACAAAAATGTGCATATTGGGCCCCAAAGTTTAGCAAAAACAAAAGCAATAAAAAACATTATAGTTAAATTATTAAGCAATATGCAAACCAACAGGGGAGGGAGGGTTAAAGAGAACATCTGGGATAAGACATTGGGCAAAAAAATGTAAGGGTTAACTGGAATTAGAATATCCACCCCCCCCCCCCAAAAAAAATGGAGTACACTGAGAATACACTTCGAACTGGCGAATAGAGCTTCACAGAAAACACAGAAGCTGGAGAGATCAAACAGCTATGGAGAAACAGTAAAGGAAAGGGGAGAAACACTCGCGACCATCGGGAGCAGTTAAACGCTTAGCCAGCCAAGTGCGCATGGGGCAGCGCTTTTTGCCTCATGACTCATCATTGCTCAGAAAGCTCTAAGAAACCTTGTAGCAACTGTTTCAATGTTCTGCTGCTGCTAACTCATAGATATACATAGTTACTGTACATACTCCTCTAGCTCTTGGTTCTGTGTGCTGGTGCGTGTGTGCAGTATGCCCGAAATGCTGCCCTATGTTTCTGAGACATCTCTGTTAGTTTGGTGTGGGCTGCTTATAGCAAAAGCCCAAGCTTTGCTGCTGCCTCCAAACTGACAGCTTGCTTTGTGTGGAGAGATAGAATCACCAAATCATCAAAGGCACACTGCAGCCCAGTTGGGAACTATGCTTTCAATCCAGCCAGCTAGAGAAATATTTTATCTCCTTCAGACATTCAGTGTAGAAACAGATACCATCTATCTTTGGCTGCGCACACAAGGAAGCTTCGGGTTCAGCTGCAGTGTGTCTGTGTGCTAGCAAAGCACCAATCATGCTTATGGGCAAGCAGAGCTCTCATGTGTGTAGCAAGATGGCCATTCCCATGCATCCCATCTGCAAATATATTCCACAACATCTGCATAGGGCTGCATAGTTACATGGTTAAAAAAAAGACATTTGTCTATAAAGTTCAACCAAGGGGTTAAGCCCTCTCAAATAGCATATGCCATTGATCATTGGCTTTTGTTCCTAAACTTTATGTGATTGAAGTGAAGGTGCACTTTAAGAGAGTATATGTGCTTTTTTGAGTTCACATGTGGTCTTTAAGGTAGCAGAAAAATTACAGTGCATATCAATGTATTTATGTACTGCTGTGCAATTATTCGGTGAGGAATGGTAGACAAATGCAAAAAAAAAGCCCATTCCTTCTGTAGAGGTGCTATGTGGCTATTAACATCAAGCAAAAGCTTTTAAACGATTTTCTTGTTAAACACCTCTTATTCCTGGTACCTATGTTTGTCTCAGTACGATTCAAAATACTGTGTGACCCACTAGGTGATGTTTGAGTATAACAGTATTTTTGTTACTGTCAGGATGGCTTTGACCAGGCCAACGGCCTGACAGATAACAGCCTGCGTCCTGACAGATATACTGTGCAGGACAATTGATAAGAAGAACGATGGTAGCCCAAGTTAGGGAGTGGGTCTTTGAAGGAACCAGGTGTCTGAGGTAGCTGAAGAGGTCCTAGGTTCCAATCATCTAGGAGAAATCTAAGAGTAACCCATGCTTTCTTCCCTTAAAGCGGAACAAAAGCCACTGAACATGTAAAATACATTTGGCCAAAACCCCTGCCGAAACTCTCTTCTAAGGTGTAGAACTAAAAATAGATATTTTCACTTATATTATTGTCCAGAGACACTGAATTTTTTGCCGTCCCTCGGTGTGAGATGACAGATGATCAGTCATTGCATAGGTGTGGCGATGACATCATTGCCACACACACAACAGTGGCAATGAATGGAGGAGGCGGACTATACTGGGTTTTGGCCCTTTCCCCGGGGGCACCCCGATCGGGGGTGCCCCGCTGTGTGAAACCCCCAGATTGCCAGAGCCAACTCACCTTATCCTGGTCCCACGGTGCGTCTCTGACAGCCGCATTCTCCGCTTCCCTTTAGCAGTGCGCGTGCCCGCACCAGGCATTTGTGAATGAACGGCGCGGGCACGTTGCCTGTTAGAAGGGGGCGGAGGATGCGGCTGTCAGAGCCGCTGCTCTTAGATGCGCCGCAGGACCAGTAAAGGTGAGTTGCTGCAGCGATCTGGGGGGTTTCACACAGCCCCCAGGGGAAGGAAGAAAACCCAGGATAGTCAAAAGTTTTGACTATCCTGGGTTTTGGTCCACTTTAAGATAGCCCTGGTCTGTTAACAGGGTTGTATCACGGCAGAAGCCAGCCCCGGTAGCATGTAAAGTTAAACTGAGAGCGCAGAAGTGTGGGTTCATGGATAGAGATAAAAGCATAGCCCCAGCTTAAGTTATATTTTTAATCGCCTTAAGAGCGCAGATAAAATATATATACTGTATATATATGCATACAATGAATAGATCTATATAAGGGTCAGATCGGCGAATGCAGGTGGTAGTTACAATCAGAATTTAGCATATTAAGTGAATGTCAGTTACCGTTCAATGTTAGGCAATGATGCAGAACAACCACAGGGAGACGTGAGGTGCCCTGCACGGGATCTCCCCCACAATTGGACAGCTGGCATCTGCCTTGCTTGAACATTTAAATCGCTGGTTAGACACCTCTCCTCCTGCTCCGGGATGGATCTATATTTCATCCTCTTGGAGCTGCTAGCTCAGACCTTTCAAACCTAATAGCCGATTCCAGTGTCAATGAATCCAGCCGCGTTGCGGTCATGTTTTGATACCAAACACGTCTTTCCTACCTGGCTCCCAAAATGAGTTCTCAGTATCTACCCACGTGGGGGTTCAAGGACAGAGAGAGAGAGTCTGTCTCAGTCACCAGATTGTAAAATATGTAATTGGCTAGGTCACAGAGCAATGCCATAATTATGGCACCACTATGTCTGCATGACATGGGGGTTGTTCTTGCCAGAGAAACCTTTGTCCCAGCTTGCTACAGGTGCAAATGTGAAGATTAAATCTGCCGCTCGCTGTTTGCATGTAAATGATACCTTTCTCTAACTGAGTCATCCTGCCTTCACCAGAGATGTTCTCATGGAAGAATTTAAGGTGATCCCAGAGCTCAAGATACCCTCCCTGTCTACATTAAAGCAGACCATTATCTGGGTGGGTCTATGAGGCTGAGGCCTCCTGTTGAACCTGAGCTGCGTAGTAAGTAAGTCCTATTTTCCATGACCAGGCATGAGCTGGCAATACATATGAAATTATTACCAATAATCTCCACAGTCCCATCTAAGCAGAAAGCCTGTCTGGGCCCCATACAAGCAGGAAACCTGCTCAGACACTATACCACAAGTGCGAAACCTGCAGCCCAGGGGCCACATGTGGCCCTCAGAGGCATCTGATGTGGCCCCTGACCTGCTGTGGGGAAAGTGGGAAGGGTAAACAGAACTGATGTGTAAAGGTAGTTAAATAGGGGTAAAGTAAGTATGGCCGATTGCATGTAGAGTGATATAGGAGGGGCGCATGGCAAATAGAAGTGACATTGATTGAACATTAAATACCGTTGGGGCTTTCCTTTCAGGCTCGCATTCACCCACGCGGGCCGTCAGCACGCAGCCGACTCTCCGGAGGAATTGCTGAGCATTCTGCGGGACCTAGGCCTGATCCCCGACGATTCCCCGACTCGCGCGGCAGGAGCGGCCACCCAGCAGGCTCCCAGAGGACCAACACTCCAGCCCCTGTGGGGGAAGGTGCGTGCCCGCAGGAACCTCACCTTGTGAGGTGTTGCTGGTTGCTGTTGCTATTAAAACCTTGCGGACTTCCAAGACCCCAGGCCCAGACGGGTTTAGCGGCCTGTACTACAAAAAGTTCGCCCCCATCTTGGCCCCGCACTTATCCAATTTATTCAATGCTCTGTGCACAGAGACCTCGCTTAGTCCTAGTTCGCTCCTAGCGGACTTATGTATGATCCCCAAACCAGATAAAGACAGCCTTCTTATCCCTAACTACAGACCAATATCTTTGATAAATATCGACGTGAAGCTATTAGCCAAGGTCCTAGCGGCCAGACTGAACACCTTCGTGGCTGACCTCATACACGGGGACCAGGTGGGCTTTGTCCCAGCTCGTCAGGCTGGAGACAGTGTTTGGAGGGTCGCACATCTGGTCCACCACGCCCACTCCAGGGGCATCCCGGCCTTTCTTCTTTCTCTTGACATACAGAAAGCATTCGATTCTCTATCTTGGGACTACCTAATGTGGGTGCTCTGTAAGTGGGGATTTGGGCAACGGTTCCTAGAATGGATAGGAGCTCTCTACACGGCCCCTGCAGCTCGAGTGAGATACTTGGGTTTCACTTCTGGACCATTCGATATTCATAGGGGAACCCGGCAGGGATGCCATTTATCCCCGCTTCTCTTTATTCTGGCCATGGAGCCGCTGAGTCTAGCAATCAGGAACTCCATTAACATAAAGGGACTGGAGGTGGCGGGTGTCCATCACAAGGCCATGTTTTTTGCAGATGATGCCCTGATCACTATCACCCAGCCGACCACCTCACTCCCGAACTTATATAAAATTCTAGACCAGTTCGCTCGAATCTCGGGCCTAACTATTAATAATGAAAAATCAAGGGCAATGAACATCTCCCTGCCGGTGGGCGTGGTGGACCAGATCAAGGCTAGCTTCCCTTTTCGCTGGACGACCGAGCCGCTTCCATACTTGGGGGTTCACATCTCTGCTAAGTACTCTGACCTATATGAGGCCAATTATCCTCCTTTATTTAAATCCCTAACCCGCCTAATGGAGACCTGGACAACGTAACCGATCTCCTGGATAGGCCGCATTAACGCGGTTAAGATGACCATATTCCCGAAACTTCTCTATTTCTTCAGAGTACTACCTGTAAAGATTCCGATATGATGCAGAGGAGGATCTTGGCCTTCATATGGTCCACGGGACGCCCGAGGGTATCTAGGCGCACTATGCTAGCCCACAAAACGCAAGGGGGACTGGGGGTGCCTGACATACATAAATACTATAAAGCTGCCCAGATCGCTCAGCTGGTCCCTATGCATTCCCCTTCCAGGCCCCCAATGTGGATATTCCTGGAAGTTCCCAACTGTGCACCATTACCTATCTATAGTTTGCTCTGGATGGATCAGGGACATAGGCCCAAGATGCTCAGCCCGTTAATGAAGCATTCTCTTGCCGTATGGGACTCGGTGAGGTATTCAGCCTCTCTGATGTCCCCTCATACCCCCCTGGTTCATTTATGGGACAACCCAAGTTTCCCTCCGGGAGAACAGAATAGCCTTTAAGTGGTGGCAGGATCGGGGCATATACAAGATAGCGGACCTACTCACGGTGAGGGGCTTCGGGTCTTTTCAGGACCTGCAGGAGAAGTATAGTATCCCCGGCAGGGAATTCTTTTGCTACATACAGTTACGACACTGGATCCTGCCTCTGACTAAACTACACCCCCCATTCCGGATGAGGACCCCCTTTGAGGAATTATGTGCTAATAACCAGTTCCAGAGAGGGACAATCTCCTTACTATACTCGGCATTAAATGTAGCCGGAACAGAGACTCATGGATACGTAGGTAGCTGGGAGAAAGACCTGGGTCCATGCCAGGGGGAGAGGGGATGGTCGGAGATATGGTCCAACATCTCTAAATGCTCAATCAATGTCCTGACGACTGAAACGGCCTATAAAGTAATGCTTCGTTGGTACCTGGTGCCGAGTCGCCTGAGCAGGATGTTCTCGGGACAAACCAGGACATGCTTTAGGGGCTGCAGTGCGGAAGGGGATTTCCTGCATACGTGGTGGACTTGTCCCATGTTAGCCCGCTTCTGGAACCAGGTATATAGGCTGGCTAATGGAATTTTCCAAACCAGCATGAGAAAAGACCCCTGGGTTGCCCTCTTGCACTGCAAGCCCCAGGAGCTCACCAGCAAGCAGCACAGACTCTTCGTCTACCTCCTCCTAGCGGCTAAACAGGCCATAGCCAGAGCCTGGAAAAAGCAACTTACCCCAATCTCAGAGGTGTCGGCCAGAATGAACGGGTTCCTCATCAACGAAACATTATCTAGTATTCTGACCGACGCCCATGACAAATTCCTCTCGATATGGGAGCCCTGGATAAGATTTGCCTGGCCTGGCGAGCCCTTGCGGGGGCTGTAGTGACCATACGCGTCGGCTGGCGGAGTACGGGAGCACCTTGATCCTTCTTTCCCCCTGAACCCCTCCCCCCCTTTCCCCCTTGTTATTTTTTTATTTTTTTTTTGTTTTTTTGTTTGTTTGTTTATTTTTCCTCCCTCTAAAATATGATCCTAATAGGTTTTCAGCATCTTTTCCCCGTCAGCGCGCTTGACCGTGCCTGATAGTCTTGCAACCCGTCGTGGAGGTCGTGGGGTGGTGGGCGTACAGGTGGCGGTGCGGGCCGTGGGGTCTGGGATCCCGTGACCTGTATGGTCTCAGATCGGACATAAACATGTCACAGGTCAACTTGGTCGTGCTAAGATGTTGAATGTCCCTCACTTTGCCATTTTCTTTGCGCTGTATGTATTATGGATTGTTAAAACATCAGTATGATCTGTGTGTAAACTTATGCAAGACAGTCTGTTAATTTCTCCCTTTACCTCCCCTGCGTGGGATGGCATTATAATGCATAAGCTTTGTAACTGTACTGTTGAAAACTTCAATAAAATATTGAAACAAGAAGTGACATTGATTGTACACCACCACTCCTGGCAGAATAATTTGGTAAAATAGTTTTTTCCATAATAATTGTATGCTTAGCATTGGTGAGAGCTTAGATGAGCTAAGTATTGAGAACATGGTTAGGATGTGGGGACTGATGGGGGAGGGGGAAAATTTTGAACCTATTCACCATGACCAGGTTCCAAATGATTTAAGCGGTCGGCACTCATCAAAAGGTTGTGAACCCCTGCACTATACCAACAGGAAACCTGCACAAGCCACATGGTGAGAACCCTACCAGGGCCCCATGCAAATGGTGATGTCTATAATGCTGATGGCAGACCTTATTTGTTGTATTTATACGGTAAATGCTTTTTCTTTCTGTATTTTTCTACGAAACTTCTAATACAAGATTGAAAGCGGGCTTCTGGGAATGACAGGCATATTTTGCCAAGCAAACCAGTTCATTAATTTTGCTGGTAAAACACTAAATCAAGTCAGTGGCCAGCGAACGGCGGAAGCAGGGAGACGGGTTGCCATGGCGACATAATGCTTTGATAGATAGTGAGTGACAGGTATTAAGTGTCAGAGAAACGCTTCAAGGTTTCATAGTTCCGACTTAATATTTTATTGTCCTGTATTATGTTAAGTCTTCATCTCTTCACATTAGATCAAGCGCCTTGTTTTAGAAAGCGGCTAATGCTCGCCTGGATAGTGCCACATTAGCCGCATAAAGAACGATGCATAAATAGTGTGGCCTAGGTGTCCCAGAGGTATGTTTATGGTACAGGCCCGTTTGCTTGCCCTATGAGGGAATCCCCCCTCAGCACAATTATGCTGCATGGGGAAGTGAAGAATCAGAATGTATTATTATTATTATTAATAATAATAATAATAATATTTATATATAATCTTCTGTGGCCCTTTACAATGAATCATATTTATTCACTAGACACATACACATACTAGGAAATTCAAAAATCAGGGGCGTAAGTTTAGGGGATGCAGGGGTTATGACCGCACCGGGGCCCAATGGTCAGGGGTCCTCATCATTGTTGCTCCTCCATCTTATTTATCATATTTTTGCTCACTTGGCATTATTTAGATAAATGAAGAGGCATTTGTTTTTTCTGTTTCAGTCTTTAGTTGTCTAGTTGTATCCAATTCAGTTAAAACTTTCCTGTACAGGCCGTGAAAGGGTACTATTTAAAGCGGACCTTCACCCTGAAAAAGAGCAGAGCTTATATGTTTCCCCAACCCTGAGCATACAGATTGCTCACATTAAAAATCATCCTACCTACATCTACTGCATGTTATGAGCCTTTAAACATCCAAGATGGCGGCTCATGGAGCATCAGGCAGCCTGCAAACAGGAAGTGCCTTCTGACTGTATCACTCTGCATTCTGGGATTGCTGTCCTTTCCCTGACCCCAGCTTTGCTCTGTCTGCGCAAAGCACAGCTATAACCCGCCCCCTGTACTTTAACCCGCTCTCCTCTCCTCAGTATGAGTCCTGAACAGAGTTGCAGCCCGGTGGGGGAAAGAATAATAACTAAGTGACTATATTAATTTTAGATGCTGGGGAATAGTTTTTTAAGGGTTTGGGCTTTTCATTAAATCATGCTGAAGGTCTGGTTTAATGTTCACACAAGGGCCTCATCACATTTAGTTATGCAACTGCCAAAAATGGAATAGATTACTTACCAGATAGAGGCATCCCAGGTTCACTCTGGGGTAGGGTTGTAAGTAGACTTTAAAGCGCACCATAACCCACAGACCTTGTGAAATACATTTGGCCAGAGCCCCTACCGATACTCCCTTCTTAGGGTGTAAAACTAGAGATTAATATTTTCACATTGTCCTGGAACCTTTTTTTACTGTCCCTCTTTGTAAGATGGCAGGGGATCAGCCAATGCATAGGCACACACAACAGTGGCAATGAATAGAGGAGGTGGAGCTTTACAGCTAAAACAGGCGCCATTATCTGGGATTTGATTGAAGCAGGAGCAGTGAAAATTGGCAAAAGATACTCTGCACAGGGGGAGCAATTCAGGGGATACTACTTTTAGCCAAGTCTTAGCTAATATTGACAAACACAGACGAGCGTGCTGATTGGACGAGAGCTGGTATGTGCGCCATTGGGCCGGAGAAAGGTGTTTTTTCACTGGGCAACCTGGAGGGTTTCACACAGCGGGGCATCAGGAGCAAAGACCAAAACCTGGGATAGTCAAAATCCCAGGTTTTGGTCCACTTCAACGAATCACACAAAGAAGGAAAACAACTCACCTACTCCATTGCTATCCTCTGCCTCAGGTGTCACCCCAAGGCTTGTCTCTCTGCAGCTGGCCAGAGGACACAGATCCTCTGTCCTGCCAGCTCACCTGCCACCATTCACTCCCTGCTGCTTGTAGCTCCTCCCTGTGGCAGGGAGCAACCTGGTAGGATTTGTGTCCTCCGTCTGGTTGCAGAGTGGCGTGGGACACCTGAGCTGAAGATTGTTGAGTAAAAAGTCGAGTCAGTCACCTGCCCGCCGGCTCCCCGCCGCTCTGGTCCAGCAGCAGGCACTGTCTCAGCAGCATCAGAAGCCAGTCTCTTACTGTGCTGGAACAGTGACCGCCAAGCTGTGCCTAGACACATGCGCGCTCCCGCATAGCAAGAGGGGAGCAGGGGAAGCCGGTGTGCAGGTAAGCAACAGTCAGTTTATTAAAAAATGAATTTCAGGGAAAATTCAATCAGCACGAATCCCAAATAAATTTTATTTCACACCGAATTGAAGTTTCCCTGAAATTAGGAGTGAATTATGGGGGGACGTGGATTAGAAAGAATTGGTTTACTCATCATAAAGCTGTGCCTTGATATACCTTTCCGATGTCAGCCATGACCCAGAAGGTAAAGAAAGCGTCTTTGCTTAGAATACCTAAGTCTGAGATTTTGAGATGCTTTAATGCCTTATTTTAAACAGGGAGGATACGATAGGAGGAAGTTAGCGTGTGCCTGGACAGGGACTTTAAGACTAATGCTGGCGGGCTGAGATTAATTGAAATGCTTGACTGTGCTAGCGTTCCATACGTCTTCAGCTAACACAAACCCACCCACACTCCCAAAATAAAGGAGCCAAACAACCACTTCTTCGGAATTGATGGAATTTTAATTGGCCACAGCCTCAACATAAAACATAGCAAATAACAATTAACATTGCACTCCCGATCTCCCCGATCCAGGTCTGAGATTCCAACACCCTACCTACCAACAGAAGGGGAGGGGAGGCGGCCCGAAGGCTCACCAACCTCCCGGAATCTGAAACAGAAGCCAATTCGTGAGCCCGGCCGCATCCCTCCTAGGCCTGGAAGCTCAACGGGGCTAACTGCCAAGATCCACATTCACCCCTTCCCTTAGTCCCTCCCCTCCCCTTAAACTCAGTCACCTATCCTCCTGGCCCGTTTCCGCCGAAACAGCCGCTTCCTTGTAACCTACCCCCACTTTCTGTGCCATCTCAGACCTGAACCGAGCAGAGGAGACCGCCAAAGCTGGACGGCGCTGAAGCCTTAGCGCCGCCCAGCCCGCCACCTCTCCACTGCCAATTCAATTCGCTCCTTAAGGAGGAGATTAAATAAATCTAACCCCAACCCGTTTAGATGCACCCCATCAGCCCTGTAGAAACCCCGGATTCCTTCCACCTCCACATGGCGTGCACTCAGCCCTCCATTCAACCTAACGAACCGGGCAATTGCCCTATTCACCTTGATACGCACCCGTTCTATCGCTCCTGGATCCCGCGCATGCCTCCACTCGTACCGAGGAACTATCTCAGACCAAACCAACACTACCCCGGGAAATTCCCCTAGAAAAAACAAGAGGTCCCTAGTGATCGATTTGATCAGCTGCCTCATCGGCACCTGGCCCAAATCATTCCCCCCCGCGTGACACACCAACACCCCTGGAGGACCCCACTTCGTTGCCGACTTCAAGACATGCTCTCTCATGTCCCGCCACTTCAACCCCCTGATGCCGGCCCACACCAGCTTCGCTCGATCCCCCGAAATGCCGAGCTGTTCGCCGCTCCTTCTCACCGCCGCTCTCTGCGCCGCCCAAAAAACAAATGAGTGGCCGACCACCAACACCGAGCACGCCGAGTCTAAAAGAAAATAACATTAGTAACGGTACCGACACTTCCCCCCCCCCACCATGCTGTTATACCCGCTCAATTCTCCCTGGACGAATATAGGACATAAACCTTTTTGACTCCCATCTCCCCAGCTTTTTAACGAGGTCCACCGGCAACCCCAATCTCGCCGCCTCCGTCGCCGCTCCTATGCGAAAAGAGTGAGTGCCATACTCCCTGCTAGACAACCCCATTGCCGCTAAGCATTTCCGAAACACGGCCAAAAACTGGAAGCGCGACAAAAAGGTCCCATCCTCGTGCATGAACAATGGCCCCCCCGTAAGTGGCCTAATGCCCAGAAACCCCCTTAGCGCGAGAACCGGACATGACACATTCGGCCCCAGCTGACCCAAAAATATACTCACCCCTCTACCTTCCTGGTCCGTCTTCGACACGCGAATCCGAATCCAAACCCCTTCCCCCGAAAAAAACACATCATCCACCTGGAGGCCACCTGGCTCCCGCTTGTTCCGGCTAACTAGTTCCCCCACCCGTAACGCCCCAAAAAACGCCACCGAAAATGCGGCTTGAAAAAGCCGTACCTCAAATCCCGACGAACACACCTGAGTAAGCCGACCCATGACCCCTTGTAAAATCTCCCAGGAAACCGGACGCCTCATATCCACTGACTTATGCTCCCTGCGCCACCCCTTCAGAGCCTGCCTTACCCAAAACATTTTTGTAAAATCTTTCCATCCCGCCAACTTACACAAAAAAGCAAGGGCCGCCAGTTTTTTGTCTATTACCGACGGGGACTCCCCCCCTGCTAATAGTTCCCCCACATACCAGACAAACAGGTCCTGCCTCTCTCCTTCCACGAGCGGAACACCAAACTCCCTCTCCAGCTCGAACCATCGTCTCCACACCTTCGAGTAGCCCCCCCACGTAGAAGGCGCAACCGACCTCTGAATTAGCTCGAACCACCGGCTCAAACGATCTCCCTCAACCACTCCGGGCACACTTCGCCGACCGCGTTCGCCTTGGGCGCCAAGCTCCGAAACCGATCCCACTGCAAACGAGAAAGAGCATCAGCCACCCCGTTCTCAACCCCCGGCACATGAACCGCCCTGAACCATATGTTACACCGCAGACATGCCAGTACCAGCTGGCGCAACAATACGACGACCGGGGGGGATGATGACGTTTGAGAATTAACCGCCGCCACTACCGCCGTGTTGTCTGAGCGGAAACACACCGCCTTGTTCCTTAAAGACTCCCCCCATAGGACCATCGCCACCACCAACGGGAACAACTCCAAAAAAGCCAGGTTCCTGATCAGCTCCGACTCCGCCCACCTCCTTGGCCACGATCCAGCACACCACCTCCCCTTCAAATAAGCTCCAAAACCTGCCGAACCTGCCGCATCCGTAAATAATTCCACCTCATCGTTCGATCTCATGGGATCCAACCAGTACCCCAGGCCATTGAACGATTTCAGGAAGGAAACCCACATCCTCACATCCTCCTTTAGCTCCGCCGTTAGACGAATAAAGTGATGCGGCTCCTTAATCCCAACTGTCGCCAACGACAACCGGCGCATAAACACCCGCCCCATCGGCAACACCCTGCAGGCGAAATTCAGCTTGCCCAGTACTGACTGTAGCTGCTTCAGCCGAATCTTTCTAAGCCCGAGAATCCCCTCCAGCCCTGTTTCCAAATCCCGCACCTTGTCCGCCGGCAACCTGCAAACCCCCTCCACCGTGTCGATCTCGATCCCGAGAAACTTGATGGATGACGCCGGGCCCTCCGTTTTCTCGTGCGCCACCGGCACCCCAAACCCCCGAAACACCTCCAGCATGCTTGCCAGGACGAGCTCGCACTCCCTTGACTCTGCCGGCCCCACACAAAGAAAATCGTCCAAGTAATGCGTTATGGACGCCCCCCCGACCTTCTCCTTCACCACCCATTCCAGGAACGAGCTGAATGCCTCGAAGTATGAACATGAGATTGAACATCCCATCGGCAGACAGCGGTCCACGTAATACCCCCCCTCAAAGAAGCACCCCAATAAATACACACTCTCCGGGTGAACTGGCAACAGCCTAAACGCCGCTTCAATATCTGTTTTGGCCATGAGCGCCCCCGGGCCCGCTTCCCGCACCATTGCCAATGCAAAGTCGAATGACGTGTACGCCACTGACGACAACTCCCGGTCGATGCCATCGTTGACCGATCCCCCTTTTGGAAAGGATAAGTGGTGAATCAGGCGAAACTTCCCCTTTTCCTTTTTTGGCACTACGCCCAATGGGGACACCACCAAACCCTCCACTGGTGGATCGATAAACGGCCCCGCCATCCGCCCCAAAGTTACTTCTTTTTCCAGCTTCTGCCTCACCACCTCCGGGTGTAGCCTGGCTGACTTTAAATTTTTTACCTCCCCCCTTTTCCCGGGGGGTGCCTGACATGGGATCCTAAAACCCTCCCTAAAACCCTCTGCCAGCAATTGCGCGGCCCGCCGATCCGGATAGTTATTTAGCCACGGGAGCATCACCTCTCCTTTCACTGGCGTTATCCCTCTTGGCAGGGCCTTCCGGGAACCTCTTGAACCCCCCCCGTCCTTTTCTGAAACAGCGCCCAACGGAGTGACTACCCCCGCAGGCTGAGCATTCGTGCCGAAATTTACACCCAGCACCGAACTTACACTGGGAATCATTAAACGCCCAGCACACTCCTTTCCTTGTTGCTTCCGCCACCCCTGGAGTGGACGAGGTGGCGCCCCCCTGAAAGGGCGACGAGCTGGCCGCAGCAGAATAAACCCCCCCCCGGGAGTTCATAACCCGCAACCACAGCCCAATGTCCCTATGATCCCAGCCCAACTCGGCACACACCGACATCCGCTGCCGGAATTGCTCGTCATACCTCAGCCATGCCATCCCCCCATAGACCCGATGTGCTTCCCATATATTATCTAGGTAGCAGAACAGCGGAGAGCAATTCTCCGGGTTCCTTTCTCCCACTACACTCGCCAAGATCGCAAAAGCCTGTAGCCAGTTCCCGAACGTCCTCGGGATCAACCTAAAAGCCCTTCTGTCCTCATCCTCTTCTTTAAAGTGCTCCCTTCCCCTCCCCCATCTATCAGCTCCAAAACGTTCAAGAGGGAGCAGTGTAAAAATATCTACGTACTCCCGCCTCCAAATCCGCTCCTTAACCTCCGGCTTCAGGTGGCCCCCCAACGGGCCCTCGAAACAGATGTACGAGTGCCCCTTAGCCTGATCCGAAACTGATGCCCCCCTTTTTTCAACCTCTGGACCAGGTCCCTTATCCACCCCTACTCCCCGATCCGCCGGCACTGCCCCTGTCTGCACCCCCGCCGGCCTGACATCTCCAACCATCTCCCGGGGAACTCCCCCCCTCGCCGGAGCTGGGTCCCACACCCCCCGCGGGTCCACCGCCGACTCCAAACCCGTAGCCTCCCATCGATCCAATAACTCCCGCATACCTGTTATAAACCCCCCTAACCCGCCGGAACCACCCCACCCGGCGAGCCCCTCAAACCCCGAGTGCGACACATTGTTGGATGCGCCGATCTGTAAAGGCTCACCTTGATGAATGGCCCCGCCGCTCGGGGTGCCCTCCCCACGACCATCGTCCAGAGATCCGGAGCCCGACTGACCCCGGATCCCGCCTCCTGCCGAATGTCCTGGCGCGCTCCTCGACCCCGGTGCCGCCGCTGGAGCTCCGAACGAAGATCTCGTCTGACCCGCGCTGGACGCCGCAAGCCTGGCCGACTCAGCGCGAGCTTCTCCGGCCCATTGTCCTGATGCTCCGACCGCCGTTCCACTCCGGATCCCTTCCTGATCGGACATCGCCTGCTGAGAAAAAAGAAGAGGAGAGGAGCCTGTCCGTTCCATGCAACCCCCCCCCCGTGAGCTGGGACGCAGCGCTGGATCGTCCGTGGCGCGGGGTGCGCCAAAAGGAGTGGACGCCAGCCGAGCCAGGCCCGGGAGCGGGGATGCCAGCTCGAAAGGCCAGGCCCGGAGCTGGTCGGGGGGAGGGGTTGCTGACCCCCCCCGCGGCCCTGAAAGGATATGGGGTGGCCGCGAGCGGGACGCCAGGAATGGGGGGGGCGTGGGGGGTGGTGGAGGAGAAGTGCGCCGGGCATCCCGAACCGGGATACCCGCAGGGGCCAGGGGGTGTGCTGCTTGAGGGGTCCCCCATGCCTCGAAACCGGCGCTGGGGGCCCCTGTACTTTCCCTTGAGGGGGCCCGGCCAGCGTCTGCAAGGACGCTGGGGCCCCCCCCGTTTTGTCCCCACCCGGGAATATTCGGGGGCCCTGTGGCATCAAAAGAGATGCCCAGGGCTCCTGGACCTGCCGTAAGGGGGGCCTGCCCAGCGTCCGGGAGGACACTGGGGGCTCCCCATCTTTGGCCCCTGGAGTGTGTTGATTTAGGAGCCCCATAGGCGTCACACCAGACGCCTGGGGCTCCTGTACATATATGCGGGGGAGCCCCGCCAGCGTCCGCAAGGACGCCAGAGGCTCCCCCACCGTGTCCCCCCCGCCTGCCTTTCCTCCGAGCCCCGGAGGCGTCAGCACAGACGCCCGGGGCTCCAGCACTAGAGCAGGCGGCACCGCGCCGGCCGCCTGCTCGCTTCTCTGTCCCGGCCGGGGCAGAGCTCCGCCCCCCGCCTCCCTCTCGCTGCAATGGAGGGGGCGGAGCCTCTCCCCGCAGCCCGGCCGAGGACAGGGCTTCAGATGGGGGCCCAGGATCCCGGCGCGCGCGGCCACTACGGGACCGTGGCCGCGCCGCCGCCACAGGTATGCTCGGGTCCCTGGGGGAGGGGGGCACCGCGGCGGGAGGAGGGGGGGGAACTCGGGCCCCCGCAGCCCGCCGGGAGCGGGAGGGGGCCGCGCTCGCCTGCCCGGAGGGGCCAGCAGGCGAGCCCGCGATTAAAGGGGGGCTCCCCCGCCGCCTGGTGCGGCGAGGGGGTGAGGGGCTGAGGCGGGCGACTGCCCGCCTCACCCGACGGGACCGCCCGGGAGGAGGGGGCGGCGGGGCGGGGGCCGGGGCCAACAGACTCCTCACCCAGCCCTCGCCTCGCCGCTCCACCTCCCGACGCAGCATCTCCATGATGGGTTCCATGCTAGGGGGCTGGACGGGCGTCAGTACTGACCGCACGTTCCAGCGAAGAGATCAGGGGCCAAAGAGGAAGAGGAAGGGGGGACCTGACCCTATATACTCCCCCCCCCCCCTCCCCCGAGGTCACTTCCCCTGATCTCTTCCCCCAATCCCATGGCTGGTCAGCTTCCAACAGGAAGCGCAGGCCAGTCATGGGGCTGCCAGCCCTAAAAGGGCCGGCGCCCTTCTTTACATTAGGAATCTTGGCATACATTACAAATGGAGAAACATAAAAAGGTCCTTTTAGCTTTACAATGAATTGTAGGCAGCGGGGCTGCACTCCTTAAGGAAAGTGTAGGTGGGCTGATTATATGACATCACAGTCAATACTTGTTATGACAGCCTTTATGTACATGTGTGAGAAATGACATACTAGATGAGGGGTTTTTGACTCTTACAATCTGTTAATGATCCTTACAGTATGCTACATGTGTCCCTCATTGAAAGGCTTCCAGCAACTGTGATCGTTAATGGTGGTTCTGCAAATAAATTACCCCACAAGAGCTTTCTAAACAGACGCTGAAATTAAAGGGACACTTCAGGCAAAACGGAAAATGATGTATTAAAATTCACACAGGAGACACAGGAAGTGTTGTTCAGAGGTGTGTTTAAAATGCAAGGTTTAAATAGATTGTGAAATGTAACGAAATAAGCTACAGGAAGGTTAATGAAAACACAGACAGCTAAGGCAACGCCAATGCACAGTACATATGTAGCCCACTCATGGGTGGAACCTAAATAAGTGTCAGGATTTGACCCTTACCTTGGGCCGGGAATTAAAAAAAAAAAAAATGTAAATTTACCCTCTGATACTGATAAGTCCCGGCACAAAAAAAGCTGACAATAACCTTTCTTGTTAGGGTTTAGGTGGAAAATTAGCCTCCTGGGGTTTTTACAACTTGCAATCGAATGCAGTGGTGAGTGTTCTTAATCGACTGCCAGATAGCTAAACTTTAACCATTAGCCGCCCAGGTGGCCTGGCCATCAGCGTCGCCGAAGGGAGCTGAGCGAAAGCGAGCGCACTGATTGGTCGCTCAGCCATTCAGCGTGCTCGTTCTCATCCAAGTCTGCACCGTGGAAGCAACAGGAAGGTGAGTGATTGGGGCGACCTGGGGGTATACATACAGAGAAGCATCCCAATTTTCTCCCATGCACACCATTACTCCTAGTCCGGAGCTGAAGCTCTACTGAAAGGCTTCATCCAGGTCCCTCACACCACCAGCACCTCACGCGGCATCACTCTCATTGGGCATCTCTTTCTGTCTCCCTCCGACACAGCAACACCCACGCCATCAGGCACGGTGAGCTGCCACTCCCCCCCCCCGTCCACTGCAGTGAATAGAGGGGGCGCGGTAGCTCACCGTAATCTTCACACAAAATGGCAAAATGGTATTTGCAGAGTCTCAATATATCAAGGGGTTTATAGTAGACCAGCATACACTATTTACGTTCACAGTACTTAAGTCAATAACTGAATGCACTTCAACCAAGTCTGAAGCTAAGTTTCAAAAGTCTAGGAGAGAGTCTAAGAGAAAAGTAATGTGCTTTTCTTATGATGACAGCCTTCCAGCACATGGGCCCACAACTCCACAAGAAGGAGGTGAGCCCCATCTGTCAGCATGAAGACCCAGATTCCCTAACAGAACTCGGTCTCCTGGTTGCAAGTTGTCATGTCCCACAAAGTGTGTTTATAATATATATATATATATATATATATATATATATATATTACCCAGGGTAACTGTTTAATATAATGTTTATTTACATAGGCTGGGCAGTATTTCTTTAATTCCCCTTGTCCCTACCTGGCTCCCTTAGTCTTGCTGTGATGCAAGTAGCTCCTCCCTTTTTCCTGTCTCCCTCAGCCATTTGCTAGTTTGCATCCAAGCAGTGCACACCTGCTGCTCGCTTCAGCCTACAGTCTTTTTACCTGCTGCTGCTGTTATGGGTTACATCACAAGTTTCCTGTTGTATTGAACGTACATTTGAAGATTCCTGCTGTAAGACATGTTTATTCAAGATTCTGTACTGAAATAAAGCTTTTGAAACGTATTTACGTGATCCACAAGCAGCCGAGTAAGCTATCTGCCAAGCCTTATGGAGTAAAGCCATCACAGACACACACAGGGAAGGTGGAGCTGTCTACAGGATTCACTTTACTGCCATCTGATGAGTCAGAATTCAAGTCATGAATCTTCACTTTCGTGTCATATCTGACCTTTGCTGGTGCATTTGACGAGTAGAAGATTTGGCTTGTTCATATGCCTTCTTTAAGTCTCTCTTTAACCTTTCCACATAGCTTGCATGGGATTGAACAAAAGTGTCATCTGAAGTAACGCCAAAAGCCATATCCACAGAAGTGCTTCTCTTTCACACATGAAGTCATGTGAGAACCATGTAGCATAATTCTTGGTCCTGTTGTAGGCATGTACTATAATGACAGCCTTCCAGCACATGGGCCCACACCTCCACAAGCTGTGTGTGAGCCACTCTCTCTCTAATGCAATGCAGCTGTATTATCTATACCCATGACTCCGTACAACACTTCAGCAGGTAGGAGATGCCCTCCATGTTCCATGCAAGAGACCAGCACTTTCCTTTTCAGCCACAGGAGACCCGATCCTTGCTGCCAGCCCAAGGACAAGTCCAGAGAGAATGCCCCAGTCACATGCTTCTTCCTCTCCTCCCTCACATCCTGTCTTTTCCTCAAGCATGCTGGGATATGTAGTTTAATGTGCTTTTGTTGGGTAATAGGCCATCTCCAAGTTTGTTATGGTTAAAAGACATTACAATGTTGCAAACCTGCCAGGCTCTCTGCTGAAAGACTACACAGAGAGCATTAAAGCGGACCTTCACCCTGAATAAGAGTCTATCTTATATGTTTCCCACACCCTGTACATACAGATTGCTCGCATTAAAGTGGACCAACACCCAGGAATTTCACTATCCTGGGTGTTGGTCCACTTCTGCGGGGCACCCCGACAAGCTGAGGCCGCCGCCTCTCGCGCGTCCCTCTTACAGGGAGTGCGCCTGCGCCAGCCATTCACAAATGGCCGGCGCGGGTGCGTGTGAGAGGCGGCGGCAGCAGCGGCGGCCCGCGCATGCACCGTTGGAACGAGAGAGGATAAGGTTTGTGGCCGTCTGGGGGGGTTTCACACAGCAGGGCATCCCGATTTCGGATGCCCCACGGGGAGGGAGCTGATCGGCCCGGGAATCCCATAGATTCCCGGGCCGATCAGCGGTGGGTGTTGGTCCACTTTAAATATCATCCTAGATGGCGGCTCATGGAGCATCAGGCAGCCTGCAAACAGGAAGTGTCTTCTGACTGTGTCGCTCTGCATTCTGGGATCGCTGTCCTTTCCCTGACCCCAGCTCTGCTATGTCTGAGCAAAGCACAACTATAACCCGCCCCCCTGTACTTTATCCCACTCTCCTCAGTATGTGATCCTTCTGAGGCAAGATGGCTGCGCTCATATCCTAGAGATCTGAACAGAGTTGCAGCCCAGAAAGAATAGTAAGAGACTAAAAACTTAAAATATATACATTTTAGATGTTGGGGAATAGTTTTTTAAGGGTTTGGGCTTTTCATGAAATCATGCTGAAGGTCCGGTTTAACAAATGCTCAGCATAGCTTTTAGCAGGGCTCTACACATAGTTATAATAATAATAAGTACAATATCAAGCAAACATACAATAAGGAAAGGATGCCACTTTTAACCAGTGCAAAGTTATGGCAATACGGTGCATGCCCCACATCAGGATGATATTACAGGCAGTAAGATTGCTTGTATTTGTCTCTTGAGCCTCATAACATTATGATTGTTCCACCCACAAACCCTGATCTACCCTGTACATTTGATTGACTTGTGGCATGTTTTAGATTAAGAATTATTCATTTAGGCTAGGCAGGGGAGGGTGTCAGGGCAGTTGGCCTACAGGGCAGAAAATACCAACCTACCCCAGTCTACCTATATCTGGACCCTTAACCCCATGGCATCATGTTTGTTCTCCCCTGAAGACTATGATCATGACCCTGTCCACCCTTTTAAAGTGCAAGGAAAAGACAGGCCCCTCATCCCCTCCTTTTGTGCTCAATCATGGGGAGGAGGTAAGTAAGAGGCACATACCAGTATGGGTCAGTAGCACCACAGGATGGGTGAGGAGGGGGCAGAATTGTTACCTTCCCACACTGAGCGATATTTTGCCAAGAAACTACCCCGCTGTCTGTATCTTGCCCTGAGCCCCATGATATTTTTTGCCCGTCCTTCTGTGATCTCTGCTGTCAGCGGTATTTGACAAAGCAAAACAGAGGAAAATCGGTTCTGTCATTTAACGTGCCTCTGTTCACCCCTTTTGGTGTCTTCATCTTCTCTATTCTCAGCCAGCCTCCACCCCCCCCCCCCATTCTCCCTTCCTGCCATCATTCGCTTCTATTAGCATTGTGGCGTTATAAGTACATGTCAAGGTATGCTGGCTTCCAAATCACCAGCTCTAGCTGAGCCAGAGCAAGCTCTGTTCCTTGGACAGGTTCCAGCTGTTTGTGTCTGCGTTTAACCCTTCTAGTAGTGAGGCTCTGACAATATCTTGCGGCGCCCTGTGACGCCAGGAGCCAGGCACTGCAGAGAGATAAGAAAATCTAAAGCTAAAATAACCCCTGTCGTATTAAAGAAGAGCCTCATTTCTACTGCGGCGTGGTAACTGAAAAGATGGTATCATAGCACCAGGGACAGAACATGAGACATGATAGCAGCGGCGAGATGGGGTTGGTAATTGTCAGATGGTGGCGGAGTTACAAAAGAGGATTGGGGGGAAAAATGAGGGAATTAGTCGCTCCGTACTCTCTGTTTGACCACAAACCGAAGGTGCTGGAATGATGACTGCAAATCCTTCGTGTGGATAATGAGCAAGGTGACATGAAATCCGGCTTCAAATGCCATCACCCACCGTGCAAACCGAGAAACAAGAAAGAAGTACAGATCAGGATGACTTAGGGCACATAGTTTCAAAACTGTCTCTGTAAAACTTCTATAGAAATACAGATCTGTGTTCAGAATAGAAAGGGGGACTTAAGAATTGCCCGGAGAGAGGTCTGAAAAAAAACAGGAAAATGATAATGAATATGGTCGTTAGGGCTGGATTTAACATCAGACACAATCAAGAGAGTCACTTAAAATGGCCTGTAACCTAAAAAAGCAGAGCAGGGCTCCCCAACCTGTAGCTTAGGGGCCACATGTGTCTCCTCAGTTGCCTGCTAAACCAGATATCTGTCAACACCCTGCATGGGGTGCACCAGTTGCGCACCTGTACTGAGACCAAGTGGGGCAGCAGTGTTGGACCTGTTTTGCTTTTTATTATTATTTTATATCTCAGTAGTGGTTCAATGGAGATCATTCAGAGTCGCTCCGGTCATTTAAGGGAGTCAGGGCTAGCACCACATTGCTGTATTGAGTCTACCCTCACATCCTGGAGGGAGGGAGCCTTTTGATAGTTTGCCTCAAGTAGCAGAGAGGCTAGGTTCACTCCTGGAGTTAATGCAGATTCAGCCAGGTGGACTTGGGTGGGTAACTTGAGGGGGTGCCCTAGAAGGCCAAGGGGGCCCCATCCTTGTTGCTCCTCCACCCATTTTTTTTATCTTATTTGTGTTCACTTATTTAGTAAACCATTGTGTCCCGTGCCGGCACTGCTTCCTGGAGGCGGGCGGCGAAGCAGCTGACAGCTGATTGGGGGGCAGTCGGGGCGGGGGCACTTCTTGGTTGCACTGGCGACCCCGCGGGAGCACCGCGGGCACGCGCATGCACGCCTGCCTGCTAAGTTAAAAATGAAACTGACAGATGATCAGTGGAGGGGGGGGCGCGGGGCCGGGCTGGAGATGGTATGGTGTAGATCGGATCTGCTTGGCAACCTGCGGACATGCCCCTTTGCATCAGAGCTGTAGCTGCGCCCGAGGCCAGTGCCTCATTCGCCTCATGGCTGCTACGGCTCTGCCACATATGTATTGGTAAACATCCTTTCCTGCCCAGGAGACTCCCCCAAACTGAAACAGCAGTTTAGGAGATTACAGATAGGATACAACTATGCAATATGATTGCATAGTTGTAAGGGGTTAATTTAAAAAAAAAAAATTACATAGGGCCCCCCTATTTTTTGGGGAATTTTAATGGTTAAAAACCCTTAAAATCTCCCCCCAAAAAATTACGTAGGGTCGCCCTTACCCAGTATTACCGACCCGGACCAGCTATGGGGGCTTGTAAAACAGAGCGCAGGGGCCAGCGTTGGTGGCCCCTGGCCCTGCAGGCTACTAGCCCACATAGCCACTAAGTGGCCCAGGCCCTTCTGCCCCCCCCCTGGCTGTTGGGGAGGCAGGTAATGGGGGGCTGGGGGTTATGGCAAGTCACCCGCTAGCCGCAGGTGATTGCCAGCCCCAGAGCCTTGTGAACTGGTATAAGGGGTCTCATGGACCCCTTACCAGTTCACAAATAGTTAAAAGTAAAAAAGACACCACACAATAAAAATATTTTATTATTCTTTTTTTCACTTATACTTACCTCCCATTCAGTGTCCCGCGCCGCTGCAGATGACAGTTGTCGGTAATGATTGGAGCAGGACTGGTGGGAGGCAGGGGATCAGAGCCTCCCTGCCTCCCACCCTCCCTGCTCCGATCGCTACCGACAACTGACAGATCGGAGCCAGGAGCCGGGTGCCGGTATACAAGGAGCGAGATGACGTAATCCCGCTCCTCCCACAAGTGGGCGGAGCTAGGGGTGGGGCCAGCGCCGGCCGAAGAGGATGGTGAGGGTCCGTTGCTGGGTCCTCACCCGAAGCGTGGTAAGTCCAGGGGGGGATCTTAGCCCCCCCTGGTGAAGAGAAGACATCGGAGGAGCGATTGGGCTGTCAGGTGAGTTTGTGTCATTTTTAATTTTTTTTTTTCTTTCAGATGGCGCGGCGGAAGCGGGGGGGGGGGCTATTCCGGGACCCCTCCTGAAGATCAGAGACCTGAGGGCGGAAATCGAACAGGTGATACTTGAATCACTGGCACTTTCAAACGAGGGGTCAGGTAAGTCTGTATCTTTGTTACTTTTTTTTTTTATGGGGCTCTAAAGTCAGCT
The DNA here is from genome assembly GCA_027917425.1 of Gastrophryne carolinensis. NCBI lineage: Eukaryota > Metazoa > Chordata > Amphibia > Anura > Microhylidae > Gastrophryne > Gastrophryne carolinensis. Next base: position 200,413,325 of record CM051235.1, read on the forward strand.
ACGTGAGTCTCACGTAGCTGCCACTTAACGGTTGGAGAGGCAGCTACGTTAGACTCACGTAGCTGGCACTAGAAGGGTTAATGCAATGAGCACACTAAGCAGTGATAACAAACATTTGGCTATGATGGAATATGAATGAATACAAATGTTGTTCTGAGAAGTGGCTTACATTGAGTTACACACAGAGATAAAATAGTCAGTTACCTTAACATGCAGATGTAGAATAGTGATGATGAGCTCCCACATGGAGGTGAGTGGCAAGCTTATTGATGACACCTCCAGCACTCATGTAGGGTGACCTCCCCAGAAGTGACAAAAGCCTAGCCCAGCATCATCCCCCTTTATGCCGTGAGACCCTTTCACTCCCTCCCTTCTGTGGGACGGATTGTCCCCTTCCACTATTGTGGAACCTGCTTTAGAACATAAAACCCTTTAGGGGTTATACCTTTGGGCAGGGGGGTCATATGGCTCTGGATATGGCACCAAAAGATTGAGCTGACTGCTGGGCATCTGATGAGCCCAATTTCTTTAGGTTCCCCTGGTCGCATGGCCCTAAGAATTCTATGTCTAAGTGCGGTTTTGTGGGCCCATTCTAGTTCTGTTTCTGGCTTGGTGCTGGGACACACAGTGGTCGGATTTGTGTTAGTGTCGGTTGTCTGAGTTTCTTGTCTTGATGTGGGGAAGCTCACAGACAGAGGTCACATCGGCTTCAGTCTCAGCAGGGCCTTCCCAGCCCAGAAGTGTGAGGGAATCAGCAGGCAGTCTGTGAACTGCGCTCAACTCACAAATGCTAACTCTCCTTCCTGGGGGAGATGCATGTTTATGGCTAGAATGCCTTAATGCTACAGGAGGAAATAAAGGGTGACATTTGCTAAAAACCGAGAATCATAAAGGGGGATTCCGGGCATCAGCAATAAAATGAGAAAGAAACCTGAGAATGTCACTGTTACTGAATCACCAGATAAAAAGACAATGAAAGTCAATGGCACTTTTTACTACAGTGTAAAAAATAGTAAAATGTTCTCTAGTTCTTATCAGTAAAAAAAGTACCACTGACTTTCATTGTCTTCCTAGCTTCTCATGCTTTTTTCTCATAAAATGAATTTTTTACTACCATGAGAATTTTTTGCAACTCTTTGTGAATCAAGCCCATAGCTTTTGTTGTTGAATTGTACTCAAGGTAGAGGCTACAGCTAAATAATGTAACTATATAACACATCTCTTAATGCCAAACAACACTTTACACCTGGGAGGAATCCAGTAGAGGAGCATGATCTATGAGTAGCATTGCTACTCATGGATGGGAATGGGGATTAAACATGCAGCTGAAGTTCGTCCATCTATAATTTTGTAAATAAAAAGGATTATCATAAAAAGCCTGAGACTTTCTTGTCACAATCAAAATAATCTATAGTACATGTAATCAAATGCAAATAAAATGCACAATGAAAGCCATCCTAAAATTCAAAAAATCCAAAAGGGTTACTTTTTTAACAATACTTCAGTAAATTTGATTTAATCTGACTTCTTCAGAAGCCTCTAAAAATCAGTTTTAATGACTCATTGCAATACTAGGTATTTGTACAGTACTTTTGCTCACTTCAAAGTACTCTAGGAATAACTATGATTGCAAAAATTATTGAGATGCAATAAAAATAAAAAACTTAAAGTGCTACTGTAGGCAAAGGTCATTCTTACACCATTGCATCAGTCTACATTTGGCACTGTCCTAAACTGTTTTCTGTTTTAATTGAAGCTGAGATGACCGAGATATTGAGGATTACAGGTTCAGCCAATGACATTCTCTTTTTTATCTCATCTCCCAATCAGCTCAGCAGAGCGGGACAGGATTACTGGTCCCTCCCACCTCCCGCCCCACTCTCTGCCTCCTCCATCTGATTGCTAATTATTATGCAGTATCACAGATCCAAGAGCCACGCCCACTTTTTTCAGAAGATAAGATAAGATAAAAATGTAAACCTTCCATTTCTTCTCCAATTTAAAAATGGAAAACAGTTTAGGACAGTGTCAAATGTAGCCAGATGCAATGGTGTAACCATTACCTTTGCCTGCTGTAGCACTTTAAATTCCCTGAACCAGGCATTAAAATAAAAATAGACTATTGTCACCTGTGGCCTCCTCAGCTCCTCAATCCAGCAGCACCATCTTCATACTTACCGATGAGGTAGAACGAGCAATCCATTATCCAACACCAGGCAGACTTGGCAGTGTCCATCAAATTGGCTTTATGCTCCCAACATGTCTACACTAATCATTGCAATGGAGGGGCATGCCAAGATGAGACCTTCTGAACTTGCCTTGGCACGCCCCCTCAATTGCCAGGCTTTATGTAGGTTTAGGGAAAACATAGCCACGTTTTGATGTTTGTCTTTGTAAGAGAAGACTTTCACCTTGCCACCTTACCCCACTTCCCAGACATATGAAGAATAGAGGAGATTGTTGTCACATGCAATCAAACAACCAGTACTTACCAGAGAGGTCTGCAGTTTCTTTTACTTGCCAGCCTCCCAGAACATTTTTTTCCTTTTCTTATTAACAATTTTTGAGGCATGGTAAGATCACTCTCGTGCCAAATTTCTTCCATGGTATATCTCATGCCTTATTATTTTATTATTATTCAATATTTTGAACTATTCTCTTTACTGATACCTTTTAACAATCAGATCCCTTTGATGTGTATGCTGCTTATGGACCATGGGTGTTGCTATAAAATGCAACTAAGAAAATGTCAGGAAAATCCTGCTAGAACAGCTGAACTTTATATTGGGCTAATCAGACTCACTTTAAATGATGGGAGTTGTGTACTGACTGCTATGTAACACAAGTTTAAGTATGATTGGCTAATTCTGAACCACACCCCAATTATAAGAGGATGTAACAATTATGCAACCACATGATTTGAGGTTTGTCATTTTTATTTACCCCTCTAAATTATTATTTTTTTTTCAATTGAATGTTACATATTATGGGTCAGATTGAAGGTGGAAAAAGTTCTAAAATGATTGCCATTTATCATTATGATGTAAACATTAGGAAAGTACCCTTTACCACCAGGGATACCCTAACTTTTTAGTGTGATGTCATGGACATACTTACGATTATACATCTGCGTGGACAAAAGGTGAATATGCACCCTTTTTTACATTTTAGCCTGGACAATGTCTTTTATGCCTGGGACACATGTCATCCCAAATCGGGGTGCAGGGTGAGTGGACCTCCAGTTATTCTTGACTGGAGTACCACTATAAAGGTTAGGTGTGGTTAAAATACAAAAACACCTATACTGACCTAACCCTAAAAAAATGGTTCTAAACCATCTTCAATTTAAAAAAATTATTGTGGAAGTATTTGGCCTGTAAACTGTAACTATGGAGGGGTTGACCGGCCAAAGATCAGAGGACAACCAGGCTGGATTTGGATTGGTGGAAACCTGTCCATTCATCTTTAATTGTCATAAATCACGTAGAAAGGCCAGAGCAGGTAAAGGTCTTTTTAAGTAGCACTCGCTTTGAAGCCCGACTGTGTTTAACTCAGTTATCCTTTCATCTTATGAGCTAGAAAGCTTTACACAGGATCTTGATAATGCCGCCCGACCTTTAACCCTCACACCACCACTAGCACCACTATCGCCACCACCGGACAAATTCCACAGGTAACTGTGTGTGTATATATATATATATATATATATATATATATATATTTATTTATATTTAAAAACATGGCCCTTTAAACATGGATGCACCATTATCTAATACAAAAGCACTCAGGGGTATAGAATAGAGAAATTAAAAAAACAAAGCCAATGTATATATATATATCAACAGGGAACAAAATCCAGGACAGGTTTTGTTGTTTCTTTCCTGTTCGCCCTATTTGCTTACCTTGCAGCAATCCTGTGCATAGGCTCTCCTCCAATCAGGTTTCCTAGCTATGCATATTAATGAGTGTCTAGGAAACTTGAAAGGCTCGTTGCAAGCCGCTTCTCTTTAGCCGTGTGCACCTACGCCAGCCTTTCAGATATGCCTGGCCCATACCGTCAATCCCGATGTCAGTCACAGTAAATGCAGGTGAGTTTTTTGTTTTGTTTTTTGTTGCCTGGATAGTGCTTTTGAATTGGTGGTTTGTTTTTATTACTTTTCCGTCTGTGTATGTTTCACCTATTCTGGACACTTAGCTCATGGAGAGCGAAAATTGCTTGACTACTTCTGTTAGATCCTCATATAGAGCCGGCTGGTGGAGGGCGATGATTAGATACACACCTTCCATCTGTTCTAGCCATGTATGCTTGTCCTTTCCATTTCATCGCCCATGTCTGTCTATGGTAAATATAGTTAGGCCTATTAAAGTGAACCTAAAGTAAAAAAAAAAAGAATGGGAGCGCAAAATAATCTTGCTTCCCAACACTGCTACACAAGGAAGAGTTTACTTTTGGATTGTAATGATACAATGATTACTCTATTGTTCTTCTAAAGCCAACATAAGTAATAAGAGACATTACAGTTATACTAAAGGTAAGTCCAATTGTCCCAGGTACTGTCCCAAAACCCAATCTGTTTTAAAAAAAAGCCCTGTAGTTCCTGTGAACATTTGTGAAAGGATTGAAGCATTGGAGATGCAGAAAACAAATGAGGAGAAACAGTGGGTGTGGCAACAGCAATGTGATGTAAGCACACTGTGTGTTTTACATATATCATAGTAAAAAAAAAGTGCATTGTTGTGCATCTAGTAATTACTGCCAGCACATAAGCCTCGATCCATAGACACATTCGTCTGGACTTCCGTAGCTGTCTGTGTATGTTTTTTGTCATTTTTTTAGGTTTTTTCGTTGCATTTTTCATTCGTACGTTCGTTCGAGCTCATGCGTATATGCGCTTTCGATTGACGAAAGTAAATCGGATCCTTTGCGTTAGTTCGGAAAATGTTCCCAGCTACATCTGATAGTTTGCGTTCTTTCAGATAACTTACGTTATTGTTATGGGCTTGCGTCTCATTCAGAGAGCTGATTGCCGAGGGACCACCACCCTATAAAACCGTTTCATTTGCGATCCCCTTACGGGTCCATTTTGACTTCAGATACCTTTCTTTCAACATGTTTTGTGCCTTTGTGGAGGAACATCACAAGCTCCAGCTAATGGGCATTGAATGTATCAGCAGGGCCGAGGCCAGATTGCACCGGCGACGCATGCATATCGATGGCATGCCTGACGTTGAGCTGTTCGCTCTGATCAGACTTAATCGCGCTTCCCTCCATAAGTTTTATATGTCAAATGAAAGCCAGCACTCCTCATTAACAGACTTGCTTGTATTGTGCAAAAAATATATACATGCAGTATTCAAATTCCATCCACTAGTTTCGGGGTGTTGATACCCCTTCATCAGGGACACACAAGAACAAAGCCAAGCAGATTAACACATTCCACTTACTATTTGACCTGTAAAGGTAACCAAAATCCCGCCTGACATCATCAATGACGTCAGCAGGTCAGTGACCAATCAAAAAAAAAAAATTTTTTTTTCTTTTTTCCTTTTCTCTTTTTTTTCGCTTTTTCCCAGTTTTTTGTCCTGTATAGTGCTGATGTGCCCGGTTGGTATACATTCCCCTTCGGCCCTGCTCATACATAATAATGTTGAGCGGGCCATCTGTCACTGCCAATCCGTCGACGGACGGGTTGCAAGGCAACCTGTGTCATCGCTCTCTGCCTGCACTCGGGGAAGGCTTCCCCGTCAGTCGGGCCCAGAATCCTGCCCGGCTACCAGTGACGTCCTTGCCGCGGGGAGCCAATCCGTGCTCCGCTCTAAATGATAGAGCGAGCAGAATCTAGATTCCTCGCCTGGCGGTTACTGCCTGGGTGGCAGTGAGAGCCATTATGGCACAGGGATAAGGACCAGCCCTAGGTGTACTATCAGGATCGCAAAAATCGGGATCACAAAAATCGGGATCTCAAAAATCGAGATCACAAAAATAGGGATCGCAAAAATAGGGGCCGCAAAAATAGGGACCGCAAAAATAGGGGTCACAAAACTAAAAAATATCCAATTTGGGATTGAATCCTTCACACCCAACAACTAGTGATATTATGAATGGCTAGTCTGTGCTTATACCCCCTCTGGGTAGGGCAAGGATAGGTTAGGGGAGGAAGGGAGAGGGGGGAAGGGAAGGACGGGGGGGAAAACAGGGGGGGTTGTTTGGGTGGAGGGAATGGGGGGAGTAGGGATGGTTAGAACGGGGAGGCAGGGGGACATTTATATTGTACTGTATATGGTTAGCGTCTTTCAAGAAAGCATGAGAAGCCTGTCGTAGTGTTAAGTCCTTTCGGCTGTACTGTGTCCAGTCTATGGATCCAATATGCTTCTCTCTGCAATAAGCGGAGGTTCCTGTCACCTCCCCTCTGTGTTTTTTCTATATGGTCTATCACCATGCCTCTAAGTTCGTGGACTTGGTGTTTGCGCTTCACAAAATGGGCCGCCACTGGCTTCTCATAATCAACAGGTTCCCCGCTGTTTAATTTCCCAATGTTAGTTCTAATATCACTCCGATGTTGTTGGAACCTCCTTTTAAAGGGACCAATCGTTTTACCAATGTATGCTAGTCCATATGGGCACTTGAGAAGGTACACGCAGAATTCAGTGGTGCATGTGTATATCCCTTTGATCTTTATACCCTGTCCCGTATGTGGGTGAGGGAATTCAGGTCCCACAATTATAGAGTTACAAATGTTGCAATTATTGCATCTAAAACATCCCGTCCTTGTTGATAGTCTAATCATAGTCTTTTGGTATTCTTCTATAGGATCAACCTTTACCAAAATGTCTCTTAAGCTCCTGTTTTTTTGGTATACCTTCCGCACGGGTTTCTTCATCAGAAGAAAGCGGAAGGTATACCAAAAAAACAGGAGCTTAAGAGACATTCTGGACACTGACCTGCTGACGTCATTGATGATGTCAGGTGGGATTTTGGCGACCAAATAGTAAGTGGAATGTGTTAATCTGCTTGGCTTTGTTCTTGTGTGTCCCTGATGAAGGGGTATCAACACCCCGAAACGCTGGACGTATGGATGCATATTGGCGCAAACTAGTGGATGGAATTTGAATACTGCATGTATATATTTTTTGCACAATACAAGCAAATCTGGTAATGAGGAGTGCTGGCTTTCATTTGACATATGTTATGCGGTGCCACCGCTAGCCATTGCACCCGACCATATTGATTTGAGTAAGAGTGCCTCTGCCAATACACAAGTATGACCAAGATGCTTGGCTGCCTGCAATTTTTGGCGAACGGCTCGTTCCAGAGGCTGGGTGCCATCTCCGTGGGGATCTCCCAGCCTACGCTGAGACGCGTGCTATCCAAGTTTTTGGAAGGCATGGCTACCATTAGTAAGAAATATATTTTTTTCCTGATGACATGGTAGCCTGGAACGCGCTTAAGCTGGCATTTTATAATATCGCCGACATGCCCAACGTCATGGGTGCGATTGATTGCACCCACGTTGCATTGGTCCCTCCTGCAGCCAACGAGTACATCTATAGGTAAGTTCAATCGGTCATTTTGTTATCTAGTTTTGAACATTTGTATTATAACTATCTATTAATCCCCCTTTGTAAATTGTCCCTGTGAAACTGCTTACACTGTATATCTATTAATCCCTCCTTGTAAATTGTCCTTGTGAAACAGCTTACACTGTACAGGTCCTTCTCAAAAAATTAGCATATAGTGCTAAAGTTCATTATTTTCCATAATGAAATGATAAAAATTAAACTTTCATATATTTGAGATTCATTGCACACCAACTGAAATATTTCAGGTCTTTTTTTGTTTTAATACTGATGATTTTGCCATACAGCTCATGAAAACCCCAAAATCCTATCTCAAAAAATTAGCATATCATGAAAAGGTTCTCTAAACAAGCTATTAACCTAATCTTCTGAATCAACTAATTAACTTTAAACACCTGCAAAAGATTCCTGAGGCTTTTAAAAAAGCCCAGCCTGGTTCATTACTCAAAACCGCCATCATGGGTAAGACTGCCGACCTGACTGCTGTCCAGAAGGCCATCATTGACACCCTCAAGCAAGAGGATAAGACCCAGAAAGAAATTTCTGAACAAATAGGCTGTTCCCAGAGTGCTGTATCAAGGCACCTCAATGGGAAGTCTGTGGGAAGGAAAAAATGTGGCAGAAAACGCTGTACAACGAGAAGAGGTGACCGGACCCTGAGGAAGATTGTGGAGAAGGACCGATTCCAGACCTTGACCTGCGGAAGCAGTGGACTGAGTCTGGAGTAGAAACATCCAGAGCCACTGTGCCGCATTCCCCAGGTCAAGCCACTTTTGAATCAGAAACAGCGGCAGAAGCCCCTGACCTGGGCTACAGAGAAGCAGCACTGGACTGTTGCTCAGTGGTCCCAAGTACTTTTTTCTGATGAAAGCAAATTTTGCATGTCATTCGGAAATCAAGGTGCCAGAGTCTGGAGGAAGACTGGGGAGAAGGAAATGCCAAAATGCCTGAAGTCCAGTGTCAAGTACCCACAGTCAGTGATGGTCTGGGGTGCCATGTCAGCTGCTGGTGTTGGTCGACTGTGTTTTATAAAGGGCAGGGTCAATGCAGCTAGCTATCAGGAGATTTTGGAGCACTTCATGCTTCCAGTGGCTGAAAAGCTTTATGGAGATGAAGTTTGCATTTTTCAGCACGACCTGGCACCTGCTCACAGTGCCAAAACCACTGGTAAATGGTTTACTGACCATGGTATTACTGTGCTCAATTTGCTGCCAACTCTCCTGACCTGAACCCCATAGAGAATCTGTGGAATATTGTGAAGAGAAAGTTGAGAGACGCAAGTCCCAACACTCTGGATGAGCTTAAGGCCGCTATCGAAGCATCATGGGCCTCCATAACACCTCAGCAGTGCCACAGGCTGATTGCCTCCATGCCACGCCGCATTGAAGCAGTCATTTCTGCAAAAGGATTCCCGACGAAGTATTGAGTGCATAACTGAACATAATTATTTGAAGGTTGACTTTTTTTTATTAAAAACACTTTTCTTTTATTGGTCGGATGAAATATGCTATTTTGAGATAGGATTTTGGGGTTTTCATGAGCTGTAGGGCAAAATCATCAGTATTAAAACAAAAAGACCTGAAAAATTTCAGTTGGTGTGCAATGAATCTCAAATATATGAAAGTTTAATTTTTATCATTTCATTATGGAAAATAATGAACTTTAGCACTATATGCTAATTTTTTGAGAAGGACCTGTATATCTATTAATCCCTCCTTGTAAATTGTCCCTGTGAAACAACTTACACTGTATATCTATTAATCCCTCCTTGTAAATTGTCCCTGTGAAACAGCTTACACTGTATATGTATTAATCCCTCCTTGTAAATTGTCCCTGTGAAACAGCTTACAATGTATATCTATTAATCCCTCCTTGTAAATTGTCCCTGTGAAACAGCTTACAATGTATATCTATTAATCCCTCCTTGTAAATTGTCCCTGTGATACATTTGACCGTCTTTAACTTCATCAATGTTTTTCATGTCGGTCAAAGCCAAACATTTTCATGTGGACCTTAATTATTCATTTTAAAGTTAATCTTTAGTTGATCCAACATACATATACTTTTTTGGGCCAAAACATACTTAGGTACTTAGTTTGTGTTATTTGTATTGCCCAACATGTTTTTTGGAGGGTGTTAGGAGTTATTGTTTGAGTAGTTTATCTTGCCTTGCTAATTTTTCTTTTCTTTTTTCCCAGGAACTGCAAAATGGGCCACTCACTGAATGTCCAAACAGTGGTGGCCCCAGACATGCGATTCCTTAGTATTCTCGCCGGGTTTCCAGGCCCATCCCATGACGCATACATATTGCGACGATCTGGATTGCACCGTCGGTTTGAGTCTGGAGAATTCTCCGGTGGATGGCTCCTTGGTAAGTTGACGCAAATAACGTCATTCACTTTTCAATGTATGCCTATGAATATAGTTTATGACCCATTTCTGAACCTATGGCTGTTTTGACCCCTTGATGAAATGTTAAACCGGACCTTAACCATGATCTTTAGCAAAGCACAAACCCTTAAAAACTGATTTCCCAGCATTTCAAAATAATATATTTCTTACTTTCTAGTAAATTACTTATTATTCTTCCCCACACTCGGCTGCAATTCTGTTCTTGACTTTATGATAGGGTCTGCGCCATCTTTGCTCAGATGCATGACACTTACTGAGTAGAGGAGAGCAGGATAAAGTGCAGGGGGCAGGTTAGAGCTGTGCTTGGCTCAGACAAAGCAGATCTCGGGTCCTGAAAAGGTAAGACATCCCAGAATGCCGAGCAGCACAGTCCTAAGCCAATTCCTGTTTGCAGGCTGCCTGATTTGCCCTCATCCGCCATCTTGCATGTTTAAAGGCTCAGAACATGCATTAGATGGTGTTAGGCTTTTTTTTTAGCTGAGCAATCTGTATGTACAGGGGGTGGCTCCAATTCAAGATAGGCTCCTAGTCTGAGTAAACTTCCGCTTGTTATAAAATTTTTTTTTTTAATGTGTAATTTATATAAGTATTTTCTTATTCTTTCAGGTGATTCCGGCTATCCGCTTCATCCTTGGCTGATGACGCCGTCCTTCAGCCACATAATGCAGCCCAGGACACCTACAATCGGGCCCAAGACCCGGGCCCATGTGGAGAGGGCTTTGGCCTCTTAAAAACTCGCTTCAGGTGTTTGGACCATACTGGGGGGGGCACTCTAGTATGACCCCAACAAGGTCATTGATATAATACTGGCCTGCTGTGTCCTCCACAACTTTGCCATAATGCAGCGTGTCCCCCGGTATGTGGATCTGCCCCCCTCTCCACCCAGCCAGGACCCAGAAGATAACTACCCTGGCCCACCTAGTGCCTCTGGCCAAGCTGTTCGGGCCAATTTGATAAGCACCCATTTTGCCTAATTTGGATTTCCTGTGTTTGTTTGTTGCATGTAATTATTTATTTTTACTATAATTTGGCTTTGTGAATGCTTTAGTATTGTTTTTTTGTATCAAATAGTAATTATTTAATTACTAAAATATTCACACATGATCTGAGCCTCATGCATATTTTTTTGGATATGTTTGTTTAGAAAAAACTTCAGTAATCCCAAAACCCAAATATTAATGCATCAACTTAGTCAACAACAGCTAAAGTCACATTCAATATTTTTTATTTCAATATTAAAAATTGAAGGGCACTCGCAGACTTCATGTACATACATAGGACACCATAAATATACATTGGTGCAGAATCATGGCACCTAGCAATTGGCCACATCCAGGAGTTTTTGAGTAATGCACTCCAGGCCGAAGTTTCAATAGCAAATAAAATAAACAGACATAGGGAGCAACCATTTGCATGTCAATATTTGGCCAGTAATACATAGGGCCACATACACACCCTCTCCTGCTTGGCCACATTTGCCACAGGCCCAGGTGGAAAGCAGCCATACCTATGCCACATTCAGGCCTGTAAGTCAATGGCCCACCAAAACAATAACCCCCAGTCCAATCTTTGCCAGGGTTCAAGGTAGTAGTTTGCCAGCCCAGAATGTCCCCCAATCAGGCCTACAAACAGGATGAGCTAGACACAATTTCATTAGGCCCAAGCCTGCAGCGTGGCAGCTTGAGCGGCAGCTTCAGTGAGGCTTTAGCTTAGGCATTGGCTAGTGGGGTATCTCAGAACTCTAATGAGCTATATGGGCAAAAATCCAAATCATACAAGCAAAGCCATAAAAAAGGCAATCTTGGTAGCGCTCACCAGACAGGTCAAAACATTGTGGATGTAGAGGAAAGATGTGGAGCAGATAAAGGGCAAATAGCTATTAAAATGGGTGTTGCCCATAAAACCCTGATGGTGGGCCTTGGAAGTGACCCATCACCTGGGCATATGTGGCATTCATAATCTGCCACTGTTCTAACATGAGTCTATTGCTAGTTCTAACTTCCTCGAGCATGGCTGTGAAATTATTAGTTAAAGTGGACCAACACCCAGGATTTTGACTATCCTGGGTCTTGGTCCACTTCGGTGGGGCACCCCCGATCGGACAAGCAACCTGACAGTCCCGGACAAGCGGCTCCTCCGCCGCCGCCTCCCGCGCGTCCCTCTTGATGCGCGCGCGCCGGCGCCGGCCATTCACAGACAGCCGGCGCGGGCGCGCTCACGCCTAGAGAGGCGCGAGGGAGGCGGCGGAAGATAAGGTAAGGGGGTTTGGGGTGTTTGGGGGGGTTTCACCCCGCGGGACTTCCCGATCTCGGATGTCCCGCGGGGAGGGAGGTGATCGGCCCAGGAATCTTATAGATTCCCGGGCCGATCACCCGTGGGTGTTGGTCCACTTTAAGGTGGCCATGTGGCTGTTGCCTGTCCTAAATTCTGTCAGCATGGTGGTGAATGTATAATTTAATGGATCTAATTGTCACTAAGCTGCTCTGTGGTTCTTTGAGTCACCTGGTGAAAAAAACGCCTCTCCGGTGCCATGCTGACTCCAGGATTGGCACGCGCCTCCCCTGGGAAACTGGTCGACGTTGCTGACTACGTCTACCAATTCCCTGGGTTTGAGCGCCTGCAGATGCTGGACCTCTAGGGCGAGCAAGAGTCGCAGATGTGCTCGGCAAATCCTCTGCAGCAGAGCTACCACTGGGGACTGTAGGCTCAGTCTCAGCCTGCTGCCCACGATGGGCTGGCAGCATGCGTCCAGCTTCACTCTGCGGCAGAGGATTTGGTGCAGTAGCATGTTGGGACAGTGGCAGATTAGGTTCCAGGGGGGTCAGTTCTGATGGTCCCATCAAGCTGGCATTCTCCTCCATCTCCTGGATTTCCTCCATCAGTGTGTGGGTCTGTTGGGACAAGTGCCAAAAAAGGGTAAGTTTGGGCCCTAAATATATTTGTTATGCAAATTTGTCATGTTCATTCACATGCATCAGCAGATTCATCAAAGTCCACTTACCCTATATATCTGGTCCTGGCACCTAGGCAGCGCGGAAGTTGACGGCGTGGTCAAACTGGATGTCAGAACACTGGGTGTGAACCCTGATTGCGGAGACTGCAACTCTGCTCACCTCTCGACCAGGAAGCCTGGAGTCTAAGGACCAACCTGGTATTCACTAGAGCCTCTGATGGTGAGGATAGGCTGGGCTGCAGGAAGGCCCCAGGTCAGGCAACCTAGGAGTGGGTATTGCAGAATTCCGGGTAGAAGAGCTGATCTGGGAGTGTGAGGCAGGCTGAAGTCGTGGGCTGGCAGATCTGGATCAAAGTCGAGAAACAAGCAGAGGTCGTGGGCAGGCAGAACAGGATTGTGGTCACAAAACAAAGCCGAAGTCGTCAGGAAAGCAGGATTGTAGTCAGAAGCAAGCCGGGTCGGTACACAGGAAGGAATCACAGGAACTCAGGAGCATGCAGGAAAAAGACCAACTGGCAATTGAGGACAGGCCTTGTCTGTTTTTATAGGCCCCTGCACATGCTCAGTAGAGAGGACTCACAGGCAGCCTCTGTTGGTCAACAGGAGGAGCGTTCCCGGTTCTCTGACATAAGCAAACAGACGCCCTCTGCTGGACTACAGGGGGAACAGTCCTGGTTCTCCGACATAAGCGAACAGGCGCCCTCTGCTGGACTACAGAGTGAACAGTCCTGGTTCTCTGACATTGCCCCCCCCTTTAAGGGAGGCCTCCGGCTGACTCTAGGACCAGGTTTCTCGGGATGGGACCTATGAAAGTCCCTAATCAGACGAGTAGCATGGACATTCCTAGACGGCTCCCAAGAACTCTCTTCGATTCCATAGTTCTTCCATTTAATTAAATATTGAAGACTCATTCCTCTGCGACGGGCATCCAAAATTTGCTCAACCTCATATTCCTCTGATTCATCCTCAATCAGAGACTCAGAACCGTCATCTAAGGTTTCGGAAACTGGTGCAGGTTTAAGTAGAGACATGGAACATTGGATGGAATGCGAAGCGAGGCCGGTAAGCGAAGTTCCACGGCCACTGCGTTAATAAGCCTCTTAATGAGAAACGGACCAATAAATTTAGGGCCCAGCTTCTTAGAAGGACAACGTAGCTTGAGGTTTCGGGTGGACAGCCAGACTTTGTCACCGACAGCATATACTGGGGAGGCCTGACGATGACGATCGGCACTCCTTTTATACTGTTCCTGGGCTTTGAGAAGACATTCCCTTAACTCACGATGTGTCTCTGCCAAGGAAGAGGCCAAGTCCTGGGCAGCGGGTAAGCTCACCTCTTTAGGCATGTCTGGCAAGATATTGGGATGAAATCCGAAATTTGCGAAGAATGGTGATCTGGCAGTGGAACTGTGACAGGAGTTATTGTATGCGAACTCAGCCAGAGGTAGAAGCCGATACCAATCGTCTTGCAGGGCAAAAGAATAACAACGTAAGTATTGTTCAAGCGTCTGGTTAGTACGTTCCGATTGCCCATTCGACTGAGGATGATAGGCAGATGAATGAGCCAGGGAAATTTGGAGCACTTCACACAGACGGGACAAAAACCGCGACGTAAACTGAGATCCTCGATCTGAGACAATTTCGGTGGGTATATCATGGAGCCGGACCACCTCCCTGATGAACACTTGAGCGAGTATATGCGCGGTCGGAACACCCGCTAAGGGAATAAAATGAGACATTTTAGAAAATCTATCAACCACCATCAAGATGGTGGTAAATCCCTCAGAGGGAGGTAATTCCACGATGAAGTCCATGGAGATGTGGGACCATGGTCTTTCAGGCACTGACAGGGGAAGAAGTAACCCCACAGGCTTGTGAGAAGAACCCTTACTTCAGGCACAATTCCGGCAGAGATCGATAAAGGAAACACAGTCTTTCTTCAAGGAAGGCCACCAAAAGTGAAGACGGATCAACTCCAAGGTCTTGTGTAGTCCGAAGTGCCCTGCCAAGGGGTGGTCATGAAAAGTCTGTAAAACCGCAGTTCTGGTAGTCCTAGGTACGAATATCTTGCCTTGATGGATAAATAAACCGTCAGAGCAAGGCAGGTCTTCACAATCCTCAAGTGGTAATTCCGAGGAGGCTCTCCGGATCTGAGAGATGAGTTCGGATTCTAATACCTCCCTCTGGGAGGATTGGTATTTCCGAGGAATCAGTCTCGTCCAAAGTGTCCGGAAGCGGCAATCGGGACAGAGCATCAGGCTTGGTGTTACGGCTGCCCGGCCGATAGGTAACGTGAAAATGAAAGTGGGAGAAATACAGGGACCAACGCGCCTGACAAGGTTTTAATTGTTTGGCAGAACGTAGATATTCCAAGTTTCTGTGATCAGTCAGGATTAGAATAGGATGAACTGCTCCCTCTAACAGGTACCGCCATTCCTCAAGAGCCAATTTAATGGATAAAAGTTCTCGGTCTCCTACGTCATACAGGCGTTCAGTAGCTGACAATTTGCGAGAAAAGAAGGCGACCGGATGCAGAACGGCCTTCTCCCCTGAACGTTGCGATAGGACGGCCCCCACAGCAATGGATGAGGCATCAACCTCCAAGATGAATGGTAAGGAAGAGTCCGGGTGCATGAGAACAGGGGCAGAAGTGAAGCATTCCTTTAAGGTCTGAAAGGCTTGCTGAGCAGATTCAGTCCATTCAAAGGTCTTGTCTTTCTTTGTTAGATCCGTGATAGGCCGGACTATGGCAGAGAAGTTACGGATAAACCGGCGATAAAAATAGGCGAATCCAATGAATCTCTGGACCTCCTTTCGGGAGGTAGGTGCTGGCCACTCAAGTACAGCCGAAACTTTACTAGGGTCCATAGAGAACCCCTGATCCGAGATGAGGACCCCCAGAAAAGAGATGGATGATTTTTCAAATTCGCACTTCTCTAACTTGGCAAAGAGTTGATGTGCCCGAAGTCGTGAGAGTACTGTTCGCACATGTTCCCGATGTTCGGTCAGGTTTTCAGAAAAGACGAGAATGTCTAAGTACACAATGACAAAAATATCAAGTAAGTCCCTAAAAATGTCATTGACCAAGTGTTGGAAGGTTGCCGGGACATTGCACAAACCGAAAGGCATGACAAGATATTCAAAGTGTCCGTAACGAGTTCGAAATGCCGTTTTCCACTCATCCTCTTCTCTTATCCGGACGAGGTTGTATGCCCCCCTAAGTAAAAATCTGTCCAGTTTTAAGGAGCTGAAAGAGGTCTGAAATCAAGGGTAGAGGGTAGCGATTCTTGGCAGTGACTTTGTTCAGTTCCCTGTAGTCAATACAGGGCCGTAAGGAACCGTCTTTCTTGCCTACAAAGAAAATACCAGCACCTGCGGGGGAAGTGGAAGGCCGAATAAAACCTTTCTTCAAATTTTCATCCAGATACTGACGAAGGATTAACAACTCTGGATCAAATAGCGGGTAAATCCTGACAAAAGGGATGGATGCCCCAGGCAAAAGTTCAATTGGGCAATCATAAGACCAATGGGGAGGAAGAGTGTCAGCTCTCTTTTTGTCAAAGACATCCCTAAAGACCATATAGGCTTCAGGTAAGCTTTGAATATTCTGTTCCTTGGCAGAATTAGTCAGAGCTAGTTGGTGCCTGGTAGTAGAATTGAAAAAGCTGGCATGAAGACAATAAGGAGACTCGAAGAGCATTGTACCCGTGGACCAATTTATTGAAGGGTTAAGTGCCAATAACCATGGTAAACCCAAAATGACAGGAAAAGCAAGGGATGGTATGAGATCAAAACTTAGCCATTCAAAATGATCAGGATTAATACATGCTGATAAGGACAAAGTTTGTAAAGTAATAGGACCGGTCTTGAGCAGGGAACCATCAGCCAAGGAAATGGTAAGTGGAAAGGGGCGTTGTCTGGAAGGAATGTCATGGGTCCTGGCAAATTCTAGGTCCATAAAGCAGCTGCAGGCTCCAGAGTCGATAATGGCTGCCACTTCAATTTTTCTTCTGGGTAACTGGAGACAGAGCAAAACAGAAACATGATTAGCACCAGAAAGCAGGAGGGAGCCCGAATAATGTCTAGTAGGTAACCTCCTACCCAGAGGACGGACTGGGCATCTGTAGAGGAAGTGGCCGGCCTCCCCGCAATAAAGGCACAGATTGTGCTGGCGTCTGCAAGAAACCCCGAGTTGCATCAGCTCCGAACCACTGTTAACAGCAGTGGAGGGTGGACAGGAGCTGGGAGCATCAGCACGAGGAGGATCCAAATGGAGCGACTGAGGATTACTTTTCTCAAGACAATGTTCCCTTAGTCTCCTATCAATCTTGATGGAGAGTTTGATCAATTCCTCCAGAGATGCGGGCAGATCTGAACGAGCCAGTTCATCTTTGACAGAATCGGCCAGACCTAAACGGAACTGATGACAAAGAGCAGGGTCATTCCAAAGAGTCTCTGTACTCCAGCAACGGAATTCTGCCACATACTCCTCGACAGGACAGCGTCCCTGGTGAAGGGTCCAAAGCACAGCCTCAGCTGAAGCTATACGCCCAGGGTCATCATACATAGTCGCCATAGCATTAAAGAAGGATTCCAGAGAGGATATGATAGGGTCTGATTGTTCAAGTAAGCGATGAGCCCAAATCTGAGGGTTCCCCAGCAGCAAGGAGATAACAGTCTTGACCCTGATGACCACTGTGAGGTATGTCCAGGGTTGGAGATCAAACAGCAACTATTTTTAAACGATCGAAAACGGTTGCGATCTCCAGTAAAACGTTCAGGCAAAGGTATGCGAGGTTCAAAGGTACTGGGTGCAGAGCTGGCACTGTCGGCAGCCACAGGCATAACAGAGGCTGATGGCGGGCCAGGGTTAGTAGCGGCAGGAAGGCTGGCTTGCAGCGTATCCAGGCGGGACTTCAGCTGTAAAAATCCACCATGTAGATTGCCCACCGCCTGAGACAGAGCGGTCATCTGCTGAACCAAAGCGGTTGATCTCCGCCAGAGCTCATTATTGGCCACTGATGGTGAGGAGCCTCTGATGGTGAGGATAGGCTGGGCTGCAGGAAGGCCCCAGGTCAGGCAACCTAGGAGTGGGTATTGCAGAATTCCGGGTAGAAGACAGACCAGAGCTGATCTGGGAGTGTGAGGCTGGCTGAAGTCATGGACTGGCAGATCTGGATCAAAGTCGAGAAACAAGCAGAGGTCGTGGGCAGGCAGAACAGGATCGTGGTCACAAAACAAAGCCAAAGTCGTCAGGAAAGTGGGATCGTAGTCAGAAGCAAGCCGGGTCGGTACACAGGAAGGAATCACAGGAACTGCAGGAAAAAGACCAACTGGCAATTGAGGACAGGCCTTGTCTGTTTTTATAGGCCCCTGCACATGCTCAGTAGAGAGGACTCACAGGCAGCCTCTGCTGGTCAACAGGAGGAACAGTCCTGGTTCTCCGACATAAGCGAACAGACGCCCTCTGCTGGACTACAGGGGGAACAGTCCTGGTTCTCCGACATAAGCGAACAGGCGCCCTTTGCTGGACTACAGAGGGAACAGTCCTGGTTCTCTGACACTGGATGAGGCTTCCACACTTGCTAAGGCTTGATGCTGGGCTGTATTTTAAATAAAAAGTCACGTAAACACCCAAAAATCCCTTGATGATCTGGATTACTACATATGCTTTGAAGAAACACGTGGCCAAGCAGGAATGCCAACTCCCACAACTGTCCAAGGTGACCTTCACTATGAATGTCATTATCTGTTATATGTATGACTCACCCTGTACATACACATTGGTCACCTTAAATAATACAAACATGCATGTACTGCATATTATGAGGCTTCACATATCCATAAAGGCCCATTAGGGACCCACACTCAGCTTGCAAATAGCATTTGGCTTAAGAGTATGCTGGTGGGCATTCTTCCTATGTAGACCTTTCCCTGACCCCTGATCAAGTATTTGAGACCAAAGCACAGCTAAAACCCAAGTGGCCTAAAGACAAAGAAGGAAGTGTTGTATATGATTGAGTAGAATCACATAACAGGCAGTGCTTTGCTAATATTAAGACTTTAATCGTGACCATAAATACTGTCCAAGGTCGTGTATGGCCTGCCAAATTGGAAAATGAACAGACCGCAGACATTAAACACCCTGTTAAAACTGTAACCTCCCCTACAAGCCACTCCCTAGGGGCATGTGTTCATATATGCCTGTAAGCCTCATTTTACACGTTTACAACATTTCACATACACACTAACATTACTAACCTGCAGGAATGGTAGGGATGTCCGTGTCCCGTCGCCCAGAGTGGCCCTCTAATGCCACGGGATGTATCAATGCCAGAACCATCTCCTCAGCTCGGGTAAATTGTAATTTTGTGCGGAAGCTTCCGCCAGTTTGTAAGCTGAAAAATATAGGTTGCCAAATTTAGTAAATTGTGGACAATACAACAAGCAGATAAATGCACAACTCAAATATGTACCTGTAATTGCGCGGTTTATTTTCTTTCTTCCGTGCTGCATACTTCAGGTCAGAAATTTTACACTGGATCTGCTCCACATCTTTAAGCTCCTCCCCCGCTGCATTGACCTGTCTGGTGAGCTCCTCCAAGATTTCATTCTTTCGCATTTTGCTTGTAGATTTGGATTTTCGCCCATATAGCCCGTCATAATGTAGGGTCAGCCCACTTGCCAATGCCAGAGTTTGGGCCTCACCAAACCTGCCACTCAATTGTCCTCGCCGCAATGTCCGCCCTATTGCTTGCTGTTCGGGCTCATCTCTGGATGTAGGCAATTCGGGGGACATTCTGGGCTGGCTCTGTTGTGTTGAAATGTTGGACGGGTGGCTTGATAAAGAATGGACTGGACTTGGAAATAGACTGGGGATCCTTGCCTGGGTGGCCACTGAACTTGCTCTTGCATCTTTGTGCCCTTGCTACTTGTGGTTCCATGCCCCTGGGAGGTACTTGCACGTGGCTCTGGAGATGCTGAGCTGCCTGTGCTTGGCCTTCTGGGCCTGTGGCTCTTTCTCTTTCCATGGCCATGGGTGTGTTTCCCACGTGGCTCTGGAGATGCTGACCTGGCTGGGCTGGGGCTTCTGGGCCTGTGGCTCTTGCTCTTTCCATGGCCATGGGTGTGTTTCCCACGTGGCTCTGGAGATGCTGAGCTGGCTGGGCTGGGGCTTCTGGGCCTGTGGCTTTTACTGGCCTTGCCAGTGGAGCGTTCTTTCAGAACGGATGTGGTAGGCCGGGGAGGAGGGGATGGTGTTTTTTGGTGGCTGGGGCTTCTCACCCTCTTAGTGGCCTTTTTTGCCAGCGTACCTGCCTGCTTGGTTGTGGGCTTCTTCTTCGCCGCTCCCTTCTTGGCTTTGCTGGATGGTTTGGGTTTAACGGACTTGGTGGGTAATGTCGCCTTGGCTTAGCCACTGTGGCTGCGCGTTTCCCACACCTTCGGCGTTGGTATTTGGGACCGAGTGGTCGGTAAGTTTTAGGGGTGAGAAATGGAAGAAGAATGAGAGCGCGAAGTGATTTAGCTAAGCATTGTAGCACAAGTGAGTGAACCAAATATGTAGGCGTCATGAGTTAGCTTGCCATCTAAAAAACATTTCATCCACAGCTGAGAAACATGTATTTGCCAACAAATAATGTTTGTTTCTTTTTTATACAGGGACCACACGTGCCAGAGTGGCAGCAATGAGTGCAAGGGTCCTTGCGTTGGTGACCAACATGCAAGAGCTGCCCGACTCATTGGGGACCACAGATGAAGACTAATGTTCTGGGTCCTGCTATTGTTATGTATATAGTTATGTATTTTTAAAATCTTAAACCAAAAATGATAAATTTCTAAATGTTATTTTTTATAGAAACACATTTTTAACGTTGGAAATTTAAAAAAATAAATACAATTTAAAAAAATAAGCATTTGTTATGAAAAAAAACAAAAAGCAAAAAATGTTTCCTTTTCTAAATACATTACCACAAAACTAATGGGCCAAGAAATATTTAGAGATGAAGATTTGCAGGACTGCAAAGTGATTTGGGTAAGTTTTAGGGGTGAGAAATGCAAGAATATACTGACCGCGAAGTGATTTTGGTACATTTTAGGGGTGAGAAATGGAAGAAGAACATGACCGCAAAGTGATGTGGGTAAGTTTTAGGGGTGAGAAATGCAAGAATATACTGACCGCAAAGTGATTTGGGTACGTTTTAGGGGTGAGAAATGGAAGAAGAACATGACCGCAAAGTGATTTGGGTAAGTTTTAGGGGTGAGAAATGGAAGAAGAACATGACCGAGAAGTGATTTGGGTAAGTTTTAGGGGTGAGAAATGAAAGAAGAACATGACCGCAAAGTGATTTGGGTAAGTTTTAGGGGTGAGAAATGGAAGAAGAACATGACCGCGAAGTGATTTGGGTAAGTTTTAGGGGTGAGAAATGGAAGAAGAACATGACCGCAAAGTGATTTGGGTAAGTTTTAGGGGTGAGAAATGTAAGAAGGACATGACCGTGAAGTGATTTGGGTAAGTTTTAGGGGTGAGAAATGGAAGATGAACATGACCGCAAAGTGATTTGGGTAAGTTTTAGGGGTGAGAAATGCAAGAAGGACATGACCGTGAAGTGATTTGGGTACGTTTTAGGGGTGAGAAATGCAAGAAGAACATTACCACGAAGTGATTTGGGTAAGTTTTAGGGGTGAGAAATGCAAGAAGAAATTGACCGCAAAATGATTTGGGTAAGTTTTAGGGGTGAGAAATGCAAGAAGAACATGACCGTGAAGTGTTTTGGGTAAGTTTTAGGGGTGAGAAATGGAAGAAGAACATGACCGCAAAGTGATTTGGGTAAGTTTTAGGGGTGAGGAATGCAAGAATATACTGACCGCGACGTGATTTGGGTAAGTTTTAGGGGTGAGAAATGGAAGAAGTATGAGAGCGCAAAGTGATTTAGCTAAGCATTGTAGCACAAGTGAGTGAGCCAAATATGTAGGCGAGCACATTAATAAGTTAAGTGTGTAGTGCTCAGGCATAAGGTCCTAAGGAGTTTCGTCTGGACGATTATTTATTGTAAAAGGAAAACAGAATCTAATGGGAAACGTAAAGGATTCGTGGGAGGAGACGATGAAAAAAGGGCAAAAGCGAAAGCCGACGATGTCACATGAGAAAAAAAAAAACGGAAACCGAAAGCTGTAAAATGATTCTCGTTGGCATACGAATGTATGAAAACTTTACAGAAGGCTTGCTTAGAATCGCTCGTACACTCATACGCGAGCGGGAAAAATTAAAACAAAAATACAGATCGACACAAAAACGATAGTCTTTTTATGTCTCTCTGAATCAACCCTATAATGTGACCAGAAAAAGGGAGTGAGAGATGCTGCAGGCTAAGTGCGTCTCCAGCCTGCCAGCACATAGTGCGACCAGAGAGGAGGGAGGATGGCGGGGTTTCATAGCTGCAGAAAAAAGCAGCTAATCAGGATGACTGGAGAGGGAGTCGGGGTGCTTCCATTCTCGGTACACTGAAGGTTGATTGAAGGACCAGGTCAGCGGGGTGGAGACTAAAAGTTGAATAAGGCAGTGATTTCCTCACTAAGTTGACATAACAGGAAGGATAGCGCTGGAGGGACTCAATGTATGGTAAGCTACTAATATTTATTTCTAACCTTTGATTTGCCAATCACGTAAGTCTGCCTAAACCCCTCCCCTCATGGCATCCCAATTTAGGTATACTACTAAATCTAAAGAGGCTTGAAATTGCACCACAATAACTATATCTCTAGGCTCCTGTGCTGCAGGTACCTGTGGCTTCCAGCAGCCCACATGTCCCATTCCCCGACAGGTTGGTGTGCATAGGCCCTGCATGCACATTTAGTGATCTTGGTTATCCACTGGTGATCACGTGGTGCTTATGAACAGTGTGGAAGTGTGAGTCCAGTAAGTCATCCAGCCCATTTTCGGCCTTTTGACCCAAATCAGGATACCACAGGTGTAACAGGTCTACTCAAACTGGACCTTCACCATGATTTATTGAAAAGCTCAAACCCTTGAAACCTTGAAAATGATTCCCCAGCATCTAAAATTAATATATTTTAAGTTTTTAGTCACTTATTATTGTTTCCCCCACTGGGCTGCAACTCTGTTCAGCAATTTAGGATACGGGCACCGCCATCTTGACTCGGAAGCATCACACATACTGAGGAGAGGAGTGTGGGATACAGTACAGGGGGTGGGGTTATAGCTGTGCTTTGCTCAGACAGAGCAGAGCTGGGGTCAGGAAAAGGTCAGCAGTCCCAGAATGCAGAGCAGCACAGTCAGAAGGCACTTCCTGTTTGCAGACTGCCTGACGTCCCATGAGCCACCATCTTGGATGTTTAAAGGCTCATAACATGCAGTAGATGCAGGTAGGATGATTTTTAATGTGAGCAATCTGTATGTACAGGGTGTGGGAAACATATAAGATAGACTCTTATTCAGAGTGAAGGACCACTTTAAGAGAAGACTTAAGAGCTGTCATTCTGTCATTACAAATCAGATAAACTGTTTGGTGTTGTAAGATTATTGCTGCTCTCCTATGTATTTTATCTGTCCAGGATCTAGACAAAATTTAGTTTTTTATTTTTAATTGTATAGTACTGAGAAGAAACATGGCTTGTGCTCCCCCTAATGCACACTTCTGAATTAAAATAAAAGTTCTGGTTAAAGTACTTTGTAGGCAAAGTTTTACTATAATAATAAACAACTTACACCCAATATGGAAGACCTAAACATCAGCTCCTAGATGCTGTTTGGTGTGGAGTGAGAATAGGCCCTTTCAAACCATTGGGGGAATAAATCTAGACCATGGTGTGGCAGTGAGCTGTAAGCTGTGGCACGATTTCAACCAGTAGAGGGAGCACTAGCCAAGATTAATAGGATTATTAAAGTGGACCAACAGCCAGGATTTTGACTATCCTGGGTTTTGGTCCACTTCGGGGAGGGCCCTGCTGTGTGAAACCCCCCAGAAAGCCCCAAAAACTCACCTCACCACACTCCCACGTGACCGTGCCGTCCAATCCCTGCCGACGGACAAGCGGGTGACAGCGACGGACAAGACAGCGCGTCCGCCGCCGCCTCCCGCACGTCACTCTTACAGGGCGCACGCACGTCTAGATAGGTAAGGTAAGATCCGATAAGGTAAGGTTTTTTGGGGTTTTGGGGGGGGGGGTTCACCCCGCGGGACATCCCGATCTCGGATGTCCCGCGGTGAGGGAGGTGATCGGCCCATCTTATAGATTCCTGGGCCGATCACCCCTGGGTGTTGGTCCACTTTAAAGCTAAGGAAAGAAATTATATTTTGCCTAGAGGTATCCTTTAAAGTTTATTAAATTGTCCCTCTGGTGATCAATAGCATAAGAGGACTTAACTCCATGCCGATGTTGTGGAATAGCACTCCTGAGCTACATGAGAGCAACCATCTTACTACACAGCTGACAGTCCTGCTTACACAGTGAGTGTGGGGAGGGAGCTGTGTCTGCTGGAATTCACACCAAATTGAGAGAGATCTATATGCCTCAGAAACATGGAGCAGCGTGTCTATAATTCTACACACACACTGAATAAACAGCTGTTAAAATAATTCTGTGTGAGGGGGGAGCTGTTGCATTTGTTTTTTCATGCTACATTGATCGTTGCAAAGCATTCAAACAGTGTGATTAATGTATCTAGGAACTCTCTGCTCTGAGCAGAGCAATCAGTCATTACACCTGATGGCTAGAAAAAAAGGCTGATTGCACAGAGGCTTGAGTTTTTCAAAAGCAGGGCTCTGCTAAATCAAGATGGCTGCTCCCATATAGTTCAAGAGCACAGAATCTGCCTGCTATTCCACTATATCTGCATGGGGTTAAGCCTTCTCAAAAACGTACATCACTGATGTAATTGTTTGACTGTAGGTTCACTTTAAGAAAGGGTGTTTGTTCAAAGTGTCCAGTATTCTGGGAAGAATAGGCATTGTATGGATTTTTCCTATTACCTGGAGTTGTGCAGGACTGTCTCTCTGGTACATTCGGAGTCAGACGCATATTGATTACACCTCTGTGCATTTACAATGCACTTCGTACAGATTTCATGCGGGAAATGTAATCGCCTCTATTTGCTGCCTCATTGATTGTGATTGGACGTTTCTCGTTTCGTTCATCAAATTTCATAACTGATACTAAACAACAAAAAGCCACATTTGATGGCAACATGGGATAGGGGAGGGTTAGAGTACAATGGACAACCATTATAGCTGTCAAATCATTTTTACAGCTCCACATAAACATATATTATAGACTAAAGACCCCAGGGCAACACTTGGGGGTCTTTAATAACCTCATCAGGACCAAATTGGGCCAAAGTTGCAGGTTCAACTTCACTTATGTCCCATTTCCATGGACAAATAAATTGACCGTTCGTTGACTGAGTGAACTGTATGGCTCAAATGATTATATGTATGGCACAAAAGATTTTTCTGCTGATTGTTCGTAAGACTGCCAGTGATTTGGTCAACCAAAAAGAAACAATGCTTGACTAACGAATGTCAAATAGTGATTTTTCTCGATGCAAATATATTTGTGGAAATGGGCCATTAACTGATTTTAACTTTCTTCATGTGTGTCCTAATGAAAAAATGTTTACCCGGTTTAAGAATAATTTAGGCTTCTTTCTGTTTCTTTTGAAGTGGACCTACACTCTCTCTGGCAAAGCTATCCCTGGAAGAGTGGAAATATGCTGTAATGTCAGCCCACACTCCCCCCCCCCCTCCAGCCTCCCAGTGGAATAGATTGATTCCTGAATGTCAGATACAGTGTGTAAAAATTAATGCCAAGAAGAATCATTTCTGAATCTTTTCCACCTTTAACCACCTGACTGATCTGCATGTTTGGAGCACTAGCAGAAGGATTTTACTCTAGCTGCTCTGCCTGTGCTTCACAAGTGCAAATAAGACCTAGGGTGGAGGAGGCCAAGGAGTGGAGCCTGGTTGGGTGACTGATAAGGTCTTATGGCGTTAATCAGAATCTGGAATCTGTTAATATGTGATTTTTAGGAGATATGAACTGTAAAAAAGGGGAATAAAACTCACAATTAAACCGGACCAATAGCCTGGCACAGTTGGAAAAGAAAGGTAGCGGCCATTTGGTATGGCATCTCAGCCATGCTGCTCCCTACATTCAACTGACATAACTAACAATGCACAGTAACAGGAAGCCCAGCAGCACTTTGTGTTTGCAGGTGGGCTGCAAATACATGGGCCACCATTTTGCTTCTAAAATTGACTACAGCAGGAGTTAGAAAAAATGGTAAATACATTGTGCAGCAATCTAAATTGCCCTGGGGGGGGGGGGGATACATATGAGCGTTGTTTGTTGTGTTGGTCTGGTTAAAGTAATTTTTGACTGTCGGTCCGCTTTAAGCACCCCATAGCAGACTGTGTGGCAGAACAACCCCCATCACCCCATCGCAGACTGTGTGGCAGAGCAACACCCATCAACCCATAGCAGACTGTGTGGCAGAACAACCCCCATCACCCCATAGCAGACTGTGTGGCAGAACAATCCCCATTATCCCTATAGCAGACTGTCTGGCAGAACAATTCCCATCATTCCCATAGCAGATGGTGCTGAAAAATGACCCCCATCATCCTCCTAGCAGACTGTGACAGAATCCCCCCATAGCAGACTGTGACAGAATCCCCCCATAGCAGACTGTGACAGAAACCCCCCATAGCAGACTGTGACAGAATACCCCAAATCACACCATAGCAGACTGTGTGGCAGAACAACACTCATCATCCCCTATAACAGACTGTAACAGAATCTCCCGGTAGCAGACTGTGACAGAGCTCCCCCCATCATCCACATAGCAGATTATGTGGCAGAACAACCCCCATCATCCCCCATAGCAGACTGAGTGGCAGAACGGCCTCCATCATGCTTATAGCAGACTGTGGCAAAGCCCCCCATCTTGTCTTACAGGCAGAGCGCTGTGTGCACTCACCTGCTTGCTGACCAGGCTGGGAGTTGTCCTCCCAGCTTGTGGTCTGCCCCCCTTTTGCGGCCTAGCCCCGGTTACTACCCTTCCTGAGGAGCGGGCAGGGCAGCAGCAGGGGCTAGGAAGATGGTTGGCCTGCTGGCTGACCTGATTGGCTGCAGGGAGGGTAGGAGCTGGTTGATGTGCTGCTCAGCTTTAGTGTTGGGCCGAACCGAAGTCTGTGTTCGGAAATCCAAACTTGCAAAGTTCAGCACTGATCTGCCCAACACTACTCTCAACCAGTTAGGTTACTTATTAACAGGAGGGGGGGGGGGGGGTTAGGGGAGCAATTTGCAAAACGTTGTAGTTTTGACAGCTGTGTACCTAATACTATTTAACATACGCCTAAATGTGCTTGGCTAATTCTGTACACAACCACACCCCCACCCATAAGAGGGTGTTCACTCTTATGCAATCACATTATTTGAGTTTTGTTATATCTATTTTCTCCTTATTTCACTTTGTGTTTCAACGGGATTGTACAGCTTCTGGGTTACACCAGAGGTGGATATAGTTCTGAAATGTGTCTTCTGTCATGTGACAATAACCTGCCATTTTAACAGGGGTGTAGACTTTGTGTATCCACTGTAACATAGTCGCAAGCCAGTATGTGGAGAGACCCATGTTAGGCTTAATATAGGGGGGCTAAAGAGACCAAAAAACCCTCTACTTAGGTAAAGGAAAAGAGTGGCTTTCCTAGAACGGAAAGTATTTGCACAGTACCCAGTCCAAGGACAGATAGCATTAACCATCTACCCTTGCAGTAGGCGGAGCTATGCAAATCATCTCTTTACATCTCTGTGCCATCCAAGGCCCTTAGAACCGCTAAGGGTGCAATGCCAAGGATTAGCTTTAAATTTTATACAGCCAGACACATCCAACTAGTGGACACGTGTTTCGAGCTTTAGGCTCTCATCAGCACTAGGGTAGGGGGTGAGACTTGGTGAGTACCAAAACATAGTCGCAAGCCAGTATGTGGAGAGACCCATGTTAGGCTTAATATTGGGGGGCTAAAGAGACCAAAAAACCCTCCACATACTGGCTTGCGACTATGTTTTGGTACTCACCAAGTCTCACCCCCCCATACAGCAAGAGGCATCAGCCCTAGAGCTGATGAGAGCCTAAAGCTCGAAACACGTGTCCACTAGTTGGATGTGTCTGGCTGTATAAAATTTTAAGCTAATCCTTGGCATTGCACCCTTAGCGGTTCTAAGGGCCTTGGATGGCACAGAGACGTAAAGAGATTATTTGCATAGCTCCGCCTACTGCAAGGGTAGATGGGTAATGCTATCTGTCCTTGGACTGGGTACTGTGCAAATTCTTTCCTTTCTAGGAAAGCCACTCTTTTCCTGTATCCACTGTAGAAAGATAGATAGATAGATAGATAGATACATACATACATACATACATACATACATACATACATACAAAGCTCACTATCTAAATATCCCAACCAACATCTCTATAGCACAAACTATACCGTAGATGTAGCAGAAATGTATATTAGAAAAGTGATATATATATATATATATATATAGAGAGAGAGAGAGAGAGAGAGAGAGAGAGAGAGAGAGAGAGAGAGAGAGAGGAGATATCTAAATAGTTAAATAAAAGATAGATAGATAGATAGATAGATAGATAGATAGATAGATAGATAGAAAGACAGACATATTTAAGTTAGTCATGGTCACAGATCATCACACCTCTCTGTTTGGAGTAACTCTGGGTCGAGTGGCAGCAATGATGGTCATGTTTACAGCGCACACATTTAGCATAATGACAATTATCTCTGACAACACTTAATGAACAATGGTAATTAGCACAGGAATTGGGCCTGGAATGACTGATGGTAATTACATCATGGCACCGAGATCATGAAGCAGTAATTAGAGAGAGTGCCTGCCTCTACAGACAAATATGACCACTGTGGTCATGGATGTTGTGTAGAGCTTAAGTGAATACCCACTAAGAGGGAAAACAAAAGGAAGAAAACAATAATATAATGTGAGGGGAAAGGGGAGGGTGCTGAAGGTGGAGGAGTTTACAATCTATTATGGTAAAAGAGAGGATTCAAAAAAGAAAAAAGCTTACAATCTTTTAGGAAATAAGAAAGGATACAGAAGGAGGAAGAGCTTACACTTGATTAGGGTATAAGGGAGGATACCGAAGGTAGAAAAGCTCACAATTGAGTGAGTGAACCAAATGTTTTGTCCTGAAATCCTTTAAAAAATGCAAAATCTCACCTGCTCCTCGCTGTTCAGGGTAGGATGATGGATCTGCTGCACAACGCAGTCTGTCCCTCATTGCTCTGAAGCAAGCCCGTCCATCAGTGCTCCTCACTGGAAGGAGGGTTTCTTTATACCACTGGCAGAAGCTGGGAGCTGGTACACAGGCCCTCTGCCCCACTGAAGACAGTAAAAAAGCGGCAGAGGAAATCGACGAACAGTGTGAGACAGCACCCCACAATAGAAGGGGTCACCATGCCATTTTTTAAAATTTCTATGGTTTAAACCAGTTTTACAGTAGGTTTGATGGAAATTATTGCCTCGACTAACCCCTCACAGTATCAGGTGCACTCAAAGACTGTGTCCCACAAGTCGATTTCATTGTCAGTGAGACCAGTGTCACTCATCATGCAGGCCCAAACCCAGGGAAAGTATCCGACCTGATGAAATATCAGCGAAATGTTCCAAATCCTGTGCGTAACAACTTTCTCCGCTGTTTACATGCATCTTCAAAAATTCCCTGGATCTGGTGTCCCATTATGCTTGAAATCCTCAACAATAAACTCAGTGCCTAAGTATTCATCACCTGAAGAACTAAATAACTACAGGAAGGTTATCACCTGTCCTCAGGGTTAGTTATAGGCAAAGTGTGGCCCTGGGCAAAGTTAAGAGTGTGAGCACCAAATTATGAGAAAATAAAATTATTACCAACAACAAAGTCAGCTAAGAGTGGAACAATACCCAGTATTTTCACTTTTCCGGGTTTTGAACCTTTCCCCGGAGGCATTCCTAATTGGGTGCCGAGGACCAGCCAGGTGAGGGACCAAAACCCAAGTAAGTGAAAAAGAGTCTTCATCCAGTTAACAAATTTAGGGACACAGTATGGAAAGGTAGCTGTGATATATTTGCTGTATCCAAAAGCCTTGCATCTTTCAAACATTTCTGTCAATGCCCCAGAGAAGGCCTGACCTTTTCTTGTCCCATATTGACAGTCTGTCAACAGCACAGGTGTTAGGCCGAAAAGCCTGGAAAAAAGACCCATAACCCTCAATGTTTAGGAGGGTTATGGGTCTCCAGTTCTTGATGTTGCCAGGTTCTTTCCCTTTGGACAGCAGAATTAAGGATGATGTAGCATTTGATTGTTAAAACAGCTTCCATAGACATCCATCAAGATAGGTGCTTTGAATGTCTTATAAAATTCTGCAGATTGTCCATCAGGCCCAGGAGCCTTCTTCTGATGCAGACCAGACCTTCTATCGCCTTTTTTACCTCTTCCACAGTTATGCCTGATGGGAAAAGTGAGAAATCCAAATGACTGGTATCAGGTCTCTGAGTGGACTGCAAAAACTGCTCAATCTTCCCTTGATCTACTGCCTTCCTCCTAAACAAATCCACATAATAGTCCTTCACAACTTCCAAAATTCTTTCCTGAGACTTTTGTCCCGGGGGTCTCGAAAACCTGTATTAGACACTTTTTTAGTCCTCATAGGGGTATAGTGTCCCCTGGGGGCACATAGTCTTGCTCCACTATCAGGGACTTATAGTAGCTGTACTGGTGTTGTCTGATCTCTGACATTAGCTGGTTTATCTCTTTTTTCTTTGTTGGTGGGTCTTCCTCTGATGCAGAGTCATAATCTCTGGCCACATGTTTTAGTTCCTGTTCTAGTTTAACAGAGTCTTGCCAGGAGAAATCAGCGCCTCACTCGAATAGCACATTAAATCTATTTGAGGTGACCGCCACCCCCACATCTTTTCTTCTCTTTGGCTTCTTAGCTGTTTCTTGCACCAAAGACCACTCAACCTCAGGTCTACAGGTGGTATTTTTTTACCTTCTTGCTGGGATTCAACAAAGTGGGAGCTACTATTTGTTCTAGTGCAGCTTGTGGTGTAGCTGTGACAGGTGGCGGCGTTGTATCTACCGGATTTGGTTTTTCAGATGTTTTTTCTAACACTGGCTTTATTTTTGCGCCGGTTCTTCAGGCTCCGCTAACTCCACCAGCTCCTCATCTGCAGCTTGGCTGTTGGTGTTGTGGAAGGCCTTTAAGCAATTCTTATGATAATGCACTAGCTTACCTCACAGGTTGCATCTGACATTTGTACAGTTACAGATTGCACTTGATGACTGTACAGATACCAGCAACATGACCATCCTTTCCATACTTAAAGCGGACCTTCACCCTGAATAAGAGCCTATCTTAAAGGTTTCCCACACTCTGTACATACAGATTGCTCACATTAAAAATCATCCTACCTGCATCTACTGCATGTTATGAGCCTTTAAAAATCCAAGATGGCGGCTCATGGAGCATCAGACAGCCAGCAATCAAGTATCTTCTGACTGACATTCTGAGCTTTTCCTGACCCCAGCTCTGCTCTGTCTATGTAAAGCACAGCTATAACTCGCCCCCCTGTAGTTTATGCCGCTCTCCTCTCCTCAGTATATGATGCTTCTGAGTCAAGATGTCGGCGCCCGTATCCTAGAGTCCTGAACAGAGTTGCAGCCTAATGGGGAAAAGTGACTAAAAACTTGTTATATATCAATTTTTAGATGCTGGAGAATAGTTTTTTAAGGGGTTGGGCTTTTCATTAAATCATGCTGAAGGTCTGGTTTAAAGCACAGTCGGGGTTGCCGTGCATACAAACAGGCCCCCTCTTGTGATAAAGAAAGAATTGGGCAAATGCCAAGTTACATTATTTTGTTGTCTCAGCTTCACATAACCCTCTAACCACCCATCCAAATCCCATCAGCATCTAAGCACTTTGTGAGGTTGGACACCCTATCACAATGCCTACTGAGCCACACCACTATGTCCTGCGGGGGGTGGACTAACTCCAGAAAATAATATTCACTGTCACTGGTTTGTTTCTTCCTCGTTAACGACCAATTGCTGTATAAGGAAAGATACAGAAGGTAAAGGAGCTTACAACCTACTGCCCATGGCCAAAATTCATAAAAACCTGAACCAGATGCAGTCTGCTGTTCGAATGGTCATCCATATTGCTCCCTGGTGCTTTCCTGCTATCATGCATTCAGTTAAACACAGCTCAGCATTGGGAGTCAGCTTCATCAGTTATAATAACTGCAATAAATCTGAAAGCACTACAAGCTCAACTGCCATTATGTGGCAGTTTACCTTGGAACAGAATGAATTAGCATATGGCATGTCATTCGACATCATACCAACTACTGTTACTGTTTTTTTTTTTTAATATTGGCCAAATGCTTTAGTAAAAATAGGAACACAGACTGTTTTGGGGCCCTGGTCTGGGGATAGAAGGTGATGACACAAACTTTCTATCTGAGTATAGTTACTCTTTAGGGTACAGTATTAAAGGAGAATTCAGATTTGTATGGCAGCTGACAATCTGTTAGGGTCAGGGCAGTTTCTATAAGAGGGTGAGCATGGCAAATCATGCTAGGTGACGAGGACATCTGGGGTGCCTTTGGCCCAGCCATCATGTTTTCTGCAGATAGGTCAGGGCCACTGTTAGCGGTACCAGCTATACACCATGCCCTGTATCCCCCAATAATGGGTTCAGTTATGTGCAGGGAGCATTGCCTGCTGCTAAAGTAAAGGCACAGCATGGCAACTACCTGTATGGTGCAGCAGGATGGATGAAGAGGGGGCAGAATTTTTTTTTCCCTCACCGGGCTCTATTTTGCCTATAAACTGCCTTGGTTAAGCTACAGTAATATAGAAGAATTCAGATTTAGATCCATTAGTGAACAAGGGAGAAGGGGTGAAAAGCTTACAATCTACTAAGGTATAACGAAGGATACAGAAAAAAAGAAAAGCGTATTATCTACTGCGGTTGGGCTAATTTGATTCTGCTTGGGGATTAAACCTTGTAACATAACAAATCAGGGTCAGGTGCGCTTAAACAATAGCTAGAAGTTTCTTAGATTTCAGAAAAAAAGGTATTTTCAGTTTTGTTAGAGAAAGGTGAGTATTCGGGTATGTGATGTTTGAGGAAGGCAATGTTATGCCTTAACACAAAGGCAATAGTTGATAATTGTCCTTATTTAGTTAGTCCTCTACTTATTTTCCTGCTTTTAGATTTAAATCTAAAAAGCAGCGGTTTACCCTTACTCGTGCAGTGGGTACTAATAATAACTCCAGCTAGATATTATGATCGGTTGATGGCTGACTACTAGTTCAGAAAAATGTATATATAAATAGTTCAGAAAATTATATATATAAGTAGTGTACAGTAGTTGTTCCAAGCGTGTTGTGTATACACATATAATTGTACTATTACAGAGATAAGTATATAAAAATATATGATTATATAGAGTATAAATATGAAAAAAGCGAGATCCTGCTCACCGCCACGGCCCAGGGTGGGCTGTGAGTAAAGATTAGTATTATCTACTGCGTATAGAGTAGGGTACAGAAAGCAGAATGAGTTTATACAGAAGACAAAGAAGGCAGAGAAGTTTATAATCTATTGGCACGGCTACACATGTCCACCGGCAAGCTGGACACCTTTACCTTTTCCATGTTGCACGCTGCATGTGACCACCCTTTTTTTTGCCGGTGATCACCAAAAAATGCTGCCAACGCTAAATCATGGAATTGGGAGGGCAGGGGAAGGTTTTGAATGTACCTATTTGGCAAATGTGGGTTAGTGTATCCTGGGCTCTTTTGGGATGGCGCCCTGTGTGACTGCACCACTTGCACATCCCTGAAGATGGTCATGCCTCTAGTAACTATCAGGCTGATTCATCACTAACGCCAGGTAGCGACAGATGAGCGTCTGTAGCAGGCATTTTCAGAGCGCCCGCTAGTAGTTGCAGTGCTCAGCCGTGGGTCGCTACTTTATAGCGATTCAGTCGCTGTTCAGTAATGTTGAATACATTGTGAGGAGTCGCTATTTGACCAGTACAGCGCTGTATGGGAGCGCATGTTAGCGACTGCTCATAGCGACCGACTCACACCATATTCAGCAAAAAAACAGCCTCACAAATCTCTGGCGCTGAAAAATACTTGTTTGAAGCCCAGAGCGCAGGAGGCGTTGTGTTTAAAGTCTGTTTTCAAGCATCTATCAACTAGTAACAAAGCGAAAACATATGGAATTACATTGTAACAACATTGTAACATGAACACTTTAATGCCAGACCTGTAATGTCATTTCTGAAGAAATATATAAAAAATTAAAAACGTGTGAAAAAACTGCTTTTTCAATGCCAGAAGAGGTCACATAATTATTTGTGATTTTTGGAAAAAAGAAAAAAACCCTGTTTAAAGAGAAGAAAATGATCGTCCATTGAAATGTATGGGAGAGCGTCAGGTAGCGAGAGGTCATATCTGGCGCTGTGCAAGGCTGAACGCTGGCGCTGTTCGCTGAGGCTGTGAAAATGATGAATCAGACGCTACATGGCGCTATCCCAGTCGCTAAACAGATTCTGCTTGATAAATGTGTAATTGTGTGCCGTGTCTGGCGTTCACCAGTCGCTACCTGTCGCTACCTCTCATTAACCAGCCACTACCTGACGCTATCCCTTCTCAAATAAGGGCCTATGTCTATAATAGCCAGTCTGTGTGGGAATAACAGCTTATGGCTATTGCAATTCTTCCAATGTGGGGAGATGCTTTCATCCATCATGCAATGCTTTGGGCAGATATTAAAATAGTAATGCAACTGGTTCCTTCATAAACTGACCAAATGTTCCACTTTTTTTATTATTACTATTATTATTATTATTATTATTATTAATAATAATAATGTTTATTTATATAGCGTTATCATCTTCCGTAGCGCTTTACAAGGTATGATTACAGACACGGTAAAACATATAGTACAGGGAACAATAGAACCTATATGCTACGAGGTTTAAACCAAATGTTGTGAGCACAGGAGACAATAGGAGAGAGCCCTGTCCTTGCAAGCTTACAGTCTAAAGGATGGGGGTGGGGACAAAGGGGCAGGAGCTTGAGTTGGGCTACATGTGGCATTTGAAGGTTATAGGATTTGCTTAAGAAATAAGAAAGAATTTAGCTTTGCAGACACTTTTAAAGGCTTGGAGTGATGGAGAGTGACAGATTGAGCAGGGGACTGAAATCCAGAGAAGTGGGGAGGCACGGTCAAGTCTTGAAGGCGGGAGTGCGAGGAGGTAACTAAGGAAGAAGACAGGAGTATGTCAGAGGCAGAGCGGAGGTTGCGCTTGGGTTGGTAACGCTGAGTCAGAGATGAAATGTATGGAGGGGCCTGGCTGGAGAGAGCTTTGTAGGTTAGTGTTTGAACTGAACTCTCTGAGAGACAAGTAACCAGTGGAGGGTTTGACGGAGGGGGGCAGTGCTGGAGAAGCATGAGGAGAGGTGGATGAGGCGAGCAGCAGAATTCAGAATAGATTGGAGGGGTGCCACTTTAAGGCATTTTGTCCCACTGCCCCCCAAAAACTCTGTGGACAGCTTAATGTCCCACTTTGCTGACATTAGTGGGGAGACTAACCCTCCAAATCCAGGATGTATGGTGTGTTTTCAGCTGGCTGGAACTTTTTATGTTGGGGTGTATAACTCCTCCTCTCCTTAACCAGCATGTTTTTTTTGAACAACTTTAAGATGCAGCTTCATTAAAGTGGACCAACACCCACCCCTGATCAGCTTCCTCCCCGTGGGGCATCCGAAATCGGGATGCCCCGCTGTGTGAAACCCCACAGAAAGTCCCTAAAAACGTACCTTATCGGCGACGGACAAGCGCCGGATAAGTCGCCGCCGCCGCCCCCCTCGCGTCCCTCTATCAGGGCGTGCACCCGCGCCGGCGACTTATCCGACGCTTGTCCGTCGCCGATAAGGTACGTTTTTAGGGGCTTTCTGGGGGGTTTCACACAGCGGGGCACCCCCGATCGGGGTGCCCTGCGGAAGTGGACCAACACCCAGGAAAGTGAAAATCCTGGGTTTTGGTCCACTTTAATGTCCACACCAGGCTTTGATCTTATTTAGTTACGCCACTGAGCTTATGCCTATAGCCCCCTCTTCTCTGGGGTCCCATAGCATGAGCTGGTATCTCTATGGGCACGCCTGTGCTGCTGAGTCCATCAAATAGCACTACACTACATTGAAATGCCATCATGCGCAAAGGTCATATAAAAGCCATAAAGTGCAGCTTGAAATCATAAAATAAAAGGAACGGAGGGGAGGTGGGTGCAGACGTCTTCATCGACTAATTTCTTCGTAATTGACAAATCTCTAAGACCTTTTCCATCTCTCCAGCGCTAAACTCATCCCAGCACTGCCCCCTACCCATTCCCGGCTGCCTTTCCCAGAGCATCTCTCGGAGAGCCAGGGCGAGGGAGGGAGAGAGCGAGAGAGACGGAGCTGGGACAAGCTGAGCGGAGGTGATGGAGACATCGTTTTCCATGCGGGTGTCTTGGGATATTTAGGAAGGTAAGTGATCCCTATCGGTTGCCTCTCCTGCCAGCCTGCCGTCTCCTCTGGCCTGTCTCCTCCCGGGCATGGAATGATTGCAGTGCTGCTTTTCTTGCAGTGCCAGTCGCTGTATTCGCATCAGCATTGGAGTTAGGTTGGGTGGGTAGAGGGGGGGGGTTGAGTTGGAGTTCGTCTCCGCCAGCAGAATTGTGGGGGCTGCAGAGCTGGATAGAAGCTGCTGCTCATTAGACTTCCACACAAAAGCAGATTAGAGATTTGTGAATTAGCAGCCCAGGCTGCTTTAAGCAGATTAAATAGAAGGCGAGAGAGAGAGAGAAATAAAAGTTGAGGTAGGAGAGAGCCAGAGGTGGGCTGGCGTGAAAAGAAAAAAAGGAATATTCAAGGAATAACTGAAGGAAAGCACAAGGCAGAGGATAGAGAGAGGTGGCTGATGCCGATCGTCTAGGAACGAGACAATCTCACCCCGGATGAGCCAGGGAATCCCATCTGCCTCTCGCTTCAGATAGGAGAGGCTTCTGGGATTAGCACCGGAGAGTTGGCCAGAACAGCACTGCATGGATAGCATGACCCAGCCAGGTGAGTCTGTCTCTCTGTCCATCTGCTCAGCCTGCATTATCCATATAGTCCTACAGATGTAGCAATCCTTACCTTGACAATCGGAGACATCCCAGCACTCATTGAAAAGCATTGAAGATTTCCAGATAACATTCTGTGCCATTGTATGCTTAACACATTTAAGGTAAAGCCAGGCTACATCTGTAACAGCAATATAATTTATTGCAGAATACATATTGTTAATATAATCTAAGAATATATATTGTTTTGTATTTGGATCTATTCTGCTGTGTGTAACTTTACATTGTAAGCTCCATTGTGACAGGCTGAAGAATTTCTTTCTGTTACCTAAGTCTCAGCTGTGCTCATGTGGGGCGGCATGGATGACAGATTGCAATGGGACAGCTGCTGATGTGACTCCCTGTCTGTCTCTTATCTGTGAATCTGTCATCCAATCAGATCTTTCTGGTGTGTGATCCTGGCTGGGATATTGGATTGCAAGCTCAGTGGGACAGGGGCTGAATATTTATGTGTATGTTTCTGCCATGCGTCTGTGACTGCAAAGGGCCATTCCACTATAAGCTTTGCTGGGACAGTGTCTGAGAAGAATCTTTTTATCTATCTGTTTATCAGTCTATCATTTCACTGCTTCTATATATATGATTTGACTATTGTTGTCTATAACTGCTAGGTTTAACTAAACATCTTTTTACAGTATATCTCTTCCCATCTACCCCATATCTATCTATCTATCTATCTATCTATCTATCTATCTATCCTGAATATCTTTATCTATCTATCTATCTATCTATCTATCTATCTCATATCTATCTATCTCATATCTATCTATCTATCTATCTATCTATCTATCTATCTATCTATCTATCTATCTATCCTGAATATCTATCTATCTATCTATCTATCTATCTATCTATCTATCTATCTATCTATCTTGAATCTTTATCTATCTATCTATCTATCTATCTATCTATCTATCTATCTATCTATCTATCTATCTATCTCATATCTATCTATCTATCTATCTATCATCTATCTATCTATCTATCTATCTCATATCTATCTATCTATCTATCTATCTATCTATCTATATATCTATCTATCATCTATCTATCTATCTATCTATCTATCTATCTATCTATCTCATATCTATCTATTTATCTATCTATCTCCTATCTATCTATCTATCTATCTATCTATCTATCTATCTATCTATCTCATATCTATCTATCTATCTATCTATCTATCTATCTATCTTATATTTATGGGTCTAGCAATCTACCAATTATCTGTCTATCTATCCCTACATATCCAGTATCTTTCTATCTGTCTGTCTATGTATCTATCTATTTATCTATCTATCTTCTATTATTTTATCATTCTACTGACCATATGTTTCTAATTCTATCTATGTCTGTAATGGGACAGTGACTGACAAAAATGTCTTCTTCCTCTATTCTTTCTACCCATCCCCTATCTACCTTTCAATTAACCTGTCTATCACTCTACTGACTTTCATTTATGATTCTACATTATATGTCTATAATGGGACAGTGACTGACAAGAATGCCCTCTACCTATTTATTTATCCCTGTATCAGTCTATTGTTTACTGTATTTATTATACAGTATGCCTTAGATGCATTAGATGATTAGATTGTAAGCTTTGCTGGGACAGTAGTAGGAATGTCAGCATATCTATCCATTTAAGACCTCACCAGGCTGAACAAAATATGTATCTTTTATCAGTGTCTGTGTGGCGCTGCAATGCTTGGCTGCCAGTGGTAGGGAAGTTAAATGATGGGCTTTGCTGGGACAGTGACAGTGTCTATCTGTCTAACATAACAAATATTCAACTGGTTTTAATATATGCATCTCTATATAGGTCTAACTATGT
Organism: Gastrophryne carolinensis; assembly: GCA_027917425.1. Classification (NCBI taxonomy): domain Eukaryota; kingdom Metazoa; phylum Chordata; class Amphibia; order Anura; family Microhylidae; genus Gastrophryne; species Gastrophryne carolinensis. Next base: position 200,452,381 of record CM051235.1, read on the forward strand.
AATGTTGGTTGGAATATGATTGTGAGCTTTGATGAGAAATTATTGAACTTTCTATCTACTGTATCTGCCACCTATTGATGGGTCTTTTCTTGTGTCTCCTATATATACATCTACTTTCTATGTGCCTAGTGTCTGCTGTTGGTTGGAGCATTAGATTAGACCATTATTATTATTATTGTTTATTTATATAGCGCCATCATCTTCCGTAGCGCTTTAGACTATCTATCTATCTATCTATCTATCGATTTATCTTTCTGTCTATTAAGCGAATGAGCTATCTATGTCACTATTCTTGATAGTGATACATCTACAGTAGCTATAATATGTGCTAATGTATTGCCAAATTGTAAGCTTTGCTTACAAGAGTATGCAGTCCATCTATCGATCCATATCTATCTATCTATCATCTATCTATCTATCTATCTGTCTCATGATCAATCCTTTTATTTCTCCATATTATATAGGTTTACTATCATGCTTGTATAATATTGGGTGGGACATTAGATTGCAAGCTCCACTGATACAACATTAGCCTGTGACCTATGCCTGTATTCTCTAACTATCTGATGATTACTGGGACCTTGCACAAGACTCCATCCTACTGATATTTCTTTATTGTGTATTTGATATCTTTGACTCTTGTGTGCCTCTGGTTTGTTGGATGTGATATCAGATTGAACGCTCTGTTGAAGCCATGGCTGATCACTCTGCCTATGTGTTATATCTACGTATTTGTTGTGAGCATTTTGTGATTTATTTTGGGGCATTAGACTGTGAAGTCCTTTGGGACTGATGTGTGTGTCTGTCCTCGGTCTGATTGCTCCCGTGACACTAGTAGGGTCATTAGACTGTAAACTTCACTGGGGGAAAAGCAAACACATCCAGTGACTGTCACTGGCCCTGGTGCAAACATCTATCCTATCTATCTATCTATCTATCTATCTATCTATCTATCTATCTATCATCTATCTATCTATCTATCTATCTATCTATCTATCTATCTATCATCTATCTATCTATCTATCTATCTATCTATCTATCTATCTCCTATCTATCCATCTATCTATCTATTCCCTATCTATTTATCTACACAGTATATTCATATCTATCTATTAATCTATCAGTACATCTATGTATCCGTATGTGATGTTGTTCAGAATAGACTGTAAGCTCTGTTGTCAGAGTGTCCTATCTCTGTGTATCTATCTATCTATCTATTGTATATAGATATCTGCATTGTATTGGCCAGAATGTTACAGTGTACATTTCCCTTAGTTATTGTCTAATGTAAATATTTGTCATCTGTCTGCCTATTTCAGCTACCTTAAATGGCCTTGTCTACAGTATGTGTTGTCATGTGACTTTAGTTGCTACATTAGGTTTGCAAGCTTCCCCGGGACATGGCTATTCATTTGTCTGTCTATCCACCTGAGTATATCTATGTTTTATGTGATGGTGAACAGGTTGTAAGCTTTGCTGGAGCAGGGGCTTGTAGTATCCATTGTTGATCTATAACTATCCGTCTAGCTTTCTGCTATCTGTATTGTATTTGTGTGTCATCTGTCTGCATGTTTCAGCCACCTTAAACGACAGTGTGTGTATATATACATGTGCCTTTAGTTGTTACATTAGACGCAAGTTTCCCGTAGCTACAGTTAGGTCTATACCTGTTTTATGAAACATATTCAAGTTATAGTTCTATAACGAACATGGACATAAAGTCCAGCCTTTCAGCTTTCATTTGAGGGAATCCACCTAACAATTGGACGAAGAGTTTAGGAATTTCATCTCCCTAATTTGTGCCTCCCTTTTAAATGGACCAAAAGTAATTGGACAATGGACTCAAAGGCTGTTTCATGAGCAGCTGTGGCAGGTTCTATTATGTTATTCTCAATTTCAAGCAGATAAGTGGTCTGGAGTTGATTTGAGGTGTGGTGCTTGCATTTGGAAGATTAGCTGTGAGGAAAACATGTGGTCAAAGGAGCTCTTCATGCAGTTGAAATAAACCATTCTCAAGCTGTGAACACAGAAAAAAAAGAGAAATTGCTACAATATTTGGAGTTCCTGGATGCCCATGGAAGATAACAGTGATGGATGATTGCAGATTAATTTCCATGATGAAGAGAAACCCCTTCACAACAGTCAAGACAAGTGACCCATCACCCAACACTCTGAAGGATGTAGGTGTATCAATTTCCAAATCTGCCATAAAGAGAAGACTGCATTACAGTAAATACAGATGGGTCACTGCAGGGTGCAAACCACCCATAAGCCTCAAGAATAAAAAGCCTAGATTGGACTTTGCTAAAAAAAAAAAAAGAAAGCCAGCACAGTTCTGGAAGAACATTCTTGGGATGGGAAGAAAAAAGTATGGCGAAGGTGTGGTACAGCTCATGAGCCAAAGCATAGCACATCATCTGTAAAACATGGCATGGGCATGCCATGGTGCCAGTGGCACTGGGTCACTAGTGTTTATTGATGATGTGGCACAGGACAGAAGCAGCCGGGTGAATTCCTAGCTATTCAGAGACATATTGTGTGCTCAAATCTGGCCAAACTGATTGGTCGGCGTTTCATAATACAGATGGACAATGACCCAAAACATAAAATCAAAGCTACACAGGAGTTTATTAAAGCAAAGAAGTGGAATATTCTTAAATGGCCAAGTCAGTCACCTGATCTCAAGTTTACTTGTTAAAGACTAAACTTAAGACAGAAAGGCCCACAAACAAACAGCAACTGAAAACCGCTGCATTAAAGGTCTGGCAGAGCATTAAAGTGGACCAACACCCAGGGGTGATCGGCCCGGGAATCTATAAGATTCCCAGGCCGATCACCTCCCTCACCGAGGGACATCCGAGATCGGGATGTCCCGCGGGGTGAAACCCCTCCAAAACCCAAAAAAAACCTTACCGCCGCCGCCTCCCGTGCGCCCCTCTAGACGTGCGCGCGCCCGTCGTTTGTGAATGGCGTGACGTGTGGGAGGCAGCGGCGGACGCCCCCCCAAAGTGGACCAAAACCCAGGATAGTCAAAATCCTGGGTGTTGGTCCCCTTTAAAAAGGAGGAAACACAGCAATGTCTGATGATGTCAATGAGTTCTGGCAGTCATTGCCAACAAAAAGTTTTCAACCAAATATTAGAAATTAACATTTTATTTACAATTAATTAATTTGTCCAATTACTTTTGAATCCCTGAAATGAATAGATTGTGTTTAAAAAATGCTTTCATCCTCTCATTTTTATGCATCATTTCATATCATTTTGTTCAACCCTTAATTAAAACTGAAAGTCTGAACCTTGATGGCATCTGTATTGTTTTGTTCAAAATTCATTTTAGTAATGTACAGAACCAAAAGTAGAAAAATGTGGTCTCTGTCCAAATATTTATGGACCAAACATCCATTTGTATCTGATAATACTTACCTATCTCTATATTTATTCCAAGAGATATCCAAATTATTTATTTATTCATTTTTGATGAAGGCTAAAAGGCTGATTCATTACTAGCAGCGGGTAGCGACAGATGAGTGTCTGCAGAGCGGATTTCAGAGCGGCTGCTAGTAGTCGCTGTGCTCGGCCTTGGTTCGCTAGTTCAGAGCGTCTCAGTCGCTGTGCAGCATTAATGAATACATTGTGGGGAGTCGCTATATGACCAGTACAGAGCTGTATGGGAGCGAATGGTAGCGACTGGTTATTGCGACCGACTCACACAATACTCATCAAAAAACAGCCTTACACACCGCCGGCGCTCAAAAATGCTTTGCTGTAGGCAAGAGCGCCGGAGGCTGTGTGATTAAAAGCTGTTTTTTAACATGTATCCACCAGTAACAAAGCGAAAACATATGGAACTACATTGTAATAACATTGTGACATGAATGCCAAACCTGTAATGTCAATTCTGCATAAATGAAAAAAAAAATGAAAAAATGGCTTTTTCAAGGCCAGAGAGAGATCCCAACATTATTTGAGAATAATAATAAAAAAACAAAAAACCCTGTATAAAGAGAAGTAAAAGAACGTCCATTGAAATGTATGGGAGAGTGACAGGTAGCAAGAGGTAAGACGTGGCGCTCTGCAAGGCTGAACGCCGGCGCTGTACGCTGAGGCTGGGATCATGATGAATCAGACGCTACATGGCGTTATCGCAGTCGCTCAACAGAATCCGCATGATAAATGTGTAATTGCGTGCCGTGTCCAGCGTTCACCTTCTGCTACCTGTCATTTACAAGGCACTACCTGACGCTATCCCTTGATGAATAAGGCCCTAAGTCTTGAGACCTTTGAGAGATGGGGAGGCTGATTCATCATTAGCGGCAGGTTGCGACAGATGAGCGTCTGTAGCAGGCATTTTCAGAGCGCCCGCTAGTAGTCGCAGTGCTCGGCCGTGAGTACAGCGCTGTATGGGAGCGCATGTTAGCGACTGCTCATAGCGACCGACTCACACCATATTCAGGAAAAAAACAGCCTCACAAATCTCTGGCACTGAGAAATAGTTGTTTGAAGCCCAGAGCGCAGGAGGCGGTGTGTTTAAAGTCTGTTTTCCAGCATCTATCCACTAGTAACAAAGCGAAAACATATGGAATTACATTGAAACAACATTGTAACATGAACACTTTAATGCCTGACCTGTAATGTCATTTCTGAGGAAATATATAAAAAAACTATGAAAAAACTGCTATTTCAATGCCAGAAGAGGTCACAGAATTATTTGTGATTTTTTTGAAAAAAAAAACCTGTTTAAAGAGAAGAAAAGCATCGTCCATTGAAATGTATGGGAGAGCGCCAGGTAGCGAGAGGTCATACCTGGCGCTGTGCAAGGCTGAACGCTGGCGCTGTTCGCTGAGGCTGTGAAAATGATGAATCAGACGCTACATGGCGCTATCCCAGTCGCTAAACAGATTCTGCTTGATAAATGTGTAATTGCGTGCCGTGTCCGGCGTTCACCAGTCGCTACCTGACGCTACCTCTCATTAACCAGCCACTACCTGACGCTATCCCTTCTTAAATAAGGGCCTTAATCGCATTAAACACACAACTAGAAAATCCCCTGGGCCTGGGTCAGTTCTACAGGTGAGGTACACAATCAGGTAGAGGTTTTTGTTTTACAAACATTTGTACAATACAATAGCTACCTTATTAGAAACAATCTGTAGTACTACCCCAAGAACATTTTTCATTTTTTTATGGTGTGTAAAACCTCTGAAAAGCTCTCAAAAACTCAACTTCTCCAGAGACCCTCAAGACATTTGGATAGCTGCTTATATTTGTTATATCAGTTTTATACAATATGAATATCAAAGTGTTAGCCTCACTGAGCAGAGGTTAATGTCTTCTGTGCATCTGTCTGCTATCTACAGGGCCGGACCAAGTGTGTTGGAAGCCCCTGGGCACAAAGTCTGGTGGAGGCCCCAGATACAGTATTTTTTTTTTTTATATTAAAAATAATAGTCCAGCCAAGTAACTGATTGGTGGTTGTATTACTGGAACATTAGATCGAGTCTAGTGCGTGTGCGCGCTGCTCGGGAACTCCTGCTTTGCCATTATGGGTGGGGGGTGTAGTCTCCCAGCTGGTCCAGCAGAAATCAGTTCCCTGCATTGAGCTGCCAGCGGCTGTACTTATGTGTAGTGAGCGGCCTCCCAGGCACGGGGGGGGGGGGGGGGAGGGGGGCACTGCCACCAATAGCTGTGTTGCTGGCTCCGCAGCTCATCAGACCAAAAACTGAAATGCCTCTTGGACCAGACCATAGGCCAAATATTGGTGGAGGCCCCATTTGCAGAGCAAGTGGTGGAGGCCCGTGGTGCCCGCCCCTCATATTCCGGCCATGTCCATTTATGGGGTATAATCCAGCTGATTTGTATAAGACTACCCAGATTTCAAATTGCCATTTTCATTGCTGCGCTGTGCAGGTTGGAGAAATGTTCTCTCTCAATATACAAAAAAGTACAACTCTTTTTTAAGCTTTGCACTGGGGCAGTTGTTTAGGCGAGGGTTGAACTTTTCCAGTGAGGATGACTGTTTTTCTCCTTCATTCATGGTCTGGAGTGGCCAGACAGGAAAAACTTGAGAATATCTATCTATCTATCTGGAAAGACAGGAAATATCTATCTATCTATCTATCTATCTATCTATTTGTCTATCTATCTATCCATCTTGTGCTTGGGGTATTAGATTGTAAGCGGCACTTCTCTGTGTTTATATGTTTCTAGTTTTCTCTACGTTCTTTTTAAATATATTTCTAACTACCCTTATCTATCTATTTCTTTAAACCCACATCTATCTATCTATCTATCTATCTATCTATCTATCTATTTCGTTCTTATTCCATATCTAGCTATCAGCCTATCTCCATCTATTATTAGATTCTAAGCTTTGTGTTTATCTACCTTTTTATAGATTTCTCTACTTACTTCCTTTCTTTCTTCCTATGTCTATCTATCTATCTATCTATCTATCTATCTATCTATCTATCTATCCATTTCTTTCTTATCCTATACCCATTTATCTATCCATCTTTTTATCTATTTATTATCTATCTATCTTTCTATCTATCTATCTTGTGCTTGGGGTATTAGATAGTAAGCTGCACTTCTCTGTGTTTATATGTTTCTAGTTTTCTCTACTTTCTTTTTAAATATATTTCTAACTACCCTTATCTATCTATTTCTTTAAACCCATATCTATCTATCTATCTATCTATCTATCTATCTATTTCGTTCTTATTCCATATCTAGCTATCAACCTATCTCCATCTATTATTAGATTCTAAGCTTTGTGTTTATCTACCTTTTTATAGATTTCTCTACTTACTTTCTTTCTTTCTTCCTATGTGTATCTATCTATCTATCTATCTATCTATCTATCTATCTATCTATCTATCCATTTCTTTCTTATCCTATACCCATTTATCTATCCATCTTTTTATCTATTTATTATCTATCTATCTTTCTATCTATCTATCTTGTGCTTGGGGTATTAGATAGTAAGCTGCACTTCTCTGTGTTTATATGTTTCTAGTTTTCTCTACTTTCTTTTTAAATATATTTCTAACTACCCTTATCTATCTATTTCTTTAAACCCATATCTATCTATCTATCTATCTATCTATCTATCTATCTATTTCGTTCTTATTCCATATCTAGCTATCAACCTATCTCCATCTATTATTAGATTCTAAGCTTTGTGTTTATCTACCTTTTTATAGATTTCTCTACTTACTTTCTTTCTTTCTTCCTATGTGTATCTATCTATCTATCTATCTATCTATCTATCTATCTATCTATCTATCCATTTCTTTCTTATCCTATACCCATTTATCTATCCATCTTTTTATCGATTTATTATCTATCTATCTATTTATCTATCTATCTATCTATCTATCTATCTATCTATCTATCTATCTACCCTCCTCCATCTGTTATTAGATTGCAAGCTACTCTTCTCTGTGGTTATCTATCTAGCTATTTCTAACTTTCTTATCTTTCTTTCCGTCTGTTCCCCCATCCAACTATTAGCCTACAAATCTCTCTATCTATCTATCTATCTATCTATCTATCTATCTATCTATCTATCTATCTATCTCTCTCTCTCTCTCTCTCTCTCTCTCTCTCTCTCTCTATCTATCTATCTATCTCTATCTATCTATCTATCTATCTATCTATCTATCTATCTATCTATATCTATCTATCTTTATATCCATGTATCCATCTTAGCAGCTTTTCAGTGGCAAGTTAACAAGACCAACCACCTTCATTACTGGCTCTGGAGTGTCGAGTGTGTGAACCTCAGAGATCGCCCCAGTGGTCACTCACTTTTCAGGCGTTCACACACCAGCTTTGAGGGCCACGCATCCCCAGTCTCCCTACAGCCGAGACGCATCCTGCACCCAGCCATTTACTGGAGACAGGAGCGCGCTACAGACAACTGGGAGGGTGGGCGTGCGCCCATTCCCGCTTCCTTATGCCAGAGCTCTGTTCAAAACAGGGCCATATGTTGTGCATTGATATACACAGCATGCGGTGCTGATTGGACGTGCGTTGGGAAAACATGGCACGCAACGCTTCTAACGCAATGCAACACTAGCGTAGGTCAATAGAAATCTATGGCAACACAAATGTAACGCAGGTATAATGCCGTGTACTGAGCTTTGCCTGCGTTCCATTTGGGGTGGGGGGCTTTAACCATTTACTTACCATGTTACATTTTTTTTATTTTCAGAAACGCAACACAAATGTTTTGATACAATAGATCTCTAAGCAAATGTCTGTGCTTGGTGTTCTGGCTGTGCATTCATTAGATTGGATGCTCTGCTGGGTCAAGGGTCTATATCTGTTCTATATAATATATACATATATTTCATTTCAGCTTGTGTGATGATAATTAGAACATTAGGTAGTAAACTCTGCAGGGACAGGGACTGATCCCTCTGTGTATTTATTATTGCTCTGCCTATTTATCTGTGTTTCCCTTCATATATCTCTTTAGTGTTTCTATCTGCCAGGCTATCTGTGCCTTTTATTGCTGCGTTCGGTTCCCCTGCCATCTCCATCCCTCTGCAATGAATTTTAATACCTGTATTGTTTATGCAGCCTCTTCATTATCCCTCTCGGGCTATCTTTAGCTGCTTCTTATCGCAATGCCTAGTGTTACCTACCTGGATGGCGGCGGCAGGTGATGTTCTGCGTGCAGCACCCCAGACGCAGTATACAGAGTGCGCCTGGTTAGGGGAGATCTATGGCCTCCAGTAAAGCTGCATATTGGTGGTGTCAGTTTTTGATGAGTGCGGTGTGTGCGTTACTCTTGGCTATTGATTGGGAAGATGTAAAGTATTTATGTTTCTGGGCACATCTGCTGGAGGGAGGGGGGTGAGCCAAGAGGACTGTATACCGCTCCATAGGAGCTGCGCTTGTGCAGCATTTATTAATGTGGCTCCCCGTGCAATAAATATTAATATATCCTGCTTGCACGTACTTACGCACAGTGCCGCGTGCTGCTAAAACTTTATTAATGTCTGTGTATATTTATTATGTCATCACAAAGCAGCCATTAATAAATAATAATAATAATAAGTAGCGTCACTCCCTTTTAAGCACAGCACCCCCACCACCACCAAAGGATCTCTAAATTATTTACAAGATGGCGTTTATTGTTCCTGATATACTGTATAAGATTAGTAGAGTTTTATGTGGATTGCTATAGGTGCCACTTCTTCTCATTGCATTGTTATAATGCGATGTATGTAGAGAAGAGAACCTCACCTTACTGCCTCATTTGCAGGTGACCCACTTGCCCTTCTGGTAGCTTGCTGATACCCCCACCTGATTACTCGCACCCCTTCTTGGGGCACCTGGGGTGCATAAGAGAAGGTGCCCATTGATATGGGCCTGGTGTTCTTCCAGGGGCAACCCAAAAAACCCATACCAAAGGGTATAGGGGCTAATAAACTGTCAGTGCCGGCCGACCCCCGAGACGTGGATTACCAGCCCCTATGCCTGGTGTCCAGGCTGGTTGCCTCTGATAGGGGAGTACATTTATTTTTAAAGTAAAAATAAATTAAAAATGATCCCACATTTCAGTTTCAGTGAAAAAAAAAACATGGCAGTTGGTGAAGCCAACTTTTTCCATCCTTATCTTGTCAGGTGTAAAAAGTCCCTTTCTCCCTAAAAGTTTCAATTCTTAAAGCAAACCAACAGTCAAAAATGACTTAAACCAGACCAACACAACAAGCAGTGCTCATATGCATCCCTCCCTGGGGCAATTTAGGCCCTTATTTATGAAGGGATAGCGCCAGGTAGCGACTGGTGAGCGACCGGTAATGACGGGCCCCGCCACGAGAACGCCGGCTCCCCACCACAATCACACATTTATCAAGCCAATCCTGCTTAGCGACTGAGATAGCGCCATATAGCGACTCATTCATCATTATTCCAGCCTCAGCCCACAGCGCCAGCGTCCGACCTTGAACAGCGACAGGTATGACCTCTCGCTACCTGGCGCTCTCCAATGCATTTCAATGGAACAATCTTTAAATTATCATAATTAATTGTTATTAATGTTTTTTTTTTCCAATGTGAAAAATTCTGTGACCACTTCTGCCATGTTAGATAATTTTTTTAAGGTAAAAAAAAAATTTGTGCAGAATTGATATTACAGGTCTGATATTATTGTATTCATATTACTGAATTCTTAAATAAATTTTTTTTTTTGGTTTCCAAAAATATGGTTGTTTGGGGATTAAAAAACTACTTTTCACCCATCGCCGCCAGCGCTCTGGGGTTTAAACATGCATTTCACAGCGCGATACTTTTTGGAGCGTGATTTGTTAATGAATATGGTGGGAGCCGGTCGCTATGGCCAGTCGCTATCATGCGCACCCATACATCGCGGAACCTGTCAAATAGCGACTCCTCACCTAACATTCAACATTACTGCACACCGACTCAGTCGCTATCAACAACCGAACAACGGCCAAGCACAGCGACTACTAGCGGGCGCTGTGAAAATACTGCTACAGTAACTCAACTGTCGCTACCTGCCGCTATTAATGAATCGGCCTCCCCGATTGCTGCACATAAAAATTAATTTACCTTTTTCTAACTCCTGGAGTCAATTTTAAAAGCGAGATGGCGCTCATGGACTTGCAGGCCACCTGCAAACAGGAAGTGCTGCTGGGCTTCCTGTTACTGTACATTGTCAGTTATAACAGTTGATAGAGGAAGCTACAAAATGGCTGCTGACTATCTTTTCCAACTGTGCCCGGCTGTTGGTCTGGTTTTAAAGATTTTCATGTGGGAAATTTCTGCATTTTCAGAGGTTTACCACATGAGAAGAATTTGTGGAAAAAATCTTTAGGGAAAAAAAATAGTCTCCTAAGAGAAAGAGAGATAAAAAATGTGGAGATGCATTCTCTCATGGTGCTGAATTGACTCTTCTCTCAGTTTTTCTCTTCTTTATTCAATTAAAAAAAAAGCTTTGCTGACGGGTTCAAAGATATTTAGCATTGCCAAAGCTAAAGGTTTTTGTTCCCTCAAGGCATCCTGAATTGGGATCACTGTGTTCACCCATTAAAACGCACCTCTCTTTGGTTTAACTGTGCATGCAAGGGCTGACTTATCCAATCAGAGCCCTTTGCTGTGTTTACACCCAAAAGGCAAGCAGCTCTGATTGGACTAGAGCTTGCGCATGCACCAAAGGGCCAGGAAAAGGTGAGTATCGGCATTCATGGAGTTTCACACAGCGGAGCATCCTAATGCCCCAGGGGAAGGCCAGCCAGGGAATCTTTCCGATTTTTGTTCCACTTTAAAGTCTACACAAACTGGCAGGCTGATTCATTACTAGCGACAGGTATCGACAGCTGAGCATCTGTAGAGCGGATTTCAGAGCGACCGCTAGTAGTCACTGTGCTCGGCCATGGTTCGCTAGTTCAGAGCGCCTCAGTCTCTGTGCAGCATTGATGAATACCTTGTGGGGAGTTGCTATATGAGCAGTAAAGCGCTGTATGGGAGCGAATGGTAGTGACTGGTCAGTGCCACTGACCCACACCATATTCATAAAAAAAAAAAACAGCCTCACACACCACCAGCGCTCAAAAATGCTTCGCTGTAGCCCAGAGCACCGGAGGCTGTGTGATTAAAGGCTGTTTTTGAACATGTATCCACCAGTAACAAAACGAAAACATATGGAATTACATTGTTATAACATTGTAACATGAACACACAATAATGCCAGACCTGTAATGTCAATTCTGCATAAATATATTAAAAAATGAAAAAAGTGTGAAAAAACGGCTTTTTCTAGGCCAGGAGAGGTCACAACATTATTTGAGAAGAAAAAAAAGTTAATAAAAACCCCTTGTTTAAAGAGAAGTAAAAGATCGTCCATTGAAATGTATGGGAGAGCGCCAGGTAGCGAGAGGTAATACGTGGCGCTCTGCAAGGCTGAACAGCGGCGCTGTACGCTAAGGCTGGGATAATGATGAATCGGATGCTACATGGCGTTGTTCTAGTCTCTCACCAGATTTGGCTTCATAAATGTGTAATTGCGTGCTGTGTCCGGTGTTCACATGACGCTACCTGACGCTGTACAGGCACTACCTGGCGCTATCCCTTCATGAATAAGGCCCAAAATCTTTTTTGGTGTTATGTATGCATGTCTTATTGAGGCTGTGCAAGGTGTAGATGTGGTCGGTGGTTTCTCTATATCTCTCTCCTGTTTCTCTCTGTCTCTCTCTCCTGTCATGCCTCTCTTTCTCGTGTTTCCCCTGTGTCTGTCTCTTTTTCTCTTATCTGGTTCTGTCTCTTTCCCTTGTTTTTATAGTCTCTTTTTTCCTCTTATTTGTTTCTCTCTGTCTTTCTCATGTTTTTCTGTCTCTCTCCTGTAACTCTCTGTCTCTTGCTCATTTTTCTCTGTCTCACTCTGTGTCTCTCTCTTGCACCTCTCTTATCTCTCTCTCTCATTATTCTCTCTGCTGTCTTTCATGTGTTTCTGTCTCTCTCTGCTGTTGTTTATCTGTTTCTTCCTTTGTTCATTATCTGTTTCTTCCTTTGTTCACCTATGGGGGTTATTTAAGAAGGGATAACGCCAGGTAGTGCCTCGTAGCGGCAGGCACGTCTGGTGAACGCCGGGCACTGTATGCAAAACCACATTTATGAAAGCGAATCTGGTGAGCACCTCTAACAACGCCATGTAGCGCCATATGTATTATTACAGGCGGCTCAACGTATATTACCTTTCGCTCAATGTCGTTCTCCCATACATTTCAATGACCGTTCATTTGCTTTTGTTTAAACAGCAAGTTTGACAATTTTTTTTTTTTGCTCATATCATTGTTTGACCTCTCCTGGCTGCAAACAAACCCTTTATTCATTTTTTTACTTTTTATATTGTTATGCAGAATTGTCATTACAGGTCTGGCACTAAAGTGTTAATGTCACAGTGTTAAAACAATGTCATTCCATGTGTTTTTGCTTTATTACTGGTGGATATGTGCTCAAAAACAGACTTTAAAGCGGACCAACACCCAGGGGGGATCTATAAGATTCCCGGGCCGATCAGATCCCTCCCCGCGGGGCATCCGAAATCAGGATGTCCCGCGCAGTGAAACCCCCTAGGAAGCCCATAAACCTATCTTTTCCACGTTCCAGCGGAGCATGCGCGTCCGCCGCCGCCACCTCCTGTGTGTCCCTCTAGCAGGGCGCGGTCCCTTTCACAAACAGCCGGCGCGGGTGCGCTCCTTGTAAGAGGGACGCGTGGGAGGCGGTGGCGGACGCGCTCTGCTTGTCCAGCGCTGCCTCTCGCTTGTCCGCCAGCGGGGATTGGCTGCAGCGGGGATTGGCTGCAGCGGTCACGTGGCAGCGGGGTGAGGCGAGTTTTCGGGGCTTTCTGGGGGGTTTCACACAGCGGGGCACCCCCAATCGGGGTGCCCCACCGAAGTGGACCAAAACCCAGGATAGTCAAAATCCTGGATGTTGGTCCACTTTAATCACTCAGTGTCTGGCTCTCTATGCTATAGCGACTAGATTTAGAGCGTCGACAGATTTAGAGCGTCCTTTTTTGATAAGTATGGTGAGGAGCGCAGAGAGTCGGTCGCACTGAGCTGGCGCTACCTTTCGCTCGCCGCAGCGTTGTACTGGTGTTAGAGCGCCCAACATACATTCATCAATGCGGGCCGGGTTACTACAGCTCCAATGCCCGCTTACAGCGTCTACTAGCGGTCGTTCTACAGACACTCATCTGGCAATACCTGGAGCTAGTAATGAATCATCCTTCACATCTTTTTTTATGTTTAATGTTGCCTCTCTTTCCTGTTTTTCTCTTTCTTCTCTCCTTCTGCCCGAAAAGCCCCACAACAGCCACTCCCCTTCTCCATTAACCCCATCTAGCAAAACATGTCAGAACCACTTAGACCAATGAATAAGAGAACTCCTGCAGCAGGGCCATCTGACTTTAAAAGCAACTGTTCCATATGGACTCTACATAGAGATTTAAAACAGCATATGTGCAGTATGAGATTATTTTTGATTGGTTGGGCACATCTAGAGAAGTGATTGGACCTGGGTCTCATACAGGGATGGTGCCTGTACTGCCCAATGGCTGCCCATGTCTGTTCTAGTAACACCCATCTGTTTTTAGTGGCATGGCTGTTAGAAGAGCTTTCTGTTAAAAGGGGATGCAATGCAATGCAGCTGCAGAGGGTTAAAAGGAAAGCATTAAAAGCAATTATAACATTTTAATATTGCCATTAGTGTAGATATATCATTTGATGTGTTTAACTAACTGCCGCATGGGATGTTTTATTGCAGTAAAATCAGATATTAATTACACTAATTACGACTGATATTTTTCGACAATGTATTTAATTTATCATTATAGTACTTATGCATTGTTTTCATTTTTGCTGTCTGATCCTATCAGAGCTGCCAGCAGGGAGGCACAGGCATAACTCTGGTATAGGGCCCAGCAGATTTCCTTTGGCAAATGGGCCCAGCTCAGCTAACTTTTGTGGGTCTGCTGTTACATTTGACAAAGTCAAGGTATGCAGCTGCTTTATTCAATGTGTAGGGTGCTTTTGGGGGTTACAAGATAGTTCAAGGGTTATTGGAAGGTATGGGTTCCAGTGGATTTATCATGGGGTGAGAGATCTTACAGTGGAAAAGGGTAGGCCATGTATGGTATGAATGGCATGAATAGTAGCGCATAAATGTAAAAGCAGGCCTCAGAGGCATTGGTAGGACAAGGTGCAATGGTAAGTACTCAAGAGTCCCAGGGGAAGCTACTGGTGGGCTATCTAGAGGGGTGAAGGCATAATTTTGAAAGGCATTGAAAGAGCACAAGGAATCCTTGAACAGTAAGGGTTCCAATGTGGGACAGTCATCAATCATGTCTGGGAACGAGTGTAGGTGTAAGGCTTCCAATTCTGGCCAGTCACCAGACATATCTGGAAATAAGTGTAAGGGTTCCAATGCTGGTCAATCATTAGTCATGTCTGCAAATAAGTGTAGGTGTGAGGGTTCCAATGTGGTACAGTCATCAGTCATATCTGGGAATGGGCGTAGGAGTAAGGGCCAGTTGAGCGACGACGGGCTTGAGAGCTGGAGGTCTAGACACCAGGTGGATGGCGGGGCGGGTCCCCTAAGGTGTCGGCCCGGGGCCCCTGTGGCTGGATTCCGCCTAAGGGTGGCGGCTTGGGGTCCGGGCGCGGGGACCGCGGGGTGGCGGCTGGGGGGGGGGGGCTGCCCCCGAGGGTCACTTGCTACTTGATAAACGGGGAGGCCGATTCATTAATAGCGCCAGGTAGCGACAGTAGCGTTATTTTCACAGCGCCCGCTAGTATTCGCTGTGCTTGGCCATTGTTCGGCTGTTGACAGCGACTCAGTCGGTGTGCGGTAATGTTGAATACGGGGTTAGGAGTCGCTGTTTGACAGGTTCCGCGCTGTATGGGAGCGCATGACAGCGAACGGCCATAGCGAACGGCTCCCAGCATATTTATTAACAAATCACGCTCCAAAAATTCTCGCGCTGTGAAATGCTTGTTTAAACCCCAGAGCGCTGGCGGCGATGGGTTAAAAGTAGTTTTTTAACCCCCAAACAACCATATTTTTAGAAAAAAAAACAAAACATGTTTTTCAAAACATTTTGTAATATGAATACATTAATATCAGACCTGTAATATCAATTCTGCACAATTTTTTTTTCTTTTTTTTTACCTTAAACAAAAAATCTAACATTGCAGAAGTGGTCACAGAATTTTTGACATTTAAAAAAAAAAAAATTAATAGCAATTAATTAGGATTATTAAAGATTGCTCCATTGAAATGCATTGGAGAGCGCCAGGTAGCGAGAGGTCATACCTGTCGCTGTTCAAGGTCGCTCGCTGGCGCTGTGGGGTGAGGCTGGAATAATGATGAATGATTCGCTATCTGGCGCTCTGTCAGTCGCTAAGCAGGATTGGCTTAATAAATGTGTGATTGTGGTGGGGAGCCGGCGTTCTCGTGGCGGTGACCGTCATTACCGGCCGCTCACCAGTCGCTACCTGTCGCTATTCCTTGTTAAATAAGGGCCAAAGTAATAGGGGCACACAGAATGTTTGTCGGGCATTACTTTATTATGTTGTAACAGGATTACTTTGGCTGATCATAATTTTTGAAGAATGCATGAATGTATGTAATATCTATTGTATTTGAAATACATAAAAATGATTGGGCTTAGACTAGTGTTGATTCTATAATAATAATAATGTGGCCTGACATCTCTGTGTGCTTCTCCCCCATAGAACATGGGCAGTGATCGCTGGAAGAATATCGGAGGATCCCCTCAGATGGAGGACACCGTGCAGGAGAAGTCACAGGTAGGATGCATGGCTATAAAGAGGTTTGGGGAGTAGTTACAAATGTGGGGCAGACACATTAGGGTTTTCATTGTTATTTCTGGAAATTGCCAATAAAACTGTGTCCACTGAGTCACTTCTCGGCGCCAGTGGAAAGTGTTCTTTAAGTAATGACAGTTCATTCAAGTTTTTATGCATTTTCAGCCACATGGACATTGCACAGTGTTTGCAGCCCATAAACAGTGATGGCTGCTTGGAGAGTAAACAGTGACTACACATTCAGAGAGCAAATGGTGATTGCATGTCAACAGTACAGAGTAAGTTTGCAGCCTCTGAAGCTAACTGTGTAGATTGCAGATTGAAGAGTAAGCAGGGATTGCGATTTGAGTAGTATACAGTGATGGGTTTTTTGAAAGTGATTGCAACTTTAAGTAGAGTAAACAGAAATGGCCTCTTTTGGAGTAAACAGTGCTTGCAGCTTGCTGATAAACAGTGATGGGTGATTAGAGAGTAAACAATGATTGCAGAGTAAACAGTGATGGGTGATTAGAGAGTAAACAATGATTGCAGAGTAAACAATGATGGGCAATTATAGAGTGAACAATGATTGCAGAGTAAACAGTGATGGGCAGTTATAGAGTAAACAATGATTGCAGAGTAAACAGTGATGGGCGATTAGAGAGTAAACAATGATTGCAGAGTAAACAGTTCTTGGAAAGTAGAGTGATTGCAACTCTAAGGGAGAATTGACTGGTGCTTGTAGAGTAAACAGTAATTGCATCTTTAGGAGTAAACAGTGCTTGCAGCTTGCTGGGAAGTGGTGGGTGATTAGAGAGTAAACAATGATTGCAGAGTAATCAGTGATAGGTTCTTGGAAAGTAAAGAGTGATTGCAACTTTAAAGTGGACCAAAACCCAAGATAGTCAAAAGTGCCCCACTGTTTGAAACCCCCCAGGTGCAGATTGCAGATTGAAGAGTAAGCAGGGATTGCAACTTGAGTAGTAAACAGTGATGGGTTCTTTGAAAGTGATTGCAACTTTAAGTGACTGGTGCTTGTAGAGTAAACAGTAATTGCATCTTTTGGAGTAAACAGTGCTTGCAGCTTGCTGGTAAACAGTGATGGGTGATTAGAGAGTAAACAATGATTGCAGAGTAATCAGTGATGGGTTCTTGGAAAGTAAAGAGTGATTGCAACTTTAAAGTGGACCAAAACCCAGGATAGTCAAATGTGCCCCACTGTTTGAAACCCCCCAGGACGCCCAAACCGACTCACCTCTTCCCGGTCCCATGGTGCGTCTACGAGCAGCGGCTCTGAAGGCCCCATCCTCAGCCTCCCTCTAACAGGGGGCCTCCCCACGCTGGCCATTCCAGGGAAGTGGAGGATGCGGGCGTCAGAGCCGCTGCTCTTAGACATGCTGTGGGACCGGGAAGAGGTGATTTGGCTACAGCGATCTGGGGGGTTCACACAGCAGGGCAGCCCCTGGTTGGGGTGCCCCCAGGAAAGTCAAAATCCTGGGTTTTCGGCCACTTAAAGGGTAATGTGACTGATGCTTGTAAAATAAACACTAATTGTGTCTTTAAGAGTTAACAGTGCTTGCACCTTGAAGGTAAACAATGATTGCAGAGTAAACAGTGATGGGCGATTAGAGAGTAAACAATGATTGCAGAGTAAACAGTGATGGGCGATTAGAGAGTAAACAATGATTGCAGAGTAAACAGTGATGGGCGATTAGAGAGTAAACAATGATTGCAGAGTAAACGGTGATGGGCAATTAGAGAGTAAACAATGATTGCAGAGTAAACAGTGATGGGCGATTAGAGAGTAAACAATGATTGCAGAGTAAACAGTGAGGGGCGATTAGAGAGTAAACAATGATTGCAGAGTAAACGGTGATGGGCGATTAGAGAGTAAACAATGATTGCAGAGTAAACAGTGAGGGGCGATTAGAGAGTAAACAATGATTGCAGAGTAAACGGTGATGGGCGATTAGAGAGTAAACAATGATTGCAGAGTAAACAGTGATGGGCGATTAGAGAGTAAACAATGATTGCAGAGTAAACAGTGAGGGGCGATTAGAGAGTAAACAATGATTGCAGAGTAAACGGTGATGGGCGATTAGAGAGTAAACAATGATTGCAGAGTAAACAGTGATGGGCGATTAGAGAGTAAACAATGATTGCAGAGTAAACAGTGATGGGCGATTAGAGAGTAAACAATGATTGCAGAGTAAACAGTGATGGGCGATTAGAGAGTAAACAATGATTGCAGAGTAAACAGTGAGGGGCGATTAGAGAGTAAACAATGATTGCAGAGTAAACGGTGATGGGCGATTAGAGAGTAAACAATGATTGCAGAGTAAACAGTGATGGGCGATTAGAGAGTAAACAATGATTGCAGAGTAAACAGTGATGGGCGATTAGAGAGTAAACAATGATTGCAGAGTAAACAGTGATGGGCGATTAGAGAGTAAACAATGATTGCAGAGTAAACAGTGATGGGCGATTAGAGAGTAAACAATGATTGCAGAGTAAACAGTGAGGGGCGATTAGAGAGTAAACAATGATTGCAGAGTAAACGGTGATGGGCAATTATAGAGTAAACAATGATCGCAGAGTAAACAGTGATGGGCGATTAGAGAGTAAACAATGATTGCAGAGTAAACAGTGATGGGCGATTAGAGAGTAAACAATGATTGCAGAGTAAACAGTGAGGGGCGATTAGAGAGTAAACAATGATTGCAGAGTAAACAGTGATGGGTGATTAGAGAGTAAACAATGATTGCAGAGTAAACAGTGAGGAGCGATTAGAGAGTAAACAATGATTGCAGAGTAAACAGTGATGGATGATTAGAGAGTAAACAATGATCGCAGAGTAAACAGTGATGGGCGATTAGAGAGTAAACAATGATTGCAGAGTAAACAGTGATGGGCGATTAGAGAGTAAACAATGATTGCAGAGTAAACGGTGATGGGCAATTATAGAGTAAACAATGATTGCAGAGTAAACAGTGATGGGCGATTAGAGAGTAAACAATGATTGCAGAGTAAACAGTGAGGGGCGATTAGAGAGTAAACAATGATTGCAGAGTAAACAGTGATGGGTGATTAGAGAGTAAACAATGATTGCAGAGTAAACAGTGATGGATGATTAGAGAGTAAACAATGATCGCAGAGTAAACAGTGATGGGCGATTAGAGAGTAAACAATGATTGCAGAGTAAACAGTGATGGGCGATTAGAGAGTAAACAATGATTGCAGAGTAAACAGTGATGGGCGATTAGAGAGTAAACAATGATTGCAGAGTAAACAGTGATAGGCGATTAGAGAGTAAACAATGACTGCAGAGTAAACAGTGATGGGCGATTAGAGAGTAAACAATGATTGCAGAGTAAACAGTGATGGGCGATTAGAGAGTAAACAATGATTGCAGAGTAAACAGTGATGGGCAGTTATAGAGTAAACAATGATTGCAGAGTAAACCGTGATGGGCAATTAGAGAGTAAACAATGATTGCAGAGTAAACAGTGATGGGCGATTAGAGAGTAAACAATGATTGCAGAGTAAACAGTGATGGGCGATTAGAGAGTAAACAATGATTGCAGAGTAAACAGTGATGGGCGATTAGGGAGTAAACAATGATTGCAGAGTAAACAGTGATGGGTGATTAGAGAGTAAACAATGATGGAAAGTGACTGTTTGCAGAGTAAACTCATATTGCATCTTTAGGAGTCAACAGTGCTTGCAGCTTGAAGGTAAACAGTGATGGGTGTTTGGAGAGCAAACAATGACTGTAACTTGCAGAGTAATCAGGGATGGGTGTTTGGAGAGTAAATGCTGATTGCGAGTAAACCTTGAGTATACAATGGTTGCAGCCTTTTAGCATGCACATCTCACAGTGTTTGCACATTGGTTACAAAGTGTGGGTAACCCACTATAAAATATCTCTCTAAAGGTCTCTCTGTCACCTCTACCACTATGTCATTATACTTAAAGGGACAGTCCAGTCTAAATAACTTGTGGTTTATGGGAGCATCTTAGCCCTTTTCCAGGAGCCCAAGTTCTGGATTTTATTTATTCATGACCATCTTTTTCTTGCACTGAAAGGTGGACCTATCTCCTGCACTATAGCATCAGACTGTATGGGACACGCCAATGCGTTTGCATGCAGGGAGGATAGTTGCTCCTTGTTCTGCTTAGCTGTCTTTTTTCCTTCTTCTACGTATAGGTCCACCTTTCAGTGCTAAACAAAGGTAGTCATAAATAAATAAAATCCAGGGACTGGGCTACAGAAAAAAGACTGAATCTCAGAAACAACAGCCTTATTCAGCAGCTCGCCTGGATGAATTGTCTGCATGACAGGTACACAAACAATGATTTGTTTTTACACTTAACCTGGGCAATCCCTTTAAACACTTATATATAATAAACCCCATTTTGATTTTACCTTCAGAATATTGCAAATGATCCATTACAACATTTCTCTGTTGCTTATACTATTCATAAAAAGAAAAGACATTGATATTTAGACTCAAGTATAACACAGATTCCTCCAACGCGTTTCATCTTGTTATTGAGGCTTCCTCAGGGAGGATGTGAATTCAGCTAATATCAAGTGTTATGTTGTTGTAATAGAACATGTGCGATATTCTATGGATAAAATCAAAATGTTTTGGGGTTTTGGAGCATCCTGGTTTGGGATGCCCAAATACATGAAACTACTTTTAAAAAACAGGCAGTCTGGGTTGGACTGGCCCTTTTAAGAGGAAACAGACGTTGGTGTTTGGGGCAAACTATGGTTGTAAGTTGAATAGTAAACCGTGAAGGGGGTTTGGAAGGTTTACAATGCAGCCTATATATTGTAGTTCACAATGCTTACTGAATACAGCACAAACAGTGATTGCCATTTCAGAATGTAAACAGTGATTACATCATTAAAAGTAAACAATTACAGCTTTAGAGTAAACAGTGATTGCAGCTTGGACTCTAAACTAGGATCACATCTCACATCTATGCGCTGCTTGCACTGCATTGTGGGAAACACTGCACGCAGCACCTGGCTCACAACACAAATGCAAGTGATACAACCCATAGAAGTCTATGGGCAGTAGGGTGTGTGTATTGTGATTTACCTGCGTTGTGTTGCATTGTGTTGTATACAGCCCAAAGTGTATGTGAAGGCGCCTTGATTGCGGCTTGCAGAGTAAACAGGCTTTGCAGCTTGGAGAGTTTACACTGAAGGCAAGCTGAAGAGGCATCTTGAAGAGTAAACGGTAATGAGTGCATGGAGATCAGTCAGGAGTAATCCATGTTGTAGCATGATGGTAAACAGAGATTGCAGCTTGGAGAATACATAGTGATTGCAGCTTGGAGAATACATAGGCCCTTATTTATGAAGGAATAGTGCCAGGTAGCGACTGGTGAGTGACCGGTAATGACGGGCACCGCCACGAGAACGCCGGCTCCCCACCACAATCACACATTTATCAAGCCAATCCTACTTAGCGACTGAGATAGCGCCATATAGCGTCTCATTCATCATTCCAGCCTCAGCCCACAGCGCCAGCGTCCAACCTTGAACAGCGACAGGTATGATCTCTCGCTACCTGGCGCTCTCCAATGCATTTCAATGGAACAATCTTTAAATATTAATAATTAATTGTTATTAATGTTTTTTTTTTGTTTTTTTTTTGTTTTTTAAATGTGAAAAATTCTGTGACCACTTCTGCCATTTTAGATAATTTTTTTAAGGGAAAAAAAATAAAATAAAAAATTGTACAGAATTGATATTACAGGTCTGATATTAATGTATTCATATTACTAAATTATTTTAAATACTTTTTTTTGGGTTTCCAAAAATATGGTTGTTTGGGGGTTAAAAAACTACTTTTAACACATCGCCGCCAACGCTCTGGGGTTTAAACATGCATTTCACAGCGCGAGAATTTTTTGAGCGTGATTTGTTAATGAATGTGGTGGAAGCCGGTTGCTCTGACCAGTCGCTATCATGCGCTCCCATACAGCGCGGAACCTGTGAAATAGCGACTCGTAACCTTGTATTCAACATTACGCCACACCGACTGAGACGCTGTCAACAACTGAACAACGGCCAAGCACAGCGACTACTAGCGGGCGCTCTGAAAATACTGCTACAGTCGCTCAACTGTCGCTACATGTCGCTATTAATAAATCAGCCTCATAGTAATTGCAGCTTGGACAGTAAACCGCTTGCAGAATACACAGGTATTGCAGCTTGTGTAGTAGGCCTGTGAATGTTCTTATCCATGCAGGATATACTGTAGTATGATTCCTTTACCTGGTGTGATAAACTTATTTCTATTGTCTAACCCTGGTGAGACGGGGAGGCTGATTTATTCATAGCGCCAGGTAGCGACAGATGAGCGACAGTAGCGTTATTTTCACAGCGCCCACTAGTATTCACTGTGCTTGGCCGTTGTTCGGTAGTTGATAGCGACTCAGTCGGTGTGCGGTAATGTTGAATACGGGGTTAGGAGTCGCTGTTTGACAGGTTCCGCGCTGTATGGGAGCGCATGACAGCGACTGGTCATAGCGAACGGCTCCCAGCATATTCATTAACAAATCACGCTCCAAAAATTCTCGCGCTGTGAAATGCTTGTTTAAACCCCAGAGCGCTGGCGGCGATGGGTTAAAAGTAGTTTTTTAACCCCCAAACAACCATATTTTTGGAAACAAAAAATAAACAAGTTTTTATAAACATTTTGTAATATGAATACATTAATATCAGACCTGTAATATCAATTCTGCACAAATTTTTTTTTTTTATACCTTTAAAAAAATATCTAACATTGCAGAAGTGGGCACAGAATTTAAAAAAAAAAAAAAAAAAAAAACATTAATATCAATGAATTATGAATATTTAAAGTTAGCTCCATTGAAATGCATTGGAGAGCGCCAGGTAGCGAGAGGTCATACCTGTCGCTGTTCAAGGTCGCTTGCTGGCGCTGTGGGGTGAGGCTGGAATAATGATGAATGCTTCGCTATCTGGCGCTCTGTCAGTCGCTAAGCAGGATCGGCTTGATAAATGTGTGATTGCGGAGGGGAGCCGGCATTCTCGTGGCGGTGAGCGTCATTACCGTTCGCTCACCATTCGCTACCTGGCGCTATCCCTTGTTAAATAAGGGCCTAGGTCTGTTGCCTTTAGCTAAGAAGAGAAGCTAAACCTAATTAAAAACGTTGCATGGAAATGGAAATGTCCGCAGAGCCCTGAGAGATGTAATATATGTATTTACACAGGACTGTAATAGAGACATTATTTACATAGTCAGAATTAGGTCACGCTCAGCCAGCATCCATTCCCAATGATGCTTAACAGCTGTAGGGACCAGTGGCAGTTACTACTGCTGCACCCATTAAGTTTGTCCCAGGGAGGGTGTAGGTCTGCTGTGAGCATACCTCACCCTGTCCACCCTACCATTAGCAATACTCACCTTGAAAGGGGGACTGGAAACCACTGCATACACTGTGCCAGCCTGCATCTCCTTTTATAGGAGGTGCAACTTCCAGTTCCCCATCGGACGCAGCCTGATAATGATGAGTATGTCTCAGTGCAATGGGGGCAAGAGTGCTGATGGGAAGCCTGCTCAGATGGAAGGCTTCCCCTTGATGTTTAACAAGGTATAGGTCCACTTCAAAGATCATCTGTGGGCATATCTTTTCAGGGTGAAAAACAGGGACAACTGTCAAATAAAGCCCCGCCCTTAATTAAGGGATGGATAAGAGGAGGTTGTAAACATTACAGCAATAGAAACACTTTGAATAGGTGAATGAATCATATATTGAGGCAGATCTGCATGTTACACCTCAGAGAGGGACAGGGACTGGGCAACATGGACTCAAAAGAGGGACAGTCCCTCCAAATAAGGGACACTTGGGAGGTATGTCTGTGGGTTACAACACAAAAACATACTTGCCTTACCCACAGGAGATTGACCTGCAGACATATTCACCACCTGAGCTTCCTACAAGAAGTCACAGGCTACCTGGCAGGGGGCCCTGACCAGCAAGGCTAAGTGCTCTTAAAGCGGAACAAAACCCAACACAGCTGCCACTGGAATCGAACAGGGCTGGTCGCTGGCCTTTCCCTGTGTGAATCCCCCCCCAGTCGCTGCAAAGCTCACCTTTTCCAATAGCTCCCTCACTGTCTGGGGATGTGCCTGCTCTCTCCTAAATGCTGAGCTCAGATCCATTTGCTGAGTATTACTATGCACAGAAAAAGGTTCTGATTGGACGAGAGCCCACGCATGCACCATAGGACCAGGGAAAGGTGAGTTTTTTTAATGGAGATCTAGGGGTTTCACACAGTGGGGCATCCCAAATTGGGACAAGAAACAAAACATGGCATAGTCAAAAAAGTCCCTGTCCGGACACTAACTTTCCCCCCACTTATCCACCTTGGGAACTGTGTCAAAGTCCCCAATTATATGTAAATACCTTATGCATTTTAAGCAATGCTGCTTTCCTTGCTTCAATTTCTGGGTCACAGCTTAGCTATGAAGGCCATGTTATGGTGCAGCTTTATAAGTCTTGAGCACACTCTTCTGTGGTCAGAGACAGTTGTGGGACCACAGTGGCTTGTCATCCTTGCTCATTTAAAGGAGGGGAAACTTTGGAGCCCTGCTATGGCGTTTACCGGGTGCTGCAGGAAATAGAATGGGACAGGCGTTAAATAAACTGATTGCTGCCTTATTATTGCCATTGCCTGTACAGTCCTTTTAAAGCGGACCTTCACCCTAAATAAGAGCATATCTTATATGTTTCCCCCACCCTGTACATACAGATTGCTCACATTAAAAATCATCCTACCTGCATCTACTGCATGTTATGAGCCTTTAAACATCCAAGATGGCGACTCATGGAGCATCAGGCAGCCTGCAAACAGGAAGTGTCTTCTTACTGTTTATCTCTGCATTCTGGGATTGCTGTCCTTTCCTTGACCTCAGCCCTGCTCTGTCTGTGCAAAGCACAGCTATAACCCCACCCCCTTGCACTTTACCCCACTCTCCTCTCCTCTGTATGAGATGCTTCTGAGTCAAGATGGTGGCGCCCGTATCCTAGAGTCCTGAACAGATTTGCAGCCCGGTGGGGGAAACAATAGTAAGTGACTAAAAACATAAAATATATGAATTTTAGATGCCGGGGAATCGTTTTTTAAGGGCTTAGGCTTTTCATTAAATCATGCTGAAGGTCCGGTCAGAGTTCCCAGTTTAGTATGTGCTGGAGCCCGCAGGGGAGTGCATCTACAGACCGAGTGGAGATAGTCTTGAGCACGCTCGTCTGTGGTCAGAGACAGTTGTGGGACCACAGTGGCTTGCCATGCTTGCTCATTTAAAGGAGCCCTGCTAAGGCTTTTACCCAGCGCTGCAGGAAATAGAATGGGCCAGGCATCAAATAAACTGCTTGCTTCCTTATTATTGCCATTGGCTGTACAGTCCTTTTAAGTCAGAGTTTCTAGTTTAGTATGTGCTGGAGCCCGCAGGGGAGTGCATCTACAGACCGAGTGGAGAGGGCAGAAGATGTGCTTTAAGAATGAAGGTCGTGCTTGATTACATCTTCTGGGGGTAGGGTTAGTATAGCTTTTATTTTGTTTTAACCCTCCATTTGCCATAAAGCCGCTGGAGGATGTGTCACCACTCATCCAATTGGCTCTCAATTTAATGCAGCAAATTCATTGGCGCATCCGGCGTGTAGTTCGAAAGCAGCGCGTTTCCGATTTACAAGGCAGCAGCTGGGACTCTCGTTAATGTCTAACCACACCGGAGAAGATTTAGCACCGCAAGACTTCCTCCGTCACATTGTAATGGGTTAATGTATTTTGTATCCGGAGATGACTGACAGCAGCCATGTTTGTACATCACACGGGCCTATTAATACACAGTGCGCTCTCATACACTGACTACATTAAAGCTCCGGAATCAAACAGCCGCGAAGCACAGAGAGCGCCTCTCCTTGAAGGCTTCTCTGCAGAGATTGCTGCAAGCCGAAGGCACATCTGCTCCGAGGAGCACTTTTATTGAGATGTATTGAGACGTGAAGTGAGGATGCATGGCGGATAGCTAAAGTGAAATAAGAATTAATGGAGCACTGCAGAGGCCATATGCCATGCATAGCACGCCGGAGATAAATCCTGCCCAAGGAAGGCTAAGCATATGGTGTAAAGGTGTTAAAACGGAGGTCGGACACCAGAGCTAGGACACCTCTTGTGCCCCAAAGTGGAAGTCAAGGGAAATCACAGAAAGATCTCTGCTAATCAAAGGGAAGCCGAGGGTGAGGTGGAAGGTGAGGTAGGAAGAACCCGTTCCATGCCTTGCATTTGTCTAAATCAATAGGGGTTCAGAATCCCCCATCTATTGTAATTACACCAGTACTTCAGAGCGCAAAGCAAATATAAATCATCACTTGTAACATCTAAAATAGGATCATTCATCACATATAACATCTAAAATACCAGCTATGAAAGGATGACGGTTAATGTGATCACCAACATGCTAGGCTACACTAAAGTGGACCAACACCCAGGGGGGATCGGCCCGGGAATCTATAAGATTCCTGGGCCGATCAGATCCCTCCCCGCGGGGCATCCGAAATCGGGATGCCCCGCAGGGTGAAACAGGAAGCCCACAATCCTACCTTCTCCCCGTTCCAGCGGCTCATGTGCGTCCGCCGCCGTCGCCTCCCGCGCGTCCCTCTAGCAGGGCGAGCTCCCGCGCCGGCCGTTTGTGAATGGCGGGTGCGCTCCTTGTAAGAGGGACATGTGGGAGGTGGCTGCGGACGCGCTCTGCTTGTCTGTCGCTGCCTCTCGCTTGTCCGTCGGCGGGGATTGGCTGCAGCGGTCACGTGGGAACGGGGTCAGGTGAGTTTTCGGGGCTTTCTGGGGGGTTTCACACAGCGGGGCACCCCCGATCGGGGTGCCCCACTGAAGTGGACCAAAACCCAGGATAGTCAAAATCCTGGGTGTTGGTCCACTTAAGACACGTGGAGGCTGATTTAAGACTAGCGCCATGTATTGCCATTTGAGCGTCTATGTAGCGGCGCTTAGAGCGTTCGCTAGAGGATGCTGCAAGTGAGTGACCTAGAGTAGCAAGCGGACAAGTGACGCGGTAGTATCCTGTCCAGCAGTGATAAATATGATGTCTGGAATCAGCCTGATTCCCTGCATTTGTAGTGCCGTGGAAAAGTCGCTAAGAGCAGCGCCACATATAACAGGACAGAGCTGCAGCGAACGATAGGTAGTGCCAGTTATGTTCGTCTGGTACTTGGTGCTGAAGCCCATATTTAGGAAAATCAAACACAAAACCAGTGTCGGCACTCTAAAACTGGATGCTATATGAAGAAAGTCTGTTTCTCAACACATATACACCAGCACCAGAGCGAAAACATATAGAATGACATTGTTTTAACACGGTAACAATGACACTGCAATGGCAGATCTGCACATACAATTCTGCAATAAAACAAAAGAATCAAAATATAACAATATAACTGTTTGGTTGCTGGGCAGGAGAGGTCACAAAATCATTTTAATCTAAAATTGAGAAAAATAATTGAAACGCTATTTATACACAAGCAAAAAAACACCATTGAAATGTATAGGATAATGCTGCTGAGCGCCAGGTGCTACATGGTGCTGCTGAACATACAGCGCCGACGCTTTACACTGAGCCACCGCTAGTAATACATTTGACGCTATTAGAGGCGCTCACAAGATTGACTTTCATATATATGGTTTTCACATACTGCGCCCGGTGTTCACCTGACGCCACGTGGTAATACATGGTGTTAGTGTTTCTTATATAACCCCCTAAACTTGTATGGTCCATGTACTACAGACTTGCTACAGATCAATTCTATAGCAGGATGGAGGAGATAAATTCTGCCAAGGAAAGCTAAATATATGGTGTAAGGGTGATTGAACGGAGGTCACACAGCAGAGCTAGGACACTTTTTGTGCCCCAAAGTCGAGGAAAACCATAAAAAACTCCCCTCTGCATCTTTTTACCCCATCACCACTGAGTGGCCAGCTTGGTTGGCTGCCTTTATAAGTTTGTCACCTCAAATTAATATTTTTGGAAACCAAAAAAAACACGTTTTTAAAATAATTTTGTAATATGAATACATTAATATCAGACCTGTAATATCAATTCTGTACAATTTGTTTTTTTATTTTTTTTACCTTAAAAAAATTACCTCAAATGGCAGAAGTGGTCACAGAATTTTTCACATTCATAACAATTAATTATGAATATTTAAAGATTGTTCCATTGAAATGCATTGGAGAGCGCCAGGTAGCGAGAGGTCATACCTGTCGCTGTTCAAGGTCGGACGCTGGCGCTGTGGGCTGAGGCTGGAATAATGATGAATGAGTGGCTATCTGGCGCTATCTCAGTCGCTAAGCAGGATCGGCTTAATAAATGTGTGATTGTGGTGGGGAGCCGGCGTTCTCGTGGTGGTGCCCGTCATTACCGGCCGCTCACCAGTCGCTACCTGTCGCTATTCCTTCATAAATAAGGGCCTTTGTATATGAGTAGACACATACACATTTCATTGTTTTCATTAAAATGTACACACTGTATATCAGTTGCCTCTGGATACATTTCTATTTGCTAGCCACCATTCATCCCTGGGCAGTATTTCTACTCTGACCACCATTATTTTCTGGCTACCATTCACAATACCTTGTAATTAGTCAATTTTCATTTTTATTATTATTTATTATTTTTAATATGTACACTGTTAACCTCAACGTATACTCTGTCTTAGTTATCCATGGATCCCATGTTCTTTGCTAGTCTCCATTTATCAACAGCTACTATTGTCTACTCTGACCACCATTCTTTCCCTAATATCATTGTTTCCTCTGGTCACCATTCATGTTGGTGTCTTTTGTAATCTACTGTACATACCCCTTGCCATTAGTAATGTACTTATTATTTACGTACAATGATTTATCTCTGGATACTTTTGTCTGCACAAGGCGCTATTCCTCTCTGGAAATCATTGTCTATGCTGGCCCCTTTTTATGGAATAGCTATATTCTGTAACTGCATCTAAATGTATATAACCTTTGTTCTGCACAGAAAAGGTGATTTTATCTGGCATAGAAGGAGTTAAACTAACAAAATGGCAGCCCAGGGGCCCAGCCAATTGGATTGTATGGGCACAAGAAATGGTGTGATGGCAGCCAAGCTTTCCCTTATAAGCAACAATTGCCTCCCTTTGGGACCTCTTCCCATTAGCAATATTCTTAGGTATCATATGTCAATGTACCACTCAAGACCCTTTACCACTGTCCAAATACATTTATGGCTAGTGAGGGTGAACCTGCAAGTTTAGGTTCCCAGCTGGCACTAGGATTGTCCTCATTCATGGAAGTGGTGCCCATCTTTCTGTGGCCCTGGCTGTAGCCATCACATTTTATTTACTCATCCCAGATTTGAGGCAGAATCTTCCCCCAGTTCTGGTCCCCAACGAAATCAATGGGCCAAACTTGCCGACCCAACACTAGTCATGGCTTTAGTAGGAAAAAGATCATAAAAAATATCATTAAAAAATCATAGAGAGTGAGGGCATCAAAATACTGATAATTGGCTAAACCCTTTCATTTGTTGGAAGATACCTGGGCCCATATAGGACAGATGCCTGTGTTGCTCTTATGGCTTGGCTACCATAAAACAAAAGGGAGTGCAGTGCTACCAGGGAAAATAGTTGGCTTGCCCTGACAGTTTGGGCAGAAGTTGGATCCTGCAGTTTGTTACAGTCTGCAAGCCCAGATTGTCCACTGAATATTTAATCCTAATAGCATTTTACGTGCTATGTAATATTTAATAATGCGTGCACCCTCTGAAGTCCAAGGAAGAAGGCAGTCGTTTTCTGCAGCTTAAAGTAATTGTACATGAAAGATAAATGTTATTCTGAAATGGAGCTGATAGGAGAAAGTCCCTAATGCAGAACAGTAATTACTGCTTGTTGCACAGATTGTGCCTGCAATAAATGAACACACACACGCACACAATATATAAATATATATATATACAGGGGCGGACTGGCCATAGGGAGACCCAGGCAATGCCTGGTGGGCTGCACAGCTTTGGGACAGTCTGGGCTGCTACCTTTACTAACACTCCTATCCAATCTCTGCCAACCACAAGCTCCCCATCCCCTTCTCCATCTACATCTACATTTACTAACACTCCTATCCAATCTCTGCCAACCACAAGCTCCCCATCCCCTTCTCCATCTACATCTACATTTACTAACACTCCTATCCAATCTCTGCCAACCACAAGCTCCCCATCCCCTTCTCCATCTACATCTACATTTACTAACACTCCTATCCAATCTCTGCCAACCACAAGCTCCCCATCCCCTTCTCCATCTACATCTACATTTACTAACACTCCTATCCAATCTCTGCCAACCACAAGCTCCCCATCCCCTTCTCCATCTACATCTACATTTACTAACACTCCTATCCAATCTCTGCCAACCACAAGCTCCCATCCCCTTCTCCATCTACATCTACATTTACTAACACTCCTATCCAATCTCTGCCAACCACAAGCTCCCCATCCCCTTCTCCATCTACATCTACATTTACTAACACTCCTATCCAATCTCTGCCAACCACAAGCTCCCCATCCCCTTCTCCATCTACATCTACATTTACTAACACTCCTATCCAATCTCTGCCAACCACAAGCTCCCCATCCCCTTCTCCATCTCCATCTACATTTACTAACACTCCTATCCAATCTCTGCCAACCACAAGCTCCCCATCCCCTTCTCCATCTACCCCCTCATCCAAGCAACTCCAGTCCATGTTCTTCCCCTAATAATTTAGCCTTGGCCTTAGAGCACACTGGTTGACTGGGCAGGAAGCAGCAGAGATGCCACAGGCTGGTCATGGGCAGGCCAGGGCTGGTAAAGTCCCGGGCTGATTTTTAGCCCCAGTCCACCATTATATATATATATATATATATATATATATATATATTTTTTTTTTTTTTTTTTTTTTCCAAAGCATTACAGAGGAAAGCATTCCATGATAATGGACAGTCATGGATGTTTTTTCATTACTTCCTATCAGGCCCAATGGATGTTGTAATGCTTTATTATCAATCATAATATGCTATTGGACAACTGTGCTAGCAAGAAAATGTCATTTTAGTTTCTTCACTTTGTTTATTCCGATTTTCTTGGCTAGCGCCCCCCCTGTGCCACGGCTTACAGCTCACCATTATAGTGTAGCCCAGAAGTGTCTGTGGTCACCCTAGGCCACACAGCATGTTGGAAAAAGTGGTAATTGTATTTCCCACCACGACATCTAGTCTGAAGTGAGCATTGATGCACCAACCGAGATTATCAGGGGAAAAATGGTATGGAAACAAAGCTATATTTTCTTATTGGCACAAAATAGATTAGAACTAATAATTTCACCTACAGCTGCCCTTATAATCACTGTGTTTTTTTCCTATCCAATATTGGTTACGGCATGCATTTAGAGTCTCTTGTTACCTGTTTACCTAAAGCATTCTAGGTAAATGACTGAATCCCTAATTAGACTCATATATTGTCATAGTAATGATGTCATTCAGTTAAATATTAATGGAGCCTTAATTAGGAGGTCAATAGCCGCAGGCTTGTGTGTCAATTGGCTCATTGGTCATGTAACTCTGTGGTGCTGGTAATCTCTTAAAGGACTTCTATAGATGAATTCCAGTTTACTAGCCCTCTTAGGCTACTTTTATAGCAGGGATTCTGGTGCTTTCACATCTGCATTTGGCGATTGCAGGGGCGTTTGAAGACCCGACACACCCATTTCCATTGCGCTCACGGACGGTGATGAGCCCGGGGGGGGGGGGGGGGGGGTGCCACATCGTAGGACACAGGAAGAGACGTACGATCGGGTATGCAGTGCGGGTTCGGGATCCAGTGATCCGGTTAGATTTGCAGCGCCGCACTATCACTGACAGTCTGCGTGGGACACATGGTGAGTATAACGTTGTTTTTTTCTGGGGGGGGGGGGCTGCAAATGTTCTTTAAGTCATGCGAATAGGAATCCCAAAGCATGATGCCGAATGATTTTGGTGCTCTTTAAACAATTTCTTTTTTAACCAATATACAGATCCACTCTTACTGTTGGGTAATGAGTACAGTATGGATGACAACATCCCCAGTCAACATATCCAAACAAGCATTTATTTTATTTTTAGGATGTCACATTAAAATCCATTTGCTTGAGAATTTACTGAGGCATATCTGCATTGTCGTGTCCCTTTAATGTGTTATTTCTGGTGCCCTGAAGAAGCCTGTTTCATGCGAAGGCATCCGTGCAATAAAAGTAATTGACTACGCACAATCCTGACGTTCCCAGCGCCCTCATGACTTATTAAAGTGACATATAAATGAGGCTTGGCTGAGCAATATTTTACAGGAACAAAGGACTAAATAGAAGGAAATTATCCGAAAAAAATAAAAATAGGCACGGCTTTTAAAGTGACATTTTCAGGAATGCTATAAGCTAATTCAGTGGAGTCACTCCAAAAAATAATCACCCTCCCAGGCTCTTAGCTCTTATGCTGCATTGATTGGAGCATAAATGTGAAAGGGCATCTGTAGGCATATAGTTCCCAGCAGATCCTTGCCTCAGCCTTTCTGTCTGGTCATGGCTCTCTCTTAGATCACTCTTAGTCAAGCATTGCTATCGTCACGTGTATAAAGTAAACCCAGGTGGCTGTAGTTTTCAGATGAGATGGGTGCACTAACATCTGCCAATGTCTAGATTTGCCTCAGTGGGTTTAACAGAATGAAAAAGCAACTCCATGGATTATTTTTAGAGCTCCAACCTTTATTACAATGTAAGGTTCTAAAATAAAAGCATCTGGAGTATATACAGATGTGTCCATGCTGAACTTTTCTCCAAACTGGTTAAAGAGAAAAAACACCCAAGAATTGGGAGTTTGAGCCTCTGGCTTACTCCTTCCCATGATGTATCAACCAATCAGTGCTTGTCCCATTCAGACCAACACCTACCAAAAGTCTTATGAGCTTGAGGGGGCGGTTGGTCCTCTTTAAGCTCTAGGGTTTCCTCTGAAAGGCTTTAGATATGCAGTCACTAGAAGTGGAAAGCAATTGCAATTGCAATCATATTGCAACCACTAGTGGTGTGGGGGGGGGGGGGGGGGTTGTACTACAAATGTTAATTCAGTTAATACATTTTCCTATAATCATATTTTTTCTTTTTCTTTCTGTTAATCTTATTTAAAGCAGACCCACTGTACACTATGCCTGGAGATACCAACCATTCCTTCATGGGGCTCTGTATGACAGGGACAGGAAACAGTCCCCTATTGGATAGAGCTCTGCTAGGGAAGGTATCTCTAATGCATGGGTCCCCAAGCTTTATTACCTTGGGAGCCCCATTTATCACCGCAAGATGGTCTTGAGCCGCATTCGTCACAAAGATTTTGGCCACTGCGCAAATCCCTATTACCCCATCAAATATTTGCCCCTACAGAAGCAGACCATCTATCTCCAAAAGGTTAAATGGCAGATGTGTTGACTTACTCATTGGCAGCTTCCATCACAACACTTAGTGGGAGTCTGGGAATTGTGCCAGTGGAAACTACAAATACAGGTAAGATTGCATGCTTGTCCACCTGCCCAACACAATAATCCCAGGGAGGCCGCAAGCCACACAGCAAGGGTCTGTGAGCCACATGTGCCCCAGAGCCAAAGGTTGCTCTAATGCAAGTCTGACTGATGGCATGAGGGTTTAGGTCATTTAGTTTCCTGTTCCTGTATGCAAAGCTGTATTGCAGGTTAATGTTATTACAATTTAGAATTTCAACATCTTATCCTGACAGGTTTAACCAGTTGTTTTCAGCAATAACAAAGAGTAAAGGTGAACACATATCAGTCTTTAATTTGTAATTATGATTCCGTTCATTCTATTTACCATTATTCGTCCATAGATCACCAGTGTATCATGATTTTGACTTTTCAATGCTGTCCATGTATTATCGCATATACATCTTCCCTCATGGTGGGCTTCATCTAAAAAGATCAGACCAGGAACATCTAAGGAGGGGGATATGTAAAAACTGCATTTTAATACCTTTGTGGATATGATGATTTCATGAAGATATGCTAATGAGAAAATATACAGTAACAAACTTCAATATCAATCAATATTATGTAACTGAGTTTACTCGGTCACGCACAGCAAAAATGGTTATTAAATAATAGGATAATACTAATCTTGAAGCCCCAGAGGTTCATACATAGTGATATATATATATATATATATATATATATAATATATATATATATATTAGAGCTTGGTTTGTGTAGCGAGCAACAAACATCATTGTGATTATTCTTCATAGTTTCTGTTTCCCTGATGTTGACCTTTACTGATGTCTGTAATTGAATCAAAACATGTCTCCTGCGTATGAAGTATTGATAGCTTGACTTTTATTTTTTATTTTTTTTCAAACAACCACAAGTGTGCCCGAAACATTCTAGGACTAAAACCAACCTTCATCTTGCTATTTAAAACATAAGATGGTGAGATGTAAGGCTTGTTGTCTGGAAACCTTTTAACTCCAGAAATAACTTAGGAAAACCTAAAAAAACTGTTTGTGAATCTTTTAAAGAACTATATATACAGGTTATACATATATATACAGTGTTATACAGGACCCCCATGAAGGACTAGAGCTGTAGGTAATTACATTGCTATACATATACATATGTATACATATGTAAAAATGTATTTCCCTTTAAAAGCTATCTGGTAGTAGGAGATAACTTATATTAACGGGGTTGTACAGAACTCTCAGTGAGGGACTATATGAAGTGCCATTTCTTACTTTGATAACCTATACAAACCCTCATTAAAGTATATGGAACAATAGTTATTTTCTTGATCTTCGAGCTAAGAGATTAGGAGTGTTATTCGATTTAGCCATTTCATTTAGCCTGCACATTAGCACATTACCCTAAAGCATTTCCAGTCTCAATCCCTTACTCATACAGTATAAGACAACTTTCCCATTGTACCAGCCTAATCTTTATTTTACTGAACTGATTGTCATCCTTATAATCATTCCTGTCCTTGTCAGGAATCACCAACTCCACCTCCCCTCTCACTCCAAGTGCTACTCCACACAAGAAAATTATAAAGGGGGGTGGGAGCAGCTCAATCACTATTTATACAAAATTATTATTATTATTCAGGGCTTGGGAACTAATTTACCGCCCAGTTTAACCCTCTCATCAACTAAATATCAAGCAACAAACATGTCTAGCTATGTGGAAACACAGAAATTTGGTTGCATATATCTGCAGATACATGTGGAAGCCACACTGCCCCGGCAAGGCACTCTGTGTTTAGTGTGGTCCCTACTCTTAATTCTGAGTCCCCAAAGTTGGGACATGCAATGCAGACAAATATCTGAGAGCTACTCACCTGGGAAGCAGCCAGCCTCCCTTTAGAACACTTCACAGGGAGAAATCCATATTAACTGAATTCCTCCCTGCTTGTGCTCATGGCAATTCAAATGAATAAAGGGGGGTGGGAGCAGCTCAATCACTATTATTTATACAAAATTATTATTATTATTCAGGGCCTGGGAACTAATTTACCGCCCAGTTTAACCCTCTCATCAACTAAATATCAAGCAACAAACATGTCTAGCTATGTGGAAAGACAGAGATTTGGTTGCATATATCTGCAGATACATGTGGAAGCCACACTGCCCCGGCAAGGCACCCTGTGTTTAGTGTGGTCCCTACTCTTAATTCTGAGTCCCCAAAGTTGGGACATGCAATGCAGACAAATATCTGAGAGCTACTCACCTGGGAAGCAGCCAGCCTCCCTTTAGAACACTTCACAGGGAGAAATCCATATTAACTGAATTCCTCCCTGATTGTGCTCATGGCAATTCAAATGAATAAAGGGGTGTGGGAGCAGCTCAATCACTATTATTTATTAAAAATTATTATTATTATTCAGGGCCTGGGAACTAATTTACCGCCCAGTTTAACCCTCTCATCAACTAAATATCAAGCAACAAACATGTCTAGCTATGTGGAAAGACTGAGATTTGGTTGCATATATCTGCAGATACATGTGGAAGCCACACTGCCCCGGCAAGGCACTCTGTGTTTAGTGTGGTCCCTACTCTTAATTCTGAGTCCCCAAAGTTGGGACATGCAATGCAGACAAATATCTGAGAGCTACTCACCTGGGAAGCAGCCAGCCTCCCTTTAGAACACTTCACAGGGAGAAATCCATATTAACTGAATTCCTCCCTGCTTGTGCTCATGGCAATTCAAATGAATAAAGGAGGGTGGGAGTAGCTCAATCACTATTATTTATACAAAATTATTATTATTATTCAGGGCCTGGGAACTAATTTACCGCCCAGTTTAACCCTCTCATCAACTAAATATCAAGCAACAAACATGTCTAGCTATGTGGAAAGACAGAGATTTGGTTGCATATATCTGCAGATACATGTGGAAGCCACACTGCCCCGGCAAGGCACTCTGTGTTTAGTGTGGTCCCTACTCTTAATTCTGAGTCCCCAAAGTTGGGACATGTAATGCAGACAAATATCTGAGAGCTACTCACCTGGGAAGCAGCCAGCCTCCCTTTAGAACACTTCACAGGGAGAAATCCATATTAACTGAATTCCTCCCTGCTTATGCTCATGGCAATTCAAATGAACAAAGGGGGGTGGGAGCAGCTCAATCACTATTTATACAAAATTATTATTATTATTCAGGGCCTGGGAACTAATTTACCGCCCAGTTTAACCCTCTCATCAACTAAATATCAAGCAACAAACATGTCTAGCTATGTGGAAAGACAGAGATTTGGTTGCATATATCTGCAGATACATGTGGAAGCCACACTGCCCCGGCAAGGCACTCTGTGTTTAGTGTGGTCCCTACTCTTAATTCTGAGTCCCCAAAGTTGGGACATGTAATGCAGACAAATATCTGAGAGCTACTCACCTGGGAAGCAGCCAGCCTCCCTTTAGAACACTTCACAGGGAGAAATCCATATTAACTGAATTCCTCCCTGCTTGTGCTCATGGCAATTCAAATGAATAAAGGAGGGTGGGAGTAGCTCAATCACTATTATTTATACAAAATTATTATTATTATTCAGGGCCTGGGAACTAATTTACCGCCCAGTTTAACCCTCTCATCAACTAAATATCAAGCAACAAACATGTCTAGCTATGTGGAAAGACAGAGATTTGGTTGCATATATCTGCAGATACATGTGGAAGCCACACTGCCCCGGCAAGGCACTCTGTGTTTAGTGTGGTCCCTACTCTTAATTCTGAGTCCCCAAAGTTGGGACATGTAATGCAGACAAATATCTGAGAGCTACTCACCTGGGAAGCAGCCAGCCTCCCTTTAGAACACTTCACAGGGAGAAATCCATATTAACTGAATTCCTCCCTGCTTGTGCTCATGGCAATTCAAATGAATAAAGGAGGGTGGGAGCAGCTCAATCACTATTATTTATACAAAATTATTATTATTATTCAGGGCCTGAGAACTAATTTACCGCCCAGTTTAACCCTCTCATCAACTAAATATCAAGCAACAAACATGTCTAGCTATGTAGAAACACAGAGATTTGGTTGCATATATCTGCAGATACATGTGGAAGCCACACTGCCCCGGCAAGGCACTCTGTGTTTAGTGTGGTCCCTACTCTTAATTCTGAGTCCCCAAAGTTGGGACATGCAATGCAGACAAATATCTGAGAGCTACTCACCTGGGAAGCAGCCAGCCTCCCTTTAGAACACTTCACAGGGAGAAATCCATATTAACTGAATTCCTCCCTGCTTGTGCTCATGGCAATTCAAATGAATAAAGGGGGTGGGAGCAGCTCAATCACTATTATTTATACAAAATTATTATTATTATTCAGGGCCTGGGAACTAATTTACCGCCCAGTTTAACCCTCTCATCAACTAAATATCAAGCAACAAACATGTCTAGCTATGTGGAAAGACAGAGATTTGGTTGCATATATCTGCAGATACATGTGGAAGCCACACTGCCCCGGCAAGGCACTCTGTGTTTAGTGTGGTCCCTACTCTTAATTCTGAGTCCCCAAAGTTGGGACATGCAATGCAGACAAATATCTGAGAG
This sequence comes from Gastrophryne carolinensis, assembly GCA_027917425.1. Classification (NCBI taxonomy): domain Eukaryota; kingdom Metazoa; phylum Chordata; class Amphibia; order Anura; family Microhylidae; genus Gastrophryne; species Gastrophryne carolinensis. The sequence continues at coordinate 200,490,922 of CM051235.1, forward strand.
CTACTCACCTGGGAAGCAGCCAGCCTCCCTTTAGAACACTTCACAGGGAGAAATCCATATTAACTGAATTCCTCCCTGCTTGTGCTCATGGCAATTCAAATGAATAAAGGGGGTGGGAGCAGCTCAATCACTATTATTTATACAAAATTATTATTATTATTCAGGGCCTGGGAACTAATTTACCGCCCTGTTTAACCCTCTCATCAACTAAATATCAAGCAACAAACATGTCTAGCTATGTGGAAAGACAGAGATTTGGTTGCATATATCTGCAGATACATGTGGAAGCCACACTGCCCCGGCAAGGCACTCTGTGTTTAGTGTGGTCCCTACTCTTAATTTTGAGTCCCCAAAGTTGGGACATGCAATGCAGACAAATATCTGAGAGCTACTCACCTGGGAAGCTGCCAGCCTCCCTTTAGAACATTTCACAGGGAGAAATCCATATTGACTGAATTCCTCCCTGCTTGTGCTCATGGCAATTCAAATGAATAAAGGGGGGTGGGAGCAGCTCAATCACTATTTATACAAAATTATTATTATTATTTAGGGCCTGGGAACTAATTTACCTCCCAGTTTAACCCTCTCATCAACTGCTACTCCACACAGTCCCCTCACTGGTGACTGGTAACACACAGTTTCTAACCCATCCCTCTCCGACAAGCCTTTCTCCAACCTCCTTTATATATTAATCCACCATTTCTAGATTCCATCTTACATACATCCTTCACTCATCTCATGACCTTCACCTCTCCCATCCCCGCCTCCAGAACTTCTCCCATTCTTTGACATGATATCCTGCATGCCATTCGGCACTCCCAAACTTTACAAACAGTTTAATGTGCTCTTCTAAAATGTATACAACCTGAATAATAAGAGTTCCTTCAGGACTACCTTTTCCATGGTCTTGTAAGGCATTTCATATCACTAGGAATCATGGCAGGCCATGGTCCCCTACTTGGCTTTTTGCTGTAGGACAGTAGTGTTGTCAGGGAAACATGTATCACATGATCACGCTAGCAACACAGCCCATATGATCACACAACACGCTTTTCTAAATCACCGTCTGTTTTACCAGCTCAGCAAACTACAAGGTCCTGCAAGTCCACACGCATTCTTGGTTAAGGCTGATGCCATTCAGATCTTGGCATGGTGAGCCTACAAGGCAAACCATATAGACTGCTGTTGGCCACATGGGAGCAGTAAGCCATTTTGCATCAAGAAAGAGGGAAGTAGCGGTTACCATTCTCAAACTTTTCAGGGGGGGTGGCAGGGGGGAATGTGACTGGGCATTTCACAAGCTGACATGGTTAGAGGACATCACTTCGATTTTGAACAGAGGTCCTTCTTATAGTGGGTCAATACTAAAGCAGATTGGAGATGAAAAAGCCAGCATAAAAAAACCCAAAGGACTTTTGCTTGGAATATCACTTCAAGTGTATCTGTGGGAAGAACATGAAAAACTGAACTTTATTCACCTACCTGCAGCCCTAATTCCTTGCAACTGAATCTCAAAGGTTCTTCAGCTGTCAGCCTGATTGCTAACCTCATGCTTCATGACTGCTTCCATACCTTTGCCTCCAGGCACAAGGGGTCTCCCTTGCTGTTTGAAGGGAAGGAATAACCACCTGACCGAACATGCTTAATCGTTTAGCTCTGCATGCGGGGGTGATGGTAACTGCTGGGATGCAGCTGCCGGAACTGCGAGGGCTCAAGACCGCACAGTTTTTAGATGTTTTGTCCACTGAGCGCCAGTCTAAAATGGGGCATGCTGTTAAAGCGGACCTTCACCCTGAATAAGAGTCTATCTTATATGTTTCCCACACCCTGTACATACAGATTGCTCACATTAAAAATCATCCTACCTGCATCTACTGCATGTTATAAGCCTTTAAACATCCAAGATGGCGGCTCATGGAACATCAGGCAGCCTGCAAACAGGAAGTGTCTTCTAACTGTGCTGCTCTGCATTCTGGGATTGCTGACCTTTTCCTGACCCCAGCTCTGCTCTGTCTGAGCAAAGCACAGCTATATTCCGCCCCCCTGTACTTTATCCCACTCTCCTCTCCTCAGTAAGTGTGATGCTTCTGAGTCAAGATGGCGGCGCCTGTATCCTAAAGTCCTGAACAGAGTTGCAGCCCAGTGGGGGAAAGAATAATAAGTAAGTGACTAAAAACTTAAAATATATTAATTTTAGATGCTGGGGAACCATTTTATAAGGGTTTGGGCTTTTCAATAAATCATGGTGAAGGTCCAGTTTAATGTCAGAACCCCCTCCTAGCAGAAGTAAATAAACCTCCAGTCAGTTTTTACTGGGGATCCGCTTTAACATTGGATTGGCAATCATGTGACCTGCCAGCTTGAATGCTCCGGACTGGGACTGCTATGTCTTTATTAGCACTTTGGACACCGCCCTTCAATGGCAACATCACCCAGCTCTATCCTTACCAGTGGGTGCAGCAGAAATTCCCCATGGCACATCCCCCTCAAGAGGGCAGGGGAAGAACTACAGCAGGGCTGTCGGTCACAAAACCCACCAGTCCAGAGGGAAAATACTGCTCATTATTGGCTAAACAATGATAGAGACAAGAGCAGACTGAGTAGGGTACATGGAAGAAAGGATGGGTTTTTTTTCATCTCTGGAATTGTATTTTATAGCAGACCTCCTGTGAAAAATGACAAAAAAATCCACTTGCTTGCCCTCCATTAGCATCACCTGCCAGTCAAAAACAAAGACAAAATAGCGGGCACGGCTTTTAATATTGATAACTGAGCGTGCTGCCCGACCCATCAAGCTACTAGAACATGGGCCAAACCAAATTGACAAGGGTCATAAGAAAGATGCACAACTCCACAAATACCATAAAATAATATTTTATTAAATGTTACACTATAGCAAAAATAAAAACACACATGCAAAACAAAGACACTGTTAAAAACAATTCATCCACTATTCCTGTGATGCTAAAATACTTAGCAATCCATATTATAGAAGACCACAAGGTATCAAAAAGTACAAATAGAAATCAGTATTAAATAGCTCCACAAATAGCCCAAGGAAATATATATATATATATATATATATATATTTACGAGTGTTCAATTAACTCCACTTTGTGCAAAAATATAAGTATAAAAAGGTAATTACTACAAATAATTCATCAAGACTATAAACCTGTGCAGTCAGTCAAATCTAAAGTGCAAATGCTAGATAAGGAGGCTATATTCACCAAGTAAAGCATTGGATGAGACCCCCAATGCAAACCCAATACACAAAAGTGCTGTTAGTGCAGAGGGCTATTTAAGGGAGCTGAGATAGTCACTGGAAAGAAAAAGTAAAGATCATACTGTCCTTGTGGTCAAACGTGACTAATCATCAGGCAGTGAATTGAAGGCAGGAGACCCCACGCGTTCCGCCGCTCCGCTACGGTCACCCCTGGAGACCCCCTCCAGGGACCAGGTGGGCGTGCATGTCAAATTAAGAGGTCCTCTTTCAGTTTGTCATTCCTGACATTTAAGAGCCTATTTCTGTTAATCAGCATATATATTATATAAAAAAATAAAACAATCCTTCAAGTAATACAATGCAAAGCTGCAATGTAGATGAACTGAGAAGCGACCCAGACTTAAACCGGACCAACAGCCTGGCGCAGTTGGAAAAGAAAGGTAGCAGCCATTTTGGAGCTTCCTCTCCCAACTGAAATGCACAGTAACAGGAAGCCCAGCACGACGTACATGTTTTTAAAATTGATCCCAGTAAGTGTTAGAAAATGGTAAATTATTTTTTATGTGCAGCAATCTAAATTGCCCTGGGGAGAGATGCATATGAGCACTGTTTGTTGTGTTTGTCTGATTTAATATTTTTTTTTATATTTTTTATATTTTATATTTTTTAATTTTTGACTGTTGGTCCGCTTTAATATCACCTGGCCAAGCAGGGTAAGCGTTTAGGTCAGTCTAGTTGCAGCAGGTTGCCCTGCAGAGCCCGGTTTTTGGAGATGAGCATCCAGTGAGTCATGCAAAGTCCTTGCCGGAGACTCATTGTGCCACAGACGGCTTGATTAGCCTGTCACTGTTAAGAGAAACGAGCGTCGCAATCATAACGCCATAACCTCTGTTGTATGTTTCAACCTTTTACAGCTTCAGACACCTGAACCCTCTCCGGCAATTAGGATGACAGTTGGAGGATATTTTGGGGGGTAATGACCTGACATAGGCCATTTTTAACATAGGGTGCCCATTAAAGTTAACCCCTCTTTAGCACAAAAAAACTGAAAAGCATCTGTCTCTTTTAGTATCCATAACAACCTGTACTCTCCTCTAATATCTGGTCAATGCGCTCTTCACAATTCCACTTTCCTCTTCCCCACACGAACATCATGTATATACTGGGATGTATTGCTGCCATTTGCTGCGTCTTATGGGAAAGTATCACAGCTTGTAGATGTTGCAAATGGGAACTGCTGCTGTCAAGTTGCTGTGACACACCTCTGATGCTAGTGACATCCCTAAAGTCCTAGCGTAACCCCTCTGGACCCAGTGTCACCCCTATAGTCACAGTGTCACCCCTCTGGATCTGCTCTCACCCCTGGTCCCTGTGTCACCACCTCTAATCTGTGTGTCACCCCTCTGGACCCAGTGCCACCCTTCAAATCCCAGTGTCACCCCCTCTAGTCCCAGTGTCACCCCTCTAGTGCCAGTGTCACCCCTCTAGTGCCAGTTCTCCCCTCTAGTATTAGTGTCACCCCTCTGGATCCGCTCTCACCCCTGGTCCCTGTGTCCCCACCTCTAATCTGTGTGTCACCCCTCTGGACCCAGTGCCACCCTTCAAATCCCAGTGTCACCCCCTCTAGTTCCAGTGTCACCCCTCTAGTTCCAGTGTCATCCCTCTAGTGCCAGTGCTCCCCTCTAGTCCCAGTGTCATCCCTCTAGTGCCAGTGCTCCCCTCTAGTCCCAGTGTCCCCCCTCTAGTCCCAGTGTCACCCCCTCTAGTCCCAGTGTCATCCCTCTAGTGCCAGTGCCCCCCCTCTGGTCCCAGTGTCACCCCCTCTAGTCCCAGTGTCATCCCTCTAGTGCCAGTGCCCCCCCTCTGGCCCCGGGGTCACCCCCTCTAGTGCTAGTGTCACCCCTCTAGTCCCAGTGCCACCCCTCTAGTCCCAGTGTCACCCCTCTAGTGCCAGTGCTCCCCTCTAGTACTAGTGTCCCCTCTCTGGTCCAAGTGTCCCCCCTTCTGGCCCCAGTGCCCCCCCCTGTCCTAGTGTTACCCCTCTATTCTCAGTGTCATTTTATAGGTTCTTGCCAGATGAATTGTCTAATCATTTCATTGGGGTCAGAACATTACTGAGCCTTAGGCCCTTATTTATCAAGGGCTAGCGCCAGGTAGTGTCTGACGAGCGCCAGGTACCGCCAGCTATCGGCGGCTACCGAATCAAGTACGCCCGGCGGCGGTCACAATGACGCATTTATCACGCTAAATGAGGCTAGCGCCGGCGAGAGCGTCAGCTAGCGCGGGATTCATCATGTAGCCGACTGCAACGAACAGCGCCGCTGTTAATCCCATCACAGCGACAGGTATAAAAAACATATAAAAAAAAAGGTTGTTTGGGGGTTAAAAACTACTTTTAACACATCGCCGCCAGCGCTCTGGGGTTTAAACAAGGAATTCACAGCGCGAGAAATTTTTGAGCGTGATTTTTTAATGAATCTGCAGCAAGCCGTTCGCTCTGGCCATTCGCTGTCAGGCGCACCCATACAAGCGGAACCTGTGAAACAGCGACCCCTAACCCCGTATTCAACATTACCGCACACCGACTGAGTCGCTGTCAACAAGCAAACCCCGGCCAAGCACAGCGAATACTAGCTGGCGCTGTGAAAATCACGCTACTGGCGCTCATCTGTCGCTACCTGGCGCTATTAATGAATCGGCCTCCCCGTCATTTACTCCCATATTTATAACTAAAAATGAATTAACTTGGAATTTTACCCTAAGACCTTGATGCAATAAAAAAATAATAATTAAGAGGACCAAAACCTAGTTTTGCTGCCCCCCCCCCCCCACGGGTTTTGGGTCTCTTAACTAGGACATCCCGATTTTGGATGCTCATGTGTGTGAAAGCCCCAACATCTTTTACTTCGTTCTCTGATTCCACAGCACATGCCTGTGATGTGTATTAATGCCTAATAATATATTGCGGTGCTGCTTACAACTGGCCGCTCCCCCCGGCTGCTCCAACACACTGCCATTCATTCAGATATGCTGGGGAGAGGTTGCCCGTATCGGACAAGGAGGGGACGTCGCCAGAAGCTCATGTATGGGTCGTAGGAAGTTTAGGTATTTTTACAGTGAATCCAGGGCATGCCCCTGAAAAGGACTTTCACCTGTGGAATTTAACAATTCCTTTTTGTTAGCACATTTTTTTGTATTTATTGAATCGTAAAAGTGCAAAATGCTTGTAATTAAGCAGTGTTTGCTACTTATTCACTTGTTTTTGAAACTTTTATACCTTTCCCCTATCTTTATTTTAACATCTGTATTTATAAAAACAAGTCTGGCAAACCAGGCACTTGGACACAGGTCTATTGCTCTTCCAGGGCCCGGGGAAAACACTGGGCCCATGCCTAAGAAAGGCATAGCCAGGGCTGGTTTAAGTATGGTGGAGGCCCCTGGGTACAAAATCTGGTGGAGGCCCCAGATACAGTATTTTATTTTTCCTTTAAAATAAAAGTCCAGCCAAGTAATTGATCTGGTTACTTACTGGAACGTCAGATTGAGTCCCTTGTGCTTTGCCATTCTGGGCCAAGGGTATTGTAGTCACCCAGCTGGTGCAGCAGAAAACCTGCCAGCGCCTGAGCCAGCGGCCCATCAGACTGAAAAGCCTTCTGCACCAGAACATAACCCAAAGGTTGGTGGAGGCCCCCTTTGCAGGGCAAGTGGTGGAGGCCCCGGGGCTTGCGTCCCCCTCACAATCGGCACAATCTGACCCTGGGCATAGCTCAGGTGGAGCTGTCAGCAGGCCACTGGTTGCCGCCACCGCTGCGTAGCTCCTGCAAACTTTTTATGAGATCAATAGTTGTTCATTGAGGTGCAGGGGTTCTAGTTGCACTAATCTGGTTCCACTTTCTCTTCTTCTTTCCCTTACCAAGAAAGCGTATGACGAATGACTGGAGACTGCCACATAACACAACACTCTCTGCTGAGAATGGATATTTGGCAACAGCTCCTTGGAATGACAAGTATAATTAATTTGCTGGAAATGTTCTGCATAATGAATTTCTCCAGCCAGTTTCATTACCAACAGGAAAGTTTTCATTTGCGGCATTTTAAAGATTTTTTTATTGGGGAAATATGTAAATATGTACAATTTACTTGAGTGGCAAAGGGAATAAATAGAGACGTGCATCTGATTTATTACAATTAGATGACAGAAGCAAAGGACCATTGATAGGGCATCAGACGGAAGCTTATTCTATTTTGTTAGGTAGAAACAACTGCTTAAAGTGGAACAAAACCCGTGAATTTGACTTTACTGGGTCTTTTTCCGTGCCCTGTGTAAAACCCCCAGAAAGCCACAAAAAAAACTCACCTCGCCACTTTCCAATGACGCATGCGCGGGCTCCCATCTAATGAGAGCCGTCTGATATGACAACGTCATTCGGCAGACGGCTCGCATTCTAAACATTATGGAGCTCTCGCTACCGCATCCCCTACACCCCATACTCGAGCTCCCGCTGCAGCGTATCTGAATATAAGCATTGAGAGCCGTCTGCCGAATGAAGTATGGCTCTCATTGGAATTGGATGAGAGCCTGTGCATGCGTCGTTGGAGTGTGGCACATGGGGTGTACAGCCTAGAGGAGGGGGGACATGATTGAGGCCTTTAAATATGTGAAAAGATTCAATAAGGTTAAAGAGGGAAGTGTTTTTAAGTAAAAACTTAATGATAGAACAAGGGGGCACAACCTGAAGCTAGTCGGAGGGAAGATCAAGAGCAATGTTAGAAAATATTATTTTACGGAAAGAGTAGTAGATGCTTGGAACAAACAGGTGCAGGTAGTTGAATCGACAGTCAGTGAATTAAAAGATGCCTGGAATATGCACATAAAGATAAATATAAAGATAAAGAGTACATACAGTATACACATAAATGCAGACTCGTTGGACTGTATGGTCTTCTTCTGCCGTCAACTTTCTATGTTTCTAAATGGATAATATTATAAACAAAAGAAAAACATTGAAATGTGGATCCTTAAAATTTTGCATCTGGGGAGAAATGATCAAAGTTTGGCTAAAGAGAGTAGATCAGCCAGCAGAGTCCTCTAAGATTTAAGTAGGCCATCAGGGTGGGAAGCCCTAGCAGAATGATCCTGTATACTTTGAATTGTCCCATCTAGATCAATAGTTCTCAAACTTTTTACACCAAGTACCCCCTAGAAAGAAACAATTACAACCAAGTCCCATGAAGGAGGACATCAAGAGCTAACGTAGCCAAAATAAGTAGGTCATGGGCTTTGTAGCACCTTTTGGAGCAAAAAATAATAATGTTTTACTGTTAAAATTATATACCCTCCTTGACCATTGCCAGGGCCCCCCGGGGGTACATGTACCGCAGGTTGAGAAATAGTAGACATGGCTAACCAGGGGGAGGGGAACCTGGATAATGTTTTGTCACAATCAAGGGCAGGAAGAATTTCTGCCCACTGCCTGCTGTTCAGGAGTTGTCAAGGGACCCATCATTTTGTTGGGTGCCCATACAGGCGTTAGGTACCTTGGTATTCTTTTTCAGATAGCTCCCCTTTTTATAGCAACTAAATATGGGGTTCTTTCTCCCCCTCCTCCACCAGCTACAGATGGACTTGAGCTGCTAAGGCTTGCCCTGGGGGTGTAACCCACCAGTGCACATGGAAAATCATGATCTGGCCGGGTGATCCATTTTCCAGTATAGATTTTCAATCTGTTCAGAGTGATACACATAATTCTATGATGTTTATTTAAAACACTTTTTTAGTTTAATCTCTTTTTATTGAAATTTTCAAAAATAGGAAGACATAACAATATAAAAGAAGAAGGTACAGTCATATAGATAGAGTACCAGGTCAGGCCCCCCCCCCCAACCCCAGCCCCAGACGCAGCTGGGTCAACGCTAGTGCCCCCCTCCGCCAGTCATCCTCAATGCCACGCATATCATATACTGTGTTTGCATCTCAAACTCCCATTTATGGGTCATCGCGCTACTAAAGTGAGGGTCACCCCTATGCTTGACCAAGTATGGTCACGGCCATCTGTTGGGGGTGCACGTCGAGAGCAGGGGTAGCGGGGCAGTCCAAATCAGACCGGGGGGGGGGACACCCATGACCCGAAAAGAAACAGCAGTAAAAAAGCGGTAAGAAGGTAAAATGGGCTGGGGGGGGGGTGGGAGAAAATGGGGACAATGGGGAAGGGAGAAGTAGTATATGGGGAGGGGAAGGCAAGAGTATAGGCCAGGGAGCCCCGTAGTGGCATAAATGCTGGTTGGGTACCTCACGTATCGGGCCCCGCCCTGAAGGACACTCAGCCGTGGCCATCATCCACCCTCACGAAGTTCTTTGCTGCGTCCGATTCTCTGAACCTGATCCAGTTCATCCAGGTTGTCCAATGCGAGTCCATTTCCTCCCTATCCTCCGCTATCAGTTCCTCCATTCTCAGTATATGATCCATTTCAGCAAACCATTCTGCTATGCTTGGGGGAAGGCGTGATTTCCAGTGTCTAGGGATGATTGATCGTACAGCTGTGAGGAAATATTTGAGGATTCCTTTTTTCGTCTTGGTTATGGAACCCGGGATTAAAGAGAGCAGAGCGACCCCCGGAGTGTTCAATACCACCGAGCCCTCCATTTCCGTATGAATCTTGAGGACGGTGTCCCAGAGCTTCCGAATTGGAGGGCACTCCCACCAAATGTGCAAAATCCCTCCCCGGGGTGCCCCACACCTCCAGCATGCGTCCGACCCACCGGGTGCGTATGACGCGATATCTGCCGGGCACCTGTACCACCGCGTGAGGAGTTTATAGTTCTTCTCCTGAGCTGAGCTGGCCCCAACAAGTTTATGTGTCAGCGCGAAGATCTTCCGAGTCTCCTCATCTGTGAAGGTTATCCCCAGGTCTTTCTCCCACTTGGACATAAACTCCAACTCCGAGGTGTATCTGGACGCAACCAGTATACTATAGAATGTCGAGATCACGTGCTCCAGTGGTTGCGCCAGCGTGAGGCATTCTTCCAAGGGCGTCAGTGGGAGGGATGCTCTGGTCAAGCGCCCCCCTGTAGCAAGAAATGCCTCCAGTTGCCAGTGGTGAAGCGAGGATAAATGACTACCCAGAGCTCGCTCTCTCAATTCTGCTAGGGATGGCAGCCTCCCTCCTACCAGAATGTCCCTCATCCTTACGTCCCCAGCTTCTCTCCATATCAAGAATCGGGGCGTCTTCTGTCCTGGTGCGAACTCCGGGTTGTTAAATAGAGGCGTCAGGGGGCCTGGCCTACTCACCAGCTCCCCCTGTCGCTGCAGACTGTCCCAGTTGGAAAGAAAATGCTGGACCAAATATGGGAATCCTTTTCTATTAGCATCACATGCGGTGGACACCCATGGGAGGGAGCACGGGTTATACCCCAGGAGGTCCCGCTCCAGTTGCACCCAGAGTTTATCCTCTTTCCTATATTTCTAGTCTGCCATCCTCGTAATGACAGCCGCTGCATGATAAAGTCTTATATCTGGTGCCCCAGTCCCGCCAGCCTTCTTGGGCCTAGCTAATATGTTAAATCTGATGCGCGGCTTCCGTGAGCCCCAAATAAACTTTGAGAATGCCGCTTGTATGGCCTTAAAAAAGCTTCGGGGAAGACTGATGGGTATTGTTTGGAAGAGGTATAGGAAACGGGGGAGGACGTCCATCTTTAGAATGTTAATCCTTCCAAACCACGAGTACCGACCTCTATCGTATTTTGCAAGGTCTTGAGTGACTTTATTCTGCAGTGTTCTGAAATTCAACTCGTAGAGGTTGTTTAAGTCCGATGGTATTAGGGTTCCCAGGTATTTTATTGCGGAGGGTTGCCATTTAAAAGGGAAATTTCTTCGGAGCCTTTCCATTAAGGGCTGGGGCAAGGTAAGGTTCAATGCCTCCGATTTCGCGTAATTGACACGGAAGTTGGACAACCGACCAAAGCGTTCAAACTCCTTAAGGACTGATGGGAACGATATGTCCGGAGAGGTCAGGTGGAGAAGTAGATCGTCCGCAAAAATTGATGTTTTGTACTGCCGTCCTCCACATTCAATTCCCTTGATGTCCGGGTTGTTCCTTAAAGCTATCGCCAAGTGTTCCATTGTTAGTATGTATAACAGGGGCGAGAGGGGGCAGCCCTGGCAGGTACCGTTTGTAATTGTGAAAGGTTCTGACAACATACCGTTGACTCTCACGCGGGCCCATGGGTTCTGGTATAAAGCCAAAATCTTAGAGATAATAGTGGGGCCCATACCAAACTGGGAGAGGGTTGCCCTAAGAAAGCGCCAGCTTACCCTGTCGAACGCCTTCTCGGCGTCGCAGGATAAGACACAAGCCGGAGTACCAGTCCTGTGTACATGGGCAATGAGGTCCAGCAATTTATTGGTATTATCTCTGGCCTCGCGACCAGGGACGAATCCTACTTGGTCCAGGTGTATTCATTGAGGAATCAGTGGTTTAATTCTGGTGGCTATCACTTTTGCATAAAGTTTCAGGTCAACATTTAGTAAAGAAATAGGCCTGTAGCTGCCGCATGCTGAGGGATCTTTTCCCGGCTTAGGGATCACCGTAACCGTGGCCTCCAAAGCCTGTCTCGGGAAAGGATTGTCCGTCCCTACATAGTTAAAGGTCCTCACCAGCCAGGGAGCGAGTTGCGGGGCGTTGTGAAGCCGTCCGGTCCTGGGCTTTTCCCCGCAGGGGCTTCTTTGATCGCCTTCAGGACCTCAGGTTCTGTAAAGGGCACTTCCAAGTCTGTTGAAGATTCCTCAGAGATTGTTGGGAGTGGAGTCTCCCCTATGTAGTCGGTTATATTTGCCTCCAAGGCTGCCTCTGAGGCTTGTGAGGGATCTCGTTGGAGGTTATATAAGCTGCTATAGAAGCTCCTATATACCTCCGGGATCTTGGCTGGATCCGTGATGATCTCTCCTTTCCCCGAGTTGATACTCGGGATGAATGTCGCTCCTGCTTTGTAGTGGAGAGACCTGGGCAGAAGTCTCCCGCACTTATTCGCTTGTTCATACATTGCGGCCTGTCTCCTGTTTTTGTATCTGAGATGTGCCTGGTCGTAGATCTTTAGCAATTTGTTTCTATTGAGCGAGAGCTCGGATAGCAGTTCCGGAGTGGGGTCCTGCTTGTGCCTGGTCTCCAGGTCGTTGATAGTTTGCAGTGTCTTAGCGACCAGTGCCGCCTTCTCGCGTTTCAGTCTGGAGCCCTCCTGAATGAACACTCCCCTGAGAACGCACTTAAGTGCTTCCCATTGTGTCGCCGGCGAGCAGTCGTTCCCTACGTGATCAGCTGTGAAGTTAGTGATCGCCTCTTTAATTTTATTCAGGCACGTCGCATCCCTTAGGAGGTTATCATTCAGGCGCCAGCTCCAGCTTTTCGGCGCTGCGCTCGGCAAGTCAAATGTTACAAAGACCGGCGCGTGGTCCGACCATAAGAAGGGGCCAATGCGGGCTTCAGGATGCCACTGCAAGGCGTGGTGGCTTAAGAGGATATAGTCAATGCGACTATAAGAACCGTGTATGGGAGAAAGGAACGTATAGTCCTTAGTCTGCCCATGTTCCAGTCTCCATACATCTATCAGCTGCATGCCATGGAGCGCTTTTCTCAAGGACTGGAGCCTTCCCAGTGGTATTGAGGATTTACCGGATGAGGAATCCAAAGAGGGATCCAACGTGAGGTTAAAGTCTCCCCCAAGAATTAAGATTCCCTCCGCAAACTCCTCTAACTTCCTAAGGTACTTCTGAAGGGCCCCAGTTTGGTCCTGGTTCGGCAAGTACAAGTTTGCCATCGTGTATCTCTTATTGTGGATTTCCATTTTAAGGAAAACGAACCTCCCCTCGGGGTCCGCCAGGTGGTCTATCTCCGTGAAGGGATTTATGGACTGCTATGGACGCTCCTCGCGATTTGCTTTGTGGGTTTGTGCTGTGGTACCAGGATGTGAAGTATCTATGGTGCAAGTTTGGCACCCTGTCTCCCTGGAAGTGAGTTTCCTGGAGAAGGAGAATGCTCACCTTTTGTTTGTGCAGGTCATATAACACTTTAGAGCACTTTTCAGGCACATTGAATCCTTTGACATTCAGGGAGCAGACTGTCAGCTTAGCCATTTCTCGCGATAGGCGTCAGCCCCGTGACAAGTGTAGGTCAAGGCGGCGAGCGCAGCGGCCCACCAACAAATGGTCGGGGGGGTTGAAGGCACAAAGTGGGGCGTAAGGTAGGGAGAGGTAGGATCTAGGAGCAGCAGGGGAAAACGTGGAGGGGTGGGAGGATAGGGGAAGAGAGAGAAGGAAGAGCTAGAATGGGACAAAGGGGGGGAGGCGAATAGACGGGAGGGAAAAAGTGGAGGGAACGGGGCAGGTGGACCCGTGTAACGGGGGGGTAGAAGGGGAGGGGGCTGGGTTAGCCAATCAGATGCACAGCACCTGTAAGGGAGGAGAGAGGGCAGGGATGGGACAGGGTCAGGGGAGCAAATATTCGGGTAGGGGTTAGTTTGGAAGCGGGACACCGGGATCAGGTGTGCCTGCAAGAGAATCTATTACGAGGGGTTTCGCGGGGCAAAAAGCCACGGACACCCTCTTTTCCCTGGCTAGGTTAGCGCCAGGAGGAATGGCGCAGAACCCAATCAGGGACACCTAAGTTGGGGAAGTGGAAGACGAGAACAGCATAGGCGTAGGAGATGCACACACTGATAAGCACTGTCACATCATACACGGACTAATAAAAGGAAACAAGAAATATCAAAAGGGAATAAAAAACTAGTGTCTCTTCAATTGAAGGCGCAAACAGCATTATAACATTATGACATTGTAGTATCTAGTGGGCGTGAGGTCTCGGGGCGGTGTCTGTGAATGATCACCCTGGGTAGGGGGGATCATCGTCCCCTCCCATGGGCGCCCAGGTCTCCCCCGCCCGCCCCCCGTGTATATCGGGGGGGGGTGCAGGGCGGAGCAGCCAGGCCCGGCTCGATCTAGCGGCCCAAAGGACCCCAGCACCCCCGTGAGGGAGAGCGCTGAAAACAACGACACCAAACCCCTCGGCCCGGGCCCAGGAGGTACGAATCATCAGACATTGACACATTTAAAGTTCAATAATGGTTCCGTAATAAAAAAACATGCAACAGTTTAAACATTTCGGGTAACGGAATTTCAACATAACAAATCTGCGGGCGTCCCCTGCGACAACCGTGAAGCCCAGAGGAGGCCCCCACGGTGACCCCCGCCCCCGCATTGACGGGGAGGCACGCCCCCCACGCCACCCAGCCCCACCCCCACCCCACATCAAGTGGGCATGTGAGCAGGCCCAGGCAGCCCGGGGGACGAGCCAACCCGCCGGGGCCCCCCCCCCCCCACGGGGCATCCCAGGGCGACCACCAGACCACAAACCAGGACAACTAAGCAATTTTAATTTTCTACCGTGAGGGAGAGTGTGGCTAGAGTCAGGCCCCCCCCAGTTAATGTCCCCAAGGCTCCCCCAGCCCCCCCCCCACCCAGCCTCCCGTCTCCCCTACAGAGCCGCCCGGGTCTTAACATACCCCATTACCCACCCCTCGGGGATCCACACCCCCTCTGAGGCGTGACCCCCCCGAGGGGGCGAGGCCACTCGTCCCCATCATGGGAAAAGGGCTTCCATCAACTGTCCGGGGTCAGCAAACTAGGTGTATATGTTGGCGGGGGGTCAGGGCGTGGGCCAAACCCCAGGGTCTACAAGGCAAAGAGAAAAAGAAAGAGGGGGCGGGGGGGGGACTCACTGCCCACTCCCCATCCGACCTCAGACTCTATCACCTGGCGGGGGCTCCCGACATCTCGGGCCCCCCCTAGCTCCTCCAGGCGGCACACGCGGTCCTCGACCTCTCGGCCCACCAGGCAAGAGTTCCAGAGTTGGTGCAAGCCAGTCCGGGATCCGGATCGGGTCAGCCTCTAAAAAGGCGAAGAGCTTTAAAACACTTTTTTCATTCTAGAGGCAAAGGGGCTCTATAGGAGCCAGCTTCTGACTTTCACATTTTACCATAATTGAGGAAATGTCAGATTCCACAGAAGCACTCTTACCTAGCGTTGTAGTGGGTGCTGTGGCCGGCGGTGGCGCCGCAACACACAAGAAAGACGATCAGCCAGCACTCCAAAAGATATTGTATTCAAATCCAACAGGTCAATATCACAGCAAAGACCAAAAAGATCCAACAAAATCCAACGTTTCGGGGCGTCTAGCGCCCCTTCATCAGGGAGCAAAAACAAGCAAGCAGAGATTCCCCTCCACTGAGGATTAAATGTCCTCAGAGGGCCCGGGATTACCACCTGATGTCAGTGGGCGTGTCCCACGTGACATCAGAGCTGATGCAGCCAATCAGGACAACACCAGCCAAACAAATGCAATTACAAACCATATACATAATACAATCATGTGAAACAAGTAAAATAAGTAAAATAAACACGGCAGAGACTTTCTCATAATTGAGGAAATGTTACCCTTTGAAGGAGGTGTCTGGCTCCTGCATGTCCAATTTTACCTATTTCCCCTCCCAGCAGGCTAAGGGGATCTGAGCTGATTATCTCCACAGGGGTGTGACCACCCACAAAGCCTTGCTAGTCAATGGGGAAATCTATAGGGCTGATTCAGAGCCCTTTTCTCGCCATTTTCTGTCATGAAAATGTTCGTTCTCGTCAATTTTCCCCCTTGTCTGATTCAGCAAAGCCTTTTTTCTGCAATAATTTTTGTGTGAAATTTTTGGTAGCAAGACCTCCAAAAAACGGCTCTGAATCAACCCTTATGTGCTTGTCTAAAAAAACTTTCAGGAGCAAATGCCTTGCAGAGGAAATGAAAGTGTCCCTGCAGGGAAATACAATAAACAGCACATACTCCCCTACAGATCCGCACTTACTGTCATCAGCGATCTTGTTGCCGCCATTCCCACAGCCTGGAGCCCAGCATTTCTCCCATTTGCATCAATCATGATGACTAGCCACTCCAGTTCTATTCACTACAATGGAGGGATAGGCCTTCAGCATGCCCCCCTCTATTGAAATGAATGGAGCAGGTGTGTACAGTCATCCTGACTGATGCCAGGAGGAACCGGGGAGACATCAACACCATGGTCCAGAGTGGGAGGTCCAGAGGTTTCAAATTCACGCAATAGTGCCGATCACCTGTGGAGGACTATAGGTGAGTATTTGATGTTTCCCTGTAGAGTCCCTTAAACTAATCTTTTGAAATATCTGTACCCAGAAACACTTCTGTAAACATCTATGTCTGACCTGAAACAAGCATTTAGCTCATGAAATATGAAAAGCCCCAGCCAGTTATTTGTAAACCTGTTATAGGCTGTCACCTTGCTGGCTCCTTGCAGCTACGCAGCTTGCCTTTTTAGAAGCAATCAGTGGAAGCAATGGCAGTCCTTATACAATGTCTCAAATGACTTCATAACCCATGGGCAAGAAAAACCTCCTTTGTCGGTACCCCTATAGCAAAGCTTAATCTCACTTACTGTATGACTGGTTAACACAAGAAAATAAGGGATCAGCAATGATTAATGTTGATTTAGTGCTCCCGTTGTGACTAAATCAGATCACAGTTTGACAGTGTGGCCCAAATTCACCTCCTAGTGGTTTAACCATGACAGGGTCCCACAATGCAAAATATGTAAGAAATGACATATTTTAAGGTGGAAACAAATTAGACACAGATGTCCTCAGAGACTTTTTAATGTCTTCCAATGACTTTTGAGGATTTTCCCTACAGGTAAAAAAGATGGAAACCATTGGGGTAGTGTTTAAAGAGGTGTCCCTTCGCACCCCATAATAACAAGTATATAAAAATGAAAAATGAGTAAACACTTACCAGAGATGATGCTAATTGTAGGTGCTAGTCCCTAGTCTTTATTGGAGAACCATGAACACCATGAGCTTTTAGACGACCGCCCTTCATCAGACAGAGAATTATGGGCAGCCTCAGTCTAGCCTTGTACACAGCACAAGCCTGCCTCCAGACTGGAACACAGCAGCAGGGGTTCAACCACATTGGGACCAAGAAGTCGGGGGGGGGGGGCATTAGTCCTCCACCTTATTTATCATATTTCTGCTCACTTGGCAGCATCTTTTTCTGCTGTTTCAGTCATTAGTTAGCTGCATACAATTGAGTTAAAAGACAAAGCCTTGAAAGGGCCCCATTTAAAGTCCGCACCAGGACCCTATCACATTTAGTTACACCACTGGCTGGAAGCTTAGCTAAGTTGACACCATGAACAGGAAGAATGGTCTTAGGCCCTTATTTATGAAGGAATAGCGACAGGTAGCAACTGGTGAGCGGCCGGTAATGACGGGCCCCGCCACGAGAACGGCGGCTCCCCACCACAATCACACATTTATCAAGCCAATCCTGCTTAGCGACTGAGATAGCGCCATATAGCCACTCATTCATCATTATTCCAGCCTCAGCCCACAGCGCCAGCGTCCAACCTTGAACAGCGACAGGTATGACCACTCGCTACCTGGCGCTCTCCAATGTATTTCAATGGAACAATCTTTAAATATTAATAATTTATTGTTATTAATGTTTTTTTTTTTTTTTTTTAAATGTGAAAAATTCTGTGACCACTTCTGCCATTTTAGATATTTTTTTAAGGGAAAAAAAAATTAAAATAAAAATTGTACAGAATTGATATTACAGGTCTGATATTAATGTATTCATATTACTAAATTATTTAAAATATTTTTTTTTTTTGGTTTCCAAAAATATGGTGGTTTGGGGGTTAAAAAACTACTTTTAACACATCGCCTCCAGCGCTCTTGGGTTTAAACATGCATTTCACAGCGCTTGAATTTTTTAAGCGTGATTTTTTGATGAATATGGTGGAAGCCGGTCGCTCTGACCAGTCGCCATCATGCGCACCCATACATCGTATAACCTTGTATTCAACATTACGCCACACCGACTGAGTCGCTGTCAACAACCGAACAACGGCCAAGCACAGCGACTACTAGCGGGTGCTCTGAAAATGCTGCTACAGTCGCTCAACTGTCGCTACATGTCGCTATTAATAAATCAGCCTCTTAGTATCAGAGAGCTGTTGGGCCGTGGCAGCCAGTAACTTTTCAAAACAGATGTCCGTGTCTGGAGGACTTGTCCTTTCCTGATAATCTGGAGTCTGGGGTTGTTGGAAGCCTTTTTGATAAAGAACCAGAACTTCCAAGAGCTGAAAAGATGTTATAAAGCAGGTTGTACTTGTGCTGTTTGGAGAGGTGAAAATGGCTTGTAAGGCTGGTAACAAGTACCAGACCATGAAAAAAGTACTGAACATGTATTTATTTAGGGCCCCGTCACATTTATTTACTCCATTGCATATAGATGCAGCACCCAATCAGATACCAAGGCTGCAGGAGAGCAATCACCACTGTGGGACAAGGTGAAGTTAAACATACCCCCTCTGTCACCCCTAATCTGAGGTCTGTCGGGAAAGTCCATGAAAGTGGACTTTCACCTTAATGAGGTTTCTAACTTCAGTACACAAGCAGCTCCACAAGGGGAGCACTAGCCACAACAGCAAAATAAATAGGCTATATATCAAAATAGCAAGAAAATATATATACAAGAAAGAAAGAAAATAAAGATACAATTAACGGAGTTGTAAACTCCTGAATCACAATTTTGGCTACACTCTTGTGTCGAGCGGGTTAAGGCAGCACCCTGCTGCTCCCTGACTCCAAACCACTCCCGGAGGCTATTAAACTGCACATGCTGGGCAAAGCTGTTATTACGGCGGCCTGGCCGATCAGCCAAGCAACAGGAAAAAGCATCAGGCGCCCGAGTGAAGGAATAATAAATGCTGAGATTTGACAAGGAGGCTGTCAAGAGACTGGGCTCAGGGGGATGGAAGTCAGACAGCAGACTGTGTGCTCTGCACTGATAATGTGACCGCCGTGACTCAAGAAGACTCTCACCTTCATGTTACTCGTGACACTCCACCATTCATTAAACTTTTCATTTTTTCGATCTATCAAATGCGATAAATGCTGCCCCCTCGCCCTGTCATCCCAACCAACAGGCAGCGATAACATCCGGCTAAAGTCCATAGGAAGACCTGTTTATATAGCAGCAGCTCTCACTTCTCCCTGTATATTCCTTGAGGTGCACAAGAGAATGCTTCAGGCATTGCTTCTAATATGGTCCCTCATTGATCTAATCCACCAATGGTGGACTAGTAAAGAAGCCACTGACCAGCCAGATTGAAGATGTCAGCGTGCTGTTTTATGAGGCCCCTCCACCCACAAACATCACACCCTCTCTGTATGTCTCTGGTTTATCACTGTCTCTCCCCTTGTCCCTCCCTCTTGTGTCTCTCTCAAGTTTCTGTCTCTTAGGTTTCTCTGTCTCTCATGTCTCTTTCTCTCACATTTGCCGTGTGTCTCTTTCATTCTCTCTTTCCCCTGATTCTGTCTATCATGTATCTCTCCTGCCCTTTCTTTTTGTATGTGTCACCCTCTTTTTTCTGCCTCCCTCTTGTTTTGACTCTCTAGTATGTCTCTTCTCTCTTTCTCTCTCTCTCTGACTTGTGTCAATCTCTCCTGTTTCTCTGGCCCTCTTTTGTGTCTATACTATTTTCTTTCTCTCTCCTGTTTCTTTCTTTTAATGTTGTGTCTGTCTCTCTTGTGTGTGTCCCTCTCTCGATCGCAGGGCCGGAATAAGTGTGGTGGAGGCCCCTGGGCACAAAATCTGTTGGAGGCCCCAGATACTGTATTTTTGTTTCCTTTAAAATAATAGTCCAGCCAAGTAACTGATCTGGCACCCACCTACTTACTGGAACATCAGATTGAGTCAATTGTGAGGGTGTGTGCTGCTCTGTAACTGGTACTTTGCCATTCTGGGTGGGCGGGGGGGAGTGTAGTCACCCAGCTGGTCCAGCAGAAATCAGTTCCCTGCATTGAAGCTGCCAGCGGCTGTGCTTGATGGCTTATGTGCAGTGAGCAGCTGCAGATTGACAGCTCTGCACCCACCCATCACTGTAGCGTTGCTGATGGCGGCTTTGCTGCACTAGAATCTCCATCCTGCCCTGTGGTGGCTTTGGCTGCAGGTTTGCAAAAACATAAAAAGTCCTGCCCAGGTGCCGGGGGGCCCCCACTGCTGCCAATAGCTTCATTGTTGGCCCAACGGCCCATCAGACCAAAGACTGAAAAGCCTCCTGGACCAGACCATAAGGTTGATGGAGGCCTCCTTTGCAGGGCAAGTGGTGAAGGTCCCGGGACGCGTGCCTCTTGCACCCCCGTCATAATCCGACCCTGCTCACTTGTGTTTCCTTCTCTCTTTCTTCCCTCTTCCTCCCAGTCTCTTCCATGTCTCTCCCTCTCTCTTGTGTGTGCATGTCTCTATCACCTATTTCTGCCACCCTCTTATCTGTTTCTCTCTCCTATTTCTCTATGTCTCATTTTTATCTATCTTTCGCCTCTCTTTCTCATGTTTTTCCACTCCAGCCTGGGAGGCCCCACAACAGTCACTCCTCTCCTCCATTACTCCCTTGGGCCCCCTGAGCTATGGGATTCCCGGACCAGGTACTTCATATAAGATAACAGGTGGTAGTATATTATTAGGAAGGTTATTTGAAATATAGGTTTTCATTTTTCTGAAACACAACAATGAAGTTTAGAAGTTATATTGTTGCACATTTTTGTGCATCTTGGCCAAATGCAGAAGGCCATTGTCCATAATGCAGGGGTGAGGGGAACTAAAATCACTTTATACTTTCTATTTAAGGTTGTATTTGATTGGCTGAAAAGGGAACATCAAGGGGAAATTCATTTGGCAAAAAAGTTTTTTTGTGGAATGAATATTGATTAGTTTGAAGGAGGCAGCAGAGTATATATTAATTCAGCTAGTGGGGTATTTTACTGTATGCATTAGGTGGTTTTTCTTTTAAAGTGGACCAAAACCGGGATTTTGACTATCCTGGGTTTTGGTCCTTGCCCCTGCCCCCCCCCCCCCACTTCGGGATGCCCTGCTATGTGAAACCCCCCAGGTCATCTAGGAAACTTGCCTTTCCCCGGTGCTACAAAGCATGCGCAGCCTTTCGCCCAATTGGCGCGCTTGACTGCGCTCATGTCAAATCAGCTAGACTCGGGTAAGCCTCGGCTGAGGGCCGAAGAGGAGCCAATAGAGCCAGCAGCGGAACCCCCACTGTTCTCTAACAGGGTGCGTGCCCGTGGCAGCCATTTACAAATGCCTGGCAGATGCAGGTATAGTAGACGACAGCTGCAGCTCGCGCAGGGGGAAGGTGAGTTTACTGAGCAACCGGGATCTTTTTACACAGCGGGGCATCCCATATCTGAATGCCCCAGGGGGAGGGAAGCCAGGGCTGCTATAGACTCCGGGCTGCTTTTAGTCCAATTTTAAACGAGTTTCAGAGAAATTAGGGACAACTGCTTGAACGTTGCTCAGTTGCTCATGCTCGCTCACTGCTTGAATATTGCTCAGTTGCTCATACTCGCTCATTGCTTGAATATTGCTCAGTTACTCATGCTTGCTCACTGTTTGAATATTGCTCAGTTACTCATGCTTGCTCACTGCTTGAATATTGCTCAGTTGCTCATGCTCCCTCACTGGTAAAATATTGCTCAGTTGCTCATGCTCCCTCACTGCTAAAATATTGCTCAGTTGCACATGCTCGCTCACTGCTAAAATATTGCTCAGTTGCACATGCTAGCTCACTGCTAAAATATTGTTCAGTTGCTCATGCTTGCTCACTGCTAGAATATTACTCAGTTGCTCATGCTTGATCACTGCTTGAATATTGCTCAGTTGCTCATGCTTGATCACTGCTAGAATATTGCTTAGTTGCTCATTGTCAATCACTGCTTGCATATTGCTCAGTTGCTCATGCTCGCTCACTGCTAGAATATTGCTTAGTTGCTCATACTCACTCACTGCTTGAATATTGTTCAGTTGCTTATGCTTGCTCACTGCTTGCATATTGCTCAGTTGCTCATGCTCGCTCACTGCTAGAATATTGCTTAGTTGCTCATACTCACTCACTGCTTGAATATTGTTCAGTTGCTTATGCTTGCTCACTGCTTGAATATTGCTCAGTTGCTCATGCTCACTCACTGCTTGAATATTGCTCAGTTGCTCATGTTTGCTTACTGCTAGAATATTTCTCAGTTGCTCATGCTTGCTCATTGCTTGAATATTGCTCAGTTTCTCATGCTCACTTACTGTTAGAATATTGCATAGTTGTTCATGCTTGCTCACTGCTAGAATATTGCTCAGCTGCATAAGCTTGCTCACTGCTAGAATATTGCTCAGTTGCTCATGTTCGCTCACTGCTAGAATATTGCTCAGTTGCATAAGCTTGCTCACTGCTAGAATATTGCTCATTTGCTCATGTTCGCTCACTTCTAGATCATTGCTCAGTTGTTTCCATGCTTAGTTAATCTGGCCCACTGTGCCCCTTTACGTGACATTCACTAATGTTCTCACACACATCCTCCATGAAAGTGCTGTATATCTAAACTACATAGGTTAATGTGGCCCATTTTCAGCCACAAGCTTTAAGCTGTCATCTGTGACATTTGAATAAAAAGAGCAACCTCCGCTTCTCCTGTACTTGTCATACTGAAAAGCAGCATACAAAAAAGACCCTGCAAGACAGTAGGAGCCGTGAGTTGTTAGCATCAAAGACATAAGAATATTCTGATGTGGTGAAAAGAAACATTTCAGAATCCTAAAGATGAGAGGGTTACTTTATTCCTGCCCTTGACATGAAAAAGCAAAAGGAAGGAGAGTTTTTCTGCACATTATGGGCCCGATTTACTATGCGTCAGACAGTACACCATTCCTAATGGAAACTAGTGAGCTTTATTATCATTGAATATACAGCAAACAGCAGCATAATTAAGCATAGTAACAGTAGCGCACGCCAGCGTAGTCACTGCAGCGAATCTTGAAAAGCGTTACCCGATGCAGCGATCATGTGACTGGTGTATGCCACAGTTAGCGTACTTGCACATATAATTGTACTTCATTAATAAAAGAGTTGTGAATGTTTTCATTGATAAAAGCCATGGCACAATAGCAATAGCAATAGCAATGGAATTGACAGGCGATATTTTTTTTACTATGTTAATGAAATAATTGTACTTCATTAATAAAAGAGTTGTGAATGTTTTCATTGATAAAAGCCATGCCACAATAGCAGGCATGTTTTTTATCAATGAAATTAAGAGGCGGTATTTTTTTTACTATGTTAGTGAAACAATGGTGTTTCCCTCCTGCATGGCAGACTGGTACCGGTAATTGGTCCACTGTAAGGCCAAGGCAGGTTGGAGCAGGGTATCTACACACCAACATAACTTATTTATAACTTGTTGTTAACTGGTTTATGAAGGAAAACATAGACAAAATATCTCTATATGTGCACCTATTTTCATTTATCATACATCACGGCACAGTACACTTTTCATACCTATGCCCAGATACGTCCTGCTGCGTTTCACTGCGCTAGCAATCATTTTTTAATAGGCGAACGTCAGTGATGATAACAAACCTTCAGTAATAGAAAAAGAAATGTTTTATTGCATACTTTCACATATTTACATTAATTTCACCAGTAATGTAGAGAAATAACTTAATCATCATAGTTAGTTTACTCAATTGACCCTTTATAATGTGGTGTATTGAGTAATATATTGACCAATTGTCACTAACCCTGAACCCATACAGACTGACAAGTGCAATCTGACCATTGTTTCCAAGCCTGTACTGTACATTATAAAAAGTCCAGAAAACCTTTTCAATTCTTATGTGCTTTAGCTCTGGAGATGCAAATAGTTTGGGGAAATCCTAACTTGACATATCACCACCCATTGACTTGGATTGAATACATGTTTGTCTCTTTTGGCCTAGTTCGCTTGTTGCCAACCCTTGTTTTACAGTCACTTGCACTATTAAAAGTAAATTAAAAGAAAATATAATTAAACACCTGTAAAAATTAAATGCTAACTTATATTTAGGCACAGTGCATTGCTGTGTCTTAGAGAAGTATATTAAAAAAAATGTATATTAGTCAAGTATTTCTTTTTCTATAATCAATCTCATAGCGGTATTTAATTTTCACGTGTATTTAAACTCCAGTCCAAAATTGACTTTAGTCCTGATAAAGTTTCTCCAAATACTGACACATTTTGCATAATATAAACATATCTATAGATGTAATTAATACGGAATGTGCTCTTCCACTGCCAGTACCATTAACTTCTTATGAAATTGTGAGGCTCCAGCATTCATTAACAGAGCCTTGCTGCTGGCAGATTTCTCCCCCTTTCCCCCCTCAAAGCTCTGTAAGAGGCAGTCCGAAGGTTACGGGGAGAATTTACTCAGGTTTGCTATTGCATTAGAAGTCTATGGCTGCAGCTGCAGAGGTGAGCTTATTTGTATTTGGATAACATTAACTGCAGTTAGAGATCAGATTTTGAGGCAGATTCACTACTGAGCGCCAGGTATTGCCAGATGAGCGACGCTTAGAGCAACTGCTAGTAGATGCTGTAAGCGGGTATCGGGCGCTGTAACAGAGCGTCTCGGTCGCCCTAGTAACCTGGCCGGCATTAATTAATGTGATGTGTGTTGGGCGCTGTAACAACAGTATAACGCTGCAGCGAGTGAGAGGTAGCGACAGCTCAGTGCGTCCAGCACTCGGCACTCCACACCATATTTAACAAAACACTAGACACACAACGTCTGCGCTCTAAAGCTGGGCGCTGTAGCACAGAGCGCCAAACGCTGTGTGATTAAAGTCTGTTTTAGAACACGTATCCACCAGTAACAAAGCGAAAACACATGGAATGACATTGTTTTAACAGTGTGACATTAATACTTTAGTGCCAGACCTGTAAATACAACTCTGCATAAAAATATTAAAAGTCCAAAAAGTTTCAAAAAGTGTTAGTTTGCAACCAGGAGAGGTCACACAATGATTTGAGCAAAAAATAAATAAATAGCCAAACACGCTGTTCAAACACAAGCAATTGAACGGCCATTGAAATGTATGGGAGAGTGACACTGAGCGAAAGGTAATACCTGGTGCTCTAGAACCTAGAGCGCCGGCGCTATACACTGAGCCGCCTGTAATAACACATGTGACGCTACATGGCACTGTTAGAATCGCTCACCTTTGTATTATCCAAAATGTGTCTGTTGTTGATATGTTAGTCAGTGCTTAAAGCGGACCAAAACCCACCCAACTTGTGAAATACATTTGGCCAAAGCCCCTGCCAATACTCTCTTCTTAGAGTGTAGAACTAGATATATTTGCGTCCTGGAGCACTGTTTTTTTTTTGCTGTCCCTCTCTGTAAGATGGCAGGCGATCAGCCATTGCATAAGTGTGACAATGACATTATTGCCACACACAACAGTGGCAATTAATGGGAGAGGCAGAGCTTTGAAGCAGAAGCTCTTCATAAAGGGGTGATTCGGGGGATGCAAGTTAAAAATGTGGGTTTTAAAGAGCAATTTCAGCCATAAATGACTGGACTCCCTCTACATTAAGCAGCAGCCAGTGTGCATCTGCGCCCAATAGCCCTGAGAATGAGGCCGCCTATACTACCTCTTCTGGAATCCTTCTATGGCGTCTGCAGACCAACCTATTAGGCTCGCCCAGCGGCTGCACAGCCACTGGCAACCCTGATGGGCTGCTCCTGGTGACATGGGTCATGCATCACGGGAGGGGTGAGTATCAGCGGCCCTATTCTCTGGGTTATTGTGCACAATACACAGCAGGGCAGCTCTATTAGGGCTTCTCTGCTGCGGATTTAAGAAAATGAAGCCTAGTCATTGTTGACAGGATTTCCTATTTAAAGGGCACTGACAATAATAGGGCAGCAAATAGCTCAGCTGATGCCTGCACCATCTGCCTCTCCTCCATTTCCTAGAAGCTCCAATGTTCACCCTCCTTTAGGTTCATTCCTCTAGGACCACATAAAACAGCGGTCTAACTGCCACTCTTTCCCCTGTAGGTCTAAGCATGAGTGAGCAGGGAAAAGCCCAGAGGTCCCGCAGCTGCCTCTGACCGCAGCAGAGCATGCTCATGATTCATAAAGCTGCTCAGGACATATAAGGTATTTACATATAATCAGAGTTTTTAAGATGGTTTGAAATGGCTTATGTCATACAGTTCCTGTAGATTAGGTTGGGGGAAGTTAACATTTGCCTAGGCTGTGCCTTGAAACCTTTAACTGCCAGCCTATCTGAAGATTTTTTTACCCTCTGTTGCCATTTTTCAATATTTTGCGCTGTACATGTTCAACTGTGTTCTTTGAAGCAATTTCCAGGGATTTCCCAGGAACATTATATATTGTTTTTTTCAGCTGTCTGGGCTTTAACAGGAAATGTCTTGTCTGGCATTGTTTTATTCACACTATAAAGGGTTAAATAATAATAAAATTGGCATGGGCCCCCCCTCCAGGGAACCCCCCCCCTGCTTTTCTTTATTTTTAAAAAATGTAATTAAAATTAATTTAAAAAATGGTCCCAGCATAGCCAGCCCAGGGACCAGCTATGCAGGGCTTGTAGACCAGGGCTCGGTCGCCAGCCTTGGTGGCCCCCGGCCCTGGAGACTACAAGCCCATGTAGCCGTTGCGGCCCCGGCATCTTCTGCCGTCCCCCCCCCCCCGGGCTTTGGGGAGGCAGGTAATAAGGGGGCTGGGGGTTAATGGCAAGTCACCTGCTAGCCACAGGTCTACAGACTTGGTGTACAGTTGCCGATAGCAACAAAATGCAGATAGTGAAAACTGCTTCCATAAAACGCTCATTTGCTAACATAAGACAGAAATTTAAACATGCCAGCCCAGCTCAGTGCTTTCTTTATAAGTTTATTTTTGACTGGACTTCCGCTTAGATAGATAGTTGTCCTATAATGAACCGTTTGTCTCAAGGGATCAAGCAGAAAGCGAAACAGGGTCTACAAAATAGGTCACTTCTATTCCTACCCACTTTATGAAAGACCAACAAAATAACTGGAGTTAGACTTTAATTTGGCAGGAATTGGCCACCTAATCCCTACTTCTGATCAAAATGATTGAAATAGAAGAAACATGGTTCCAATCAGTAAATCTCTTAAAGTAGAAGTAGCTCTGCAATGGGCACATTACCGAAGAGACTATTTTGTCCTGCAGCCTATTAACTGAGTCTCACGGGATCCGTGCTTCCAAACGGTTGGGCCTGAGCGTTGCCCTTTTTAGCAAAACCCCACTTTGTCCTATAATGAACCGTTTGTCTCAAGGGATCAAGCAGAAAGCGAAACAGGGTCTACAAAATAGGTCACTTCTATTCCTACCCACTTTATGAAAGACCAACAAAATAACTGGAGTTAGACTTTAATTTGGCAGGAATTGGCCACCTAATCCCTACTTCTGATCAAAATGATTGAAATAGAAGAAACATGGTTCCAATCAGTAAATCTCTTAAAGTAGAAGTAGCTCTGCAATGGGCACATTACCGAAGAGACTATTTTGTCCTGCAGCCTATTAACTGAGTCTCACGGGATCCGTGCTTCCAAACGGTTGGGCCTGAGCGTTGCCCTTTTTAGCAAAACCCCACTTCACCCTGATCTAAGCCAAAACAGACAAGCAATGCTTTTCTCCATCACACCTCCAGTGCTGAAGTGCTTACAATTGTCACTTACAATCAGACCTGCTTATTGAATCAATCTCTATATAAGCACCTGGGCAGCCGCTGAAGTGTCATCCTGAACACCCTGGCAAATCCGCAGATAGCATGTTTAATAAGCTTCAGACGGATAAGCCAAGAGCATGTTTCAAAGATAGCTTTTTTGAAAACAGATTCTGGATACATTTATGTTGCTCTTATTTATCCCTTGCCAAGGTTTATGTCACTAACAGGGTAGTACCTATAAGGGGTGCAGGAGGTGGGACCACACTGGCCCAAAAGGTCAGGGGGGCATCATTGTTGCTCCTTCAACTTATTTATCATATTTGTGTTTACTTGGCATCATTTAGAGGAAGCACCACCTTTCTGCTGTTTTAGTCTTTTAATGTCTAGCTGCATCTAATTGCATTAAAAGACTGAAAAAAGTTTACTGTATAAACCTTGAAAGGGCCTCATTTAATGTTCACACTAGAGCCCAGTAACATTTACTTTCGCCTCTGGTCACCAAGCCTGTCTCTGGCGGCCCTGGGTGCTTCCACTGCCACCCCATATAAAGTTTTGTTGCAGAGTGTGAGTACTGGGTGAAGCAAAGTCAAATCCAGATAGACACTGGAACTGGCTTTCCTGGAACATGCATGCAGTAAGAGAATGTCACCTAAACATGGTGGGTAACAAAGACAGGAAAAAGGAGAGTCATAGCATGCAGCTGAATATACAGGAAATACAACACAGCAGAAATATGCATATAGAGACTACAGTTACTTATTGGTAACAGCGACATCTAGTGTCCTAACCATAAACTGCATTGATCTAGCAAACATCACATCAGTAATAGACTATGCTAGATGTTGTAACTTATTATATCTCAACACCCCTTCTCAACAGCTGAGGCTTCTTTGTAAGCCTCAAGTGTCTTTCAGCGGTCAGGGGCTTGGTAAGGATATCTGCTGTCATATTCTCAGTAGGTCAATAAAGTTACTCAAGAGGCTTCTGCTCTTGAAGATCCCTCAAAAAATGGAATTTCACATCAATATGCTTCTCGAGCTAACCCTTTCCATCTGGGAACCCTTTACATGCGGTAAGTGCAAGGCATGCTTGATTGTCCTCAAAGATTCTCATTAGTTCCAACTGTGGTTGACCTAAGGCTGTTAACAGTTGTCTCAGCCATATAGCTTCTTGGCTTTCCTGTACTGCTGCAACATAATCTGCTTCAGTAGATGATGGTGTGACAGAGAGCTCTTTTGGCAAGACAAAACTGACAGCACCTTTTGACAGAAGAAACTAGTAGCTACTTGTCAATTTTCTGTCTCTGGTGTCTCCGGTCCAGTCAGCATCTACATATCCTGTGAGAATGCTTTCATCACTTGCTGATAACTTTAACTTGTAATGTAAAGTCCCTTTAAGATAGCAAATGACTCACTTTACAGCATTCCAGTCCATCCGACTTGGTGTTGAAAGCTTTCTGCATAGGATTCCAATAGCTGCTGTTATGTCAGACCTTGTTGAAGTGGTAATCTACAGCAATTTCCCTATTGCTTTTCTGTACTTAGTTAGTTGGTAGTGCAGTATCTTGGCTATTTATCTCCTTGTTGGTTTCCATAGCAGATTTTGCCATTCCAAATGTTTTATTTTTTTTTTTGCATTTTGTGTTTTTGGTTCAGAAGAAAGCTGCCATCTTCCTCTCTCTCAATCTGAATGCCGAGGTAATTATTTATGTTCCCAAGATCTTTGGTCAAAGTGCTGATCCAGGGTTTGCAGTATTTCTGTTTTATCCCCTTCTTGCTCAAAACAAATCAGGATATTGCCAACATAAATAAGCACGCAGATTCATCTGCTTCTTACTACTCTGACAGTCATCAAGTGTAAGCACTTCATTTAATTTCGTATTCATTGCTCTGGCAGCTTGCTTTCAACTCTATATACTCCTCTAAAGTTTGCATACTAGGTCTGCCCTATGTTCATCTTTGAATCCTGGTGTTTGTTCCAGGTAGTTGTCTTCTAATAACTCGCCATGTAGAAATGCTGTTTTCACATTAGTTGTTTTACTTGCATTTTCCTTGTGGCAGCTACTGTCAGAGTAGTCCTTATGTTTGACTATCCCTTGGCTACGAGTCTTGCTTTGTATAGCTCCACTGTGCCATCTGTATTGTATGTCATCTTAAAAGTACATTTACAGCCTGTGGCTTTCGTTCCAGGTGGTAGTGCTGTAATTGTCAATGTTTTGTTGATATGCATGGATTTTATCTCTTCCTTTGCCGCCTTTACCCATTTACAGGCTTTCCCTTCTTGAAAGATGAAATATGTCTTCCCAAGTTGCAGGTTCATTAGTACTGGCAGTGTTTGCCTTGTATTAAAGACATACAGGTGGTTTACCTCTGTTTTCTCTCATTGGACGTCTTGGTTCTGTGCGGGAGCTTGCTTGTTTCTGCTCTTCAGTACTGGTAGGTTCTGCTCTCACTTCAATTGTTTGTTCAGAAGTTGCAGATGATGGCTGATCAGTGTCATTTTTCACTTCTGTTCTTACTTCCTCAGTTGCCATCACATTGTCTCTCAAATCTTCAAAAAAAAAGTTATGCTGTTGCTAATGGTAACCGTGTCTGTTTTGGGGTTTAGTATTCTGTAACCTTTTACATTATCACTGTATCCAACAAAGATTTCCTCAAATGCTCTGTTTTGGAGTCTGGTGCATTTTCCTCTGGAATGTTTATGCATTCAAGAACTCAGAAATGCCACAGTTCATATGGAGTTTTCTCCACTCTTTCAGTCAGAGTTCAGTTCTTCCTTTCAGCTACTCCATTTTACTCTGGTGTGTATTGTCTTTTGATGCTCTATTCCGTTCTGCTTAAAGTACTCCTGTACTTTGTGTTCTGTGAACTCACCTCCATTGTCATTCTGAAGTATAAGAGGTTTCCTCTGCCTTTACTACATAGTCCTGTAATTTGTCAAGAACTTCATGTGTTGCATTAGGTTAGTGACTGTGTACTAGGTCAGAGATCATGAATCTAGCATTATGTCCTCTCAACATTCTCGATTAATCTTGTTCTCCTATGAGGTCAATAAGAGGGGTTTTGCCAAGGTTGGGTTTTTAGCAACATCGTATTTTCTTCTCTCCCTGATTTACTCTTCTCCGCTTTCTTTCAATTTATTAACTGTTGGTGCATTATATCAGCCAGTTGATAAAAACTACCTTCTTCTTGGCTTTCTCTTTTTACAAAATTGTTTTTTTTCCAACAAAACATCTGTAGATCTGTTTTCCTTTTTCAAAAGTGGGTAACAATTTGCAGCAGTAGTACAGGTTCAAGAGAAACATACACAGACGGCTTCTTAAAGGGTAATTCCAATTTCAATGGCATTTTTAAAAGTTTCCATTATTGTGTGGCAACATGATGTCTTCAATGTGCTAAGCTGTTTTTTTCTCTTTGTATGAAACTCTGTGTCATAAAAGAAAAAACAGTTTTCCATAGCAACAATGTGCTTACCTTGGCTGTGTACACCAAAGTGGTGATTTTGTGTACATATCATAGACTTTCTTACTCTAGCTTGCTATTCATCTGATTGGCTAAGACATGGGTGTCAGGTTTAACCCTTTCTGCTGAAATTCAAACTATTCTGTTTGAAAGGATCTCAGACTTGTGTTCTAGTAGCAAAATGGCTAATGGCAGGGTTCTCAGCTGGGTAGGCCATTAGTCTGCTTAGACTTAGCCAAAGCTGCTAAAGAATTCATATGTTAAATTGGAAGAATTGTGGGATATGTAATCCATTGTTTTTTTCTCAAGGCCATGTAAACTACTCCCACTGTAGCAAGACCGAGCCCCGGGAATACAATAAACTTGGAAACACCATGCTGATAAGTAAATCGCAGCACAATTCTAACACAAATGTTTATTTTACATCCCAGAAGAGGAAAACAATAAGGAAGAACACCAAAAATTGAGTTTTCCTTTAATATTTAATATAGTACAAGTCCTTTGGGAGTTGATCACAGCTAATTCTCTCTACTGGATGGTCTCAGAATCCAGCCTTACTTCTCTAGTTCCTCAGCAACAAGACACTAACTGATAAAGTGATTCAGCTCTTAATAGTCCCTGACCCTGCATCTTAATAGGCCCTGACCCTGCATCCATGTATCTTTTGGGTTGCATGCTACACACCTGGCTCAAACCACGCTAAGCATATGAGCCAAGCTTTTAGTACCTTCCAGAAACACTCTCTGGCTTCCTTTTTTTGTGGTAAAATGATGATCACACATATTCTAAATTGAAACCTTAAACTTATGACCTCCGTTAAGGTCCTACTCTACACTATTTGATATTATATTCCTTCCAGTGTTTTATCTTATACGGCCTTGTTGTGTTGCTTTCTGGTATTCTCTGCCCAAACCTTTCTATTTAGACCCTATCACTATTGACTGATTATTTACTTGCGAAGAGGGCTCTAACTGGCACGCTAGCTAACATCCTATACACATTTCCCACATTAATCTGTCCTTTAAAAGAGATAGGATCCAAAATGATGACAGTGACCATCAGCTTCTTCCCAGAGTTAGATCCTGTCCTTTAAATGAGACATGAAAATTTGTATGTGGCTTTCAGTTTTGCCTGAAGAATATGTTTGCAAAAAATATAGCCCTGGGCATTCTGATGATGGCCTTCAGCTTCCACAAAGTATACATGTCCTTTTAAAAGAGTTGGGGGAATTCTTGATGACGGTCTTTAGATGGGTCCCAGCATAGTATGATTTTGACCTTTAACTTCTTCCAAGAACTAGATCTGCCAAGAGCTACAGTAGGGCCCAGGAAATCATAATGATAGCCATGATCTTTTTTATCGGCTTGATTTGTTCTTTAAAAGAGAAGGTGGTCTTCAGGTCCTTCTAAGGACTAGATCTAACATTTTAAAGTGCAGAATATCCTGTATCTGATCTTTAAAAGAGATGTGGTCCAGAATCCTCTGATGGTGACTTTCAGCTTATTCTGGGGACTAGATCTATCTTTTAAAACAGCTAGGTCCCCAAAAGCCCTGATGATGGTCTTCAGCTTCTGCAAAATATTAACCTGTTCAGCTTCTTCTGGGGACTCGATCTATTATTTTAAAAGTGATAAACCCAGGAAATGTTGGCTTTTGGCTTTTCCCATGGACTAGCTCTCTCCTTTAAAAGAGATGGAGACATTCCAATGATGGCCTTCAGCTTTTACCCTGGATTGTAGCTCTGTCCTTTGAAATAGATATTAAACTTTTGTTGGATGACTTGGATGATGAACTGTCGTCAGGCCATCGTTCTTATAAAAGCTTACAGGCATCTACTTGCCAGAGATGAGTGATATTATTAATATGACGTGAATATAAATGTTGACAGGCCTCTCGCTGTCCAGGGTCTCCAGGGGTATTGCTATGAGGGCTTTCACCTGCCTGTGACATTCGATAGAACATAGTGGGAAGAAGGTCCCCCCTCTCTTGCTGGTCTTCGTATCTCTGTTCAGGCATACAGGGGACACACGCCTGCCCTACAGTCTTGTCCTTGCTGACAGCTCCTAGTTTATGAAAAACACACTGCCAGGTCATTGCATGAAAAATTGATGTGTGCTGATCCAACAATATTAAAAATGCCTTTGAGAAGTCTAACGTTGGGAGAACAGGCTGGAGCTTCACATTAATGTAATGCACAGATCAAACACAGAGCAGCCCCTGGACTTCTCAGATACTGATCTCTCCCCAAAAATGTCAGCCGCTCTTTCTCGCTCCCCATTCACTACAGCCCAGGGCTATACATGACCAGCAGCAATATGACAGGGTTCACTTGGACGGGCCAATATGCAGGTTGCTGTTTCCACGGAAACCATTGGGGTATTTTTTTTACCATATCAAATTAAATGCTAATGCTGGACTTTATTATTTTGCATTTTTGTTCTCCTCCTGTATCATAATGGCATGTGCCTGCATTCCCTGATTACTTAAAGAACAGCTATCATCTCGTAAAAATGAATACTGTATATGCAGAATACAAGTGGATCTTTATAATCCATAAGTCAATGCATATTAAATAAGATGTGGCATTCACCTGTACAGAGTGCGGGTTAGGAAATGTGTTCTTATACTCACTCTGGATCCTGCATTCTGCGTCCCATTATCTCAGGCAGGTGACGGGCAATCGCTATAGACCTGCCATGACCGCTCCTGTCACTACCCTAGACCACGGAGAACAGGAAGCACAATGCAAATGGTTCCTTTCAGTGCTGCACACACAGACTAACCCAGGACATAGCAGGGGGGGGGATTTACAGTATCCAGGGGGCACTTCAGTAGTATGCAAGGGGTGCAGCGCTCAGAGCCTGAAAGCAAGACTCAGCAGCCAGCTCAGTGCCCCTGCCTATCTGGTGCCAAGGGTGACTGTCCTGGCCTAGAAATAGCCGTGGATGGAGGGGGGGTGGCAACATGTATTTGCGCACAAAGCTTTCAAGCACACACATCATAAGCCATGTCCCATCATAAGAATTAGTTGTCATACAGTAGCTGTGACAGGTGTTTACAAAATGTATTGCAAAAATTTGTATAATAGCAACTTCACAAATGTTGAATGATGTTAAATACCTTTTTAGAGTAACTTGTGGTCAATCTTCCACGCATCATAACCAAGGATACCACTTACAGTTTTAGGGAAAAAAGTAAAGTAAAACGCAACACCCTTCTTGTTTTGTTAAAGGCTTTGACCAGTCAAACTTTAAAATCATTTGCCTGGCAGCTTACCCAATTTGTGACAGTTCAACGCCGTCTGTTTGTTCTGTCTCAGAAAGGAAGTTTCTTCTTTCTCTTCCTATACGTCTCCCACTGACCCAGACTACCAAAATAATTCTGAGTCTCATATTATGTTGACACACCCTTTGTGATAGAATCAATCTCAGCTCATTTCAATGGAAGGCACATCCCTGACTTGTGCGCACTCCCGCCCCAGCCTATCGTAATGGCTCACACACCGCCGGGGATGCATCAGCGCACACTCCCCATTCACAACAATGAGAGCCGTTTAACAAATGAAGTAGTCACGACAGACGTCTCTCATTGGACGAAAGCCTGCAAATGCACCGTAGGAGCTGGGAAAGGTAAGTCTTTTGACCAAATTGGGATCCCCCGGGGGAAGGCCAGTGCCCGGCCCTGGAATCTTTAGATTCCAGGGTCGTGCCGATGGTTTTTTTTCCGCTTTAAAACTGAAAAAAAATACACAATGGGAATAGTTTTGACTGTGCCAGAACAATGCCTTTAAGAAGCAATTCTGTCAGTTGCACCTTTTTTTTCTTGGCCCCGCCATCTTCTTAATTACCCCCACAATTTCCTCCTTTGTGTCACTTTTGAACTGAACTGAGCCATATTCAGGCAACGCTAGTTCTGAGTGTGGCTCTTAAGGTTTGAAATGTTGGGGGGCCCTGCTCTGGCCACAAAACGTGGGGCTAATGCTCTCTTAACCCCCCCCCCACAGTCAGTCTTCTAGTAAGTATCATTTTTATTGATTGTGTGGGCGTTATTCTTTTGGGCTTAAAGTGGACCAAAACTCAGAATTTTGACTATCCTGGGTTTCGGTTCTTGCCCCGGGGCACCCCGGTCAGTGATGCCCCAGTATGTGTAAACGCATGTGCAGCCTCTCGTCCAATCAGCGTGCTTGGATCCGCTCCCGCCACTTCAACTAAGAGCTCGTCTAAGGCGAGCGGATCAAAGCCCGCCCCCGCTACCCTCTAACAGGGAACATGCCCGTGCCAGCCATTCACAAATGCCTGGTGTATACACGCATCCTGCTAAAGGGATAGTGGTGATGCGGCTGCTGCTTGCACATGCACCGTTGGAGTTTTTGGGCGACCAGGGGGGCTTCACACAGCAGGGCATTCTGATTCTAGATGCCCCAGGGGGAGAGAACCTAGCGAGCCTGGAATCTTATAGAATCCAGGGCCGTTGCTGCGTACACTTTAAGAGCAAAGACTATGGGCTTTGGATGGGCATCAATTACTAATTTAGCCCCCCTTGGAACAAGATAACCATAGGGTAAGCGGTAAAGCTTACATCTTGGCGCCATTGTCTATACAGTGTGTAAAGTGCTGCAGAATTTCTTCACACTGTAAAAATAAATAAATGAGATTGCTCTATGTATTATTAGAGCCGCTATACTATTAAGGAAAATCGCCTACTATTAGTGAGCCTTCAGCAAACACGTATTGATCCTTGACGCCAGAAATCAAGTACAATTATGTCACAATAGCGCTCCTAAAGTGGCTAATAGCTCCTTTTAAAAGCACAGTTGGTGACGAACAGACAAATAACCTGTCCACAGTCACACAAAACAAGATGCCAGCGTGGAGGTTGGAGAGTGACATTAGCAAATGAGAGCGGGTCTGGCGAGGACAGGATTATGGCAGCCAGGCTCCTGTAGAAACAGACACAATGTACGACGGCCATTGTGAATGGGTTCTGAAGAACTGGGCTGGCTGCTCCCTGCCTACAGGCGATACCGGCATATATTGTTCTTCTGACAAGCCGTAATCTCCATTTGTCAGAGGTGGACTTGAATGGGGCGCCCGACCAAGTGAGCTGATGGTCTTTACGTTTTGGGTTTCTATCTGTGCCAAGTAAAGAGAAATATCTCTGCACAGCAGCCGCATATATCTGATAGTGAAGACTGGATGCTGATGAAACCAATGCTAGATTCTTACTGGTTGCAATGGCGTGAAACACATTTTTTCATTACTAGTTCATTGGTGCTGTCATACTCTTTCTTTTTAAAGCGGTCTCACACCTGTTTCCTAGAGACAGACTCGGGGGCGTTCAATAACCCCAGCAACACCCCAAAAGCCTTACCTGTGCCTCGATCCAGACAAAATGCACTCCAGTGGTCAAGTGGGCCAGCCTTGACCAGCAGCCAGGGAATGCTTACATGTCTGCCGATGGCCAATCAGAGGAGAACATTTGGGCCAAGGATCAAGGTACAGGTTAGGATTTCGTGGGGGTTTGTGGGGGGTTTGTGAAGGGGGTCTTCATTCAATTGTGACCCGTATTCCCCATTAAAATGAGAAGTGTCCCCTCTAAAGATCATCCATCTTCTTCACTGCAGCAGAGACCTCATAAACCATACACAAAATGCGAACATATACTGAGATGTTCTAAGGTAGGTACATATGCATCCAAGGCTGGATCCAGGCTTGTGGTTGTCCTTGGGCAAGAGAGTCTTAGTGGGCTTGACACAAAGGAGTCATCTACTGCTGCTGTTCGCCCTTCAGTCCTTGTCAGCTGTCACCTGGTTCAGACCACCTTCTGGGCTTCCATCAGTGGCCCTCCTCCATTCTATAACACCTTCTCCATTGTTACCGATCATCTCCTGTTGCTGAGGCCAGCCATGAACAGGTCTGCACACAGCACCCGGCATTTGGTGGTGGTTCGGCTCCACTATAAAATAATACCATGGCCAAATGTGAGCCTGAGTGGGCTCCTGAAGATGCCCGGGGCCCTGGAAATTGCCCAGGTTTGCCCTGAGCTGGTGCCGGAGCTGTATGCATCTGTTATGCCCAGAAAACTTGATTTTTCTCCAATGTAATGTTTTTTTTTGGGGGGGGGGGAGGGAATTTATTCTGAACTTTCATATATAGACCAGGAGTTCCTATCCAGTGGTGAAAGTATTTAAAGAGGAAGTCCAAGCCTTTGTTAACCCCTCACCCTCCAACTGTGTTAGGCATGGCAAGATAGGCATCTCAGGAAGCATATGGTGAAGGTGTTGGTCCTGTCCTGTGGCTTCACATTAGCAGTAACATTTAGTTTTGAATATAAATTGAAGAGGAAAGATAAAATCTGGAGTATGACGGGAGCTCCATCACTTCGACTCGGCCCCAGGTTTAATGTGAAGTAATGATTTGCAAATGAGACATTTATAGGAAAGAGACCTCTGACAGTGCCAAGCTGATTGATGGATAGCAAGAGCAAGATCGCAGCGATCACAGGACAAAGGCTGAGCAGTCTCATCTTTCCAGCCAGCATCATATTTATATTCTGAGGATTGTGTCTCTTACACATACTGAACATGCATTTTATTTACTACATACACAGCAATATATGCAGACCTCAGATAGAGTTTAATATTAATATATATATATATATATATATATATATACACACACACACACACACACACACACACACACACACACACACACACCAACCAATATATCAATACATATACAAAAGGGTTGATGGTTGATTCAGAACCATATTTAGCTATGCATTTTTTTATTTGAATGGCTAAATATTGTGCTGAATTGCACCGAGGGAAAAATACTCCTGGTGCTGAATCAACCCTAGAGAGAGAGAGAGAGCAAACCTTAAATAGAGTTGACACTGTATAATGTATATTGGAAACAGAGCCAGAGAACAAAACAATGCTGAGTATCAATCAGCTCAATGTACAGATGTGGGTAACTTGTGCTTTTAGTAATGAGACGAGTTCCACTGTTCAGCTAGTGCTTGGACAGGCAGGGTTTTATCTACTTTTTGTTTTAATTGTATCTTGCCACTGTACTTGTAAACTGTACCTCTGTTTATGCCTGTGAATGCTGTGGTATGCTTTACAGGGGCATCCTTATTTGGGATGCCCCTGTGTGTGAAACCTCCGCTCGGCTAGACTCGGATGGAGCTGAGTCTTAGATAAGCTTAGTTAAGCGGATCTGAGCGTGCTGATTGGACAAGAGGCTGCACATGCTCTGTAGGACTGGGGTTGGTTAGCTAGACTGGCCAACCTGGGGGGTGTCACAAGCATCCCAAATTAGAGGCAAGGACCAAAATCTGGGATAGTCCAAATCCTGGGTTTTGGTCCATTTAAGAGGCCCACTTAATGAATTGCCCATGGCCTCCTGTGGTATGCTTTAAGAAGGCTATTTGGGTCTATATTCTAGCAAGTGTGCTTTGAAGTATTAGTATATCCACTCAATATTTTAAAGTGAAAGTGAGATTTGTTTGGAGATGAGGAGAGGTTCTTGATGCAAGGATGTTTTTCAACAAGGTAGAGACATTTTTCACCAATATTCCCATATGCACGATTTACTAGTGTAGTGTAGAGAGCTTTCCACGAAAGGCAATGATCTCATCTCAAAAGGTGACAAGTTGATATTGAATTACCCTCTATAGTTCAGGCTTACTTTTAGGGTGGTGGCCTCTAAACTCTAAGTACCAGTGGTTGGTGTGCAAGAGTGGATCTGGCTCTTCAAGTAGTATTCTTTACATCTAAAAAATATAAAATCAGAAGTCAGTCCAAAAATCTAGGTATATGAATGTATTATAATTATTAGCATATTTTATATTATTATATCATTATATATATATATATATTTTATATGCTATTAAAGTGGCCAGGCCCTGGAATCTTGAAGATTCTAGGTCAGTCGCTAGACTACCCCCGGGTATCCTACACCAGATGCCCCACTGTGCAACCCCCCCCAGGGAGTCGTGATCTTTTTTTAAAAGTTTTTATTTGCATTTTAACACAAGCAAACAAAACAAGACATAATATAGTGTACAGCATCAGAAGGTGCCACAGGCAACCAACGTCAGTTATGGCAACCTTAATTGACAACATAGACAACCATTCACACACCATTCACACGGGACTCGAACCACTAGTATTTTGCGTATACCTCGGATAAAGCACAGAGAGATCGGTTAGCAGCTACAGGAGCTTACACCCCTGCCCCCGGTTTCCCCCCATGACAGGACCATCCTGCATCTTACTCCACGTGCTATTTGGGTACTCTATGGAGATGGAAGATTAGCTATAAGGACCACCTGTTTCCCCTCCCCCATCATTCATCTTCGAAAGCCGAGTCCAAGCATTGGAGCCAGGGATCCCAAATCTTCACAAATATATCAGGTACTCCCCTTGCAGCGTACATTAATTTATACATAGGGAGTTTCTGATCTCCTCCATGCTAATCTCTTCCACGCTTGCACTGAGGTTTTAGCAGGGTGTCTCCAATTTAACAAAATGCACTTCCTAGCATAAAGGAGTAACAACCGCAACAATGACCCCAGCGCCTTCAGCTCCGACAGCGGTTCAACCACCCCCAGAAGGCCCATCAGGATTGATCCACATATGCGGATTCCCACCACTTTACTCACCAGTTCCATTGCCTCCCCCCAGAAGGTCACCAAAACTTTGCAGGACCAGGTCACATGCACCCAACTGCCACTCTCCCTTTCACATCTAGGACATACTTCAGTATCTAGTAAACCCATCCTGTGCAAACGTACCGGCATGATATATGATTGGTGAATCCATTTGGTCTGGATTAGTCTGTCTCTGGCTTCCACTATCGATTATCTCCTCCCAATCGTCCCGGTCTAGAGTTTGATCTAACGCCTGCCATTTATCTTCAATCCTCTCCCTAGGGGACTCCAGCTCGCCTATCAGGCACTTATACAATGTAGTGGTGGGTTTTTCAAGGTCTGATGCTCTGACCACACCTTCCACCCGGGACACCGAGATCCTCAGACTCTCCCTACGGAACTCAGCTTGCAAAGCGTGCCTGAGCTGTAAGTAGCGAAAGAAGTCCCGCTCGGACAGATGGAACATTTCTCTAATTTGATCAAAGGACATAAGGACACCCTCTTTGTAAACTTTACCCACTTTGTGGATGCCTCTTCTAGCCCAGAACTGCGGGTCCTGCTTAGCACTAAGCTCTGGAAGTCTGGGATTATCCCAAAGGGGAGTAAAGGGGGACCAGGTCAGGCTCTCATCCGGATTCACGCTCATTTTGGCAACCTTTTCCCAAATGTTGCCTACTGTTCTCATACAAATGGTTGCCGTCCGAACCCCCCTCACACCTCTATACACTAAGACAGCCGCCCCGGGGAGCCCAACACTGCCGTTTCAAGGCGTACCACTGGGTTCTCCCATGGCTGGCAGAACCACCAATGTGCATACAGGTGCTGCGTCGCATAGAAGTACATTTGCATGTGTGGCACTGCAAGCCCCCCCCCCCCCCCCCAGCTATTTGTGTCCTCATTATTTGTCTATTTAACCTTGGCGGAGACTGCCCCCATATGAAGCTAAACATAATTGCCTCCAGCATTTTAAAATGTGAAATGGGCAGCATCACTGGTGAGGCCTGATATATATACAAAAACTTGACAGAGGGAGACTTGCCCATTAAGTAACCCGCTGTTTTAACTTTGTCACCACCAGAGAGATATTGAGGGAGATAAACTCACTCGGCTGTTTACTGATCATAATCCCCAGATATTTAAACTGTCGGACCACCTTCAGATGGGACCTTGGGGAACCTGGCATTAGGCTAGATTTATCCCAATTAATCTTCATACCCGAAAATCCCCCAAATGTTCCAATAACGTCTAATACCACATCCAGGGACCCTGGGCAGTCAGACAGATATATCAGTGTATAATTTGCTTAGAGTGACATCCTGTGGCGCATCGCTTCGGCAGAGGAAAAGCCCAGTTTTCTTTGGAAGCCAGGCCACCGCAGTGCCTGCCTGTTCGGGTGGGGGGAGGGGCCCACACATTGAGTGGTGGACCCAAATATGGGTCTCCATCCACTTTAACCTCAGCTAAAAACATAGCAGGCCTAGCAGGTGATCTGTACAGTAATGAGATTCTAGCAACTGCAGTACTATTCGATTGATTGCTCTCCACTCTGCTGTATATGTAAATTGAGCAGGTCATCCCAATTAATCAATCGATCCGGCTGGGCTGCCCGAAAAGTAAAGCAGTTCTTGTTTAAAGTCCGACAAACGGAAAAAGCTACACGTTA
Source organism: Gastrophryne carolinensis (assembly GCA_027917425.1). Classification (NCBI taxonomy): domain Eukaryota; kingdom Metazoa; phylum Chordata; class Amphibia; order Anura; family Microhylidae; genus Gastrophryne; species Gastrophryne carolinensis. Next base: position 200,532,594 of record CM051235.1, read on the forward strand.
CCGGCGACGAGTCATCCATTCTGCCTAGACTTTGGCTATACCATCTCCTTTGCTTGCCAAGCACCACATTAATGTCACTAATGCTGGACACACACCTTCAATTCTGAGTGTATCATCTGTTTAGCAGTATTTAAACTATGACCAAGTTTCTTTATCAATAAACAAATTGGGATGAATCACAGTAATGATTATGTCACTCTCCTTTGACAAATCACAAGTCACAACTACTGCAGGAACAATAATTAATGCTTTATTAAAGACAAAAGTACCTGTCAAGGGGGATACTATGAAAGCCAGCCCTAACGCGTATCACAGCATAGACTTCTGCTTCCTCTGGGTTATCTGATGAAGAAGTAAATCTTCTTAAATGTACCCCTCTGATTTAATGTTTATTAAATTTTAAAGTTTATCACACTGCAGAAAATTGTGTCTTAATGAAGGAGGTATGGATGCTACATGTGTGTGCAGCTCTTTCCTTTCCTCATAATATGGTGACCTACTAGGAAAAGCTGAGTAATGCTCTAATACAGGGTGATGGCTGATGACATGATGGGTTAAATGAGTGCCCCTGAAGAAGTCTGTGCTTGCAAATCTGCTTTAAAAGTTATCTAAAAGTAATGGTTTTACTACAGGTCTGTTTAAAGTCCCTGTCCTTGCAAAGACTAACTTCCAACCTTACCCATATGGGGGGCAGTGTAAAAGCATCTCAAAATCTCGGCTTATATGTAAATACCTTATGTATTCTAAGTGTTGCCACTTTCTGGGTCGTGGCTGAGCTGGGAAGGGCATGTCATAGTGCAGCTTGATGGCCCCTTTCAAACCTGGCCACATGCGCTGTGTTGGAATATAAATACTTTAACGTGTCACAAAAGCACAGAACGTTAAAATTAATGGGCCCTTTCATATCAGTCCACTGCGGTTTTTAAAACACTGCATGCGGTGTTTTTCCCCCAGCGCAACGGCAACACGCCTCCATAGAAGTTGATGGGCACCCCAGGTAAAGCACGTGCATTGCGCTGTGGTGCATTGCGCTGAAATGGCCATACTCACCACCACTTCCTTCCATCACCGCTGGTCCCCCATCACCCAGCCTCTGTTCAGGCACTGCTGCAGACAGCTTTTTGGGGGCCTTGAGTCCTCTGCTCCAGCAAGGGCTACTGGAAGGTTCCTAAGAGGTGGCTGCAGCACTGCCTGACCGGAGATGCCTCTTCTGTTGTCGCAAACTCCTGCCATCACCAGGAGGTGCAGCACCAACTGCCGCAGCCTCCTCCTCTTCTTTGCCGCTGCTTCTGCCACCAACGGGACCCCCCGCTCAAGTGAATACGTGAAGTTTACATCACCTAGGGGAATCCGGTGTCATGCTTTTTTACTTGGCCAGATGGGACCTTTAACCAAATGTAAAACAAAATGAGGGTGAACACCTTGTTCAGGGGGTTGGGGAAATGTGTAGTCCAATATCAGTCTAGTTGTAACAATATCTGTTCTTTTCTTCTATTTTTACATGATAAAAATTAACAACGTCAAATTCAATTTTGTCTAATGATGGCCAGAGCACTTTTGAGGATTATCTTCTCTCTCTTTTGCAGCCTAACAAATCCTAATTTTTGACACATCTACAGTATTATTTAATAACGATTATCTGAGCTTTATTTCTCATTCTAATGTATTAAGTCTTCTGAAAAGTCCAAACAGCCTTTGCCAAGGGGCTTAACAGGGTTACGATGGCTTGCCAATATTGCTTCAATCACTAAAAGCTTCATCACCCCCGACACCCTGGCGCATTAACCGGCACAGCAAGCTGACTGTTTGCGTGCATGAACAGAACATCTGTAAAAAAAAGTGTATAAAAAACAGAGAACCTCAATCTACAGCTAAAACTCCCGACTCTTAACTCAAAGCCGTCTTTTATTAACGCTCAAATCCTGACTTGATTGGCCATAAAAGCGTACTGAGCGAACAAAAAATATCTGGTTTAATATGCAAGCTGTCTCCTGAAGCTATATACCATGCTAAGTACGTAGAAAGCCAAGGAATCTGGGTAATGACATATACGTACCGTTGTCCCTACCCAAATATAATAGAAGAGATAGTCTTGCTGACAGCGCAAAGCCTAGCCTGTAATATTCCCCAGGAAAGCCATGTATGTTTTTCCTCCTGGAGTAAAAGGTATTGAACACGGAATGACAGAATTTACCGGGTTTATGGCAGATAATGGCTTTCTTGCTGTGATAAATCCACACAATTTTTGTGTGTTTTTATTTTTTTTTAACAGATTGGAGACTAATAAAAAAAAGTGCAAGATAGACAGGCGCTTACTTATAAACAAGCCGTGTGGATGTGCCTCAGCATATCAATGAGATGTTTTGGGAAGGAAACATTTGTAAGGCCACATAAAGTGGAGTCAAAGCTGTCGGTAACTCAATCTCAGTCAGATCTAATTTGGAAACTTTATCCCCAACAGTTTGATGAGGTTACACATGTTAAAGTGGCCAATGGAATGCAAGGTTCTCTTCTACAGCATTGAAAATGGTTTCAGCTTTTTACACCATTATTATGGCTGGATGAAACAAAAGGCTGATGGCTTGGGGGCATCAAAGGAGAGGAATTTGAAGCACATTGAGACCTTTTAGTGAACTCCTGGCATATGTGTCCCTCAAAACTGTATACTGTTTCTTGTAAAATAAAAAAATAGAAACATTTTTAAAATCACTGTCAAGATGGCAAGATGGCAGAAAGTGTGTCACACACTATGTTGTAAAAAGGTATGCAGACTTTACTGGCGTTTGAAATCCTTGGACCAAGCTGAACCTCAAATTGTGGAAATTGTGGCTGCTTGGAAACATCTGACACAGTTCTTCAGGGCTATTATACTAGTGCAAAGAGCAGATGAAGATCTGGTTGTTGGTGGCAACACAAGTCAGGGCCAGTGTGCAGTAACACACAACAGGACAAAACAAGCCAAGGTCAGTACAGACAGCTCAAGATGATATCTGGTTATAGGTGGTAACACAAGTCAAGTGCAATGTACAGTAAGATATAAGACAAGATCAGTTCAGACAGCACAAGATGCATCTTGTGAAAACACTATCATGATGCCAAGAAATGTGTCCCACTCTCTGTTGGTGGTAGGATATACAGACTTGACTAATGTTTGGAATCTCTGGACGACCCTGAGCCAAGTGTGTAATTTTGCTAAAATTCACATGTATATTGGCAGCCCTTAAATATATAAGGCAATTTAAAAGCTCAAATATATGTATAACTCTAAAATTACACCACGTTGTCATAAGTTCATTTGTCAGTAACTCCAAGAAAAAGCTAGATGATGCACTTTAAAGAGTTATGTTTTTACCTTGCTTGCACAAAAAATTTACAAATTAAAAAACGCTACAAGCACAGAAAGCTTAGCAGGGCAAAAGCATATATTAAATTGGATTACTCATCTGTTTAATCTAGTCCAGGCAGAAATCAGCAGGCCTCATCCAATCTCCAAACAAGATGGCTGCTGTATTCAAGTTCACAAAGCATGTCTCTCTATCCCAAAGCACATCTCATAATCGCCTGTCTCCATTCAAAACACGACTGTGTGTGTGTGTCCTTCAGCTGCCCTAGCAAATCTCCCTCTGTCTCTCTCCAGCCTGCTGTTTTTTACATGTTGACCCCTTTCTTTCATTCAAAATAGCGCAGGTGATATCTGATTGACCCAGACAAATCGCAGGTGATTTTCTGACTGCCATCTTAATTTGCATGTCAATACGCACATGAAACTAAACTCAGACTGTAGGTTACCAAGACCAGTCTTCAGAACAAAGGAAGGTCTCCCACCATGCTGAATATTAATTAACGAACCAACACATGCTGGCTAAACAAAAGGGGTCATCCTATATACAGTGTAATTTTTCGATTATATAAGATTTTTACAATTTCTTTCTTGAAGCGCTTAGATCTAGAAGCAAAGACTCAGCAGTCAGCTTGGCACCAACTCCCTTTCTTGGGCCGACAGTGATTACACTGCTCGGCCAGGTCTAGAAACAGCCTTTACTACAACGCTTCATGAAAGGCCAAAGAAAATGCTGCTCTAAAAAGACTCATCTCAAAATCAGATGAACAGGCCCTCCTCAGCTGACTCAAAACTCCCTTCAAAATCTCCCATGTCACTGGCTTGGCAATCGGCACCAATGCTCAAAAATGGTTCGACTGAAAACAAGACAGAGCGTCAGCCACACAGTTCCTCTCTCCTGGGATATGCACCACTAAACATGATGTTAAAATTCAAACATGACAACACTGGCCATGAAAAAGCCTTCAAAGTGTTAATCGCTCGCACTACTGCCATGTTATCCAAGTGGAACCGCACCGCCCTCTACCACAAATCCTTTCCCCACAATTTAACTGGCACCACCAGTGGAAAAAGCTCTAAAAAGCCCATGTTGAAGCTCCTTTGGTGTAATCTTCCTGCTCCTAAGTGCCGAATTTAAACCCTCCAAAAAATCCGCTATCTTATTGTCTGGCAGCCAGCATGCCTCTTTTACAGAATCTATCTCTATGCCCAAACAGTTGTTGAGTTTTCTGGCCTGGCCTTCTGTTTTTTCTTTTGCCATTGGCACTCCAATGGCCTCAAATACCCCTAACCTGATGTTCAGGAGTCACAGACACATGATCCATGTTCCCCCACCCCAGGGGAACTACACAAGAAAGTCATCCAAGTAATTTCTTTGGTACCACACCCAGTGGAGACACTGCCAATGGTACCATCGGAGGTTCCCTAAAGGTGCCAGCCAACTGGCCCAGTGCCACCTCCTTCTCAATATTTTCCGTTATCGCCCCGGCATGCAGCAGGTCGAAATAAAGGTTGTGCCTAATGTATATCATGGGTGTGGAGGAGCAAAGGATTGTAAAGCAAAACAAAAAATCCAGTTAGTCCTACCAGTAACAGTATTTCTTCAGGACGGCCACAGATAGAGCTCCTTCCCCTAGAGAAGAAACACAAGCTGGAACATTTGCAAAATCCCACCCGTTCCCCCTAGTCCTCAGTATTCAAACAAGGACCTAACTATAGGGGGGATTGTAAGAGCCGCCCTGAAGACTGCCCTTTGGGGTTATAGCCCGGCGAGCACCTACCCAGGGGCCTCCTGTGTTTTAAAACAACAATTTAAAAAAACAAACAGGACGTTGTCCCAGCGTTTTTTCTCCTAGAGAGGAAACACAATACTGAGGACCATGGCGAAGGGGTCCAGCTTGTGTTTCCTCTCTAGGGGGGGGGGAGCTTGCTCTCTCGGTGGCCATCCTGAAGGGTGAAGGGAGAAAACCTTGAACCAATAAGTGAGCGGATGCATTCTGAGGGTACATATTTAACCAAGGTAACAGCGCCCCCTACATTCATCAGAGTCTTCCGCTTTTCCAAAAGGTTCACCCGAACCCTTGGTCGGGAACTTGCCTCTCCTAAAGCAACATGCCACTGTGTGGTTTCCCCCACACCCTGTGTACTCGTATCTGAATTTGCATGTGGCTCCCCACCTGCAGTGCGATTCATTAAAGGCCCAACACGTGCCTTTTTTCCGGCACTGGGGGCCCCTGCTCCTGCAAGGGACACCTCCTACCTGAAAGGGCTGCTGCCCCAACACTGAAGTATAGACCACCCCTTGGGCATTCAACCCCTGAGAGAATGGCCATTCTCTGTCTGAATTGTTCATCATAGCAGAGCCAAGTAAGCCCCCGTAAACCCGGTGTGCCTCCCAAACCAAATCCAAATAGCAAAATGGTGGAACAAAACTCGGGGTGTTTCTCCCCCATCATGCTTCCCATAATTGTAAAGGCCTGAAGCCAATTCCTGAATGTGTGTGGTATGAGCCTAAACCGCCGCTTATCCTCAATCTCTTCCTGTACTTCTTCTCTTTTTCCCACCTCTCAACATTAAAACATTTCAGTGGCAAGAGCGTTAATATGTCCAGATATTCACATTTCCAAATCTTCTCTAACTTCCAGCTCTAAGTGGCCCCCCAGGGGGCTGTTCAGGCGCTCACAAAACTAAGTTACTCTAGCGTCCTCCCTGCTGCCACATGACCCCCCCAACTGTATTTAAGCTATGCAAAAAAATGTATGCACTAATGACTCTATCAGCTGCTCACCTGGCCAATGCATGGTGATGCCCGACCCGCCATCCGTGTTCCTCATGCCCATTGCTTCAGTGTACAACTGCTGGAGAACCAACAGAAAAGCCAGCTGCCAATGTGCTGCCAATGTGGCCTCTTCTGGACTCCCTGCCTTGTGTGCTTGACTTGCCGACCCATTTCCACTCTGCGCTGTCACGTTCGGGCCAACCCCATTGTCCTGACACAGGGCCGTGGACAACCACTTTGCACCATCGCTCCTCCCACACTGTCCAGATGAAACTGTCCCCAAGGCCTGAGGCACTGCCACTTGTACTTGCCCCCGCCCGTGCCCGAGTTAAAGTGTTTCCCCCACCATTTGAACCCCACGGAACCTCACCCCATATGGCTTCCCCGAGAGGGCAAATAATATTGGGGTCAGTGGTAAAGGGATGGGGTTAGGGGCCTAAAGGGAAGGGCACTGGGCCGTGGTGTGGTACGCGGGGCACTCAGTTAGGGGTGCGCCAACCACCCAGCCCCCCAGGACCCCAACCCCCCTGGCCACTCTCTGCTCCCCTCCACCCCACCCACATTCCCCAGGACAGAAGGGTTGCTTGCACCGCCACCAGTAGCAGCAAAAGGGGGCACCAACATTCCTAGGTGTTCTATCCGATTGACAGCCCCTCTCCCTGCCCGGCTTCGAGAGTCCTTGGCACGTCATGCTTCGAGCGGCGGGAGTGAGAGCCTGCTCACTGCGACCGCAGGCCCCGATGACTTGCTGGCTGGAGGGGGCAGCGAGGAAGGAACCGATGCCGCAGTTGCTGGAGGACATGCACCCTGGGCTGCTGGGGGGAGCCAAATCAGCTGACCCACATGATGGATAAAACCAGCAGGACCCTGGGGAAGTGCGGCTCGGCCTCCGTGGCAAAGACAGGGTAAGTCTTTCCCAGCGGAGGAGGGACCGATGGGGGTGACAGGGGGTCAGAGGTTACCAGGCTGTGGACCCATTCCTTCCCTCTTCTGCCTCCTCCTGCAGTCTGCCTAACAAGGCCTCCATTGGCTGTGGAAAGTCGGGGTACAGTACTTACCTACCGCTCCCACAATGTCACAAAAAGGACCTTCCTTTTGTGGGACATTTCCCTATTGCTTAAATACTCCTCTTTCCACAGCCCTTCCAGGACCTACTTTTTCCTCCCCTTCCCCCAGGGCTGATCGCAACAAATTAGCCCCACCCATGCGAGCACGCCCCCTGGTAAGTCATGTCTCTTGGCCACTTAAAAGGCCTCGCTTTTTTGAATGCACCTGTGTCAGAGTGTCAATGTGTCAGCTATACAGTGTCTTTCCTGACATTTGAGTGATATTAAATTCTAGTTTTGTTGTACTTTACTGTAAATACTTTATGCATTAAACTAAGCAATATTTTACATTTAAAATAGGTGTGCATCTCAATATAATTCTCTATTGGCAGCGGTGGGGTGAGAAAGACCTACCTATAGTCTGACGCACCTTTTGCTCTATATCTTGTTATATCACGTTTTTCTATTGTTACATTACCTCTTTTGTAGAGTATGCTTACCACTTTTGTATTACTCTGATGATGGTAGCATAAAGTACAGTTGCTAAGGGTGTGGAGTCCTGGTACAAACCTGAGCCTCAGCTGTTTGTTATGGTTGCAGCCTCTTAGTGTGACCAATTCTTTCAAGGTTTGCCAAAAGTAGATTTAAGGATACTGGTGAAGCAGGAACAAGTCTAAGCAGTATAGGACTGTAGGGTATAGAGGAGACCCTCAAGGTGAATACGTAGCAGCAGTAGCCATAGATTTTTGGTCAGGTTGATAAATACTGCTTATGATAAAAACAATCCACCACTTAAAGGCGATGGAAACCCGCGTGGCCAGGCCCTGGAATCTAAAAGATTCCTGGCTCGGCCGCTAGCCCTGCCCCCAGGGCATCCTGTATAAGATGCCCCCCTGTGTGAAGCTCCCTTGGGGCGCCGGTGATCTTACCCATCTCCGCCAGCACTGCATCCCCGGGTTCTCTGCAGCCATACACGCTGGGTACAGCCTTTCTGAACAGCTGGCTGCGGGAACATGCACGCCCGAACAGTGTGGTGGGGATGGGGCCAGCATCGCGTCACAGTGGCACTAAATCCTCCTGACTGCAGAACGCTGATTCAAACAATTGGAAGTGTAAAGACATCTAGTCACTGATGCAAAGCCATACAGGTGGGTACCTGTGGAAGTATCCCCAGAGCCAGGCAGAGCACAAACTGCATTTTCCTATAAATGGATAAAGATCTGCACTGCGTCTAAGCAACGTTAAAAATCCCGAACAATATTTTTGGTGTGAGTTTTATTTTGTCGGAGTGAGAGCTTATCCTCCTCAAGAGAGCTCTGATATCTAAAAAATTTCATCCGCTGCCACTCGGAATGCAGATTGCTGGATAAGCTGATTGTTATCAGCGTGGAAGATAATGCTCCAAATAATGGTGCCAGATTAGCATATGTCACTACCCCCCTCTTTTCTAAAAAAGTCACCCTGCACCATCACCTGTCAGGGAAAAAACAGAGCATGATGGCATAGTGATGACAAACTTTACTCTGAGTGTTACATTTAGAAAAAAATGCCTATGAAAAGTATTTACCCCCTTAACAGTTTTAATTTACATAAACACGAAATCACGTTGGATTTGTATTTGCACTGATCAACAGAGACAGACTTTTATAACTTAAAGGTGTGCCAGAACCATGGTCTGTCTTCAACTATTCTAGGAGGCTTGATTACCAGGGTATCACTTATCTCCTGGTGCTTGTCTAAGATATGAACTGACTGTGTGATGACATAATACTCCAGGTAAAGGTAATGATGTCAGCAGAGTACCACTCATCTCCTGGTTATGGTATACCGATATGAACTGACTGTGTGGTGACATAATACTCCAGGTAAAGGTAATGATGCCAGCAGAGTACCACTCATCTCCTGGATATGGTATAATGATATGAACTGTGTGATGACAATACTCCAGGTAAGGGTAAGGATTATAAACCTCTCCCATCCCAAGGGCAAGATGTTTCATGGTCTAAGGGGACTGCACAGGAGTGCTGAAGAAGTACTGTGATCAGGTAGAAAGAAAAAACACTTGGCTACATATCACTTTCCTAGGAATTGGGGGGTATGTCCCATAAGTTTCTAAGGAACATTGGGTGGCAAAAATACAAGGAAATGGGGCTTAAATAAATACATGCACAGTATTTTTTTCATGGTCTCAAAAACGCTACCAACTCCCTCAGACTCCAGATTACCAGGACAGGACAAGTCCTCCAGACACGACCATCCGTTTTGAAAAGTTTCTGGCTGCCAAGGCCCAGCAACTCTCTGATACTAAGACCAACCTTCCTGTTCATGGTATCAACTTAGCCAAGCTTCCTGCCAGTGATGTAACTAAATGTGAGGGGGCTTTTTCAGAGCTCATAAAGTACACTTTTTCTGTCTTTTAACTCAACTGGATGCAGCTAGACAACTAAAAACTAAAATAGCAGAGATGAATGGTGTTTGATTTCCCTAAATGATGCCAAGTGAGCACAAATTTTATAACAAAATAAGGGTGGAGGAGCAACAAAGACTTGGCCCTGGGACCTTCTGGACCCTGGTACGATTGCACCTCCTGCACCCCCTCAAGTCATTCCCCTGCTTCCAGCCCAGCGGCCATGTGTTACCATAAGGAAATAGGATTTGTGCTGTTTTGTATCCTTGGTGGTGTTCCTCCAGCTTGTGTCTTCCATAGAGTTCATGGTGTCAACATAGTTGAGCATACAACCCAGTTGAAACAAACACAGTGTGGGTGTATCTTTGGTGGTGTTTCAAGATGGGAGCAGATGTCATCTTTTATGCTCATATATGCTAAATCTAGTTGAGCTCCTGACCCAGTAGTCCTGGTGGGCCTGGAGCCCACCAGTAGAACTAACTCTGAGTGACCAAGTATTACTGCATTCAGGCTCCATGCACAGAAATGTTAGGCCAGACTGTATTGTCTGTGTGTGTGCCCCAAGGGACCACCAAGTTATTTCCCTGGAACCCTGTGGGCCAGTCCAAGCCTGCTTGGACCCAATTTATATTTGTGGGAGCAGGAATCCTCATTCCACATGATGCTTATGATGTCAGCTTAGTTGAGCCCAGGTGCTATGCATTGCCATAAAGTAATATCACAAAGAGTGTGTGAGGGCTGTATACTGGGTGGGGTTCCCTGAAGGGAGCAGATGTCCACCAGACCGGCATATTGGCTAAGCTTAGTATAGTTTTTTTATAGTCTCCGAAGTCACATATATATGCTCGATCTTGTTGCGCTACCGGATAAGTTGTCATGTTTCCACCCAGTTCGAATCCTCAGAAGCAGATGTCCTCAATGACACATGGTGTTCATGGTATAAGTTGTTTAGCTTACATCCCAGACTTTTATTTATTGCCATAAATATACAACAGTGTGTGTGTGGGGGGTTGTTCATACCCTTGGTGGTGTTCCCTGATGTTCCCTGATGTCAACTAGACCAGCAGCTCAGCTAAGTTCAGTGCTTGCTTGATGTAGTTGAATTTCTGACCAGGTTCTCATGCCTCCATCTATAGCATATGTAACTCACACGCCACTACCAGGACCAGGTGACGTGGGGAGAATTGTTCACGAGTTCTTCAGGATTCTGAGGAAACTTGGGTTCGGGGCCTGTGGAGTCACTACACACTTCAAAAGTCTCTTTCCAATGTTTATTACACACAGAAACTTCCAAATCAGTAACTTCAGTAAGCAAACACAGTCTCTGGATCCTGGGGTCACTCTAGGGGCTGGGACTATACAACTGCAGTACCTTAAATGATGGTCTAGAGTACTCCTCACGCTCCTCCTGGATTCTCTCAGAGGAACGCTGTCTTGCTCTGCTGGCTTGCCAGGATATGTTCTCACTTCTGTGTGTGTTAACTACCTCCACAACAGTGTTCTCTTTCCTTGCTCTGTCTCTCAGGCTGCTTCACTAGGCCTCCTGTGTACTGTATGTTACTCTGGTGCCCTCTCCACACTGCACTGTAACTCTGCTGCCTCACTACTGGTTATTCCAGGAAGTGGCAGAAGTATTTAACACCCTTGTTGTGATGTCACTTCCTACAGAAGCCTCTGGTGGTTAACTAACTAATGAAGAACAGCTACTTACTGCTATACACAGCTAGGCTGTTTTTGTACAGCGATTTGTATGATATTTTGTGCCAACTTTGTTGAGTTTTTATCCCAGTTGTAGTGTGTTTCCATAAAGCAACTGATCACAAATGTTCAAATCCTCGGTTGTGTTCCGTAAGTGAAGCGAAGTATATTTACGAGGTCTTTTAAGTCACACATATATGCTCATCAATTGAATTAAAAGACAGAAAAAAGTTTACTTTATGAGCCTTGAAAGGGCCCCATTTAATGTTCGCACCTGGGCCCGTCACATTTAGTTACGCCACCAATAACCTGAAGCCACAGAAGGTCTGTGATAGTACCAGCTGTTCTTTAATCGGATCCAACTACTACTGTATAATTTCCCAGGGATAATCAGGATGTTCTAGGAGGCTGAAGTGTCGGCCATTGTTTTTATTTGGCTATGCTGCCAGTCTTATTTACTAAGTGTGAACGTTTTAAACAATATACTTAGCCTCAGTTGGGGCTGAACTATTAGCATACCTACCAACTTTTCAGGGTGGAAAAGAGGCACATTTGTTAAATTAGACCACTTCCCCTCATTGGGGGATGGATAGGAGATAGGTGGTAACAGTTAAAACAATATAAACACTTTGCAAATGAATCATTTATTGAAGCAGATCTGAACATTACACCTCAAGGAGGGACAAATGAGAACAATGAGGGACAGGGGGACATGCACTCAAAAGAGGGACAGTCCCTCCAAATCAGGGAGGTATGCATTGGTAATAATAATTTTTTCCACTAATAGGAATCATAGTAGGCTGGGGCCACGGGGACTAACTAATTGCCAGAGGTGGAAGAAAATGTAAACTGGACTCCACATGTGAATGAATCAATTTATTAAAATTTCGCAAATCATCTGTGTAGCCTCACATTAAACGAAAACTGCAAAGTATATGACAGGCTTTATCCATTATACAAACATTAAAGAACCTACTTAATAGCTCCGACTTTTCCTACAGAGTACCACAATGTCCAGCTATGCCAAGGAGTTCCATATGCCTAGCTGGGTGTTACTTCATAATCTTCTGCATTATGTCTGCTCTCTAGTGATGTGGGATGTACAGAACTGGTGTATATGAATGGGGCTATTAGTATGTCAAGCTCTCACCTTACTTGGGGAGCATCTTCATCACTTGGAGAGCTTGTCTACCTAAACACTCAGTTACATCATATTAAATAGGAAGACCCTCGTTCCTCCTAGTTAGCTCTCTTTGACACCTGTCCGGTACCACATACATTTTTGCATTCACAGCAGATGCAGCGGTGTCGCAAAAAAATGATCAATGGCACCTCTATGGCACCTTTCACACCTCTTCAGTGCAGCAGAAAGGAAAAAAACGTGTCCCCAAAAAGTCCTGTCTGCTGCATCTTGGCTGCAAACACACCCCATTAAAAAGGGGTGATACTAGAACAAACACACGAGCGCAAAAGAAAACAAAAAGTGAACACAAAATGGGATTCCTGCCGCAAAACGCCTGCTGCAAACGCAATGGGACAGGTGTGAATGTAGCCTTAAACCTCACTTGCCTTCGTATACATGACAGTCAGATTATTTTTACCTTATACAAAGGCAATTTAGTTACACATTCTCATAGAAGGTTTTGTATTCTAGACAGTTTCTAAAAAAATGCCCTCAACCAAATGTGGAGGAGACCAGATGAGACATCTGAGGATTGCTGGCTGGACAGGGAGAATTGAAGCAGACCAACAGTCGTAAAGGACTTAAAGTGGACTAACACCCAGGATTTTCACTATCCTGGGTGTTGGTCCACTTCAGCGGGGCATCCGAGATCAGGATGCCCCGCTGTGTGAAATCCCCCCAAAAGCCCAAAAAAACTTACCTTTTCAGCGACGGACAAGCGACGGATAAGCCACCGCCGCCACCTCCCGCGCGTCCCTCTTACAGGGCACGCGCCCGCGCCGGCCATTCACAAACTGCCGCCGGGGGCGCGCGCACTGCTAGAGGGGCGCGCGGGAGGCGGCAGCAGCTGATCCGTCGCCGATAAGGTAAGGATTTTTGGGGATTTTGGGGGGGGGGTTTCACCCCGCGGGACATCCCGATCTAAGATGCCCCGCGGTGAGGGAGTTGATCGGCCCGGGAATCTTATAGATTCCTGGGCCGATCACCCCTGGGTGATGGTCCACTTTAAACCAGACCAACACAACACACAGTGCTCATATGCTGCATCCCTCCACAGGGCAATTCTGATTGCTGCACATAAACATTCATTTACCGTTTTCTGACTCCTGCTGTGGTAAACTTTCGCCTGCAATCAGGAAGTGCTGCTGGGCTTCCTTTTACTGTGTATTGTCCGTTAGGGCAGTTGAATCCAGGCAGCAGCATGGCTGAGATGCTGGGAGAGGAAGCTCCAAAATGGTTGCTACCTTTCTTTTCCAACTGTGCCAGGCTGTTGGTCAGGTTTAAGGGGATATTTTTTCCTAAGAGGGTACTGAACAGAAAGAAAGTAAGGCAACACCTCAGAACAATGCTGAGAGGTAGATGGCCACTATATATAACTTCCAAAGTAGAGCCCATTGGAATATAGGTTGTCATATAAACAAGCATTGTGCCTCTTATGGCATATGTATGGAATGTGTAAATAAATTGTAAGTAAAAATGATGTGATAGGAATAGAATATATGTGTGAATATACTTTTGAGTAGAGTGTACAATAAGGTTTTTTCCTATTATTCCTATTAGATTGAATGTAGCAAAGTATAGCAATACTTCCAAAGGTGCACCTCCTCATTTTGTTTTTACATACACTAAAGTATATCATGGATCTAGGTGAAAGTGGTGGGATAGGCCACAGCGAGCATTTCACAAGTTTCTAGATAGTAAACATATGATTTGGTGTCAAGGATTTAAAAAAAGAGTTGGAGCACTCCTCAGAATAACAATACCTTTACATTGGCTTTATGCTTTATTTAAAGCAGACCTATAGTCACAAATAACTTTAGGTCCCTTTTAAAGGGACCTTCTGGTCAAATAATACTGATGGTTCATATTACAGGGAACGAAGAAGCATCTGATTGAGGGATGACCCACTCTGCACACCCATCCTGGGAGCAAGCCCGATCCACAACTACTTCTGCATTCCACTCTGGTTCACATCGCCAGCTAGTGAGGCTCGCCGGGTGGGCAGCTGCACGTCGCTGTGTAAGCCTCACTGGTCGCAGGATGCTGAAACTGATTTGGCAAAAACCAGTGTTAGTTTCAGGCTCCCAGTACGTACGTTAGCGGTTTATTTAAATAACGCTAAGGCCACGATGAACATGTCAGGTGAGCATCAGGTCCCTGTGCAAAAGGTGTATTTATCAAGTCAAAAATCCAGAGCGCCTGTGATAGTGCCAGGTAGTGTCCCATTTATCAGCAGTCCCAGCGATGGGATGAGTGTCGGCGCTGAGTTCCCCACAGTGCCAGATAAGACCAGGCGCTCACCCTGCACTATGTGGCCTTATCCCATACAATCCAAAGGCCTGGGATGGTTATAATTATTATGGCTACTTTTTGTTGATGCATGTGCCATGGAATCCCTGGGCTGTTTGGAATTGTTTTTTGTACTTTTGTGTTGCATTGCAAACTTGTGATTTGGGCGGTGCAAATCATGTGTCCTGTCTTTCATGTGTCCCCAATGCCATTCCTGGTGTGTTTTATTTTTTTGTGGTCCTCAGCCCCCCAAAAAATAAAATCGGCGTTTACTACAGGTGTACCTGGAACCCCCTTCTGACAGTGGCCACCCGGGTGCTTTGTTGTTTTTTTTTTTTATAAAAGCAGCTACCTTGCAGCACCCCCAGTCGGCACTAGGAGTCGCAGCCACATCGGCTTTGACTAGCTATGCCTCGGTGGCGCACAGCCCCCATAGCGCTGCTCCCCGCCACTGACAAGTGTGGGCACAGGTAGCGGCTTGTGCAAGCCGCTCATCTGGCACCCGCAGAATAATGAAATAAATACGGCTCCCAGTGATCTGTACAATGCCAAAATAATAGAGCACTTTGTGCAGCACACTGCAATGAGCATGTCACCTGTTGGATGAGTTGAGGCTGCCATACATGTGTGCTTGTTTTTACTGTACCCCATCAAATAGAGCTGCAGACTACATTCAGTGGGATCTTGACAACCTGTTTCATCCTGCTTGGCCCCGTGGAGGCTAATTTAATAGTAGCGCCACGTATTGCCATGTGAGCGTCTGTATAGCGGCGCTTAGAGCTACCACTAGTAGATGCTTAGCAGGCGGACAAGTGTCGCTGTACTATCCCGTCCAGCATTGATGAATGTGATGTCTGGTGGACCATGTAGAAGCACTCTCCGCGATTAACTACAGAGCCAATCTCGAACGCTAGGTGGTGTCCCAAGGTCATTGCACCCAAGGCTATGCTACATCTAACAACAGGACAATGCTGCAGTGAGCAATAGGCAGCGCCAGTTATGTGCATCCGGCACTCAACGCTGAAGCCTGCATTCAAGAAAAAACTACACACAAGCACGCTGGCGTTCTAAAGCTGGGTGCTCTAGCATAGGGCGTGTGATAAAAGTCTGTTTCTCAACACATATACACCAGCACCAGAGCAAAAACACATGGAATGACATTGTTTTAACACTGTGACAATGACACTGCAATGGCAGATCTTCACATACAGTTCTGCATAAATAAATAAAATTAAAAAAACAATAAAAGTGTTTGGTTGCTGGGCAGGAGAGGCCACATAATAATTTGAGCCAAAAATGTTAAAGTTTACTATAGCAAAACGCTATTTAAACACAACCAAATGAAACACCATTGAAATGTATGGCAGAGCGCTACTGAGTGACTGATGCTGCATGGCGCTGCTGAACCTAGAGCGCCGGCGCTATACACTGAGCCGTCTCTGGTCGAGGAGCTCACCAGATTCACTTTCTTAAATGTGTTTTCACATACAACGCCCAGCGTTCACCCAACACTACCTGCCGCTACGTGCCACTACCTGGTGTTTCTTAAATAACCCCCTAAAACTAATTTATAAAAAATTTGTACTGGCTCTGTCACCCTATGGGCTGACAATCACCCCAACACGAGCCACCAATGCTGTATTAATAAAGCTTTAACAAATTACACCACCGATAAAGAAATCCATGGCTTGTAATATTTGATCTGTTTGTGATAATCATCTCGTTATTTATTTTAGTCAGGAATCCAAGCAGTGCAGCACAGAAAAAAAAGTCTAAATATACAGCACAGGATGGATAGTGGTTTAATGCAATAGAGACACCTACTGGCTGGAGACATCACCCCCTCATTTCCTTTCTGTTATAAAAGCACTTTCAACACTGATTAATAGGAAAATGATATATAAAATATATATATATATATATATATATATATATAATATAAATAATACAACAACAACAGCAGAATGTCAGCAAGCACGTAACACAGTGCTATGCATTCAGTAACATCACCTTGTCCATGTTAGTTCACACAAGGGGATTCCTTATTCCCAGACCACACCTAGTATTTTCAGTTTCTGTGTCTCTTATGTTGCTGGTGTGCAAATGTGTACATCATAAATTAGAAGTCCTAGGGACTGATTCTGATTAGTATACATCTTATTTTTGTCTTTTTCCAAATCAAGTTTAGATATACAGCAAAGTGTGGGCAACACAGTAGTGACACCTACAGGCTGGAGGAATAACCCAGCACCTCTGGTTGTAAGTAGGGGAAGAATTTGTTAACAAATGCCGCAGAGCAAGTGATTTTCTCTTATCTATTCAAAAGAAATACATCAAACAGAACAGTGTGATCAGTACTGTATGTAAGGATGGTTTATGGTTCTCAGCAGGAATCAACAAGTAGAACAGCACACACTTAAAGACAAGAATCTGACATACTATAGGCACTCTTGTGGTTCTCTCCCCAGCATAAAGAGGAATACCATGGTTTTGATATAGAAAAGCAGCTATAACATTGACGTGGTATGGCTGGCTCTTGCTAACCTCTGTGCCACCATTCTTTGAAAAATCTTGACTGAAGTTGCAGCTGGAAGCTATACATTTTTTAATGGTCCATGATGTCACCATGTTTCTGCTCAGGAAGGCAGCATCATCCAGCCATAAAGGTCCTCATATTGATTTTGTCTTTGCATTTTTACAGTACACAACATCTTTTATGTGCGTACTTGTATTCACATTCACTTCACTTCTTTTGCCCTTTTCCACATTCCCTCCCTCCCTACACATTGTGACCTTCACTCCATCTCTCTCATGCCACCTTCCTCTTATTTGCATTTTGTTGCCTTCTTTACATCTTCCTCTATGTTACTATGTTATTACCTACTCTCATTCTCCTCTCCACTCACTCTTTCCACCTTGCTTCTCTCTTTCTTTTTGCATTCCCTTCTTTTTTTCTTATTTACTCTTTTTCAACCCCTTTCATATCTTGCTTTTCAGTGTTCCCTCTGCCTCCCTCTATATTTCCATGTTCCCATTATCTCTCTCTCTCTCATTCTATGTTCCCTTCACCTGTTCCTTCTGTCTCTTATTCCCACTTCCCTTCATCTTTTTCTCGCTCAGTATTTTCCATGTTCCCTCTGTCTCTCTTTTCCCACAATATCTTCATCTCTATCTTTTTACACATTCTCTGTGTTTTGCACATTTTTTCATGTTCCCATCACTATTCCATATCTCTCTTTTCTATTTCCCATCAATCTCTCTCCTTTTTTCCTCACATTCTCTTAATCTCTTTCATGCTCTCTTTTCCATATTCCCTATGTCCATATATATTTCCATGTTCCCCTTTCTCTCTCTATTCTAGGTGCCATTCATCTCTCTTCTTTTTCACATTCCCTTTTCTCTCCTTTTTTCTATGTGTAAACAATTTAATCTGAAAAAATCATAACCAATATCTCCTTGCCTGGCTCCCAAATTATGTAAACAATTATATCTAATATCTCCTGGAACCAATATGGCCAAATATGCAAACAATTATTATTATAAAAAACATCAATAGAAATATCAATGATTAATACAATAATAACTTCTTCCTGGCTAAGCCAGATGTATGTAAACAATGTAATAACTAAAATATTAATAATATATATCCTGCCTGGATCAACTAAAATAGGCAAACAAATATATAAATATTATTAATAACTGGCCAATTATAACACAATGGATACATGCAAAATGTATATGCAGAATCTGGTAAATCTGGTAAATCAAAGAACACTGAGACAAATGGTAAATAAAGAGATATATTGTTGGTATAATAACACAAGATGCAATCAAATCTTACAAAACAACAAGATAAAAGACGCTATGATTCAGAGTTATATGACCGGCATACACATATATAGTTGTTAAGGTAGACATAAGAGCATTATCTGACCAGCAACTGCTACAATTACCCTCCTGACAAGGGGTGTCTTAGGACCCCTTTCCTCCGCTCTCTCACAGGCCCTCTCTTTCTAAGGCCTACTCCCTTCAGTTATACCCCGATATTACTTTGATGTCCAGACTTGCCCTCCCAGTCTCGTTAGCTTGAAACTTGTGGACCTGTTTTGCTGGACTCTCAAGTGGGCAAATATCGGAATTCCCCAGCCAATGAAACTGGATTTGAATATTCTCAGGATCTGCCCTCCAACACTTGATTTGAAAACCTGTTTTTTATTAGGGTGGGGGAACAGAATGTGGGCTGCCGAGCATCTGGGCGTGTGAGAGACACTCACCTGCCTGAATGACCTGACTTGTATGACTGTCAAATGCAGCTGATTATACAGAAATAGATTAAAACATTACATAATATTTTAACAATATTAAATATTCCATAAAGGCCCATTGTCTACACATGTTCCTTTAGTCTCTCTCTTTTTACCCACTTCCCTTCATGTTTTTCTCACTCTCACATGTTTTTTCATGTTCCATCTGTCTCTCTTTTCCAACAATCTCTATATTTTTCACACCCTCTGTCCCTCCCTATTTCCATGTTCCATGTTCCCATCACTGTTCTCTACTTCTCTTTTCCATGTTCTCCCCATGTTTCTTTGTTGCCACATTCCCATAATCTAGTTCCCTCTCGTGTTCCCTTTGTCTCTATCTCTCTATCACTTTTCCAGGTTCCCTCTTTCTCTCTTTTTGTTCACATTCATTTAATCTCTTTCTCTCTATCGCTTTTCTCTACATCTTTCTCTATGTTCTGTGTTACCATTCTTTCTCTCTCTCCCCTTTCCATGTTTTCTCTATATCTCACTTTTTGCTGACATTTCCTCCTTCTTTCTCTCTATCACTTTTCCATGTTCCTCTGCCTCGCTCTTTTATCCATGATCCCTCTCATCTCTTTCTTGCTTTCGTTTTCAAAGGTTCCCATTGTCTCATTGTCTCTCTCTATGTTCCCACATGTTCTGTGTTCTCTATTTCCTTGTTCACTTTGTCCCTCTATTTTTCCAATGGTCTCTTCATCTCTCTTTCGCTCTCATTTTTTACAAATATCCCTCCCATCTCTCTCTCTCTCTCTCTCTCTCTCTCTCTCTCTCTCTCTCTGTGTTCTACCTTCACTCCATTTTTTTGAGGTGTGTATGTTAGGGCTGACATCATGAAAGTGCAGGCAAGACCCTGTATGGAACTTGGTAGTCCTGCCCTGATGGCAGTCATGGGACTTTTAACCTGTTCTCTTTACCCACTGCACCTCACTGCTGCCTATCAGCCTGTGTTGGGCGCAGGCATTTTGCCCTGGGGCTGTGTAAGAATGTTCAATGCCATTAATAATTATGTCTACTACGCTATTCCTGCAGACATCTTTTTGGTATTAGTGCAATGACTGACACATCCTTACTGTCACATCTATGGAAAGTCATTTCAAAATAAGAAATGTGGAGTTAACATTATGCTTGTATGGGGCCCAAAGAATGCTAAAGGCCACGTATGTCCTCGGGAGTAAAACTGGGAGAATCACTTGTTGAGAAGGACCTGGGGGTACTGGTAGACCAAAGGCTAAATAACAGCATGCAATGCCAAGCAGCTGCTTCCAAGGCCACCAAGATATTATCATGCATTAAAAGAGGCATGGAATCACGGGATAGAGATGTAATTTTGCCTCTTTACCAGTCACTGGTGCGGCCTCACCTGGAATATGCCGTCCAGTTCTGGGAACCCATTCATAGAAAAGACGCTCTGACTATGGAAAGGGTGCAGAGGAGAGCCACCAAACTAATACGAGGAATGAAGGATCTTATTTATGAGGAAACATTATGAGAATTTTTCAGTTTTTTTACGAGAATGTTTAGTCTTGAGAGGAGACAGTCGACTGAGAGGGGACGTGATTAACTTGTATAAATATATAAATGGCCAATACAAAAAATATGGGCAAATACTATTTTATGCTAACTCCTCTGGGCACTTCGACTGGAAAAAAAGAAATTCAATCTCCAGAGGCGACAATCATTTACCATAAGAACTATAAATGTGTGGAATAGCCTCCCACAGAAGCTTGCTACGGCATCAACTGCTGACAGCTTCAAAAAAGGATTAGATGCTTATTTAGAAGAAAATAACATTAACAGTTACTATTAGCTGTTATCAATGAAAAAAAAAGCAAAAAACTAAAATAAAAAATAACACCCTTGGTTGGACTTGATGAACATATGTCTCTCTTCAACCATATTAACTATGTAACTATGTAACTGTAATTGCTGCCCTGGGGGCACAATACTGATATCTTTTGCAAAGGGCAGGGTATAACCTGAACACATTTTTGTCCTGTTTGCTAACCCAGAGCGGATGAATGACCATGGTCATAGCTTCAACTTAGCCAATGCTGTCAAAAAAAATACAAAAAAATAAAAATCTTGTGTGTAATGTGACCTAGTCACAAAATTATTGCACAAGTGAGAGGCCAATTGATGAGAGGCCAATTGATGACTATGATGAAGACAATGGCCTCCAATAGTAAAGCTATACAGATGTCTGCTTTAGACATTACATCAAAATCCATTACTGAAAATTATATAAAGGAACTCTGTAGGCAAAGGCAATTAGCCCATTGTTTGAGGCTACATTTGGCACTGTCCTAAACTGTTTTTTGTTTTATTTCTGAAGCAAGTGGGTGTGGCCCTAATCTGTATAATAAAGGGGGTCTGTAAGAGCCGATCTTGTGCTATTGTGATACTATACATAAAAAAATTATATATATATAATGATATATATGATTGAAATGAATATATACTGTACGCTATAAGCACATTTTTTATGTAACATAAGGCAAACAACTGACAAAAAATATGGCATTTTATTTTATTATATGCAATTACAGATGAATCAATGGTGCAGGGAAGGGAGTGCAAGCTCTATTGTGTTGCAGCCACAGGGGATTCAAGTGCTAATTTGGTGTGACAGTGATTGAAATGCTAATCAATAATATGGCAATAATATTTTATTATATGCTGTTATCAACTAATCAATGGTGCAGGGAGGGGATTGCAGGCTCTATTGTCTTGTAGCCACAGGTGATTCAATTACTAATTAGGCGTGACTGACATGCTAATCACGATCACTATTCATATGCTAAGTAGTATAAGCTGAGCTAAAGACCGCCAGGTAAGATGCATGATTGGTGGTCTATGGCAAAGGAATGCAGGGGGAGTGCCACTACTCTTTGCCTTATTTATAGTTCCAGGAGCAGCTGCATTCTGACAGAAAGGCAGAGGGCAGCCATGACAAGGTTAGCTATTGAATGACTGTTTATTCACCTTACCTAACGTGTCCCTTTAAACGGGACCAACAGCCTGGCACAGTTGGAAAAGAAAGGTTTTGAGCTTCCTTTCCCAGCATCTCAGCCATGCCGCTGCCTGGATTCAACTGGCATAACAGTGCATAACAGCGCATAGCAATTCACAGTAACAGGAAGCCCAGCAGCACTTCCTGTTTGCAGGTGACCTGCACATCCATTCTGTTCCCTAAATTTGTTGCAGCAAGAGTTAGAAAAAGGTAAATGAATGTTTATGTGCAGCAATCTAAATTGCCCTGGGGAGGGATGCATATAAGCATATGAGTTTGTTGTGTTGGTCTGGTTTAAGTCCTTTTTGACTGTTGGAAAACACTGTTTTAGAGTAATAGTTCACATGAATTTCTATATATGAAGCAAATAGGGTAAAACACTGTGACCATTCCTTTCTCACCGTAAATGTCACTTATTGCTGAAAGACCCGATCATCATCAGTCTTACTACATTGGAATTTGTAACTATAACTGCAATATTGCCTGGATGGTGTTAAAGTGGACCAAAACCCACAGAGATCGGTCCTGGAATCTTATAGATCCCCGGGCCGATCTCTGTGGGTCTTGGTCCACTTTTGATTCCCTCCCCCGAGGCATCCAGAATCAGGATGCCTCGCTGTTTGAAACCCCCAGATCACCCAGAAACGCACCTTCTTTCCCAGTCTAACAGCTTATGCGCAAGCAGCAGCCACACCCCTGCTATCCTTTTAGCAGGGCACATGCCCACCCAGGCATTTGTGAATGGGCAGTGCGGGCATGCTCCCTGTTAGAGGATAGCGGGGAATGCGGCTGCCAGCACGCTCATAAAACCAGTCCAATCAGCGCGCATAGATTCGTTCCCGCCCCTTCATCTGAGGCGAGTGGATCCTAGCGTGCTGATTGGTGGAGAGGCCGTGCATGTCCTGTAGGACCAGAGAGAGGTGAGTTTGTTCAGGCAACCTGGAAGCTTTCACATCTCCCGACCGGGGATGCCCCGGGGCAAGAACCAAAACCCAGGATAGTAAAAATCCAGTCCAGTGTCACTCCTGACTCTGCTTCCAAGCTTACATTTCAGGAATTACTCTGCCCACAAGGTTCACCTACCTTTACTAAGTGTAAATGGTGTGCCTCTACACTGGGCGCAAGCTACTTAAGCACTACCGAACCCAGGGGTGAACATAGTCTCTCTGCTGCCTAAGGCAAACTATAGAAAGGCGCCCCTCAATAGAGCAGCCTAGGGTGTAGGGGGAGTGGGGCTAAGGCCACGGAGCATCCATTAATTGACTTGAAAAGATGACTGCAGTGCTGCCCCTAATTTCACCAATGAAATAAGAAAAAATAATAATAATGATAATAACAATAAAAATAGGTCCAGCGATTGCAGTGCCATCTGAGGTGGCTGTTTCACATGTTCTTATTACAGGTGCACCCATGATGCAACCTCTATGCCAGCTTTTCTTTAGAGCAGTGATCTCTCCAGTGGTGTGCTGGAGGCCTGCACAATGGCTTAACAAAGAGATAAAACTTTTTCCTAAAGGAGTAAAGATCCCTTTTTGGGTCACAAGCTTTTTTGGGCCATCACTAGGCTTTGGTGGATCAGATCTGCATAAGGAACTAGCTGGTCTTGTGTGCTTACAAAATGGTATGTACTTCTATGGTAAAGGAACTGAATCCATTCATGTTTTGCTTACACTTAGTTTGCCCTAGATTTTCAGTTCCAACAGACACCTCTAGTTATAACTATTCTCAACTACTTGAGGATGACTTCAGTTCAAAAACTAGAAGTTATGTTTGTGGGTCTAAAACTCTTTAGAAGTTTAAGGTTTATTTGCAGCTTTTAAACAGATTTTTTTACGTAGCTTTTATGCTAAATGTTGAAGCTAATTTGCAGTACTGACACTAGAAGGAACATCTATAGGCTTAGTGATCCTTGACAGTTTGATTGTAATTTGCTGTTTTCAGCTTGGAAGCGATACCTTTCAGCTTTGTCTTACTAGTACAGTGTGAGGGCAATTAGGAGATTTAAAACTAGAAGTGACATCTCAGGGTCTAGCAGAATTCGACAGTCTTGGGGACATTTTAAAATGTATAACAGAAAGTAATGTCTCCAGGTCTAGAGATTCTAACAGTTCGAGGGTAATTTCAAATTTTCCAAACGTAGAAAGTGGCAAAGCCACAAAGAGGAAATGATGGCTATGAGTGTAGCACAATTCAAACGTCTGCCTAAAATGTTTAGCTTTTGCAGCTTAAAATAATATATATATAATTATATATAGATTCTAATAATATATAATTATAACAATTATTATATAATAATGATTGAAAATGGCATCTTCAGTTCCAACATTTTTTCACAGTTTGAGAGTTAAAGGTTGTATTGAAACTATGACATAATTCATTATAGAAAATTCATAATAACATCTCACAGACATTTCATCAGATATTTTCATTAGTGCGAGTGTTGTCTGCAGTAATAGGTCTAAGCTATAAGTCTAATGGTTTATTAAATACTTTTAATGCCAACTTTGATCACAAATTTTCAGTACTGGATAAAGTATGGCAAGGCTACAACCATGCTCTTTTTTTGCCACTGGTGTCCCATCTGTGTGCTCACTGGAGTTGAGTTCTTAGAAAATCTATGGGTAACAATGGGACCAAAAATTAAGAACCCGCAGAGAATTGGGATTATTTTATGCCCATAACCACCCTCTGCTCCATGTAGTGCCAGACAGCAAATAGAACACAGTTGCTTTTTAAAAAGAATGTCCAGTGGGGAAGAAACACTCACTTTTATTTATATCCGTAGATCGTCCTTAAAAAGAAACCACTTTCACCATAATTGAGTGTCCATGACCAATGCTGCAACGTTTTAGCATTGATCATGGCCACTCTTTTATGGTGAAAAGTAAGTGTTTTTACATTAGAATTTTCTTCCTCGCTGGACATTCTTCTTTCAGATATGCTTTAAGGAGGTGAGGCACCTTCCTATGACCTTACGAGGTGATTATTAGGGGATTGCATTTAGCGCAGACGAATTTGGACAGTTGCTTTTAACACATTTGCAGTTTGTACAACGTTAAAATAAACTACTTTTGAATGTTCTTTACAGTTGGAAACTAGGTCTGCTAGCCTTCAGTAGTTTAAAGCGGACCGTGTGGGCACTGGTGTCGGCATCGCAGCAATAAGACAGGCTGGGGAGGGGGGGCATCCAGTATTCTGAAGCCCCTGCACATAACCCCATAAAATGACCAATATTCCTACCTTATCCATAAGTGCCGTGATTGCCCACCTGGCTCTCATGTGGGTAGTGGGCGTGGCCATTGTTCCTGGCCACTGGAAAGCCCTGTCCACCTGAGCACCGGCGGCCAATCGTGGAGCTGTATTCCCGGTGAAGATCGAGGCTAAGGTAAGAATATCAGGCGTTCTGGGAGGTAATGTGTGGGGGGATGAGCTCCAGCACTTTGGGTGCCCCCCCCCCAGCCTGTTTTATTGCAACGGTGTCAAAACCTGCAACCGCTTTAACAGTACATTACTATTTTAAGGCTAGAAAGTTAATATGCATTTTGGATTACTGTGTTACTGTATTTGTGTCTTTCATGGTGTGCTATCTTGGATAGGTCTCTTCCTTTAAGTCTGAATTCATCTCCAGGTTAAGTAACTTTGGGCAATTTGAGTATATCAGTTTTTACTGGAAGTGACTTCATTTTAATGCTGCCATCAGTATCCATTATTGCCCTACACTGCACAAATACTGCAAGCAAAGAGAACATATCTGAGCATCATTTAGTATACATACATAATGCTGTATAAATGGACCCGTGCCAGGGAGCTACTTCTTGCCCACAAGTATTTTATTTTTTTCTTTCAGAGTAAAAGGAAGATAAATCACAATGGTTTTAAGAAAGGGTGAGGGTTTGCAAGGAGAGTTATACCTCCAATGAGGGGTTAGCAGGTTTTGAAATATATTGGTAATAAGGTAGTTATCGATTTGCTAAGGCCATTGGCCCTTTTTATGTCCCCCAGCAACACACAGTTATAACCAAAAAACCCCAAGGCCTCTGAACACTTTTAAAAGCAAGTTTTACTGTTGAAATAATGTACCAGATCCATAATAACCCCCTGTTGGTGCACCCCTGAACATAGCTGTGGACCACCTAGGGCACGCATGTCGAAGGTTGAGAAACAGTGGCCACATGGCTTAGAGACTCTTTAACAAATAAGGTCCTTGGCCCCTATTCTACAGTATATGGGTAGCCAGGCCCCAGGAAAAATCCAGAGCACCTTAAGGCTACACTGAGGAATATCTAGCTATGCATGGCTTATGTTTGTAAATGTGAGTAGATGCCAATGCGGCAGCTAAGAATGCAATATGGAATAATCTTTTAAAGGGACATTCCATGTAAAGGGTTAAATTAGTCTGTTTTTTCTCTTGCTATATGGCTGTCAGAGGTGGCAACTTTTCATTTCCTGATAAACCCTGTTGAATTTGCTGCCTTCTGCTGACTCATCATACTCAGTCCCCTTCATTTCTGAGGGGACATTTACATTGAGTCATGCATGGATGAGTCATGCTCTGCTGCTGAGGAGGCCCAGCAGAAAGGAAAGAGTTTACCAGGCCTTTGAAATAAATATTTGAAGTTGAATGATGGATGAATGAAAGATGCAGCCCCTCACTGCCAGCACAAGGAGAGCAAGCTAATTAAACCACTAACCTGGAATCTACATAGAGTAAACAGATGCAGCATGAAGACTTTGATGGATGATGCAGCACTATCATATCTAAAAATGGAAATTGGCCTAAGGTGATGGGAAGGGGCCCAGATAATTCTGGTGGCACTTTTGGTCCTGTGCAACCACTTTCTAGTCATTGTACTTCTTTCAACACAGTTGGTTAGGGAGGTGGAGGGCAACCCGACAAAATCAAGGGATAAGGGAAACAGAAGTGTTAACCCAGCTCTTTTTGCCAAACTGCAAAATGGGCCTTTGAGCTTAAACATGGAGCAAACCCAAGGACCAACCTGAGCTCTAACCCAGATTTGAGTCCACAACTCAATGTGTGGGGCCCGGGCCTGAGCAGCCGGGCACTGCTGTTGGTGTTGCTATTCCTACTCCACCAACAAAGCCACGCCCCCTGGCAATTTTTAAAGAAAGCCTATTGGCATTCTCAAATTTGCCACTGTGACGAGGTACAGCCGCCTGCCCAGAAACCGGGAATGCAGCGTTGGTGGAGATTGCGTTTCTGGACCAGCCGGGATCAGGTAAGATCACCAGCATCCTGGGGGGTTCCACGCAGCGGGGCATCTGTTGTAGGATGCCCCGGGGGTAAGCAATCTTTTAGATTCCAGGGTCCAGCCATGTGGGTTTTGACCCTTTAATGCTTTAAATGGTCATGATGTGGATTCTGCTGCAAGTCTCCAAGTGTGTGTGCTCTGGGTGAGAGCAAATCCAATGCCCGAAAACCAAGACTCCTCAGACCTTACTTGGATTCTACTCTATCCTCTTGTGGATCTCCAGTTTCCCAATTCCCCTTTTATCTGCTGCAGATGCCAATAGCCAAAGGTCAGGACCAAGGACCTGTCCTCTGACGCAATAAACCTTTCTCAATGGATTCTCTAGATGGGTCTCCAGTGTGGCAGTTAAATTTAGTCTAGATGCCAATAGAGCAATCTTGAGAACCATGGGCTCACCATGCATCTCTTCTAATCCACCTCACCTGGCTCATGGGGTTCTGGTGAATACTATACTTGGCCATAGGTTTCACACCTTGGGACAAGTCA
Source organism: Gastrophryne carolinensis (assembly GCA_027917425.1). Taxonomy (NCBI): domain Eukaryota; kingdom Metazoa; phylum Chordata; class Amphibia; order Anura; family Microhylidae; genus Gastrophryne; species Gastrophryne carolinensis. The sequence goes on from CM051235.1 coordinate 200,560,409, forward strand.
GCAGCCACCATTGGTGAGGTGAAGCTCAGTTTGATAAATAGTAATATTGTGGAGGGTCTCTTTTAGAGGAATAAAGCTGCATAAAACAGCCTGGAAACACATTTCTGATTCCCACATCCATATGGATGAAATTGTAAGGACAGAATGATCTGCACAAGGTCACTTATTCCTCTCCCCATCATGCATGCTGTCCCACCCACCCACCCTCCGCGGTCATTTCCTTGTGTCTATAATCATTTCGGATATTACTCCGCTTGCTGTCACTCACCGGTGCACCAGCAGATCAGCACTTTTCCAGGGGCTGGACATGATGTATTCCCCCCGCCTGATTATGCATTGTGGTGACAGCGGAGGCCCCGTCTCTCTCCCCTGTATATACATATACAATTTTTCAGCTAGTATATATGAATTGACGAGCCAGGCTTTTCTCTTCTCTTTCCAAAGACATTAACCCTTCCTTGCCCTCCCCTGCTAGTTTATCTTGGAAGATGGAAAGAATAGTGATTCGATCTAGGTGCCAGGCGGAATTACAGGCTGATGGTAGAAAAAAAAAATGACTTCAGTACACTAAATCCCCTTCTTTTCATTATAGTAATTAAATTGCTGCTCTTTAAATGTAAAAGCATTAAAGCCGCGGCGAGGCAGGAAAGACGGCGTGCAAATTCTCTTTGCTGCCACTTTTCCGAAAGCGCTTCCAGCTCGCATGCGGCTCCGACTCTTTCGGTTGGCGCAGTTTCTGGAGCTCGTGCGTTACACTAACTAGAGGTTGCAGGGAATTTTGGCAACTGCAAGAAGGGATAAATATGAAGACTACCTACCAGCCAGGCTCACTAGGAAATCTCCTGGTGGGCCCCACAGGCCTTCATCACCAAAACCTGAACTATGTATAGCTTATTTCTGGCTGCCTAGGAAAATACAGTTCGGCATAACATTTTTGTGCATGGGCCCTAACATTTTGAGCAGGGCTGCCGCCTGCCCTGAGCGAATAGTAAAGAGTCTTGCCCTTACTGCTGGCAACCCTGGAGTATTTTATTTACCATGTGTCACACTGTTGTCCAGAGTAAGTGCTACTTAAATGTGTTCAGCACACACGCATTCCATTTTTTTTTTCAATAAATCCAGAGGGCACTAGTCCAAATACCATACACATCTATGGGGAGAAAATCAAGCTTGGTTTCCTGTTCTCTGGAAAGCAACTAAAGCAGTCAAACACCTCTAAATTGCAGCATTATATGAACACAATAGGGTTGATTCAAAGCCCCTTTCTCCCCTATTTTTTGCGTGAATATTTCCATTCTTGTTCATTTTTTCCCCTCGTCTGATCTCAGCTAAGCCTTTTTTCTGCGAGAACTTTAGTGTGAAATGTTATCATTTTTGCATGATTTTTCGTTTGGTTGCAAGAACTCCATAAAAATGATGAGAAAGGGGCTCTGAATCAACCCTATTGTACTCATTGTATAAAAAAACAAAAAACAAAAATCTGTGGGAAAAACAACACTGATAGAATAGGTAGAATATCAATATGATGCACTAGGGTCCCTTATTAGATAGAAAAAAAAAATAAAAAATGAGTGTTGCCCCTTTAAAATTGGAAGCTGTAGCATCTGACTGCTGGATGCCCCACGTCGCAAACCACCCATGGAAGCCCAAGTACCTACTGTACTTCATGGATCCCACCCAACATCATGCCCCATATAACCACCAGCAGCCAGTACATTTTACCGGGTAGCTTGTACAGTACAGTATGGGTATGTGGGTATCAGGGGTAAAAGAATCGGGCTTCACCAGGTGGTATGTAGTGCAGGGAATTCAGCTATCATATGGCCCCCCCAGCCCACCTATTAAATAGGAACAACACTTCAAAGGGACAGTCCAGGCAATGGCAAAGGCAGCAAGCAGGTCACCAGATGCCCATCTTGTGTGCTTCTTCTCCATTTCCGAGAGCATCAGGTATAAGCTGTAGCAGGACTTCAAACTGTGCCCCCTTTGAACTTCATTTTTGCCCCTTGCAGCTCTCAGGGCTGACTGTGATCATAGCAGAGTGTCATACGATAAGACCCTGGACAGGGCCTTACATTTAATAATGCATTTAGGCCAAAATATACATTTTTAAACACATAACTAAATAAATAATTTAGAATAAATTAAAAGTGAAAAAGAACCCTGCTTCGTCTCCGGTAAAACATTTATATATTACTCCCAGGCCACAAAATAATGCATTTTTAAAAAGACCATCCCATCTGGGCCAACAATAAAAATGGTGGTGGGGCGATCTCAGCATTTGGTGAGTTTGCAGAGCCGGACAACGCTAGGGCAGCTTTGTGGGAGATGTCATATTTCAGCTCAGCCTAGATAGAGACTTTAACACAAAAAATTAATTCAGATATTTGTATAAAATTCTTGGTATCAGATTTAACACCACTGCATTTATAAAATGTAAACTAATACCAGCCAAACTGGGTGGGGTTTCACACACGGGATGCCCCAGTAAACTGGACCAAAACCGATCCCCACCAAACCACCAATGAATTTGTAAAAAAACAAAAACCTGGTCCAGCAATCTCTGCTGCTTTCCTCTAGATAGTGGTGCCATTACGGGTGCACCCCTGCAGGGGCCCCCAGCTTTTCTTATAGCCACATTCAAGTCATAGAAATTGGACCCCAGGACCCCAAAGTCTATTATAGGACACAAAATACCACACTTGAAGGCTAGGAAACCGAGTGCAGTGTTGGAAACTGCAGGGCCAGGTAAGTCAGCACTCTTCTCTGCTAGCCTCACTCAATAACAACAGGTCCTGAGCTACAGGTTAAAGTGGACCAACACCCAGGATTTTGACTATCCTGGGTCTTGGTCCACTTGGTGCCCCGCTATGTGAAACCCCCCTGATCGCTCGTAAAAACTCACCCAGCTCTTACGGCGCATTGCGTGGCCGCTCATCCAATCAGCGCGCTCGGAGCCGCTGTGGTATGCGCGTCCAAGCGACGTACAACCACAGCGGCTCCGAGCATGCTGCGCCGGCCATTCGCAAATGCCCGGCGCGGGCACGCGCCCTGCTAGAGAGAGGCGCGAGATGCGACCGTGGCCCGCGCATGCGCTGTTAGATGGGTAAAAGGTAAGGCTCCTGGGCGTCCTGGGGGGTTTCACACAGCGGGGCATCCCGATTTCGGATGCCCCGCGGGGAGGGAACGGATCAGCAGGGGAATCTTATAGATTCCCGGGCCGATCCGGGAGGGTGTTGGTCCACTTTAAGGTGTGGTCATTGGATTTGACCAATTCTGGCTTTAGGTAAGTTTTGCTTCTTACTACAAGAACTTCTTCACTTCGAAATCCAATTAGGTATAAGGGATTTAAAAAGGATTTTCATGTTATTGTGTCTGTAAAAGGGGAGAAGCTCTCCAACCTTTATTGAATATTAATTGGCTGAGGTGGATGAGCTCTCTGCTATTAATGGCGTTTACTGTGCCAAAGGTTTGAGGTTTATTAGGACCTGGGACTGGAAGCTGACAATAAGGGGTTAATACCTGCTGGATGTTGCAGCCTTTATGATGAATGATGAACAAAGGACAGGAGAGCTCAGGGAACAGGTACATAGGAAAAGAATATGCTCAGATGCCGCCTTAGGCACACAAGCCGCAAGACACATGATGGTTCTCCGGATGACCTGGCAGCCTCTGCCATGTCTTGCTTTGTGACTATTGTGCGTTAAAGTGTTCTCATTTCAGTCTTAAAGCAGCACAGTAGTCAAGTCAGCTTAATTCATCATTCACTTTATGGCTGCAAATTACCTGACTGCCAATGACCAGTTGGGTTGGCAGAGTGGTCTTGCCCATCAGATCTGGATGGTTACTGGTTACCCACCTTAAAATTCAATCTGATGATGTGGGTGTATTTTGGTACTTTTCTAAGTGAAACATGTGTATGTCAGGAAATGACAGGCACATAAAGTGGTCCTAAACACAAAATGGCCTTTGGCCCACTGATTTGGAATACTGGGTCGGTTAGGCTGGACCTAAACCATCCCTGATAACAATGTGCATGGGTGAGTACTAACTAACCTGACTAACTGACTAAGGCCCTTATTCATCAAGCGATAGCGCCAGGTAGTGTCTGACGAGCGCCAGGTAGCGGCAGCTAACGGCGACTACCGACTCAAGTACGCCCGGCGGCGGTCACAATGACGCATTTATCAAGCAAAATGAGGCTAGCGCCGGCGAGAGCGACGGCTAGCGCGGCATTCATCATGAAGCCGCCTGGACCGAACAGCGCCGCTGCAAATTCCCTCACAGCGCCAGGTATGAGCTGTCGCTCCCTGGCGATGTCCAATGCATTTCAATGGAGCAATCTATAATTATTCATAATTAATTGGTATTAATTTTTTTTTTTTTTTTTTAATGTAAAAAAATCGGAGACCACTTCTGCAATGTTAGGATTTATTTTTAAGTCAAAAAAAAAATAAAAAAAATATGTGCAGAATTGATCTAACAGGTCTGAGATTAATGTATTCATATTACAAAATGATTCTAAAAACATGTATAATGTTACATTCAAAAAATATGGTTGTTTAGGGGTTAAAAACTAGTTAATACAGATCGCCGCCAGCGCTCTGGGGTTTAAACAAGGAATGGACAGCGACAGCACATTCGGAGCGTGATTTGTTGATGAATATGAAGCTAGCCGTTCGCTCTGGCCATTCGTTGTCAGGCGCTCACATACAACGCTGGACCTGTGAAACAGCGACCCCCCAGCCCGTATTCAACATTACCGCACACCGACTGAGTCGCTGTCATCAAGCTAATGCCGGCCAAGCACAGAGAATACTGGCTGGCGCTGAAAAAATCACGCTACAGTCGCTCATCTGTCACTACCTGGCGCTATTAATGAATCGGCCTCAAGGTCAGTACAATACAAATACACTTCAATACATTCAATAAATGACATTCATGTTTGGTGGCAGGACGCCTGATGTGCGGCACCTGGCTAAGGGCCCTGAATCTCACAACCTGCGTGCCACAGCCTCTACTCGTATATGTGGAGGCTGATTTATTACTAACGCCAAGTATCGGCAAATGAGTGTCTGTATAGCGCGCTTAGAGCAACCGCTAGTAGACACTGTAAGCGGGTATTGGGTCCTGTAACATAGAACCTCAGTTGCTGTAGTAACCTGACCGGCATTGATGAATGTGATGTATGTTGGGCGCTCTAACACCAGTACAATGTAGTGGGTAGCGAGAGGTAGCGCCAGCTCAGTGCGACCGACTCTCAGCGTCCCACACCATACTTATCAAAAAAGGACACACACATATACACCAGTAACAAAGTACAAAGTAAAAATGACAATTCTACATAAAAAAAATAAAAATATAAAAAGTCAAAAAAGTTTGTAAAAGTGTTTGTTTGCAGCCAGTAGAGGTCACACAATGATTTGAGCAAAAAAAATAAATAAATAAAAAATGTCAAATACACTGTTTAAAGACAAGCAAATGAACGGCCATTGAAATGTATGGGAGAGCGACACTGAGCGAAAGGTAATACCTGGCGCTCTGGAAGCTAGAGCATGGTGCTATACATTGAGCCGCCTGTAATAATACATCGGACGCTACATGGCGCTGTTAAAGTCGCTCCCCAGATTCGCTTTTATAAATGTGGTTTTGCCTACAGCGCCCCGGCGTTCACCAGACGCTGCCTGCCGCTACGAGGCACTACCTGGCGCTATCCCTTCTTAAATAACCCCCTAAGTGGCACATCCACACTCCTGTGTCACTCCATTTGCTCACATGATTGTCAGTAACCAATGAGATTCACCAGGCAGAGGTACATGGACTTCAGCCTGCTGCTGGCAAGCACATGGAGAGTCGGTGCTCCCACTGAACACACTGGGCATTATGGGAATTTGGAAGGATGAGTATTCTGCCTATTATACATTTTTTACTCTGTAGAAGGGAAGCCTCCCCCTATAAGATTTTCCAATAATTTAAAGATATATTCAAAACTTTTGCTACGTTTAGACATTTAAGAGCAAAGTCACCCACTATTGAGCAATACAATCTCACATTTATTTTCTGATTGTCTCACAACACAAAACAGCTCCATCATTGCAGAAAGTAATACCATCAAACACAAGCAAGTGACAGCCCCATAACACCACGCAAGCCAATCAGAATCAGCCTTATGCAGAAATAATAGCGGAGCAGCCACTGTGCCCAGTGGGGCTTATTGATCAAAGGTTTCTGAAGGAAGAACTCCGCTGCCCCACAGCAACCAATCAGATTTACACATGCAGCGCAAACAAAGCACTGCGGGAGAATAACATTCTGCTTCCAGCTGCCATGGGGCATCGCCAGCAAGTCTTACTTGAGACACATTTGATAAATAAGGCCCAATGTGTATTGCCACAATGCATTCTTGTTTATCACTCTCGTTGTCCTTTATAATAACATCCGAAAAGTGAGACGAAATAAAATCATATGTCATGCAAAAATAGGAATTAAAATAAATAGGCTCATCTTTTTTTGCTAAGAATCTGGAATATTTTACAATGTGCTTCATATTTTATTTTTAAAGAAAGTAACATCAGTCAGGCTTTGGGGTCTGTTAAATTATTAAATGGAAATATGATGAAGAATATGGTTCTGTTACAGAGTGACACATCCATATATTATCCTGGAAACAATGGAAAAACAAATGGTAAATAGCAAGAGGCGGCGGAGCCTCATGCGGGCAACGGATGCATTTATACCTGGGGTAGCCCGCTTGCTACGGGTGCTGGTGACAACGTTATTAGCAATGTGCTGAGCACAGTGCTCTGCATCTAATGGGCAGCTCCGCTGAGACAGCGCCAGGTCACATGACAGGCTAATAATTACTCCACAGCCCTCTCGTATTTCCAGCAGGACATCCCATTGCAAAGACTTCTCTGCCGGACATTCATCCCACACTCTGCACATTTATATCTTAATTACTATGGTCTTCTTCCAGGGATCATGGTTGCACTGGACAACCTAAATGGTCAATGGGTACAGATTACACAGAGAACAGGGCATAGATTGCAATAGCATAAATGAATGGACATAGGGCACAGATCAAGTTGACTGAGCATCAATGAAAGAGTTTTTGTACGAGTTGTGGTCACGCTTAGCAGCAGCTAATGACTATGTGCTAATGTGCCACAAATCATGGTGAGGAGCATGAATGGTCAGTGGGTACAGATCACAAAAAATTGGCACAGGACATGGTTTGTGATGGCACTGGGTGTCAATGAATGGACACAGCACACATATCAAGCTAGCTCTGCACATCAGTGAAAGAGTTTTGGTACCAGTCATGGTGACACTGGGCCATGCACGATAAATCATGGTGGCACTGGGAAAAATTGTCAGTGGGTGCAGATCAAACAAACTGGCACAGTGAATGTTTTGTGATGGTGTTAGACATCAGTGAATTGACATGGGGCAAATATCAAGTCATCTATGCGCATCAGTAAAGAGGTATTAGTATAATGGTGGCTTAGTGTAAGTAATCTTAGTGATACTGCGGCACAATAAATGGACATGGCATCATGGTGGTACTAAGCAGATATAAAGGACAACAGTATAGATTATAAAACGGGAAAGGGCACATATTATAATGGCCCTAGACAGTAAAGAATAGGCATTGCCACTGAGCAGCACCTAATGAGTGTGGGTGACAGATCATGGTAGCACTGGGCAGAAATTAATTAATATGTAGCATGGGATATAGTGGTACTCAGCAGAAATAAGTGGATGCAGGTCATACATTGTGATGGTACTGGGCAGCAATACATTGACATGGGATGTGGATCAAGTTTACACTGAACATCAATAAAAGGATATTGGTAGCAATTATTTTGGCACTAAGCAGTAACTAATACCCATGTGCCACAAATCATAGTAGCGCTGGGGAGCAATAAAAATGCAGGGCACGCATGTCATAGGGGAACTGATCAGAAATAAATGGACATATGAGTAATTCATTTATTCTTGGCATGTATATACAATGTACATACTAGGAATTTATCTTGCCAGGTGAGGAGGACACAAGACATTACAAGTTATGAGGTTATACTAGTTATGTAGTAGGGTAGCCTACTGTAGCTAGTTACAGTATATATACTTATAGTGGGTGTAAAAGGATGAGATATCAGTGTCTTATTATTATTTGATCTTCACAGTCACAGTTCTTTGCTCATTTCCCGAACAGCAAGGGGGGGTAGTAACTTTTCTTATGTCTAGACATCTTCAATAGAGAAACCCTGTATCAGCAGGGATGTAGTGGGGTTGTTGGATGTTAGGGGGCAGTAATAATCACCTTCAGCTGTTCTTGTTATCCGTTGTAAATGGGGAGGCCGATTCAGTAATAGCGCCAGGTAGCGACAGATGAGCGACTGAAGTATTGCGCTATGAGCGCCGCTAGCGTACGCCGCGGGCAGCAGCGATTCGCTATAGCAGGCCTCCTCAGTCGCTACCTGGCGTTGTTGGGAACAATGCCTACATTGGTGAATATGATGTTTCAGATCAGCTTTGTAGGCGCTGTCATTTGGACACACGCTATTCAACACAGCGCCTGCGCGTTGCTTTGCTGTTGGCTTGAAATCAATGTTAGTACCTTCAGAAGTAAACACATTGCAGCATGTTTCTTTGGTGAATTTGTATTTATTTTTTTAATGTTTTGGTGGAAAGTGAAAAATTATAAATCCACTGGATTGTTATCTTGGTGCCTAAAAAAGAATAAAAAGTGCAGTTAGTATTTATATTTTATTTTGCTTTTTCGCAGTTATTGACATTTTTTTTATATTTTTGGGACAGTTTTTGCAAACTTGCACAACAACCCTAATTGTTATGTTGGTCAACTCCCCCCCCCCCCTTATAGTGGTTTTGGTCATCTTACACCCCCCTTATAGTGGTTTTGGTCATCTTACACCCCCCTTATAGTGGTTTGGGTCATCTTACACCCCCCTTATAGTGGTTTGAGTCATCTTACACCCCCCTTATAGTGGTTTTGGTCATCTTACACCCCCCTTATAGTGGTTTTGGTCATCTTACACCCCCCTTATAGTGGTTTGGGTCATCTTACACCCCCCTTATAGTGGTTTTGGTCATCTTACACCCCCCTTATAGTGGTTTTGGTCATCTTACACCCCCCTTATAGTGGTTTGGGTCATCTTACACAGCCCTTATAGTGGTTTGGGTCATCTTACACAGCCCTTATAGTGGTTTGGGTCATCTTACACAGCCCTTATAGTGGTTTTGGTCATCTTACACCCCCCTTATAGTGGTTTTGGTCATCTTACACCCCCCTTATAGTGGTTTGGGTCATCTTACACCCCCCTTATAGTGGTTTTGGTCATCTTACACCCCCCTTATAGTGGTTTTGGTCATCTTACACCCCCCTTATAGTGGTTTGGGTCATCTTACACAGCCCTTATAGTGGTTTGGGTCATCTTACACAGCCCTTATAGTGGTTTGGGTCATCTTACACAGCCCTTATAGTAGTTTGTGACAAATTATGATTGTAGCCAACAAATAGTTCCCCTGTAGTGCAGTACTTGGATTAGAGTGAAGGGTAGTTAGCTTACCGCAAAAAACGAAGTGATCATGCTTTCCCTTAGCTCAAAGCCAGTCTGGGTGTCCTCACTCATTTCTGCGGGCAAGTTGGGGATTTCGGGCACCAGTGCTGTTTCTTCAGGGGGTTGGATTCTGTGGCATAAGCAGAGATTGTGGAGCACACAGCATGCGAGGATAATCTTGGAGACCTTTTGTGGACTGTACAACATCTCTCCTCCTGGCTGTGCCAAACACAGAAAGCGCGCTTTCAGCAGTCCAATGGTTCGTTCCACAATGCTTCTGGTTTTGCGATGTGCTGCATTGTAGCGTTCTTGGGCAGAGGTCTGTGGGTTTCTGACCGGAGTCATCACCCACGTTCTCTGCCCATATCCCTTATCCGCTGTTGAAAAAACACCAGTAGCCAGCCAGCTGACATTTCGTTGTTCTCAAACTTCCTGCACAGGACTGACCACTGCAGGACGTAAGAGTCGTGGCATGAGCCGGGGAAGCCAGATCTCACGGCCCGCAGCTTCATGTCATGGTCACAGACGACCATGACATTCATGGAGTGGAACTGCTTTCTGTTCCTATAATGCAGCTCCTGTGCACGGGGAGGGCAGAAAGGGATATGTGTACCATCAACGCACCCTAGCACATTCGGGATCCCTCCCATGCGATAGAAATGTGTTTATTAGGGCAACCTCATCCTCAGGAAACTGGATGTAAATAGGGATCAGGTCACAAATAGCCAGTACTACCTGGAAAAATATGCGGCTCATTGTAGCCTGGCTGATCCCGCTGAGGAGGGCAGAGGTTGCCTGGAAGGTCCCTCGTGCCAAAATATTTAGACTGGCACATAGGCGTACTATGCCTGGAATGGATCTGGTGCGTTTTGTTGATGGCTCGATTTTGTGCTTAATCTGATCATATAGGGACTGTAGTGCAGCACGATTCAGACGGAAGCGGCTCTTGATCTGCTCGTTACTTAAATCCCACACTGAAAGGCGGATTCCAAAGGATCGGGGTGCCCTAAGCCTCACAGCACCCTACTCCCTGGCCTCCTGCTCTTCCAGCATTCTCACACATCCCTGCACCCATAACCCATACATCACCCTCTTATCCATCTCACACTCAACAGATATACAAAAGAAGCAAAACAAAAACAAAAACCACAAACACACCACACACACAAGCAAGCACACTACTCACACACTCACTACAATGCAGCTCACCACAAAACCAGAAGTATAGTGGTCTGAACCACCAGACTGCTGAAAGTCAGCTTTCTAAGTTAGGCACAACCAAGAGGGGAGTTGCTGCACAGCCCACAAAAGGCCCAAAAATCAAGCCTCACTTGCTGTATGCTCCACAATATTTGCATATGCCAACAAAATCAATCTCCTAAAGAAACAGCACTGATGTCAGAAATCACCCAACAAGCCACAGAGAGTGAGGACCAAACCCAGCCAGACACTAAAATGAGCTAAGGGACCAAAACACCACACCACCACACCACAGCCTTTGCCACAGTGTAACAATTCCAGAAGGTTGGCAAATCCAGCCTTTTATACTTCACTTTGAAAAAGGACAGGTCCGCTTTGCTGCCTTTTGCGTTGCTCTGCTATTTCCTGTCTCCAATTAGCTGACCCAGGTGTGCGTGAAACGGAGTGCGCACGCGCACGCTATTAGCGCTACTAGCGTACGTGAGCCGAAACTTGCGTGCATTAACGGACATGGCTGCAAATTCTGTGGTGGACCAATGAAAGGTAAGCTGCTCTTTATTTAAATAGCCGTTTGTATAGCCACATGTCACAAGTGTTTAATATACATGAGTACATTGTTGTCTTTGGTTGTGTGTTGTTTGGTTAATGAGCTTTGTCATTAGTTAATTGACTACCACACATGGTTCAATCACTGCAGTGGAGCTGTGGCTACAAGCACCTGGCCAGTATGTGTGAATCAATTAAGTGGACCTGTTTGTGATTGGTTGTTAGAGCACATAAAACCTGCCCAAACCAAAAAGACGGTGATACCATTCTGTAGTCTGCATGCGTGCTTGTTGGTTGTGTATTGGTGTGTGTGTGCAGCTACAGGATGGAGCCAAATTCTGGGCATCTGCCGGCCACAGCTGGCTCAAGTAGGAGTGTGGTGGGTGCTGTGCGCAGACCTCCCTTAAGGAAAAGGGCCCAGCCTGAAGGTGATGCAGCACCCCAGGCTAAGCGCCCAGATGCCAAGAGGGAGCCAGAATTTAATTTGGCGGAAAATAATACTCTTGTGCGTCTTACACTTGCAAAATGAGAGCTGATATTTGGCTCCCAAAGCAAGTCTATAGGCAAACAAGAAAGGAGCAAATTGTGGGATGCCATTGGTGTTGAGCTTACTAGCAGTGCTCAACACCCACGTAGTGGCCCATCCTGCAGGAAACGCTTCTACACTTTGAGAAGGGCCCTTATGCAAAAGATGAATCATGATCTTGAGGTCGAGAGTGGGACCATCCAGGGTCCAAAGAGTACCTACAGGCCATATGAGGATATGCTGAAGGCCAAAATTCCAATCGTTCGGCTGCAGGGTGTGGATGCTGGGGATGACACCACAGGTTGGACTGAAGGTACATATTTTCTGCATATTTTTTGCTGCTAATGTTAATGTATGTGATTTGCTTTGTCTCTTTCTGGCCAACTAACAGTAGGACATGTGAAGTAGTACATTATACCTCATAAATGTTTTACTTTCCTGTCTGTTGCTTTCTGCATAGGTGCACATGGTGATGTCCATGAGTCGGGGGAGGAGGACACCCCAACTCCTGCCCTTGAACCAACCTCCAGGCTAACCCAGTCTGCCATTGAAGGTATTTATCACTAATTTAGGGGCTGGTTGTTTTGGGCCAAAATGGGTGTGGGAGCACCTCAAATAATAGATTTGACCACTGTTCAGGATTAATAATATTGGCCTGCGGACTATTTACACGTCCACTTTAACCCTCTCTGCAACTAACTAACAAGGCCCTAACATGTGTAGCTATGTGGGAAGCCAGAGATGTGTGGCCATATAGCTGCATATACATGTGGAAGCCACACTGAGCTGCTCACATACACCTTAATGCATGGGTTATTTTGTGCCGCACATTACCAATGGCTAAATGATTTCTTTGCTTTTGCCTAGCTGCACTGCCATTGGCACCAGCATCTCCTCAGGAGCCAAGGTACTCTTTGGATGCCGGTAAGTGCATGTGTCAACCTTGCTTTAGCCGCTTTAACACAAGTGCATGTCTTTCATTCCTCTTTTTTCTTTGTAGGCCAAGTGACAGGTTCATCTTTGGACACCACTTACGATGTTGCAGGTCAACAGGACCCTGTTGGTGTGTATAGCCCAAAAAAATGCATCCTTTATGCTGTTTATGTTACACTGGTTCGATTTGGTTAGTCTAATAATCTACATGTTTGCTATGTCAACTTGAAGATGCCTATTTGGAGTGGATTTGCCATCCCCAGGCTCATAATTATAGTTTTTAGAGGGATTGCAATGCATTTTTTGGGTCTATTTAAAGACAAACATTCACCCGAGTAGTGTTAGGAATATTTAGAGACATTAATTGTGTATTTTAGTTGGCCGGAATATCGGAAGTGGCTGTCCGGAAAGGGCCCTTCACGTTGAGGCTGCCAGAGATGAGGGTAAGTTTGTTTAGCTTGATTATCTAGTACGGATTTTTGCAAAAGTTTGTGTTAATTTAGTAGGCCAACTTGTGTTTAAACATGTATTTTCAAGGGCAAAGCTCGAGTGAGGGCCCAACTCCAGACATCTGGGAGATGGCGGGTATGTGTAATTTGAGCAATGTGTCTGTTATTTTTTGGCCCAATTATTGGCTCATCTTCCTCTTACATACATGTTATCAATCTGAGTTTACCAGATACCTTTTGGCTAGTGTGTAATCTGGCACTTTGTGGAGGTATGGCCTCGATAGTCTATCCATCTTACATTTGATTTTGGTCCACTGACCTACTAACATGACTTTCCTGTTTAGCATATGCCAACTTGCCCCATCTCTCAGATGTGGATTTGCCCCTCTCTGGCAGCCAGACTCCGGACCTACTTCGGGCGGACAACACGGAGGTAACATGGCTGATTTAGAGGAACAATAACCACATTGACATGTTGGTGGGTAGTCCATGAACCAACATGTCACATTTTATTTCTTTGTTGTTTTGGCAGGAGGCCGGACCAGAACCCCAAGCTGGGACCTCTTCACAAGTGCCATGTGGCCAAGCTACAGAGGCTCAAGCAAGGGTAAGTTGGATTGTTACACTTTGGGGAAATGATTGGGAGGGGCATACCTGCATTGTTTCAGCTTCACTAAAATCTTTTCTTTTGGTTTTTTAGCCTGAACCCAGAGCAAGAGGAGGTGTGGCACCAACCAGTGCAGAGTTTTATGAACTAGGGGTCCGGATGCTGGAGGACTACAGTCGCCAACAGCCACGTGATGGAAATAATGAGCGCATTGCGGCGTTGGAAAATCAGGTGCTGATTGGACGGCAACAAATTGAGGACCTGCAGCGCCAGCTCCAGGATGTGAGACAAGGCTACCAACAGCAAACCAACTGGGAACTGGATCGGCTGTCCCATCTGATGGAGCAATCTTTACAGCGCCAGGAACAAAGTTTGTTGTTGACGCAACAGCTCATACAACAGCAGTCTATTTTTTTTACTGCACTGTTGGCCCCCAACACCACCCCTAGCAATGACTCACAACCTCCCAGGCCCCCAAGCCATGAATATTAATTTGATTTGTGTTGTTTTGAATTTGGTTAAAATACATTTGAGTACCCCACCTCTAAATTGTGTTTTTCCTAAGACATAGCTAAGAACACAGTCAGGGATGAGTCTCTAGATCTAGATATGTACATGTAGCCAAAAATGTATGCCACACATTGGTGACCATATCTTACTCTGGTTTACACATTAAATGGCTACAAAGGTACCCCAACATTTTACAAATAATAGGTTTGTAGACACTTAAACTATGCTTGACAAGGCACAACACACTGTAATTACAAAAATAAAAAATATTTATTTTGAAAGGCGGGCAACAGGCCCAACATTTGGCCGCACAGCGGCTCAAAACATCCCCCCCCCACCCTAACGACGCCTCTTCAAGGCCAGCAGCATAAGGCGAGGACGCTGGATCGACCGCCACAGTCTGCGATGCTGGTTTGCACAAGCTGTAGAGAGTAGAAAAAAAACATATTCAAAATCTAGAATGTGACCTCAACAGACACAGATGTAGCAATGTAATGTAGTGTAGTGTAGTGTAATGTAGTGTAAGTGTAATGTAAAATTAGCTGACGCTCACATTCACATTGTTGGCCACTGTGCCCTTAGGTGTTAACATTATATGAGTACTAGTGGCTGCCTTAAATGTGGCCACAACATCCCAAACATACATTTACTCTTAACTCTTGGGAATAAAATAAGGTCTAAGTCCCAGTGTGGACATTTATTTGTTTAGTTACAGCCAAACATCAGGGCCTAAGTCCTAACGAGTAAACTGGTTTGCCCAAGAATCTTAGAGGTCACCACCTTAGCAGGCCAATTTTGTTGGGTAGAAATTTGCCACTATGTGGCGAAAACAAGAATGTGAGCCAACAATCAAGCATGCAGACATGCATGTAGGATTGTTGGACAAACACATGTAACCTAGATGTGTGTTGATTAAACACATAGGTACATTGTAAATGTCTCCAGAATTTACTATAAGACATAGGGGTCACAAGTCTTTAGGCATATGAAGTGGGATGTACTCACCATCGCAGCTGTGGCTGGGGCCCATGCTGCTGGCCGTCCCGGGAGCTGGGGTGGGGAGGATGGTCACCGGCTCCGTCTGCGTGGCAACATCTGTCAGGAGAAAGCAAAAGAGAAAAGCAAAATTAGTGGGCCAATGACACATGACTATTTGACAGCCATCTGGTTATGGAGTCTGCCAAAACAAATGCTTGCATGGTTACACACATGTTGTCCGACATTACCATATTTCCTGGTCCATTAGTTCATGTAAATTATTTATGGTTGCAACATGGACACATAAAGATAATGTGCCAATAACCTTGACAGTGCAATGGTAAGGACTAATTTGCAGTTGATTGTAGAATCTTACTAGTGTGCAACATGTGTTAGCCGGAACAACTTACAAAAATAACACATTTGCTAGCCCCCATCATGGTGTGGGCTGAAACATAGGGGTGGTTGCCAGTTGGATTGCACTGTAGTGGGGTTTGTGATGTTAATGTACATTAGAAAACCAGCTTGGCCTATGGACCAGGAAACATGTGTATGTTAAAAGTGGCCCAAGACCCAAGATTTATACTATCCTGTGTTTTGGGCAGGGCACAACAATTTGAGCGAGAGACCGTCCGCCGCCGCTGCCTTCCGCGTGTCACTCCTCCAGTGCGTGCGCACGCGCAGGCCATTCTGAAACGGAGAGCGCAGGCGCACACACATCTAGAGGGGCACGCAGGAGGCTGCGGCGGTGGCTTCTGCCACCCCCAATGAGGTAAGGTGTTTGTGGGCTTTTGGGGGGGGGGCCCGCGGTGAGGGAGGTGATTGGGCAGGGAAGCTTATAGATTCCAAGCCCAATCAACAATGGGTGTTGGTCCACTTTAAGGAATGTCATAACATAGGGAATGTGAGGGATAACAACAAACACTTACCATGACTATGCCCGTGGAGAAGGCGTTGCCAAAAGCTCCTGGAGGTGCCGCCTATATGATGCGCTGCAAATTAGAGAGGAATGGCAAGGGCTAAGTACAAATGGCCATATGTAACCTGTCACAGACTAACACTGACTAAATGTGCACTCACCAGGGGATGAGCTGCCACTTGAAGCCCAGGGAGGGCTCTGAGGAGGAGGCGTGGAGCCTCGGCTCCTCACACTCTGATCCAAAGATCCCCCAGCCAAAGGGCCACCCTCCTCCCTCTCACTCCCTGCTCCTTCAGGGAGTGTGGGAGAGTCCATTACTTCCACCCCACTTGGACTCCCCACTTGAGAGTGGCCCCTTGTCTGGTGAGACTCCTCAGAGTCAGAGTGTGAGGAGCTGAGGCTCGATCCTGACAGCCCCCCAGCAGCACACTCCTCTGGGGCGTCATCCCCTTCCTCCCCTGGGTCCTCTAAATAGGACCCGCGAGAGGGACCCTCCCCCGATGACTCCCCCGAGTCCGCCTGTCTCGTTCGGGGGAGGAATCCCTTCCCACGTTTCCCCAGGGGAGGACGCTTATCTGTGTTGAGGGGGTGAATGAAAAAAATTACAATTACTACCAAAAATGGACACAGCTTACAATATTATTTCCCAAAAATGTAAAACATAGTATAAACTTCCACTTACCTGAAGCATACGCATCATATAGGCGGTACACGCCTTCGGGGTCCCGGCGCTTAAAGTCAGACCATTTTTTTTTTTTATGGAGCGCACACTGAGGCTAGTGTGGAAGCGCCGGGACACTATGGCCTTCACCTCCAGGGCAATCCGCTTCTTGCCCCCACGGGCATAGTCATATTGGTGGATGCAGAAATCCTATGACAAATGAAAACAAAAAGGTTATCAATACATGACATCAGAACAATGGCCTAAACATTTATACTGAGAACAGATTAAACATATCATCCAAGGAAAATATACTCACTTTCACCACCTGGCCGTTTACGCGGCTATCCACCCTTTTTCTTTTTTGCTTTGGTGGCCCGGGGGGGGGGGAGGGGGGTTAGGTGGGGGAGGTGAGGTAGGTGGGGGAGGGGTGGGGGGGCCAGAGTCAGAGGAGGAGCTGGGGAGGCGCAGCACACGTCGGGTAGGCATGATGGTGGAAACGCAAAGGAGGAAACCGGAAGTGGATATGACGAAAGCGACAGCAAAAAAAAAAAAAACGCTCCGCGCTCTAGGAAGAAGCTAATATCCGCTCTGTGCAAGCTAAGTGGCGGAAATAGGATTTTTACGCATTACAACAAGCTATTGGCCAAGACGCCATTAATTATTAGCTTGATTTAGCTGGGAAACGCAAAGGAGCAAACCGGAACTGGATATGACGAAAGCGAAAAAAATCCACGCTCCGCGCACTAGGAACCAGCTAATGTCCGCTACGTGCAAGCTAAGTGGAATAGGGGAATAGGATATTTACGCATTACAACAAGCTATTGGCCAATACGCCATTAATTATTAGCTTGATTTAGCTGGGTGTTCAATATCCTGTAATGCATAGGTCAGAGCAAAAACAGAGCTGGTTGCTTACAAATAACAATCTGATTCCTTAATAAAATAATAACACAATAAAACTATCCAACTACATGATAATGTTGCACACAGGAGAATGCATAACGGGTTGTTATGAGCTTGTACGCCTGAACAAATTCAGCAGAATGTGGACATACACGCTCAGAACTACAGTGTATTCATTAAGAACGACTGGGGTCGCTGCAAGTGAATTCAGGGAAAATGGCAGAAAGGCACATGTATGAACAGCACAGCGCAGCACAGCGATGCTAGCACCGCCACATAGCGAATCACAACAGCGACTGCACAAACTCTGACCACCACAGATTCAACAAGGACAGGGCTGCTGAATAGCTTGGGCGCTGACAATTTCAATGAGCGAACGTGAGCGCCAAACATGACTGACTAAAAAGTAGCTTTACAAGACATGTGTGTTGTGAAAGCAAGCTAATTTGAGGCTAATGTGTTTTGTGGGAGGAGATGCATTTTAGATTTCACTCACAACATTCCAGTGTAAAAATTACATCTTTCATCAAAAAATCAATAAAAACAAGACAGATTAATCAAACATATCCTAAACAACATGTGTTTAATTTTTGGCCAAAGACAAGAACACAAAAACCACTAAAAAAAATCATTGCAGTGTCTGCCATTGAAATGTATGGGAGAGCGCCAGGTAGCAAGAGGTCATACCTGTCGCTGTGATGGGATTAGCAGCGGCGCTGTTCGTTGCAGTCGGCTACATGATGAATCCCACGCTAGCTGACGCTTTCGCCGGCGCTAGCCTCATTTAGCGTGATAAATGCGTGATTGTGTTCGCAGCCTGGCGTTCTGTAGTCGGTAGCCGCCGTTAGCTGGCGATACCTGGCGCTAGTGAGACACTACCTGGCGCTATCACTTGATGAATAAGGGCCTTAGACTGTTATTCCTAGTGGTGTCCCCATGCCATATTGTAATGGAGGTACACAAGATAGATTTGATGATGATTGCATTGTGGAAGGATACTAGTAGTTAATGCATGATTGTGTGGCATATGAAAGATCATGGTGGCACTAATCAAACCAAAATAGCCATAGTACAATCATGGTGGTACAGACAATAAAAGGGCACATGGCACAGATTGTGATGACCCAAGGCAGCAGAGAATAGGCATGGATCACAGGTTAAGCTGGCTTTGAGCAGCACGTAATGAGTGAGGGTGACAGATCATGGTGGCACTGTGAAGCTCTAAGTTGTCATGGGGCACACATCATGGTAGCATTGGACTGCAATGAATGAATATAAAGCTAAGAATGTTGCAGAACTGAATAAATGGGCACAGGGCACGGATTGTAATGGCACTGGGCAGCAATACATGGGTATGGCACACGGATCATGGTTTCACTGAGCAGAAATACATTGGCATATGGAAGAACTGAGGTGGCACTAGGCAAACGTAAATGGCCACTGGGTACAGATGATGGGGTATTAGAGGGTTTCAGGTTCAATTCCTGCCCTGGACATGACTGAAGTGCTCTTGAGCAAGGCATGGGATGAATGGGCATTGCAACAAACGTCATGGTGATACTCTGCAAAATAAACTACCATATGAAAAGATCATGGTGGCCTTATGGAAAAATAAATGGCAATGGAATACAGTTGACAATGGCACAAGAGAGCAATAAACCAGAATTGTGGCACAGACACAATTAAAGAGCAAAGAGCACAAATGTAAATGTTTCTAGGCAGCAATGAAGAGGAGTGGGGCAGAGATGGCACCGAGCCAGTGTGGGTGACAGGTGACACTGTGAAGCTTTAAAATGTCATGGGGCACAAATCAGGATGGCACTTAATAAATAGGCACAGGGCATGGATTGTGATGCTACTGGGCAGGAATCAATAATTATGGGACAGTTGATACTGAACAACAGAAGGGTATTGGGTACCAGTCGTGGTGACAGATCATGCTTCCAATTGATAGCAATGAATGGCCATGGGCAGGCATGAGGCACAAATTGTGGTGGCACTGAGCAGCATTATATAGACAGAAGAGGGACAAATCATGAGGGCCTAAGCAGAATTATATGGGCATGGGACACAGTTCATGGTTGGATCAATGCCTGAACATGATGCACAAACCATGGTGGAGCTAAGCCGTATTATATGGGCATGGGACACAGTTCATGGTTGGATCAATGCACGAACATGATGCACAAACCATGGTGGAGCTAAGCAGCATTATATGGTCATTGGACAAAGTTCATGGTTGGATCATTGCACGAACATGATGCACAAATCATGGTGGAGCTAAGCATCATTATATGGGCATGGGACACAGATCATGGTAGAATCAGTGGGCAGACATGATGTACAAATTGTGGTGGCACTGAGCAGCATTAGATAGACAGGGGACACAGTTCATGGTTGTGTCATTGGACAGGCACGAGGCACAAATCATGATGGACCTGAGCAGCATTATTTGGGCATGGGGCACAGATCATGGTTGGATCATTGGACAGACATGAGGCAAGTGAGTGCCAATAAATGAGTACTAATTGTGGTGGCACTAGGCAGCAGTTAATAGACTCATAGTGGCTCATATCATGGTGGCGCCGTGGGGGGCAATTAATAGTCAGGGGTGACACATCCTGGTGTAGGCAGAAATAAATGGAAATGGAGCAAAATTATGGTTTAAAGAAAACATGTATTTTTAATGTTTGCCCATACAAGGACTTTAACCCCCAACATTATGGTTGGAAATGACAAATATTCATGTGGATTTATGTATAATGGTATGCCAAGCAGAAACGTTGATAGAAAGTGTCTTCTTGGTTCAGGAAAGACCTCCCATGGGAAGGGGAACACAAACAGATGTCACAGACTGACAGTGACAGCAGGTAGCGGCAGCAGTACATCTCCTAATGAGACATCCTGTATAGTAACACATGAACCACACGGTTTGACAGTGACAGTGTCATCACAAGGCAACCGGCCCAAGTTTTGTACCCCTCCCTGTGTCTGGCAGTCTCACCTGTGAAATATTCTACTGGCATGTCATACATTGGCTGTCACATAGAGACTGCATATTCATTTCCTCACAGACCAATACCCTTATTCATCAAGCGATAGCGCCAGGTAGTGTCTGACGAGCGCCAGGTCCCGCCAGCTAACGGCGGCTACCGACTCAAGTACGCCCGGCGTCGGCCACAATGACGCATTTATCAAGCTAAATGAGGCTAGCGCCGGCGAGAGCGACAGCTACCGCGGGATTCATCATGTAGCCGACTGCAACGAACAGCGCCGCTGCTAATCCCATCCCTAATCCCTGGCGATGTCCAATGCATTTCAATGGAGCAATCTTTAAATATTCATAATTAATTGCTATTAATGTTTTTTTTTTTTTTTTTTTAATGTCAAAAATTCTGTGACCACTTCTGCAATGTTAGGTTTTTTTTTTAGGATAAAAAAAAAAAAATGATTTTGTGCAGAATTGATATTACAGGTCTGATATTAATGTATTGATATTACAAATTGTTTAATTAAACTTGTATAATTTTACAATAAAAAAATATGGTTGTTTGGGGGTTAAAAACTTTATTTTAAATCCATCGCCGCCAGCGGTCTGGGGTTTAAACAAGGAATTCACAGCGCTCAAAAATTCGGAGCGTGATTTGTTAATGAATCTGCAGCAAGCTGTTCGCTCTGGCCATTCGTTGTCAGGCGCACCCATACAACGCTGAACCTGTGAAACATCGACCCCTAACCCCGTATTCAACATTACCGCACACCGACTGAGTCGCTGTCAACAAGCTAACGCCGGCCAAGCACAGCGAATACAAGCTGGCGCAGAGAAAATCACGCTACTGGCGCTCATCTGTCGCTACCTGGCGCTATTAATGAATCGGCCTCCCCGTCAGATTGTTGCCTGGATCTGCATGTGGTCCTTGTTGTTATATGTTGTCATGCAACTGGGTTGTTCCAGCAACATCTATCAGTTGGTCGGAGCATAGTTAAAGCAGATCAACCCTCCTGGGGTTTGGTCTGCTCTACAGGGGCATCACAAATCAGGGTTGCCCACCTTGATCTCTACTCCCACAGTAAATGCACAATCTCATATCCAATCAGCATATTGCATATTAATTCCTGGTATTAAATGTATGAATGGTTTAATGGTTTGCTGTATGCCGGCCCTAGCCACAACATCCAGCTGCACGCGACAATGCATTTGCTGTTGGATTGCCAGACAGAGGCAAGTACAGAACCAGGAGGTTTCACACAGCAATGCATTACATTGTATTGCGCAAATGTGCATGTTGGATCCGATGCGCACATACCCATGCAGACCTCTCCAATAGCAATCCTGACACTGCTTGGACCTTGTTCTTGCATGTTTTGCTGACCCCCTGACCTCTAGCTTTGCTAGAGCTTTCTTGAGCACACTCTAATATTTAATCTCCACTTTACTTCCCATAAACTTTGGTGGTTTCCAGCCTGCATCACCTTTTTTCTTTTTTATTTTAGGACTGTCTGGGCTCCCCTGGTAAATATGAGGGCTAACTCAAAGTGGAAAAAAAAACAGTTTGTTTATCTCTGCTTCCCATATGTGACCCCCCCCCCCCCCTTGTGTACCTTGCAGTGTGTGTGGCTGTAATGGCACAGTTTTTCATAATGGTCTTTTCCGCTGCTGTAGCCACTGCCACAAAGCATATTTGAGATAGCCGATTGAATGATCTCAGATTTGCTGAATGATGCACCGCAGCACAGCAGATTTGGTAGTTTTCCTTCAGACTTGGGAGTGCTCCCACCTCCAGCACGGGGGCATGCCTCATCCCAGAGATGCCAGGGATGAGGCTTTCGCTGGAGCTGCAGGTGATGCCCCGGGGGAAGGACAGTGCCAGGACCTGTAGTCTTCCCCTTCAATCAAGGGGGATTTCTTCTTCTTTTTTGCTGCTTCAGCACCTCCCCCTGATCCTGACCTCAAATCTAAGCCTGAGGTTTGTGTCAGGTTCTCCGTTAGTGATAGGTTAGGAGCCCTCCACACTGTCTCTCAAGGCACGCCCACTCCAATTGAATGCACACGGAGTGCTTGCATCAATCCCTGCCACTTCCATCACGATGGACACAAGAAAACATGAGGTCAAGCTTTATTTTAGAATAGCTCCCGTACAGTGGGCGCAGGACAGGTCTGCCCCCTTGTCCGGCTTCTGCTGATCGCTTTGGCTGGTAGAGGCAGCGTCAGGGGTGTGGGACACAGGGATCAGCAATAGATCCAGGGCCAGATTATGAGGGGAGGCCTGCCCCAGGGACTCCACCACTTGCCCTGCAAAGGAGGCATCCACCAACCTTTGGGTTATGGTCTAGTCCTGGAGGCTTTTCAGTCTTTGGTCTGATAGGCCACGGGGCCAGCAACAAAGCTATCGGCAGCAGTGGGGGCCCAGGTCATGGGGTGCCTGGGCAAGCCTTTTTCTTGTTTTTGCAACCCTGCAGCCAAAGCTACCACAGGGCAGGACAGAGAGTCTAGAACAGCAAAGCCGCCGCCAGCAACGCCACAGTAACTGCACATAAGCCTTCAAGCACAAGTTTTCTGCTGGACCAGCTGAATGACTACACACCCCACCCAGAATGGCAAAGCAGGAGATCCCAAGCAGCATGCACCCGCACAAGGGTGGCACAAGGGACTCGATCTAACGTTCCAGTAAGTAGGCAGGTGCCAGACAACCACTAATTAGTTACTGGGCTGGACCATTATTTTAAAGGAAAAAAAAATACTGTATCTGGGGCCTCCACCAGATTTTGTGCCCAGGGGCCTCCACCACACATGATCCATCCCTGAATGGATTGGAGCTAAATATGGGGGGGGGGGGGGAAGTATTAAAATATTTTTTATTTGTGTATTTACATCCATCTATCGCCGATTATGCCCTATGCACCATTGCTTCTGACAGCTGGAGAGATCAGCAGAACCTGGGCATGGGGCAGAGTTGAAGCAGAAAAAAGGGGGGTTGTGCGCCTCTCACCTTTGTAGACAATTCCATATGTGGAGCTGCTGGGGTAGAAAGAGTTGCCTGCAGTTTCCCAGAAATCATTATGTAGAAAAAGAAGTTTCCCAGCAATCGTGGGCAGTGAAAATAAGACTTACTTTTAATCGTGCATGTTAAAATCCGATGCGGTCATGACAGAGTAGAAGGATGGGGCATTAGCAAGGACATGACGATGCATTATTGTGTCATTGCTGATGTCCCATTCTTCTACTCGGTGATGGCCGCATCAGATTTTAACATACAAGATTAAAAGTTAAAGTGGACCAACACCCTCCCATGATCGGCCCGGGAATCTATAAGATTCCCGGACCGATCAGCTCCCTGACTGCGGGGCACCCCCAAAACCCCCCAGAAACCCCTAAATCCCTACCTGCTCCTCGATCCAGCGGCGCCCACCGCCGCCTCCCGCGCGTCCCTCTAGCAGAACGTGCACCCGCGCCAGCCGTTTGTGAATGGCCGCACCCTGTAAGAGTGACGCGCGGGAGGCGGCGGCGGGCGCGCTCTCTCGTCCGTCGCTGCCTCCCGCTTGTCCGCCGGCGGGGATTGGCTGCAGCGGTCACGTGGGAGCGGGGAGAGGTGAGTTTTTGGGGCTTTCTGGGGGGTTTCACAAAGCGAAGTGGACCAAAACCCAGGATAGTCAAAATCCTGGGTGTTGGTCCACTTTAAGTCGCTGGGAAACTTCTTCTAAACCTCTCCGACTTCTGACATCTTGCTCGCCGTCACATGAAGGGGCCTTTTACACTGGCTGAAATCACCTCACTTGCCGGTATAAATAGTCCCTCCCTGTGGCAGGGAGCGAGATGCTGGCAGCCCAGCCAGGTGACTGGTAAGCAGTGCAGGACAGCGACTGGAGGCCAGCAAGAGAGCAGATTCATTTTTACTTTTTTTTTTAAAGTGGACTCTTTCAATCTATTTTGCTCCCGCACTGCTGCTGCACCCCTGGGGAGGAGAGGCTTTGCCAAAACACAGCAAACGGCTTTCATTGGCTGAGAACCCGAGCATGCACCATTGGAGCTCGGAAGAGGTGAGTTGTTTGGGGCTCTATGGGGGGTTTCAAACAGCATCCCCAAACTGGACGCCCTTCCCGGGGAACAGAACAAAACTCAGGAAAATCAAATTCCCATGTTTTGCTCTGCTTTAAGCAAGTGGCCAGTATTTCCACACATTTTCTAATAGAAGGTTGATGGCTGTCTAGAACCAGCAATTAGAGGTTTTGTTTGGTGTAAAGTATCACTTGCCTGCTATTCAGCTAATACATTCGTTACATTCTCTGCGGATGAGTAAACAATTGAGCAGCATCAGTTACCTTGTGATGGCTGGGTTTACAATGTATTACAAGTTAACCAGAAAATATAACAAATGTATCACCTGAGAGGCAAAGGACTGTCTGTTATGAAAATATATCCAGCCCATCTCCAGAATAACAGGCGAATGATACCCGTACTTTAAAGTGGACCATGTGACAAATATTCAAAAACAGCCCCTAAAAGAAGGCTCACAACTGTTTAGAACCGCCTGCTACATTATACATATACATTATATAAATAAATATATATATATATATGTGTGTGTGTGTTTATACAGTAAAAGCTGCACATAGCAGATAAGCATGAAGGATGTTGAGCTGATAATACGAGCAGGGTGAGTGTAGCGTGGACTTAAAGGGACATTCCAGGCAAAGGGTCATACAACCTGCTTCTGCTGGCTGTCAGGGGCTTCATCTTTCATTCACCAGCACTTTGCATTCTGTCATAATCTTCTGTCACTACTCCCCGCCCCCACACTGCCTGTTCTTCCTGGCTATAAAACTTGTGCCGTTCTGCCGACTCATTTTTCAAGGTCCCCAAAATGAATTGACTTCTTAAGGCATCCTCCCGTGGAGACACGCATGAGTCCTTAGTCATCATCTGCTGTTGAGAAGGCCCTGCAGAGGGGATAGAGTTCACTGGGGGTTATTTAGATATATAAAGCAGGCTAAATGATGGCTAGATAAAAGATGCAGCCCCTGACAGCCAAAACAAGGAGAGCGGAAAACAGGCTAATGTAACCCCTTGTCTGGAATATTCCTTTAAATCATGCTGGTGAAGGGTAGATTTGACCCAGATCTGGCCCACTTGATCCTGTTCATCGTAACCTGCATAGCACCATGATTCTGGCAGAGGATCCATGACCTTTCCAACAATGTATACTCTGCAGCAAATCAACAGACATCATGCACACAGTTCATTAGCATCCCCCATCTTGCACTTGGGAAAGCATCTCATTGGAATGCCGGGATCAGATTGCTTAAAGCCACTCCCCACTCTATTTAATTTTTTATGCAAGGGTATTCCAACCATATCACTGAATTACATTGCTAGGGGTCAGATCCTGGCACTGAATATTAGCAGCGTACACTTGCCTGCTAAATTGTTTGTACTCTTCTGCTCTCAGCAAAGTAGGTTGTACTCACCTGCTATCACCACAGGAGCTTGTACTCACCTACTATCACCACGGGAGCTTGCACTCACCTGCTATCACCACGGGAGCTTGCACTCACCTACTATCACCACAGGAGCTTGCACTCACCTGCTATCACCACGGGAGCTTGCACTCACCTGCTATCACCACAGGAGCTTGCACTCACCTGCTATCACCACGGCAGCTTGCACTCACCTGCTATCACCACAGGAGCTTGCACTCACCTACTATCACCACGGGAGCTTGCACTCACCCGCTATCACCACGGGAGCTTGCACTCACCCGCTATCACCACAGGAGCTTGCACTCACCTACTATCACCACAGGAGCTTGCACTCACCTACTATCACCACGGGAGCTTGCTCTCACCCGCTATCACCACGGGAGCTTGCACTCACCTGCTATCACCACAGGAGCTTGCACTCACCTGCTATCACCACAGGAGCTTGTACTCACCTACTATCACCACAGGAGCTTGCACTCACCTGCTATCACCACGGGAGCTTGCACTCACCTGCTATCACCACGGGAGCTTGCACTCACCTACTATCACCACGGGAGCTTGCACTCACCCGCTATCACCACAGGAGCTTGCACTCACCTGCTATCACCACAGGAGCTTGCACTCACCTACTATCACCACGGGAGCTTGCACTCACCCGCTATCACCACGGGAGCTTGCACTCACCTGCTATCACCACGGCAGCTTGCACTCACCTGCTATCACCACAGGAGCTTGCACTCACCTACTATCACCACGGGAGCTTGCACTCACCCGCTATCACCACGGGAGCTTGCACTCACCTGCTATCACCACAGGAGCTTGCACTCACCTACTATCACCACAGGAGCTTGCACTCACCTGCTATCACCACAGGAGCTTGCACTCACCTGCTATCACCACAGGAGCTTGCACTCACCTGCTATCACCACAGGAGCTTGCACTCACCTGATATCACCACGGGAGCTTGCACTCACCTGCTATCACCACAGGAGCTTGCACTCACATGCTATCACCACAGGAGCTTGCACTCACCTGCTATCACCACAGGAGCTTGCACTCACCTGCTATCACCACAGGAGCTTGCACTCACCTGATATCACCACGGGAGCTTGCACTCACCTGCTATCACCACAGGAGCTTGCACTCACATGCTATCACCACGGGAGCTTGCACTCACCTGCTATCACCACGGGAGCTTGCACTCACCTGCTATCACCACAGGAGCTTGCACTCACCTGCTATCACCACAGGAGCTTGCACTCACCTGCTATCACCACAGGAGCTTGCACTCACCCGCTATCACCACGGGAGCTTGCACTCACCTGCTATCACCACGGTAGCTTGCACTCACCTGCTATCACCACAGGAGCTTGTACTCACCTGCTATCACCACAGGAGCTTGCACTCACCTGCTATCACCACATGAGCTTGCACTCACCTGCTATCACCACGGTAGCTTGCACTCACCTGCTATCACCACGGGAGCTTGCACTAACCTGCTATCACCACAGGAGCTTGCACTAACCTGCTATCACCACAGGAGCTGTCACTCACCTGCTATCACCACAGGGGCTTGCACTCACCTGCTATCACCACGGGAGCTTACACTCACCTGCTATCACCACAAGAGCTTGCACTCACCCGCTATCACCACGGGAGCTTACACTCACCTGCTATCACCACAGGAGCTTGCACTCACCTGCTATCACCACAGGAGCTTGCACTCACCTGCTATCACCACGGGAGCTTGCACTCACCCGCTTTTACCACAGGAGCTTGCACTCACCCGCTATCACCACAGGAGCTTGCACTCACCTGCTATCACCACGGGAGCTTGCACTCACCTGCTATCACCACGGGAGCTTGCACTCACCTGCTATCACCACAGGAGCTTACACTCACCTGCTATCACCACAAGAGCTTGTACTCACCTGCTATCACCACAGGAGCTTGCACTCACCCGCTTTTACCACAGGAGCTTGCACTCACCCGCTATCACCACAGGAGCTTGCACTCACCTGCTATCACCACGGGAGCTTGCACTCACCTGCTATCACCACAGGAGCTTGTACTCACCTGCTATCACCACAGGAGCTTGCACTCACTTGCTATCACCACATGAGCTTGCACTCACCTGCTATCACCACGGTAGCTTGCACTCACCTGCTATCACCACGGGAGCTTGCACTAACCTGCTATCACCACAGGAGCTGTCACTCAACTGCTATCACCACGGTAGCTTGCACTCACCTGCTATCACCACAGGAGCTTGCACTAACCTGCTATCACCACAGGAGCTTGCACTCACCTGCTATCACCACAGGAGCTTGCACTCACCTGCTATCACCACAGGAGCTTGCACTCACCTGCTATCACCACAGGGGCTTGCACTCACCTGCTATCACCACGGGAGCTTACACTCACCTGCTATCACCACAAGAGCTTGCACTCACCCGCTATCACCACGGGAGCTTACACTCACCTGCTATCACCACAGGAGCTTG
Organism: Gastrophryne carolinensis; assembly: GCA_027917425.1. NCBI lineage: Eukaryota > Metazoa > Chordata > Amphibia > Anura > Microhylidae > Gastrophryne > Gastrophryne carolinensis. The sequence goes on from CM051235.1 coordinate 200,589,210, forward strand.
CACTCACCTGCTATCACCACAGGAGCTTGCACTCACCTGCTATCACCACGGGAGCTTGCACTCACCTGCTATCACCACGGGAGCTTGCACTCACCTGCTATCACCACGGGAGCTTGCACTCACCTGCTATCACCACGGGAGCTTGCACTCACCTGCTATCACCACAGGAGCTTACACTCACCTGCTATCACCACAAGAGCTTGTACTCACCTGCTATCACCACAGGAGCTTGCACTCACCCGCTATCACCACGGGAGCTTGCACTCACCTGCTATCACCACGGTAGCTTGCACTCACCTGCTATCACCACAGGAGCTTGTACTCACCTGCTATCACCACAGGAGCTTGCACTCACCTGCTATCACCACATGAGCTTGCACTCACCTGCTATCACCACGGTAGCTTGCACTCACCTGCTATCACCACGGGAGCTTGCACTAACCTGCTATCACCACAGGAGCTTGCACTAACCTGCTATCACCACAGGAGCTGTCACTCACCTGCTATCACCACAGGAGCTGTCACTCAACTGCTATCACCACGGTAGCTTGCACTCACCTGCTATCACCACAGGAGCTTGCACTAACCTGCTATCACCACAGGAGCTTGCACTCACCTGCTATCACCACAGGAGCTTGCACTCACCTGCTATCACCACAGGAGCTTGCACTCACCTGCTATCACCACAGGGGCTTGCACTCACCTGCTATCACCACGGGAGCTTACACTCACCTGCTATCACCACAAGAGCTTGCACTCACCCGCTATCACCACGGGAGCTTACACTCACCTGCTATCACCACAGGAGCTTGCACTCACCTGCTATCACCACAGGAGCTTGCACTCACCTGCTATCACCACGGGAGCTTGCACTCACCCGCTTTTACCACAGGAGCTTGCACTCACCCGCTATCACCACAGGAGCTTGCACTCACCTGCTATCACCACGGGAGCTTGCACTCACCTGCTATCACCACGGGAGCTTGCACTCACCTGCTATCACCACAGGAGCTTACACTCACCTGCTATCACCACAAGAGCTTGTACTCACCTGCTATCACCACAGGAGCTTGCACTCACCCGCTTTTACCACAGGAGCTTGCACTCACCCGCTATCACCACAGGAGCTTGCACTCACCTGCTATCACCACGGGAGCTTGCACTCACCTGCTATCACCACAGGAGCTTGTACTCACCTGCTATCACCACAGGAGCTTGCACTCACTTGCTATCACCACATGAGCTTGCACTCACCTGCTATCACCACGGTAGCTTGCACTCACCTGCTATCACCACGGGAGCTTGCACTAACCTGCTATCACCACAGGAGCTGTCACTCAACTGCTATCACCACGGTAGCTTGCACTCACCTGCTATCACCACAGGAGCTTGCACTAACCTGCTATCACCACAGGAGCTTGCACTCACCTGCTATCACCACAGGAGCTTGCACTCACCTGCTATCACCACAGGAGCTTGCACTCACCTGCTATCACCACAGGGGCTTGCACTCACCTGCTATCACCACGGGAGCTTACACTCACCTGCTATCACCACAAGAGCTTGCACTCACCCGCTATCACCACGGGAGCTTACACTCACCTGCTATCACCACAGGAGCTTGCACTCACCTGCTATCACCACAGGAGCTTGCACTCACCTGCTATCACCACAGGAGCTTGCACTCACCCGCTATCACCACAGGAGCTTGCACTCACCTGCTATCACCACGGGAGCTTGCACTCACCTGCTATCACCACGGGAGCTTGCACTCACCTGCTATCACCACAGGAGCTTACACTCACCTGCTATCACCACAAGAGCTTGTACTCACCTGCTATCACCACAGGAGCTTGCACTCACCCGCTATCACCACGGGAGCTTGCACTCACCTGCTATCACCACGGTAGCTTGCACTCACCTGCTATCACCACAGGAGCTTGTACTCACCTGCTATCACCACAGGAGCTTGCACTCACCTGCTATCACCACATGAGCTTGCACTCACCTGCTATCACCACGGTAGCTTGCACTCACCTGCTATCACCACGGGAGCTTGCACTAACCTGCTATCACCACAGGAGCTTGCACTAACCTGCTATCACCACAGGAGCTGTCACTCACCTGCTATCACCACGGTAGCTTGCACTCACCTGCTATCACCACAGGAGCTTGTACTCACCTGCTATCACCACAGGAGTTTGCACTCACCCGCTATCACCACGGGAGCTTGCACTCACCTGCTATCACCACGGTAGCTTGCACTAACCTGCTATCACCACAGGAGCTTGCACTAACCTGCTATCACCACAGGAGCTTGCACTCACCCGCTATCACCACAGGAGCTTGTACTCACCTGCTATCACCACAGGAGTTTGCACTCACCCGCTATCACCACGGGAGCTTGCACTCACCTGCTATCACCACGGGAGCTTGCACTAACCTGCTATCACCACGGGAGCTTGCACTAACCTGCTATCACCACGGGAGCTTGCACTCACCTGCTATCACCACGGGAGCTTGCACTCACCTGCTATCACCACGGGAGCTTGCACTCACCTGCTATCACCACAGGAGCTTGCACTCACCCGCTATCACCACGGGAGCTTGCACTCACCTGCTATCACCACGGGAGCTTGCACTAACCTGCTATCACCACGGGAGCTTGCACTCACCTGCTATCACCACGGGAGCTTGCACTCACCCGCTATCACCACGGGAGCTTGCACTCACCCGCTATAACCACAGGAGCTTGCACTAACCTGCTATCACCACGGGAGCTTGCACTCACCTGCTATCACCACAGGAGCTTGCACTCACCCGCTATCACCACGGGAGCTTACACTCACCTGCTATCACCACGGCAGCTTGCACTCACCTGCTATCACCACAGGAGCTTGCACTCACCTACTATCACCACGGGAGCTTGCACTAACCTGCTATCACCACAGGAGCTTGCACTAACCTGCTATCACCACAGGAGCTTGCACTCACCTGCTATCACCACAGGAGCTTGCACTCACCCGCTATCACCACGGGAGCTTACACTCACCTGCTATCACCACGGCAGCTTGCACTCACCTGCTATCACCACAGGAGCTTGCACTCACCTACTATCACCACGGGAGCTTGCACTAACCTGCTATCACCACAGGAGCTTGCACTCACCTGCTATCACCACAGGGGCTTGCACTCACCTGTTATATCCACAGGAGCTTGTACTCACCTGCTATCACCACAGGAGCTTGCACTCACCCGCTATCACCACGGCAGCTTGCACTCACCTGCTATCACCACAGGGGCTTGCACTCACCTGCTATCACCACAGGAGCTGGCACTCACCTGCTATCACCACAGGAGCTTGCACTCACCTGCTATCACCACGGGAGCTTGCACTCATCTACTATCACCACAGGAGCTTGCACTCACCTGCTATCACCACAGGAGCTTGTACTCACCCGCTATCACCACAGGAGCTTGTACTCACCTGGTATCACCACGGGAGCTTGCACTCACCTGCTATCACCACAGGAGCTTGCACTCATCTGCTATCACCACAGGAGCTTGTACTCACCTACTATCACCACAGGGGCTTGTACTCACCTGGTATCACCACGGGAGCTTGTACTCACCTGGTATCACCACGGGAGCTTGCACTCACCTGCTATCACCACAGGAGCTTGTACTCACCTGGTATCACCACGGGAGCTTGCACTCACCTGCTATCACCACAGGAGCTTGTACTCACCCGCTATCACCACAGGAGCTTGTACTCACCTGGTATCACCACGGGAGCTTGCACTCACCTGCTATCACCACAGGAGCTTGCACTCACCTGCTATCACCACAGGAGGTTGTACTCACCTGGTATCACCACAGGAGCTTGCACTCACCTGCTATCACCACAGGAGCTTGCACTCACCCGCTATCACCACAGGAGGTTGTACTCACCTGGTATCACCACGGCAGCTTGCACTCACCTGCTATCACCACAGGAGCTTGCACTCACCTACTATCACCACAGGAGCTTGCACTCACCCGCTATCACCACAGGAGCTTGCACTCACCTGCTATCACCACAGGGGCTTGCACTCACCTGATATCACCACGGGAGCTTGCACTCACCTGCTATCACCACAGGGGCTTGCACTCACCTGATATCACCACGGGAGCTTGCACTCACCTGCTATCACCACGGTAGCTTGCACTAACCTGCTATCACCACAGGAGCTTGCACTAACCTGCTATCACCACAGGAGCTTGCACTCACCCGCTATCACCACGGGAGCTTGCACTCACCTGCTATCACCACGGGAGCTTGCACTCACCTGCTATCACCACGGGAGCTTGCACTAACCTGCTATCACCACGGGAGCTTGCACTCACCCGCTATCACCACAGGAGCTTGCACTAACCTGCTATCACCACGGGAGCTTGCACTCACCTGCTATCACCACAGGAGCTTGCACTCACCTGCTATCACCACGGGAGCTTGCACTCACCTGCTATCACCACAGGGGCTTGCACTCACCTGCTATCACCACAGGAGCTTGCACTCACCTGCTATCACCACGGGAGCTTGTACTAACCTACTATCACCACAGGAGCTTGCACTCACCTGCTATCACCACGGGAGCTTGCACTCACCTGCTATCACCACAGGAGCTTGCACTCACCTGCTATCACCACGGGAGCTTGCACTCACCTGCTATCACCACAGGAGCTTGCACTCACCTGCTATCACCACGGGAGCTTGCACTAACCTGCTATCACCACGGGAGCTTGCACTCACCCGCTATCACCACAGGAGCTTGCACTAACCTGCTATCACCACGGGAGCTTGCACTCACCTGCTATCACCACAGGAGCTTGCACTCACCTGCTATCACCACGGGAGCTTGCACTCACCTGCTATCACCACAGGAGCTTGCACTAACCTGCTATCACCACAGGGGCTTGCACTCACCTGCTATCACCACGGGAGCTTGCACTCACCTGCTATCACCACAGGAGCTTGCACTCACCTGCTATCACCACAGGAGCTTGCACTCACCTGCTATCACCACGGGAGCTTGCACTCACCTGCTATCACCACAGGAGCTTGCACTCACCTGCTATCACCACGGGAGCTTGCACTAACCTGCTATCACCACGGGAGCTTGCACTCACCCGCTATCACCACAGGAGCTTGCACTAACCTGCTATCACCACGGGAGCTTGCACTCACCTGCTATCACCACAGGAGCTTGCACTCACCTGCTATCACCACGGGAGCTTGCACTCACCTGCTATCACCACAGGAGCTTGCACTAACCTGCTATCACCACAGGGGCTTGCACTCACCTGCTATCACCACGGGAGCTTGCACTCACCTGCTATCACCACAGGAGCTTGCACTCACCTGCTATCACCACAGGGGCTTGCACTAGTTCAAATACTCACCTGACTCAGCTAGAAATCTATTGTAGCATAGATAGCTTACAGGCTGATTAATTACTAACGCCAGGTAGCGACAGATGAGTGTCTGTAGGGAGTGGATTTGAGAGCGACCGCTAGTAGTCGCTGTGCTCGGCCATGGATCATTGTTTCAGAGCGTCTCAGTCGCTGGCCAGCATTGATTAATATGTTATGTGAGTCGCAGTACTACGCTGTATGGGACCGAATAGTAGCGCCAGCTCAGTGCGACTGACACATTCATCATCGCCGACACTCACAATCATGTAGTTGTAGCCCATAGTGCCAGAAGCTGTGTGATTAAAAGTCTGTTTTTGACCATGTATTCGCTAGTAACAAAGCGAAAACATTATTACATTGTAACATGAACACTTTTAATACCAGACATGTAAGGACAATTCTGCATAAAAATATTATTAATCCAAAACGTTTTCAAAAATGTCATTTTCTTGCTCAGAATACATGTCAGTTTGAGATTTTGAGTTTTTTTTAAGGAAAAAAAAATTGGGATCAGGAAAGGGATTTAAGGATCGTCCATAGAAATGTATGGGAGAGTGCCAGGTAGCGACAGGTAAGACATGGCGCTCTGCAAGGCTGAACGCCAGCGCTGTACGCTGAGCCTAGGATAATGATGAATCGTACGCTACATGGCGTTGTTCCAGTCGGTCACCAGATTCGGCTTCATAAATGTTTAATTGCATGCTGTGTCCGGCGAGCACCTGACGCTACCTAGCGCTGCCTGCCGCTGTACAGGCACTACCTGGCGCTAGAGCTTCATGAATAAGGCCCATAGATAAGAACACAGCACAGCTAAGCAGATAGGATAGGAATTTAGCAGTAGACAGGAGAAACAAAAAAATAACAAAAAGTGTCTGCAGCAGAATACACACAGCCAGCTACCAGAGAGTGGTATAGGAAAAGCTTTCTCACAATCTAGCATTTAGTTTTAGTACCACAATGCTTAATGTTTAATTAAATATTTCTTAACATAGCTGCACCCAACCACACCAGTATGGGTGTCATTTGCACTAGTTCAAGCAGAGGACACTGAAACTGGCGCCACAGAATATACAGCATGAAACACACTTGAACCTCTGTTTCACAATAATTTGTAGTATAATGTAATCTAATGTAGTATAGGCTGCATTTCCACCGACTGTCTGCCTTTGTTTTTTTTTATATTAACATTTCTCTCTTTTGTTTTTACATAACAAATGCCTACCACCACTGAATATACATCTCTCTGCTTCACACTCATTTGTGTCAATTCACCCTCAACTCATGTTGTTTGGTGCTTTTTTGTAAAAAGGGTCTCTTAATGTTTCTTGGTCTGCCTTCTATTCCATTAAAATAAAAAAAAGTAGGATTGCAAGGGGGGAGGCCTGTTAGACCTCTGAGAGTTCAAAAATTAGTCACAGGATGGGTAAGGACCAGAGAAGACCATCCGAGAGAGAAGGATGGGCCAACTTCAGAACGGTAACTGCCTAGTACCTATGTACAGTATATATATATATATATATATATATATATATATATATATATATTCATAAAAAAACAAAAATATAAAAAATAAAACATTTTAAAATAGAATTCTTTAAGGGGAAATAGCATAACAGCATACCTGCCTTGGTCCTCTGTCATCACCAACATGGACCTGGCTAGCTGTCGGCTTTTTACATTATTCCCAAGGAGAATAAGTAGGGAGGTAGTTAGAGTGTACCTGGACAGTGACTTTAAGGCATTGCACCTAACTCCTACGCAAAACTACATGGGACCAAAATGATGGGCACTTCCTAATAAGGGATGATGAAGAGGTCATAGGCTCACAAGATTTGCTATTGTGTAGATGAAGTGAGAGGATGGTTCCCACCAGAACCATGGCTTGATGACTATTAAAGAAGGCCAGGACCAGCACTAGAGTTGATAGCGGGGCAATTCCCTGTCTGCAGGGCAAACTGTTGTTTTGAGAGGTGTCTGATGGTGATTTTGTAATGAAAAACAAAGAGAAATACACATAAAAAAATACATAACAGAAAACAAAATGGCATTTAACCAAAGGCATCTGGCTGAAGTCATAACATTCTCAATTCCAGGGGAAATGAATGGCAGGGTTAAAGTTGATACTGCACTTATATACTTGCCACGCTGAGTGATCTGCACATGGATAAGTGAAATCGTTTGACTTGATGTAATCCATTTGCTAGCCAGAAATATGCTAGGATAGAATCTGAAAATATCACGTTTCCACTGCTGCACTACAGCAAGTGACTTACCCATCTTGCTCATCTGTATCTCTTGTTCAGCGTGTTAACCTACAGAGACAATGCACTGCCTCACTAGTCATTATTAACGCTGTCAAGAATCGGGTCAAACTTTGAGTCAGTTGTACTTTTCCTCCTGTTCTGGCAAAGGAAGAGCTGTCACAATGTATATACGTACTCTGAAACTTTTGAGCATGTCTGGTAGAGCCGAGTTTGTCAAAATTGCGGATTCATTTGGTCCTTGAGAACATTCCAAGGGAAACATCTATATCCTGAGCACAAGCCAAGTTTTAGGAAGGAAAAAACATTTGTCAGGGCTGAAGAACTAAAGATTTGTCAAATATGTATGTGTATTAGAGCACATTATATGAGACATCTCTATTCTCTATACTGTAGGAGAAGCTACCTCCTGTGAGGCAAAAAGCATTGTCAATGCTTTCAAAAAATGGATCTTGAAAACATCCATACTCAAAGGGAACAGGGACATGATGATTTTTCTGCCACTATAACCAGGGTTTGTAAGCTGGCTTTGTCATGCTTGGTGGCTCTTCCAAACCAGGTGTTGAAGAAGAAGAGTTGATGGAACTAAAACTTTGCTTGCTGAATTTTCTTCAGTACTACATTGATGGCATTGCCCCACCTGAGGTTCTAAAAGATAGATGACACACTTGCAATCTTCAGGGACTTTAGGAACTGATTCCGCATGAAAAGAAATCCTCAATCAAATGCAGCAGAGAGACCATAACTTTTCTACCATTTTGAGCAGTCTTTATAACCTGACTTTGAAACAATTGATGGCTCCTTCAATCCAGCCAGTGAATGAGAACCATATGGCGATTTACAAAGCAGGGTACTCCAAGGCGGCAGCAGCTCTGTTAGTACATGTATATCCCTGGAAGCCCAACTTTTGGAAGCAGCATGATCCAGGTCACTCAAGGTGCCACACAGGCTCCATCGTCTGGTGGGCACAACAGCTGATTGGAGGGCGGGTAATTTAGAATCTAGCATCTAGCTGGCTGCTGACCATATAGCTCCACATGTGCACTGTTCCTGTAAAGCTAGCCTGTTCTACCTTGATGTTCAAGTCTTTGTCTGACCATGTCTGCTGTCATATTTTTGTTTCTGATCTTGCCGCATCTGACCACATCTTGTGCGAAGCCCTGTTGCAGACCTTGCCTTATCTGACCACATCTGCTGCCAAATCTTGTTGCTGACCCTGCCACATGTTGTTCCAAGCTCTGTTGCTAAGCCTCCCCATCTGACCATGACTTGTGCAAAGTTGCTGATCCTGCCAGGTCTGACCATGTCTCGTGCCTAGCCCCGTTGCTGACTCTGCCACATCTGACCAGACATGCTGCCAAGCACTGATCCCAATCCTACCATGTTTGATCATTTTTTGTGCCAAGCCCTGTTTCTGAACCTGTCATGTCGGACATGTCTGCTAGTAAGGCCTGTTGCCAACCTTGCCCCATCTGACCACATCCAGTGCCAAGCCTGTCAACCCTACTACATCTGACTAAAGCTGACCAGCTTTTGAGTTTGGATCACCTGTACCAACCTGCATTGGTCACCATCGCAGGTAGACCACAACCCTGGTCTGGTGGCAAGTCCAGGCTCTGACTATCACTCATTTTAACAACTGCAGCCAGAGGTACATGACCATGATCAAAGTGCATCATGGCTCCTGGCTTCCTAAGGCTTGTCAATCCTATATGTTGTTGTTCTAAGGCATTAGATGAACCCCCCATGCTCTAAAAATGAAAATGACTCCTCTGATCTCCCTGATACTTTTCTGATATGGCTGGAGCAGACACGGAAGCTGTGAGAGGAAGGAAAAGGTCAGCCATCCAATCCCTAGAACAGTAAAGCTGTGGCTGCTGCTTGGATTAGGTGACTGACTTGCCACTCAAGGTCCAGTCATGTCTGGTGTGGACTACAAGCGCCACCCTCTCTCTGCAATTGGGTAAGTATTTTTTTGTTATTAATGTCCAAAATAGGCTTACGAAAGGGTGGGAGGAGCAGGGGTTGCTTAATACTGTAGACTGGAGGTTCTCTTTAAGTATTGAGTTTCCTTTGAAATGTGTACTCACTGAAACCCCCAAGCTAGTTCCCAGTGGTGTAACTACATGTGACGGGACCCTGGTGCGAACATTAAATGAGGCCCTTTCATGGCTCATATGGCTCAAGTTTTTTCTGTGTTTTTTAACTTAATTGGATACAGCTAGACAACTAAAGACTGAAACAACAGAGATATATGATGCTTCCTTTTTCTAAATGGTGCCACATGAGCACAAATATGATAAATAAGGAGGGGAGAAAGAAATATGGGGCCTCACTAACCCTCTGGGCCGCAGTGCAGCTGCCCCCTCTGCACCCTCTCAAGTTACGCCCCTGCTAATTCCCCTTTAACTCACCAAGCTGTCTGCACATTGCGGTCTGGCGCGCAGCTCTGATCCCTCTTCGCTTTTTATTTTATCCGCTATTTCGAGCAGCGCACCAGAATTTAATTAGAATGATTTGCATTTGCATTAATTCTTAGATTGTTTGCTTTGTTGTGGTTTTTATTAGAGTCAAATAAAAGAATAAAGCAGGCTTTTTCATTCACGCCTCTTCCAGGGTAAATTACAAATTATTGGTGGCGTGCTCGGTCTGCAGGTATAATAATACCATGTGCCGCAGGAAATAATGTTTTTCCTCAAATACTGCAAGGATCTGAATGTGACTTAAAGGACACCTATCTAGAAAATGAGGCAAAATTCACAGAATAACATTCACTGCCCAGATAGTGATAGCTAGCATTATACGAAATGTTTTGTTCACTGGCATGACTTAGAGGAGATCTATCACAAAAATGGTCTAACATTAAAAATCCATATAACCATGCTAGATAGCAAGAGCAGGGGGTTACCTATACACTGAGCGTAAAAAATCTTGCCAAGTCTGCTGTCTTCTTTTTCTGGGGGAAAGAAATGCCAAGAGTGACAGGTTTTTAGAATGCACTATTTTTTAGGGACCTCTGCTACCAAAAATCTTTTTCACTTTAAAAACACCTTGCTTGGCTAAAGTAAACTGCTGCTTTTATTTAAAGGTACATTGCTTCATTACAGCAGGGGGCATTCCAATTAGAGGCCGATTCATTAATAGCGCCAGGTAGCGACAGATGAGCGCCAGTAGCGTGATCTTCACAGCGCCCGCTAGTATTCGCTGTGCTTGGCCGTTGTTCGCTTGTTGACAGCGACTCAGTCGGTGTGCGGTAATGTTGAATACGGGGTTAGGAGTCGCTGTTTCACAGGTTCCGTGCTGTATGGGTGCGCCTGACAGCGAATGGCCAGAGCGAACGGCTCCCAGCATATTCATTAACAAATCACGCTCAAAAAATTCTCGCGCTGTGAAATGCTTGTTTAAACCGCAGAGCGCTGGCGGCGATAGCTTAAAAGTAGTTTTTAACCCCCAAACAACCATATTTTTTTATTATAAAATTAAACAAGTTTTTCTAAACATTTTGTAACATGAATACATTAATATCAGACCTGTAATATCAATTCTGCACAAATTTATTTTTATTTTTTTTTTAACATAAAAAAAAACTAACATTGCCGAAGTAGTCACAGAATTTTTGACATTTAAAAAAAAAAAAAAAAAAAAAACATTCATATCAATGAATTATGAATATTTAAAGATTGCTCCATTGAAATGCATTGGAGAGCGCCAGGTAGCGAGAGGTCATACCTGGCGCTGTGATGGGATTAGCAGCGGCGCTGTTCGTTGCAGTCCGCTACATGATGAATCCCGCGCTAGCTGACGCTCTCGCCGGCGCTAGCCTCATTTAGCGTGATAAATGCGTGATTGTGTCTGCCGCCTGGTGTTCTGGAGTCGGTAGCCGCCGATAGCTGGCGCTACCTGGCGCTAGTGAGACACTACCTGGCGCTATCGCTTGATGAATAAGGGCCTTAGTCACCTTGCTGTGCTGACAGTGTAGCGTAGTATGTAAGCCCATCCCCATAAACTGGATTGGCCACTGGCAGTCATATAGGGCACCAGACAGCAAGGAAATGTGGAAGCAGGTCCTGGGCACCCTGTTGCTGCCAGCAGCAGGGCATCCCAAATCCCAATATACGAAATTGGGTATAACAATAGTGGCTATGATAATAATAATAATAATAATAATAATAATAATAAAAACAAAGTCATTTTTTACTGGAGGTCCAGTTTAAAGGGATTTTTTTTTTATTTCAAATTTTGACAAAATTCCCTTCTGTTAAATGGAGCTAAATTGCACTTTTCTGGTTTACATTTAAAGGAAATTTAAAATAACAAACCATCCATGCATATAACATTTTTTTTAAATGCCTTTAGAGTCTCTGAAACCAAAAAGAAACTTAGCCATGGCATGTACGGTCAAAGCAATTAATCATCCATCCCCATGTCCATACCACCAAACCCAATATATATATATATATATATTATATATATAGGATGGCAGATGCAAAAGTGATAAAAGGTACATCCATTGTCCAATCCATTTTCAGCTGATGGCTGAGCTGTGTAGAATGACAGTAGTTTTCAAAGAGCAGGAGGTTCCAACCCAGCTTTGCTTTGAGCCAGAGAGCCAAAGCGCTCTGATCCCAAGACCCTGTGAGAGACGGGGAGGCCGATTCATTAATAGCGGCAGGTAGTGACAGTTGAGCGACTGTAGCAGTATTTTCACAGCGCCCGCTAGTAGTCGCTGTGCTTGGCCATTGTTCGGTTGTTGATAGCGACTGAGTCGGTGTGCAGTAATGTTGAATACAGGGTGACGAGTCGCTATTTGACAGGTTCCGCGATGTATGGGAGCGCATGATAGCGACTGGTCAGAGCGACCGGCTCCCACCACATTCATCAAAAAATCACGCTCAAAAAATTCAAGCGCTGTGAAATGCATGTTTAAACCCCAGAGCGCTGGCGGCGATGTGTTAAAAGTAGCTTTTTAACCCCCAACCATATTTTTGGAAACCAAAAAAAAAAAAAATTTTGAAAGAATTTAGTAATATGAATACAATAATATCAGACCTGTAATATCAATTCTGCACAATTCTGCAGTCCTAACTCTAGCCCCATGGCTTGCACTTGCCACAGAGGCACTTTGGCGTAGTGGTGCAGCTTAAGCATACTTCTGCAGATGTGTGTGACCGAGTCCTCTGTTTTTAACCAAGTTTAGAGACAGATTATAGGCTGGCCTGCAAGCTGACAGGGTTGAGTGCTGTGGCTCCTTTAAGACTTGGGAAATTATTTAAACTATTCCTCTGTGAGGAGACCTGTTGATGGCTCCCGAGGAGAGGATTGGGGAACACTGTACATTTGGTTTGTATTATGCCACTGTACCAAAACCCCTAGTTTAAGAGGTTTAAGCTATACATGTGGATGACACTAATAAAGGTTTAGGGCAGAGCTTTGGCCGGTCTGTGTCTACAGTATATTCATTGGCACTTATGTTTGAGCTGAATACCTAGTTCTGGCACCGTTCTGTTCCTTGTTGTGTATATGCACAAACTGACAGGTACACTTTCAAATTGCTTCTCACTGTTACAATGATTTACATAACTTAACGTGGGACATGAAGGATGTGAGTGACAGAAATTGGTTTTAAAGTTTCTTTAATGTCGCTTCCTCCGAGAGTTCCACTTAATGGTTTATAAGTTGTCGTGACTTTGGAAATCACTTCAGGGCAGATTATTTGCTGCTAGTGAGTCCCTAATGGCAGCGTCATATTGCATCACCCTGTGAGATTGTTATCATTTTAGGAGGAATCATCTTGTTTGGGTCCAATATAAAAGGAATGATATAGAGAATGAGGTTTTAATTGTGCATATTGTTAATCAAGAGATGGCATGGCGGACAGAGGTGTTTCTTGTAGGAGCAGCACCTGTTAGGTGATTGTGGGTGCTGCACCTAGGGGAGGGTGGTATCTACCATCACAGTTATGGTTCAATGGTGGTACACCCAATCTTGACCCATTAATTTACTGCTGAAAACTTTCTCCTAAAGAGGTAGTAAAATAAACTGGCCAGACATCCCACTTTCAGTGGGACACTTCCACTTTTTATTTTGTCCCCCAAAACCTCTTTGAACGCTTAAATGTGCCACTTGCTGCTAATGCTGACATTAGTGTAAAGACTGTCCCACTGAATCCAGGCCGTCTTCTCAATTTACAACTGGAGCCCTACTCCAACTCCTTAGCTGAATGACAATAGTGAAAACCCATTGGTTGGGCTTTAGGTCAATCACCGACATCCTTTACAGACCAGATATATCCAAGTTTTGGTTCAAGGGTATGTCTGGGAGCGAAGCTTCTATTATATATTTGAGTCCCCCCAAAAATGGTCAGTTTTAGAAAAGTCAAGTCTTGGGTGTATACGGCATTTATACGACCATTCCAGTAAATTGTGTGTGCTAACAGCGTTGAAATATAGAATAGCTGTGCCTCACTGTGCCTCTATATCATATTTAATAATTTGCAGCAAAGCTCACTCATCCCACTAACTAAAAAAGTAAAAGAAAAAAATGTGTGCATTTCTGTTTATATGTTGGTGTGTGAATATTTTCATTCTTCTAGTTACAGGTAAATAAAATATGGCATGTTAATAATGTATAGTTTTTTTTTTCCTTTTTATTAAAAAAAGGAAAAGATCTGCGCACTGTAAAACAAGATGATAACCTGAATGAATGAGTGAGTGAATGAATTTAGGTTAAAATCCCAGTATAGTGCAGATCTCATAATATGCTTCATAACCTTCCTATTGCGTTCTATGAAATTGAGCCTCACTGTGCCAGCCAAAAGTTAGTAGTAAATATGAAATATGAAAGTTTGAGAACACCCTGGAAAGAATAACTAACTGAATAATACTTTGTCTACTGTGCATGATATGCCTGTCTATGCCAACTTATGCCGGACCGGAGTAGCCTGTTACAGCTTTAGTAATTCAGGGCCTAAATTGGGAGTTATAATCCTTTAGGTTAGCTGCCCCCCCCCCCCCCCCCGATGGAACTGTTTTGTATGTATAGGCTTTGATAATCTTCTTCTTTAATTACTTATTAAATCTGTGTTTAATCTTGCAGAGGACAAGCTGTGGTTACATCCTTTGTACAGTCCTGTTGTCCGTCGCCGTCCTGTTGGCAGTCACCGTCACTGGAGCAGTTCTGTTCATGAACCATTACCACGCTCCTTCCACTGAGCCGCCACCAGTCATCACCACCAACATGGAGGACCCAAATGCCCTGGTGACCATTGAAAGGGCAGACAGCTCCCACATCAATATATTCATCGACCCCAACTGTCCAGACCCAGTTCCCCGCCTGGAAGGCTTTCAATCTTCTCTTCTATCTGCCCTGGCCGACCATGACTCGGAATTGAAAGTGGCTGTGGGAAAAGAGAGGGCTTTGCTGGCGGGATTGGCCGACCAAATGGCTCAGATGACTTCACAGGTATCCAGACAACGCGCAGACTGGGAGAGCCTGAGAAAGGGTCAGAATGGACTGGTAACAGAGCTGGGAGCACTGCAGAGCGAGCAGGGCAGGCTTATACAGGTAAACTAGATTATTTTATTAAGGAATGCTTTAATAAGGTTTAACTCAAATGGCATACATAGAGTCTTTTGTGTTCAGAGGAAATTACTCTTACTGTTTCGTAGCAACCACCTTTTAACCCATGTGCCATAGAAAACAAAATAAATATATGATTGACTGCTGTAGGCAACAAGAGTACTTGTTCTTTGGAACTCTACACGCATGAAGCCTATGTCTCTTTTAAGAGGATAAATCCCAAATGTATATAAGCCGTTTAGAGGACTGCATAGCATGCTCATGGACCTAACTGTCATATTCTTAAAGTTAAACTAAATTTTACATTCAAAATTGGCCTAAATGTAACTATACATACATGAAAAATTAAAAATAAAAAAGCTTCTATACTACTTACCCAGCACTCTCACAGCAGCAGATTTTCTCCTGGAAAATTTCATTCTGTGATTAATTTCTTTCAGGGATGAGGGAGGTTGTTCTATTACACCAGGCGGAGATAGCCAGGATGGGTTTCTCTACTGTATGCTCCAGAGCTATATCTAATCCCGTAGAGCCAGGGCACATTTATTGAAAGATGATACATTTAGCTTAGGAGACATTTATGTTTGAAGGGGGGTATTCACTTGGTAAAAGGGTCTCTTATGGATTGAGGGGGGTATTTACGGAATTGAGTATTCACTGAATTGAGGGGGTCTTGATTCCCATGAAGTAGAGACACATTTATTGAGAGATTAAACACTCATTTAGGATTTATGTTAAAAGGGGTAATCATTTGGTAGAAATTGAGGGGGTACTTACTGGATGGAATGAGAACTATAGTCAGGATAGATTTATCCAAATCAACCACTCACATGTATACGTGTATAAATTCCAGGGCTGCCCCTAGTCCCATGAAGTACTGTAGGGGCACACATATTAATTTATGTTGGGATTAAATCATATTATCTTTTGGTAAAGGGCATCTTATGGATTTAGGGAGTATTTATTTTGATTAAAGCAGACCTCCAGTCTGATAACCAACCAGGGTTGCTGCATCCTCAACCCTCCCAAGCTGCTTTATTTGGGATGCATTAAGCCCCATAGGAAAAAGGCATAATTGTCACCTGGTATAACCCATCTTGTGTTCCAGTTCCATGAGCAAGTTCCACGTGACTACGATTGCCACCCATCTTATACCACATTTTTGAATTTCACTATGGGAAGGCTGAGGGCTCATTATAAATTAGTATACATACAGTATTTGGGCTAAAAAGTCATGTATAAAATGAGAGTGTTTTCATTGAGCACAGAGGTCTGTTTTGGAGAAAGAAGTATTGATGTGTGTCTGAGAAACCTTTTATGGACTAGAGATTCCCCCTGGGGGTGAGGACTCTCATGGATTGGGGAGACATTTATTTGGCTTTGATTCGCTGTTCTCATGGGTTGACAGCATACTTTTTTTTAAAATGGGGTTACAGGGTTGTTTATTTGGACCAGGAGGTATTTTATAGATTGGCAAGTATTTCTTCACACTGGGAAGGTAAATCTCATCTCATGAATAGAGGGCTAATTTATCAAAAATAAAATCACATTAATTGTATATCCTAAAATCTACAATGTTGTAGGATCTTAAGGTAATGGTAATGGTGGATGGAAATCGAAGTTAGAATTCCTATTTATATCAAGAGATATATAGGTGTTACTAGGTATAATAATATGCATATAGGCAGGACTGTTCCAGGTATATGTGGGCCCTTGGGCAATAAAGTCTTAGTAGTCCCCTTTGCAGGCTGATTTCCAGCTAACCCTCAGAACCCGAAAATGTATATAGAGTGAATGTGAACAGCAACTCAACCCCCCAAAATAATTGTAGGAATGAGAGCAGCTCCCAAAATATTAATAGTAAGAGTGTTGGCATATGTTTCCCAGCACTCAAAATCAACAATCAAAGTCAGTGCAGGATTATGAGGGGGGCTCAAGGGGTGCACTTCCCGGGGCCTCCACTTCTTGCCCTCCACCAACCTTGGGTTATGGTTCTGGTACAGGAAACTTTCAGTCCTTGGTCCGATGGGCCGCAGGGCCAGCAACAAAGATATTGGCGGCAGCCCCCTCCCCCCCCCCCCCGTGCCTGGGCAAGCCTTTATATTTTTTATTTTTTTTGCAAACCTGCGGCCAAAGCCACCACATGGCAGGACAGAGAGGCTAGAGGAGCAAAGCCGGTGTCAGCAACGCTACAGTGATGAGTGGGTGCAGAGCTGTCAATTGGTGGCCACTACACTGCACATAAGCCACCAGGCACAGCCACTTGCAAGGAACTGTTTTCTGCTGGACCAGCTGGGTGACTACTGTGATAGGAGCCATGGCAACCTGCGGCTGTAGCATTCGCAGTAATGTTAATATGAACAGAACGCTCATAGGAGAAACAGGTAACTATAAGTGGAAAACTGTGCAGTAGATGAAAGCAAGAGGACAAATAACACCTCAAATGTGCAGTAGTATCTAATTCAAGGAAGTCTGACTGGGGCAAGGAGGCAATATTGGCCAGACTCATAAGCTAAATGTTCACATAAGATTTAGAGATGAGCTTTAAAGGCTTTAAAGGGCCACAAATCCTTTTGATTAGAGTTTAGTATTTTGGTAAACTTCAAAGAATATCAGCAGTAGAGACAACATCGGGGATAAAAGTACATAATCAAATGAGATAAAGTTTGCCTGAGGCAAGGAGGCTGTATCCATGTTGCCCATGGTCACTAGTCAGACCTTAAAGAAAAATGTCCACCTCAGATTTAAAGATTTAAATTATGTAAAAGTAATCGAAGGATGGGCATTTAGGGTTTAGGCTATTTGTGGCCCCACCATTATTTAAATGTGGAAGCAGCAGTGACCAGTCCTAACCTAAAGTATCCTGCACAGCATTTATTTTATTTTACTTTTTGCAATTTTAATGTACTGAGACAGTGATACATAAAACGGAGTATGTGCAGAGCTCTCTTTCTGTTCCATGCATAATCAGGTGAAGGATGGCATGAAACATGAAGAGTAATATCTTTTGGAGCACAGGACGCCCTGGCGCTCATTCACTCATCACACATGGCAGCGCTGGCACCACGTGCACACAAACACACGATGGCCAACAACTATCTGGCATATGGATCTGGTACACGCTGCACAGCAAGCGCCAGATTCTCTCTCGCTCATACAGTTTGCTTAGGAATAGAAAATCCAGACCCAAAAATGCTTTGCTTGAAGCTTTTTCAATTAAATTTGCTGGCAGGTGTCAAAAGAGAACGCAGTGGCTTGCATGAACCTTCAAAGCCACAGGACCAAGACGAGGTCCTGGCAGAGTTATTACCGCATACATCACTGGTTAGCAAGGTTACCTCTACAGCTGTGGCTGAGCATTGTTATTCCAGGACAAACCTGTAAAGATCTATTGTCAGAGATGGGAATGCTCCAGATTTGGGCTGGACTTACATGCTACTTCTCTATTATCTGACTAACCAACTGGCTTTCAGTGAGGTGTCTGAGGCTCCAATAGATTTAGGGGGTAATTCATTACAAGGTGTAAATGTAAGGCTCACTGGTTCGTAAGTCCAGTTCAGTGAATATTGCCCAATTTCCGCCGCTAGCTTCGCCTATAGACAACCCCCTGTTTGCTGGGACGCAAGCAGCCCACCCCCCTAGGAATTCATAGCTCAAACAATATTCCCTGAGTGATGGACTTGCAGGTAGGTGAGTGATCAGGGGCGTTACATGGAATATCAGATGTAGCAGAGGTGATACATGGGTGATCAGTCCGTTCTGGCGTCAAAGCAGAGCTTTATAACAGAAGCAGAATCAGATGGCAAGCTGGAGGTCATACACGAGTGCAATACCAGAGGACTAGGCTGAGGCGAGGTCAAGGATTTTGAGGTCACAGGTTTAGAAACTTGACTTCAGGCAAAGGTAAGTTCAAGGATAAATCCGGGGATTTTACAAAAGTAATTGCACTGGAAGAAAAATATACTCTGCATATGCTGTCCTTTCTAGTTTCAACCGTGGTCAATGTGTTTAAACTCCACCAGCTCTGTCAGATTCAATAGTGCCATAATATTTTACTAGGGAAGATTAGTCCCAGGTGATTGGATGAAAAGTTTTAGAGTGAATCTGGTTGGCTATACAAAGGGAGCTCTGGGGGTTTAAATAGCAAATGGGAGTCCTTGGTGGTTTTGTGGTGGGTACTGTCATTATGCTAAAGAAGGGGCCAGAAACAACAGTAGGAGACCACTTGGTCCATCTAGCCTGCCCTTATGTGTGTATGCTTTATCTCAGGATAGATGTCTGCTTTGGAATACTGTACTTATCCCAGGCATGTTTACATTATTTTAATTTCCTTACTGTAGATTTTCTAGAACTACAGAACTACCTATGCTAAAATTTGCTATAAATTCTTTTTACCCCCTGGCCTGTCACAAACCTAACAGGATTCTGTTTGATCTTCTGCTAGCTGCTTTCCGAGAGCCAGAGCCATGTGGCCCAGCTTGTGAACTCAGTCAGCGAGGTGCTGGACACGCTACAGAGAGAGCATGGCCGATTACGCGGGAAAGGAGATCTCCTACGAGCACCCTCTAAAAGCACCAAGTCACGTGGTTGCACCAATGGTAAGCTCTAAATATCTAAATAATATTAATCGTTGTAGAATGGCATTGCACAAGTGCGACGTCTATGCACACTGTAATGTGCTCCAGAATATAACAGCACTATTAAAAAATCAGTAAAAAAATAAAGCACGACCTGTATCATTTATTGGGCTACTGTGTTTAAAAGAAAAATGGAAATATTTATTTAAAGTGGACCACCCCTGATCGACCTGGGAATCTATAAGATTCCCGGGCCGATCAGCTCCCTCCCCGCGGGGCATCCGAAATCGGGATGCCCCGCTGTGTGAAACCCCCCAGAAAGCCCCTAAAAACTTACCTTATCGGCGACGGACAAGCGACGGATAAGCCGCCGCCGCCTCCCACGCGTCCCTCTAGCAGGGCGCGCACCCGCGCCAGCCGTTTGTGAATGAGAGGCGGCGGCTTATCCGTTGCCGATAAGGTAATATTTTAGGGGCTTTCTGGGGGGTTTCACACAGCGGGCACCCGCTTGGGGAAGTGGACCAACACCCAGGATAGTGAAAATCCTGGGTGTTGGTCCACTTTAATAGAAGGCCTGCAGTGGTTTGTGATCATTTTAAATTACATTTTCCAAAAAGTTTACAATCAATATTATACATACGGAATATTCTGTTTCATTAGATGTTTAGAAACTATGTATAAAAATGTAAAGCATGTTCACAGCCAAATAGAGTAACCAGGAAAGGGTCCTGGTCCACAAGGAGGTTAACTAACCTAATCCACCTCCTCAGGCCATTAGTAAGCCCTGCATTAAATAGATACTCACCCTGGAAACGATCATTGACAGGGACCTAAAATCATTTACTTATACTTTAGATTCATTTTATTATAAAGCTCCCAGGGTGGCAGAGACCCCTGAGGCAATGTTAATATACCTTTTAGATACATTTTCTTAGGGTTAACATGTGTTTTGTGCTGCAGGGGCACATGGATTGATTGATGAGTGTTGCTTTCAACAAGGACTCTCCTATGAACTAAGGAGTATTCTTTTTAAATGAGGCTCTTATGGATTGAGGGGTATTCCTTTTGGATGAGTGATGGCTGGGAGGTCTCTAAAAGAATGAGGATTCATTCACTTGGCCTAGAGATCTCTTGCAACTCTAAATGCCTACAGGGGTCTTTTATGAGTTCAAGAGCAGTGAATCTTACTAGGAGTTCTCTTATAAATTGAGATGGTCATTGGACCAGAAGGTCCAAAGATGGTAAGAGTATTTGACTACAGGGGTCTAACATGGACTTAGAAGAAGCTGGGTCCCTTATGATTAATGGGACATTCATTCAGAGGAGAACTCTTTGTGGACTGAGGAAGCATTGCTCATATATTCAAAAGGGTATTCATTTCATTAGGTGATCCCTTATGGATTAATGCCCTTATTCATCAAGCGATAGCGCCAGGTAGTGTCTGACGAGCGCCAGGTCCCGCCAGCTAACGGCGGCTACCGACTCAAGTACGCCTGGCGTCGGCCACAATGACGCATTTATCAAGCTAAATGAGGCTAGCGCCGGCGAGAGCGACAGCTACCGCGGGATTCATCATGTAGCCGACTGCAACGAACAGCGCCGCTGCTAATCCCATCACAGCGCCAGGTCTGACCTGTCGCTCCCTGGCGATGTCCAATGCATTTCAATGGAGCAATCTTTAATTAATCATAATTAATTGCTATTAATGTTTTTTTTTTTTTTTTTTTTTAATGTCAAAAATTCTGTGACCACTTCTGCAATGTTAGGTTTTTTTTTTAAGGTAAAAATAAAAAAAAAAAGATTTTGTGCAGAATTGATATTACAGGTCTGATATTAATGTATTCATATTACAAAATGTTTATAAAAACTTGTATAATTTTTCAAACAAAAAATAGGTTGTTTGGGGGTTAAAAACGATTTTAAATCCATCGCCGCCAGCGCTCTGGGGTTTAAACAAGGAATTCACAGCGCGAAAAAATTCGGAGCGTCATTTGTTAATGAATCGGCAGCAAGCCGTTCGCTCTGGCCATTCGTTGTCAGGCGCACCCATACAACGCTGAACCTGTGAAACAGCGACCCCCCAGCCCGTATTCAACATTACCGCACACCGACTGAGTCGCTGTCAACAAGCAAACCCCGGCCAAGCACAGCGAATACTAGCTGGCGCTGAGAAAATCACGCTACTGGCGCTCATCTGTCGCTACCTGGCGCTATTAATGAATCGGCCTCCCCGTGTGTCTATATGACTGGAGGGGCTTTTTATGGATTCATTTGACTAGGAGGTCTCTCACTGACTAAGATTTTTTTTCATACTCTTGCCCTCTGGCCAGAGGTACCTGGCTCTCTCGACCAGAACCTCTAAGTACAAAAATAGCTTTTATCCACTAGCCGTTAAGGCGCTAAATAACCACCACTGATTTACCTGCCACGAACTTCCTGTCTCTACCGTGTCAATAGTTACCAACAACATCATGTGTACATATGATAATATGTTAACATGTATAATATGTAAAAATGTTTAATTTGTATATTAATTTTC
Source organism: Gastrophryne carolinensis (assembly GCA_027917425.1). Taxonomy (NCBI): domain Eukaryota; kingdom Metazoa; phylum Chordata; class Amphibia; order Anura; family Microhylidae; genus Gastrophryne; species Gastrophryne carolinensis. Next base: position 200,611,619 of record CM051235.1, read on the forward strand.
TTTTATATTTAATGTTTATAGCTCTAAAGGGGTACCTCCCTTCCAAAAAGCATTCCTTGTATGTATCCTGTACTTACTTGGCGGTCAATAAAATATTCGTATTCAAAACTAGAATATCTCTTAAAGTGGACCATCACCCTCGGGTGATCGGGGCCAATCACCTCCCTCCCCGCGGGACAACCCCCCCAAAACCCCCAAACCCCCTTACCTTAGCCGCCACCGCCTCCCTCGCGCCCCTCTAGGCGTGCGCGCGCCCGCGCCGGCCGTCTGTGAATGGCCGGCGCGGGCGCGCGCGCGTCAAGAGGGACGCGCGGGAGGCGGCGGCGGAGGAGCCGCTTGTCCGCGGCTGTCAAATCCCTTGTCCGTCGGCGCTGGGAGCGGGGAGAGGTGAGTTTTTAGGGTGATCGGGGGGGTTTCACACAGCGGGGCACCCCGATCGGGGGTGCCCCACCGAAGTGGACCAAGACCCAGGATAGTCAAAATCCTGGGTGTTGGTCCACTTTAAAATGTATTCATTGAAATGCATGGGGCATCTCATATTGCTTACAATGGAACATATTGGCATAAAACTAACTTCCAGAGGGAGGGTAGTTGTGTTGAGCCCACCTGAGCTTATGGTCCTGAACACCGCCTCTGTACCCCCTGTTTCTATTCCATTGCTCGAGTGAAGTTTAACCAGGGAGATGACTGGCTTAATGGGACCTAGGGGGTGACTGCCATCTTCAGTCTCCATAAGTCAATAGCCTTTTACACGTATAGACAGAAAAAAACAAAACATTTTTCCAGTAAATGTTGCAGGGAGAGGAACAAATCTCAATGGCAGCTAAATAGAATTGGTGCATACAGCATAATGTGCTCCTCCAATTTGTCACTCACACTAGCCAACAATTGAAAGCCCAGTGGACACAATCAGGCTTACACTGTGGGAGGCACCTTTAGAGTCAAATTATAAAATGTTTCTGCAATGAAAAAGCTGAAAATGTAATAGAATATTCTTTCTCAGAATTGTAAGCCGTGAAAGTGGAACTTAAGGAAAGAGGGGTGAGGTCCTTTATTTCATGACTGACTGACAATGTGACATAACTTATCACACTTGCTAGCTTTTGTGTTTCATATGAAAGAGTGGGGCCCATTGGTGTAACTATGACTAAGCAGACAATATAGCTGCTACAGAGCACATGTTATTACTTTGTATAAAAATCCAATGACCATGGCCAGTCTTTGGGGTGTGCAATCTACACTACTTTATAGGTATACTGCTCTCTATCTAAGGGAGCAAAACTAGAAACCATGCAGGTGCATACCCCCTAATGCCCCAGGATTCTGCAGGATTGTCCCACGCGCCATTGTGGCCAATAATAGCCAAGAGAAGTCCTGCTCACCAGCTTGGAGTCCTGTCTGTACTGCCCTGATGGCAGCCCCTGTTGGGCACCATTTAACATAGGGCATCACTTAAACTAAGGGCAACCGCCCATTCTGGAGCATAAGTCCTCAATCCTTTTAGAATTACATTTGATGATCCTAGAACTCTCTACTTGGGGGTACTTCAGAGAACTGTTTGAGGAAGCGCTTTACCAGTTCTGTTCTCCAAACAGATGAATTCTCAAGCTCAGTTAGGCCCACCTTACATTTTTCTCCCATTCCACACATTATGAAATCTTAGAATTCTTTATCCTACTCTCCCAAAGGGTTGTAATACCCTTTGGCTACATACCACTATGTTAGCCATTTATAGCAGCAACAATTCGGACACCTTAAAGCAGGTCCCCAGTCGGAAAAAAATAAAGTTTTCTTGATTTGCATCCCTAAAGCCCCCCTTTGACTATGCTCCAAAGATAACATGGAAGCAGCCATCTTGGATCACACCTAAGAGCCCTGCTTACACATGAGCATGAGTGAGCGGGCGGAGGAGAGCCCTTGCTAGCACTGCAGACATACAGCAGCTGAGCTAGGGACTTTCTTATGTTCATCACAACCAGCCACAGAGAGATTTTATCTTGTTCCACACAGAATGTTAAAAGGGGATAAAATACTTCTCTAGCTGGCTGCATTGATGTAAAGATTAGCATGGCTGCAAAGAGCCTGTGTGATATTGTTTCTCCACTCATAGTAGACTGTCAGCAGCTTGTGATTTTGCTATAAGCAGCCCACACCAAATTGAGAGGGGTTTGCTACAGAAAAGAGATCAGCACGTCTGTCATGTTACACACCCTCACACCCTGAATCAACATCTACTGGAGGTGATGAATGTAACTATGTATCAATGAAAGGCAATGGTTGCCGCAGAGCATTGCAACAGTTAATTACAATGTTTTAGAACTTTCTGAGCAGTGATGAGTCATTACAGTGGATGGTCTTTACTTCTGGCTACAGCTAAACATTATTTTAATGGGATTAAGTGTAGTTTGACTGTGGGACTGGGTTTTCAGGAGCAGGGCTGTCAGATTTGTGGCAAGAAGTTCATGGAGCATAGAATCCATGAAGTTCAGGAGCATAGAATCTGCCTATTATTCCTCAACATCTGCATGGAGTTAAGCACTCTCAAATTGCTTACATCAGTGAATGTGACTAAACTTTTATTTTGGGACTAGAGGCATTTTTTAGGATCCAATTATACTGTCCAAATATCAATAGAATACAATACTCTTGGTCAGCCCAAGAAACGTTGAGGCCCATCTACACATTCTATGCTGCAATTCTTTTTTTCCTCTTTCACACAGATAATAGTCACCCATGCTACAACTAAACTATTGTACGTCCACCAGACCACATTTGCCACTGGGCAAATATAACTCAGATAATAGTGCTCTAACAGTGCTCTTCTTACTTTTGCTACTAGATAAGACTACTACAAAATTAATCATTTTGCAGAATAAAGTAGAACAGGCAAAAACTTAACCCCGCTATTAGTACTATTAGTCAGTAGTTAATATTATCTGACACCATCTAATACATTTATAAGAAAAAACAGCAGGTAACTGAATTTGACAATTAACCTTACACATTCTCTCACAGTCTCTAAATGTCATTCCTGTTTCTTGGGATAAGACCAACCAAAAGTCTTATATTCCTTGTCCAGCAGAAAAGCAAAAAACAACATGTCTGCACTATTCTGGTTCAATAAAACTTACCAGTCCCCAAGATCAAGAATCCCAGCCTCCTTGCTGACCAACAGCCTGACAGTGACTGGCTACTCCATTCTATGCAAAAATGGGGGATACCCCTCCTTTGAAGTGAAGAGAGCAAGTATGGCTAGTCCCTATGACTGGCTCTCCGGGAGACTTGTTCTCTGCATTCCACTAACATTTTCTGTTTATCTTTGTAGCTGTTCCTGAACAATTTGCAAAGCCATCTATGGCCAGTGACCTAACTACATGTGATAGGGCCCCAGTAAAAATATTAAATGGGGCACCTCCAGGGCTCATACAGTAACGTTTTCCTGTTATTTTAACTAAATTGGATACAACTAAAGGCTGAAGCAACAGAGACAAAGGATGCTTCCTTTATCTGTACATGGCCACCAGAGCACAACTCTAATAAATATGGTGGAGACACAATAATGTTAGGCCCCTGACCATAAGAAACTAAGAACAGTTACAAATACTGAACGCTTGATTGATTCTGAATGTTCTACTTTCTTCAGGTTGATAAGCATAGAATGTGCTGCTGCAAATAAACAAGTTAGCAAAACATCTAATGATCCTTTATGAGTATTCTTGAGTATTTCTGATCACCTGGAAATGGTTAGCTGCTCCAGATGATGCAAAAAGATTTGGGTGACACAGTAAACTGGCTGCTTATATAGGTAACACTGATGACATAGGGGTGGATGAAGCCAGTTAAAAAAGGAAGCCATTGTTGCCAGCAGGGCTTTCAGTAAGAGTTCCTGGAATATGAAGCCCTTCTTAACTGCCCCCTAAACATTTGCCACAATACCATGCCAGGTTCCTCTATGCTAGGGGTACTCAACCACTTCTTGTAAAGGTAGAGAGTGAGCTGGGAACGAGAAACAATGTTTTTGTGTACTTTGCAGTGCCACTTTCTGCCCGTGCAATACTTCACATTGCAATGGTGCTAGGTGCCAGGGGGCAGTCATGGCAGGGAGACTAAGCACTACATCACCGATCAAGTAAAGGGGGCTGTGCTGAGCACAGTAACACAGAAGCAACTGAGTGCAGAGCTATCAGGACAGGGGTCCAAAAATCTGGCGCCAAGGGGGGTCATTGGGGCCCCGGTCCGCCATTTGAGTATGACTGCTCTACGCGATTCTACACACCATTCCATAGCACCCTGCTGCCCCTAAACTATTGACAGCCTTGCATACCATCCAAGCATGGCTGACATTAGTGAGGGGGCACCCTAAACTGGGCACTATGCCTCTTGCTTCAATGCTAGAAGAAAATAATCACTGACCCTTCAAAAGATGTTCAAGGCAGCAATTGCAATCTTTTTAATGGTCAGTGATCCTCCACACTGTCCCTGGTGTCTGTGTATTCCAAGTGTGACATACACTCCGCTTCAACTCTTCATGACATTTGGGTTATTCTCCAGTAGAGGGCGAACTTCTGCAGAGATGAATGCAAAAAAAGGAGCTCCTCCCAGTCCATAAATACCCGGGACCTCCCACCAATTCCCCAGTTCCTTCTCTGCAGAAGGCGAGCAAGACGGAAGATGTAGACATCTCTTACTTGCAGGTAAGCCGGGCCCGCGCCCCGGCCCTTTTTTGTCCCTATTGCTGCCAGGACCCTTTCTAAATTGTCCCAATTTGAGCCTCCCAGCCTTGGCTGCGGGTCCTGGTGAGGGTAGGTAGCACCCTATGGGTGTGGAAGAGCCTTGCTCCACCGTGAGACCCCGTTACACGGGGTAGGCGGTTACTCGGGTTTGGTGATCCTGCTGTGGGATGCCCCGTCCCTTCATACCTATGGCCGGATTCTGGCTGGGGTTCCCACCTTCCGGGTCCCTTTCTTCCCTCCAGGGGGGGGGGGGGCCTGCCTGGCTGTTATACTCGGGTTATTTTTTGGTTATCTATGGAACTGTGTGTTGTGTGTGAGTGTTTCACTGTGTGTGATATGCTGACAGGATGTTTGGCTTCATTGGGGCCATAGACTTTACTGCCTGCCTGCTGGTGCTTCAATTAGCTTGGGGAGCTTCTCCCCCTCAGGCGGTGTTCGGGGAGGGGGCGGGGCCGGGCTCTCGGTGCGGCCGTGGTAGCCCCGCCCCCTCGTTTGGCGCGATGCTGCGGCCCAGTCCATGGCTGGGATCCGCGTTGCTGGGAGGGGGCGTGGCCTGGCGAGCGCGTGCTCTGCGCTGGCCCGCCCCCCTTTCTCTTCCTGCTTCTTTCCATGAGGCTCTTCACGGGGGCCATCTTGGTGCTGCTGGTGACTGCTCTGCGGGCTCCTGGTGGTAAGGGCCTGGTGGTCACTTCCTTAGCTTATGCGGGGGCCTTCTCCTGTGGAGGGCCCCTTGTTTTGCGAGGCATGTGTTAATATTTTTATATAGATTTATGTCTGGATCTATGATATGTGTATATATATATATATATATATATATATATATATATATTCGCTATATATATATATTTGTTGATGGTGGCTTATGATGCCTTGTTGTGCGCTACAGATTGCATCGCATATGTGCATGTTAAGGGGTTCCTCCTGGTCCTGGGGTCCCTAGCCTTTAAATTTATCACCTCAAATCCTCCCACTGGGACTCTTAAAGGGCATCCCGGGTTGCTTTTGCTTAAATTCCCTACGGTCTTGCGACTGACCACAAAAACCACCATATGGAGGCTCCACAGGATTCTGGGCTCGGGCTCCCTTTGGGACAATCCCGGCCATGTGTGGGTTGTGGGGCATCCCTTACGGGTGAGAATGTGCTTATCTGTATACCATGTGCACAAAAGGCCATATCGCGGCAGTCGGGTGCCCAGCCTTCTTGGTCGGCGCCCCCCGCTTCATCGCCTTCCCCTCCCCGCCTTATCCGTACCCCAAGTGACATTGGTGCCAGCGGGGAGTCGCATTCCGATGTTTGTGCTAGGTTGGCCAGCATCGAGAAATTTATGGTTAGCGCAGTGGGCAAGAAGGCCCAGGCTAGAAAGAGACATTTGTCGTCAGTCCAGGCGACTTGGGATATTGATGATGATTAATTTGATATGTCGAATTATTCCCCGTTAGAGGAGGGGGAATTGTATGAGGAGTCAGAGGCTGACGATGTACGGCTTTGCGATGCTGATGCTGGGCAGGCGCTGGGGGATGCTGTTGACATGGTCACGGTTTTGTCACATCTCTTGGAGGTTTTGGATATTGCGCCGCCTGAGGCGCCCCCTCTCAAGAAGGGGGAATTTTTTGGGGCCCACAAGCCTCGTTTGGAGTTCCCTACCCAGGGTCATTTTGATGCACTGATCCTTAGGGAATGGGAGAAACCTAGTCGGCTTCCGGGAGTTCCTCAGGGATGGGATAAGAAGTATCCTTTCCCAGTGGAAGCGGTTAAGCGCTGGGCATCTCCTCCCGAGGTTGCGAAGTCGATGCGCCAGTTTTGGGGTTGATCAACTCCTCCGTGCTTCACACCCCAGACGCCACTTCCCTAAAGGATGGTGAGGATAGGCGCCTTGATCAGATGGCATGCCATGCCTTTGCCAGTGTTGGTTCGGCCTTGCGGCCTGTTTGTGCATCTGCGCTAGTGTCGGTGGGTGCTAGATCTCTGATTAGGGACTGGTTAAATGATGCTCACCTCGATCCGGCCAGCGCTGAGTTCACTGTGCTTAAAAGATTTGAATTGTTCATGGATTTTGTCTTGGCAGCTATGGAAGACACTATTGTTATGTGTAGTAGGACTTCAGCCTTATTGGTGGCCATGCGCCGATCGGTATGGCTCCGTCAGTGGCTCACAGCTCTTCCCTTCTTGGGTACGCGGCTGTTTGGAGAAAAGTTGAATGCTGTGGCAAAGGGAGGTAAGTTACCTCAGCGGAAGAAACTGCGCCGTCCCTTTCGGGGGGCAGGCTCTTTCAATCCTTCCTTTTGAGGTGCCAGAGCTGGCAGAGGTTTGGCCTTCTCGGGTGTCAGAGGTTCTTCCTGGAACAGGGGCAGAGGTCGGACTCATCCCGCTTCTGCCTCGGGTTCCAAGCCCAAGCCTGCGGGTAAACCAGCTCAGCAATGAAGGGGTGCCCTCACCCGCATGGGTGGGGGGCGGCTGTGGCTCTTCTTCCAGGTCTGGGCCCGGGAGGTCCCAGACAATTGGATCTTGGAAGTGGTCTCCTCCGGGTACAAACTGGAGTTCGAGTACTGGCCTCCTCCAAGATTTTTAAGGTCTTGAGTGCCCTTGGACCCTCAGGCGGCACAGGGGCTCCTGTTAGCAGTAAAAAACCTTCTGGACATGGGAGTTGTATGCCCGGTGCCTCCGTCGGAGAGAGGCAGGGGCTTCTACTCGAATCTTTTCACGGTCCCCAAGAAAGAAGGTTCTGTAAGACCCATTCTGCACCTCAAGGTCCTAAACAGAATCATCAGAACCAAGAAGTTCCACATGGAGACTCTGCGCTCGGCCATCAATTCCCTTCGTCAAGGGGATTTCATGACATCCATAGACATCAAGGATGCGTATTTGCATGTTCCAATTTTTCCAGCGCATCAGAGAATCCTCAGGTTCGCGGTGGATGATCAACATTTTCAGTTTGTAGCCCTTCCCTTCGGGTTGACCTCAGCGCCGAGGGTCTTCACCAAGGTTCTGGCGGGCATAATGGCCCTATTCAGAGCTCAGGGAATTCGCATTGTGCCGTATCTGGATGACCTATTGATTTCAGCTTCTTCCCTCCGTCAGGCGGAGCTGGACACCCACCAGGTGGTGTCGACCCTGGAAAGGTTCGGGTGGGTGATCAACCGCCCCAAGTCCTCTCTCTCGCCATCACGGGTAATTTCATTCCTGGGCATGAATCTGGATACCATTCAGGCCAGAGTGTTTCTACCCCAGACCAAGGTGCAGGGGATTCGGGATCTGATCCGCCTTCTTCTGGCCAATCCTTGCCCCTCTATCCGACAGGGGATGAAACTGGTGGGATTGATGGTGGCCTCCTTTGAGCCGGTCCCGTTTGCGCAGTTTCACTTGAGATCTCTTCAACTTCATCTATTGACGCATTGGGACAGGTGTCCGCTGTCATTGGATCAACCGTTCGGGATGTCTCCCAGGGTTCGGCAGTCCCTTCGGTGGTGGCTGGAATCGAGCAACCTGTTGAGGGGCAGATCCTTTCTGGTTCCTCGCTGGGAGACGGTTACCACGGATGCCAGCCTGTCGGGCTGGGGAGGTTTCTGGAAAAGTCATCAGTTCAGCGGGGGTCCTCAGGAGGCTCACAACCCCATCAATGTCTTAGAGCTCAGAGCCATCTGGCTTGTCCTTTCACAGCTGACGTCGCACTTACAGGGTCTTCCGGTTCAGATTCGTTCAGACAATCGGACGACGGTAACCTACATCAATCACCAAGGAGGGACTCACAACAGGAGTGCCCTCAGGGAAGTCTCTCTGATCCTGCATTGGGCGGAGAGCAATGTTCCTTGCATTTCGGCAATCTACATTCCGGGAGTGGAGAACACGGAGGCGGACTCCCTGAGCAGGGGGTCCTCTCGCCAGGGAGAGTGGTCTCTCAACCCCGGGGTTTTTCGGTCTCTTTGTCGCAAGTGGGGGTCTCCGGAAGTGGATCTCTTTGCCTCACGGCACAATCACAAACTCCCGGCCTTTGTGTCTCTATCTCAGGATCCTCTAGCTCTGGCAGTGGATGCCTTGTCCCTTGCTTGGAAGGATCTGGGGTTTCTGTACCTGTTTCCTCCCTTCTCCATGCTGGGCAAGGTAGTTTGCAAACTGGCTCTGGAAGGGGCACCAGCAATTCTGGTGGCTCCAAGGTGGCCAAGAAGGGTTTGGTACGCAGACGTTGTAAGGCTGGCAGTAGATCAGTACCGGCTTCCCATGTTTCCGGATCTGTTATCTCAGGGTCAACTACTTTATCCCAATTTACCAACGCTGGCTTTGACGGCTTGGCTGCTGAAACCTTCATTCTGAAGGAGGAAGGTTTGTCTGAGGCTGTTGTTCAGACCTTGATTAGAGCTAGGAAGCGGTCCTCTTCTAGCATTTACTATAGGACTTGGCGGTCCTATATTGACTGGTGTGAGGCTAGGGCCTTGCCTTGCAGGGTGTTTTCGATCCCTAGGATTTTGGAGTTTCTTCAGCACGGTCTGGATCTTGGGTTCCAGCTTAGTACCTTGAAAGGGCAGGTCTCTGCTCTGTCTGTTTTCTTCCAAAGATCTTTTGCATTACACCCGCTGGTTAAGACTTTTTTCCAGGGGGTCACTCATGTTCGACCCCCTGGGAAGGCTATGGTTCCTGTTTGGGATTTGAATTTGGTTCTTTCGGCTCTCCAGGGTCCTCCTTTTGAGCCGTTACAGGATATTGCTTTTTCTGTTTACACTCAAAAGGTTGCCTTCTTGGTGGCTATTACCTCTGTTCGGCGTGTCTCTGAGTTGGCGGCTCTGTCAATTCAGGCCCCTTACTTTGAAAGACACCAGGACAAGGTGGTCTTTCGCTTTAAGCCAGATTTCCTTCCTAAGGTGTTTTCTGCTTTCCATCTCAATCAGGATATTGTTCTCCCTTCCTTGTGCCCTAAGCCTAGCAATGACAAGGAGAGGGTTTTGCACAACTTGGATGTGGTTCGCTGTGTTAAGTACTATTTGGTGACTACTTCTTCTTTCCGCAAGACGGATGGCTTCTTCGTGGTGCCCTGTGGGCCCAGGAAAGGTTTGGCGCACGCCAAGTCTACCATTAGCAAATGGATTCGTCAGGCCATTGTTGGGGCCTATTCTGCTAAGGGGAGGACTCCCCCTTTTAGGGTCACTGCGCATTCTACTCGTGCTGTTGGTGCGTCCTGGGCTTTTCAGCACCAGTCTTCTGTTGAACAAGTTTGTAAGGCTGCTACTTGGTCTTCCGTTCATACTTTTTCCAAGTTTTACAAGGTTGATGTGCGGGCTTCAGCGGATGCTGTTTTTGGCCGCAAGGTTCTGCAAGCTGCAGTGGTTTAAGTTGGTGCATTCTTTACTGTTTATCGTTCCCACCCATGACGGACACTGCTATTGGATGTCCCAGATGTCATGAAGAGTTGAAGCGGAGTGTATGTCACACTTGGAATAATACCGTTTTGTGAGTACTCACCTTTAAAACGGATATTATAAGTGTGACATACACTCCGCTTCACCCACCCTTTTTGGTATTCCGGATCCTTTATATGGTGAACCATTGTTTTCTTGGTTGTTGGTATTGTTATATTTGGTTCTTCCTGGTCCCCTTACTGCTATTTTACACTGGGGAATTGGTGGGAGGTCCCGGGTATTTATGGACTGGGAGGAGCTCCTTTTTTTGCATTCATCTCTGCAGAAGTTCGCCCTCTACTGGGGAATAAGCCAAATGTCATGAAGAATTGAAGCGGAGTGTATGTCACACATATAATATCCGTTTTAAAAGTGAGTACTCACAAAACGGTATTATTCTGTACTCTTCTCCCTCTTCTTACTGTGTGCTCTCACCCCCCCCCACCCCTCTTCTCTCTCTGCCTGATTCCACAGCCGCTCTGCTGACGAGCAAATGCCAGGCTGCTTGAGGAAGACATAAGACATTGGGAACTTTATAAAAAGTCTGGACATACAGGGGAGGACCTGACATGCTACACTGAACACAGTGTAGCATGTCAGGGAATAAACACATGGGCTAAACGCATGGTGGAGGAACTGGATAAATGCAGAAGGTATTAAGAACTGAGCACATGGGAAAGATGTCAGAGACTGGATAAATGTGGAACATTTCAGGGATTGAGCACATGGTGGAGGATGTCAGGGACTGGACACTGTCAGGAGCTAAGCCAGTAGCGCCCAATGGGTGGAGCCACTGAATGCTCAGACCCACCAGGTTCTGGGGTCTGCATGATGTCCTGGTCATCACTGGAGCCCTCGACAAGAAAGGACAGACTAGGCAGGACACAGCATGTAATCTGCTTGGCAGTACATGGCACCATGACCTGGGCAAGGCTGTAGATAGGCTGGAGGGAAGGTGATAAGCAAAATCAGGGACAAAGTCCAGGCCATGGTCAGAGGGCAGAAAGCATCAAAACAAGAGTCCAAGCAAGAGGTGGGGTCCAGCAGCGGAGGAGGAAGGTCAAAATAAGCCTTAGGTAGCATCAACAGAGAACCAGCCCAAGTCAAAAGTCCAAAGCCAAAACAGAATATCCGGTCCGGAAAAACAGAAAACAAGTGAAGATCCAAAGACAATCAAGCACTATGGAGGCATCAGGATGCTGCTTATGTAGGATAAAGTGGTAGAGTTAGCATGTGCCATGGCGCTGAGTACGTGGATGCATGTGCATTCGCACAGAACTCCTCCATATGCAATCCAATGCACATATGTGCAAACAAGACCCAGAGGCACTCAGTTTAGGATTCTTAGGTTGGGGGGCAAGCAGCCTTTTTTAGATTTGCCTGTGAAGTCTATAGCCCCCCCCCCCCCCCCCAGTGCGCTGATTTCTAACTATCCACTCCCTCCCCCCACGACAGCCCCCTGCCCGGACCTTCACCTCTCACTGGATGTCTGTAAATTGACCTTTACAAGAAGTGGTTGAGTACCCCTGGCGTAGAGGAACTTGGCATGGTATTGTGGCAAATGTTTAGGGGGCAGTTAAAAAGGGCTTCATATTCCAGGGGTGGCACAAGCAAAGGGGGAGTTTCCGCACACCAGTAGGGAAGGGTGCACTATCCTGGGATGTCCCAAGCCCCAAATAATCCAATTGGGAAAGAAGATGGTGGATCCGCACGTCCTTAAGAATGAATACTTTATTCCAAGACCATTAAAATCATCAGTTGTCTCCAAAAGCAATACAAAAACATCCAAAGCGGGATAAAAACAGTGCAAGACTCGGGCAGATAAAGAAAGGGGAGTCCTCTGACGCGTTTCGGGTCCTTCAAAGGCCCTTAGTCATAGATGGGGGCACCGCTAAAACTAAAGTATTAAATAGGGAAAAAGAGAAAGACTCACCTGGAGCGGCAGCGCGGCCCGCAGCAGCGGGGAGCCACAATCAACGAGCAGCAGTGACGTCAGGAATGGAGGAGGACGCGCCGGCCAATCACAGGCAGGGAACCGCAAGCCAATCAGAGGAGGGAACCCCCTCACATGACAGCGGAACACACTGCCAATGAGAGCGCGCGTCCTACCTCCAGCCAGGACGTCACGGTGGAAGCGTAGCCTTGGCAACCAGACCTGCAGGCCTGATTGGCCTGCGGGGAGGCACTGGGCCAAAGGAGCTGCGGACCAACTCTGTGCTAGGTGGTCAAATATAATGCTCATATACAAATAAACAACAGGATACTCAATGATGATACTGGCTGCGCATAATAACATTAAAAAGACAGGACAAAACCATCATATTCTAGGAACTCTTACTGAAAGCCCTGCTGGCAACAATGGCTTCCTTTTTTAACAGGCTTCATTCACCCCTATGTCATCAGTGTTACCTATATAAGCAGCCAGTTTACTGTGGCACCCAAAGCTTTTTGCATCATCTGGAGCAGCTAACCATTTCCCGGTGATCAGAAATAAGGTTTTTTGGGATACATGTGGAACTCAATCAGAAGGACAGGGGATGGAGGACACAGCACCCCTGTGGGCCACTGCAGGCTACTTGACTGTTTGAATGACTGCTTGACTTGACTGATTTGGGGACCTTTTTCACTGGCAAGGTGAACACATCACCAGAATTTTTCATCCATAAACTTGAATGTTGTTTGGATTTAGGCCAAATTTATGGAAAAACATGTGTATGTCTAATATTAGCCAGTCTCCCTCTAAATCTAATCAAAGCACCCGTCACAGCTTACGGCTTGATAGGTAGTCAGTCACAAAATTCATTCATTCATTCTCAGGCCTCGCAGCACCACCTTGCTACATTACTGACAGAGCCACTTCTCCTTTAGCTGACTTTTTGAAAGAGCTATAAATCTTGGCAACAAAGTTATCCACCTAGCGTGAACTATGTTTTTATGAGTTAATTTAAATATTTGCCCAGGAATAGAATGATCCCGCACCATAACTCAGATTTATCTACCGGAGAAATCACACTCTGTCTGCTGGCGCGTAACACTATCGCTCCCTGTTCGCAGGTTCCAAGCCGCGGGATTGCTATGACATCTTGCTGAGTGGACACCAAGAGGATGGTGTGTATTCCGTGTTCCCCATTCACTACCCCTCTGGATTTCAGGTCTATTGTGACATGACGACGGATGGCGGAGGCTGGACGGTGAGTCATGAGACCAAACTATGTCTCAGTAATTATAATGTTTCTATGTAGATTTAAAGTGAAACTTACTAATGATGGCAGGTCAGGCCAAGGCAGCATCAACTGTTGTGACATTGTAATTCAAGCTTATTGGCATCAACATATAGTTGGTCTCCCCTTTACTGGTAAACAGTCTCCTAACCTTCTGTGAAGGCTATCCACCATTTTGGACCATGACTACCAAGGTTTGCTGCCCTTTATATACAAGAGCATCAGGGAAATTATCTTAGGCAATAAGAACCTGCTGCAATAGGACAAACAGACATCAGGGGGAGTTCAGGTGTCGGTGGGTAAGTTAGGCTCCCCCACATCAGACTTGGAAGCTCTCTCTACCTTCTATGAATGTATTCCACCATATTTGGACCATGGCTACTCTGATTCCTGCCCAGTAGACAAGAGAGCATTTGTGAGATCAGTGCTGGTGTTGGGTAGGTTTTAGGTCTTGGCTTTATTTGATTTATGTTCCCCCACACAAGAATCAAAAACCCATCCCTTTATGGGGATGGATTTGTGCTCTTGTCTCACTGAGACAAGAAAGGTTCTTTACTGAACCTATTCTACCTTTGCTGCTCCTTATTCTCTATAAAACTTTTCACCATTTTTGGACCACAGCTGCTCAGCTTCACTGCCCTTTAGACACGAAAAATGTTTGGGGTCCTGGTAGCATATGTGTGTGGACTGGAGCTCAGGTCTGGCTTCCATACCAGACTCAGATACACATGTGTTTATGAGGATAGCTTTCTACACAAGGGAATTGTCATGTCTAGAGATGATAAGTCCCTCCCCAAGTCTATCTAGCTTTTTCTGCTTCAACAGCCTCCTTCTCTTTTGGGAGGACTTTCCACTAATTTTGGACCATGGCTGCCCACATTTACCTTTAGACAAAAGAGCATAAGTGAGTAATGTTATATGATGTGCCCCTGGTTGCAGATGGTTGTTGGGTAAAATTCAGGTCTGGGCTTTGTGTGAGCTATATACCATATTTTTCACACAGTAAGATGCAGCTTGCAAAAGCCCCCTCCCCTATAACAGGCAGCATGCAGAATACCCCCCAACCTCCCTATAATAGGCAGTGTGGCATCTGCCCCCTAATCCCCCATAACAAGCAGCGTGCTAAATCCCCTCTCCCATAGCCCCTATACCAGCAAGCGTGCAGAATACCTGGAAACTCCCTATAACAGGCAGTGTGGGAGATCCCCCCCAATGCCCACTAATAAACAGCGTGCAAAATCCCCCCTCCCCCTATAACAGGCAGCATGCAGAAAACCGCCCAAACCCCCCTATAACAGGCAGTGTGGCAGATCCGCTCCAATCCCCAATAACAAGCAGCGTGCAAAATGCCACCTCCCCCTATAACAGACAGCTTGCAGAATACCCCTAAACCCCCTACAACAAGCAGTGAACAAAATCCCCCCCCCCAAGCCCATATAACAGGCAGAATCTCTACCCAATAACAAGGAGTAAGGAATATCTCCCTCCCTTTATAACAGGCAGTGTGAATGAAACCCCCCTATAACAGACAGTGGGGCAAATCTCCCCCAATGCCCCTATAACAAGCAGTGTACACATTCTCCCCACCCCCTATAATAGGCAGTGTTCAGAAAACTTTGACCCCCCCTTTGCCGAGCTGAAGCAGGGTGGACGGGATAAAAAAAAATTCTCACCTCAGTGAGAGCCACCCATGAGCCAATAGTATAGATTGATCCAGATCCTGAACGAGGAGAGAAGTTTTTATTTTGTTTTAAACCCAGTCCACTCACCTGGAACTAAACCCCCCCCCTAGCTTTGGGGGGGGGTGCGTCTCATGGGGCAAAAACTTTTTCATCGTTCTGGAACCTATTTCCTGTGTGAGTCCGAAAAATACCTTACTGAACCTATACTTCCTTTGGTGCTTGGGATCATAAAGGCAAAAAGAGATTATTTACATGGGTCTACCTACTGCTAAAATCATGGATGAGGCTTGTTATTCTGGGTCTGTGTCTACCCTGTAAATAAAAGCTCATGATAAACTGAGGTTGTGCTACTGTTGCTTTCATGAGCTTAGACATGGGTTTTACTTACTCATTCTGTGAGCTTGTATGGCCTTCTACTTTAAAGCAAGTCCCCTGCCTTGCAAACCTTCTTCTTTTTGTAACCAATGTAACCATTGTGCTTCAGAACAGGATGGACTTGCTAGCTATGCATAAAGGGCATCCTAGGTATTGGTGTGGTCTCCTTGGAATATAAAGGCACAACATGTCATTAAGTGACTGCTGTCCATTTTGCCTAATGCTTTGCAGTGGTCACATTCAGCATTTCACCTAATTATCCTTTCAAATGCAATTCTATAAGACAGGGAAGTACATGTACTGCATTTCTACATAACATTTATGACCTGTTAAATTTCCATTAGCTCAGTCCCTCTACACAAGGCATATACAGGAGGCCCTGTAAATGTGCTGAACTCGCTAAAGAGCATTTCATAACCTCAGCTTTGCAGGTTGTTCATGAGTAAGGAAGCTGGTCAGAGAATTTTTTTCTTCCATCAGCTCTCAGAGCCCAGAGGTCCTCTAAAAGAACACCAAGGACCACTGCTATCTTTGAGCTCCTGGGCCAGAATTAAAGAGGAAATACCACTGGAAACGTTGAAGGACATGGGCAGTTAAGCAACCACATTTAGAGCGCAGTCGTGGAAGGGAGAGAAGTGGCAAAATTTGGAGACCTGCTAAAGCATCCACAGCATGCTGCAGGAAATGAATGCTTGCTGCTTTGGTTCCTCTGGGCTGTCCTTTTAAAGCAGATCTACCTGTTATCCAAAAGATAAATGGCCAGATTTCTGACCAGTTGAAAAGTTCCGCCAATCAATTAGATTTCTTAGCCATTTTTTTATACCAGTCTACCATCTGCACCATCCAATGGGGTAACTGCTAATTGGATTCACCCGCATATCTGTCTGGGCACTTCTCAATGGACTGCATCTTTGTACTGCCCCCCCCCCCTTCTGTTTATGGACAGTTACCATTTATTGCTGCCAGATTCCTGTACACGTCACTGTGAATTGAGAAAGACAGCCAGATAGCTGTGGAAACATCTTCCTTTAAATAACACAGCAAGTCTAGTTGTCATGATTTTTTTCCAGGAATTCCCAACACTTCAAGTCTTCTTTTCATCAAGTCTTCTTTCCATTTGTGAAATATCTCGGGTACCACCTGGGTGGTATGTATGGTTCGGCAGCACCTAAAATGGTGTTAAAGTGGGTCGAAAAAAATCTGTGCAACTGGGCCCTGGAATCAAAAAGATTCCAGGCCCAGTCGCAAGCCTACCCTCGGGGGCATCCTACACTGAATGCCCCGGTTTGTGAAACCCCCCGGGCGCTGGAGATCTTAGTTGATCTCGGCGTGTCCCACGACGTGATTCCATATCCCCACCTTCTGTGCGGCCGTATGTGCTCCGGCACTCAGCCAAAGCAACTATACAGTATAAGTTGTATGATATACTCCAAAATGTGTGTGTGTATATATATATATATCTGCTTTAAAAGGACAGCCCAGAGGAACCAAAGCAGCAAGCATTCATTTCCTGCAGCATGCTGTGGATGCTTTAGCAGGTCTCAAAATGTTGCCCCTTCTCTCCCTTCCACGACTGTGCTCTAAATGTGTATATATACTTTTTTTTTTTTTTAAAGGAAAACTCCCTTTTGTCAGGTTTTGGTGTTCTGCCTTATTGTTTTCATCTTATCGAACGTTAAATAAATATTCGTGGATTGTGCCCCCAGACCTGTGATTTACTTATCAGCACGCTGTTTCCAAGTTTCTGATATTCCTGTGTGTCTGTGATACTAAAATAGGAGAGGCTTTGCTGGCCTTGAGTAAAAATTAAGGACTACAAGTCCCAGCACCCCTCAAGTGTAACAGGTGAGCAGCTTTGGCCAAATCACACCCCAGTTCATTACCACCCCAGCTGTGAACACTGCAAGTAATTATTTAGCTACTGGAACACAAAACTGTGATTTCCTTATCTACATGGTTTGAATTAGAGCACACGGGGTTAAACCTGTGTTCTGTGCCTTAGCCAGTCAGAAGATTAGCAAGCCAGAGTCAGGTAGTATTTGATACGTGCTCCAAGAGAACACTTTGGTGTACTTTGCTAATATAAACACATTGTTGTAACCAAAAACTATTTACTATTGTAACACAGTTGCAAACCGATAAAAAAGAAAACAAATAACAGTTCAGCACATTGAAAATATAATTTGGCACACAATAATGGAAACTTATAAAAATGCCATCAAAACTTGAATTTCACTTTAATAACTCATCAACACATAAGGAACCTTTTAACAAAATCAGCATCTCTTTAACCCATACATTGGCCTCGAGTTGAAAAAAATTCTCATTGTAGAAAAAAAATAATTTCATGAAAAAAAGTCAATGGTACTTTTTACTCCTGAGAACTTTTTACTACTTTATACTCTGTAGTACAAAGTGCCATTGACTTTCATTGTCTTCCTATCTGGTGATTCACCAACAGGGACATTCTCAGGCTGAATCATGAAAAAAATCATGAAATTATTTTTTTTTCTACCATGAGAATTTTTTCAACTCTTGACGAATCAAGGCCAATGACTCATCATTTTTTATTAAAACAACCTAAATCCAAGGTATCACCTGAATCATAGAATGTTCCACAAAACCCTTAAACCATATAAACCCCTAAACCAAAGCAATGTCCTATTAATCCAGAGGAGACCTTTAACAAAATAAATATCCCTTTATTTTAGACAATACCCCTTAAAACATAAGAGATTCGACAACCTTAATAAAACTACAGTCTCAATCATGGAATAAGCCCGTCAATCAATAAAAACTCCTAAGCAATAGTAGTGCCCTATAGTCCATAGGAAACCCCTAGGACAAATCATTATCACCTCATTACATAATCATGTTCTCAAGGAATACTTCTTAATTTATAAGGGTTCTTAGTTACCACCTCAATTAAAGAGTATTCCCCTTAGCTCAATTACCTCTTCAATTCATAGAAACATTTCATCCAAATGAGTGCCTTATCAAAGACCTCCTACATTAATATTTCCTAATGTATTAGAGACCTGTCAACCTAAATATGAGCTGCCACCTCAATCACAGGATGCTCCCCTCAACCCAATATGAATACTTCATCAACCCATTAAACCCAATAGAAGACAACAGAGGGCAGATGGTACACAACACTGCAGACAGATTTACAGTTCAGCAAAACAGGCACTAGCCAGGGGACTAGTGGATTTCCTAAACCTAGCACAAATAATGGAAAGCCCCAGGTCACAGCAGAGAGCTGAAAAACATTAGTACACTCAGACAGGAAATGTAATGATCCAGCCTAGAGGTGGGGCTTTTTATAGGAAAAACAGAGGAGGGAATTATAAACACCTGTGAGATGGCAGAGAACCTGAAATAGAAGACCCAGGGGAAAGCCACTTAAACACAACTGACACAACAGCAGGTGGCTCAACAGACCAAATAAATAACAGACCACATATTGCCAGTTCAAGGCCCTGTCGATGTCAGTCCTCGCGAAATCCCTAAACAGATATCCCTTTAATCCATAAAATACACCAAAGACAAATTCATAACAGACCCACCAATGCCTTCTACATTCCTTCTTCTCTCTCACAGAGAACATAAGAAAACTTTGACGTTATAACAGTCAACCTAAGCCATCATCTTTGTTTAGATAACCTCTGATATATTTTTTCTAATTAGAGTGAACTTTAACTTTAAGCTTTCTATTTTCCCACCCCCATTTTGAGTCAGTCCTCCATGCTGTGAAATAGGTGCACCCCACTGAATGTAGGACTAGATAAACAGTCCTCAGTTCTGCCTGGAGCAGCTTTCCTTTCTGTGCTCGGCCATATGCAGGTTGTTATCCAACATTAAATAAATGAAAAGGTCCCTTTCCTGAATTTTTCAGTGGAGCTGAAATTATTTCTAGCACACCTCTAAGTCAGGATGGATCTTATGGACACTGCCGCTATTTCACTCCCCACTGACATTTAGAGCTGCTAGGGTGGAAATATAATACATTTTAAAATGTCATCCTGCAGAATACATTGGAGACCATCACTGAATGGCACAATCGAATGCAAACAGTATTTACAACAGCACAGCGGTGCAGCCTATGGAGCGGAGGAGTGCGTCTCCCCGAATGTACAAACACAAACATTTCTGATCAAAATAAAAATGCAGCTGGTGGGTCCTGAATAATTTGGCAGTTAAATTTTAATGCAAAATCTGAATTTTAGATATTTCATTAAAGGTAAAGTTCACTTTAAAATGTCAAATCTGTCAAAATCCAACAGTTTGGACGACCGTCTCTACAATGCCATTTTATAGTTAGCTTGCAGGCTTCTTTGAGAAGTTCCAGATGTATCTTGAGAAGGTCCAGATCCACATTAAAGCCCAACTTCAGTCAACATTTTAATAGACATTGTTAATACACTAGGGCAGGGGTTCCCAAAAGAAGCAGCCTGGCCACAGGGAGCGCAGAGAGAATTCCTGGTGGAAATCACTGCTTTGGGGATGGGTTTAGCGCCCTTATCCACTCCTATGTCTTCCCCCAAACCCTCTCGGCATACCCAGCCCCGCTGTCCCCTACCACCAAGACACCCCATGTAATGCTATAGCCTCAGGATCATGTGGTACATACTATTGCCACAGTAACTGTCCCTACAATACTAAAGCCTCAGTACCATCACTTTAAGAGTGCCCATATCCAGCCCTGTCCATGATCTGTCTTTACAATTCTATGGCCAAAGTGTGCCAGCGTACCTGTTTTTACCATTTCCAGTACTGCATTCAGTTTCTAAGCCTTCTTGTTATGTAATGCTTGTGTCATAGCCCGGCCAAATGGAGGAAGGAAACTTTAATACTCAGTGCAGAACTGGAAGATGCAGACAGGTATACCAGCACTGACACCTACTGTCATTTAAGCTTTCTGGGGATGGGAGATCTAGAGATTTACTTGGGGGGTGGGGGGCAATTATTTTTATGGGGTGGGGGCTTCTGGCTTCTAACTCTTAAGCTATACTCTTAAAAAAAATGTATACAGTTTTAATCCACAGGAGAATGCCGGAGATGCAGGAGATAGCAGGGGGTGGACTGGTGTGATGTTGAAATGCCCAACAAGGACAGCAGATCCAGCGCCATTCTGAAACCCATAGCACAAGATACCTGCAGAGCAGAATCATGGACTCTAGCAGAGACGGTGATGGACAAAAGTCAAAGCGAGGTTGTAGTTTGTGGCAGTTGAGGGCTGGCAGCAGGCAGATGGGATGATGGTGAAGTTTGGTCATGCTGATCAGTGCATTGCTTGAAAAAAAAATAGCGTGAACTGATCACCATGCATGTGCACCCACCCCATGCATTGTGTCTGTCACAATAAACTTACCTCCTATCCGGTCCCACGACGTCTGCAGGCGGCCAACTCAAGCAGTGTCGGATCGAGCGCGCCCGCTCCTCTCCTTGCTTCTGTGCTTTCTTATGCCCTCCGACGGCACTGCAGACAGCACATTCCGGAGGATTAGTTAAAGGGCCAATGAGTCCTAATATTACTGGTGGGCATAGTGCCCTAATAATGATACCAAGCAATCAGCCCACAGGTTGTTAGTTGAGCCAATGAGCCTAAATGTTCCCCCTGGCCAATCCCATTAGTTCCCGCCCATTAAAGGTTTTCTCTCCACAATGCCTCATTACCCGTGATAGCTGTCATATCCCGAGAATGCCTGTCTTCGTTATGAGCCTGCAACCCCCAATCTCCACAGCCAGTTTCACCTATAGACAAGCCCCCGTTTGCCGGGAAGCTATATACGCCTCGCCCGACACGGTTGCCCCCAGGACACGAGGGCTCAAAGATTGTAGACTCACGGGGAGTGAAGACAGATAAACCGAAGGTCAGACTGGGTGAAGTAGGTAAGTACAGGAAACAGTTTGGGTGCTTTGGAAACAGGTAAGTACTGGAAGCAATTCGGGTGCTCAGGACTAAACAAGCGAGTCAAACGTCAAGCCAAGGCTCACACCAGGAGGTCAGAGAGCTGTGAGGTACAAAGGGATGAGACGGAGACGTGGTCAAGATTCAAGCAAATGGTCAATAACAATAAGTACAGGAAATCACAGAAGAAATCACAAAGCCAGCTAAACGCTATCACAGGCACTGACACACTGAAGTGGTAATCCCTTTATAGGACTGAACTCGGCTGGATTGGACAGGGAGTCAGCACTTAGAGAGCTCTGGGCTGATTGGTGCACTTCAGATCTGTGTGCTGATTGGTGCACTTAGAGAGCTCTGGGCTGATTGCCCCATCTGAACTTTAAAGGCATACCGCCCAGAACTGGACCTCCTAGGATTAGCTCTTAAACAGCCTCCAGCGGCCGTGCTGTGTGCAGTGCCACCGGAGGACATAAGCTGACTGTACTCGCGCGCAAGCACAAGTCGAATGACAGTGGATGAGGGAGGAGGGCGTGCTCGGTTCTGGCGCCTGAGGTGGAAGCGGCTGCTGGGCAGGAGAAACCCCCGCCAGTCGTCTAAGGACACCACAGGCATGGTAAGTCATTCATGAGAATAGCATGCTTCTGGGTATAATAGTATCTGTGATCATTGTTCGTTTCCATTGACAACCTCATCTTGCTTGACCACCACGTGACTGCCGCCTGGACCGAAGCCTGCCTGTACCCTGACCACAAATCTGTCTCATCCCTTGTGCTATGTACCGTGACTTTGTGACCCTTGGCTTGACCTTGACTCTTCCCTTGTCCATAATAGACCCTCCTCCATGCAAATAAACATCCCCAATCTATAAAATGGATTAAATCCATAAAACCCATTAAGCCCAATGAAAGATTGCATAATTTCAATACTCCACTACAATCCTCCCCAGTGCATTTAACGGTTCCTTTACCCAGCCTCAATCCATAAAAGACTCTTTAGCCCAGACATGTTCAGCATGTGACTCAGGGGCCACATGTGGCCCTCAGAGTCATCTGATGTGGCCCCTGACCTGTTGTTGGGAAAAATGGAACAGTGTGTAACAGGACACATTAAGGATGGGAAGTTGAAAGAAGTGTGATATAGTAAGGGCTAATAGATGTGGCAGGGGTTGCTTGGAGGAACATGGTGACCTACATGCCTGGGTGAAACCTCTGGCA
This sequence comes from Gastrophryne carolinensis, assembly GCA_027917425.1. Lineage (NCBI taxonomy): Eukaryota > Metazoa > Chordata > Amphibia > Anura > Microhylidae > Gastrophryne > Gastrophryne carolinensis. The sequence goes on from CM051235.1 coordinate 200,634,146, forward strand.
CAATAAGGTGTTTTTTTTAGTATTCTTAGTATTGGTGAATATTTAGATGGGATGAGTATATTGCACCCAGTTAAGATTCGTGACTTATGGTGGAGGTCTAAAAATATGGGACCCATATATTCGGAGAGGTAGGCATGTGGGGATTGTTACATATGGATGTGGTAATGGAGTGTTGTGGTGGTGGAAGGACATAAGAGCATTGGGGTTTGTGGAGATAGTGGGTATCATGATTGTTGTAGAAAACCTTTATTTTGCAATTCAAAATAAAAATAATGTTAAACCTATTAATTGTGGCCCACGACCAGTTTCTAAATCATGCAAGTGGCCTGGGGTTTAGCACCTTTGCCTTAGCCAAAGCAATAACCCTTCGAAGTATAAGAGTCCCCTCAACCAGAAAATTATGAAAATGTAGACTGTAATAAATCCGTAGCACAGACATGTGCCATGATTTAATAATTAGTTTGTTAGTACTGGCAGAATAATCACATTGATCAATGCAGGATTGCACACTGTGTCTGTTTACAGCCTACGCTCCCACTCTGTATCGCCCTATTATTTCCCTGGAACGCCATGTCACTTCAGGGCTGCCATCAAACAATGAGGATAAAACATCCCCATTGTTTATGTAATTGGATTAGACTGAATTTGTTACCCAGATACAACAGGAGACAGCTGGCCTTGAAAGTATAGAACCAATGTACTGACAACGAGCATGGAAACAATTGCAGGAAATGCTAAACAAATTCAGGATAAAGCAAGAAAGGGCGAGCGCCAAATATGAAGAGTCAACTTCAATACCTACCTATTTTTACCAAACAGTATTGCTAAAAATCCAAAGACATTACAGCTGGGCAGAGCTCTGGTGACAGAGGATGGACTTGCCAAACAAGAGTAGATCCAGGGCCATCCAAGACCTAAAGCCCGTAGCCCAAAACACTTGCAGAGACGGTGGTGGACAAAATTCAAAACAAGGTCTGAAGGTTGTAGTTTGTGGCAACCAGTTGAGGGCTGGCAGCAAGTAGATGTGGTCATGGTCAAGTTTGTGGACTGGAAACAAGACCAGATATGGTCAAGGTGTGGCAAAGGTTTGCAACGAAGATGTAGTCAAGACGTGACAGCGGTTGGCGACAGGGATTAGCATACATGGTCAAGACATGACAGAAATCGGCAATGAGAATCAGCAGATGTGGTTAAGATATGGCAAGAGGTCAGCAAGAAGAAGCTGGACTGGAACAGGACAGCAGTCTATACCTGCACTATTCCATACTGATGGCCTAAAAGAAAGCAGTTGCTTGGTATGCACATGCAAAGCTAGTGTCTATGTCCATGTGTGATGTAATGCAGGTTTTTACTGTAATCTTTACCAAGCTCATACCCAGGTACATGCAAGAGGCGTGGCTTCATAACTAGTGAAACAAGCAGGAGTCATTCTACAGCGGTAACTGGGCCAAGGAAGTTCAAAGTTGATAACTTCTGTATAGGTGGTACTGTACATGGAGGAACAAACAAAAACAAGGATTAAACATAAAAAATATTATAATCAGATAGGAAGCAAGGGCAACAAAGGAAGCACCTTTTAATAGTGGAAACATTGGCTCCATCCACCATCTAAGTTACAAGACATATCCATTGTGCAGTAATGTGCAATTGCACTGCCATCAATAAGAATTCCCCAGAAATTAGAATTAGTGCACAGAAATGGGAAATCAGATGCAACTTTCATTATCTAGAACATCAGCCTGATGATCATGCTGGTCTTCATTGTCTCTGATATTTTGAAGTGCTTCTAGATCTCCCCTGTATCCTCACAGGCTGTCAAAAAATATATGAGTGTAATTCTTTTCAGTTTGCTATAAAAGCTAAATAAATGGAGGAATTAACTGTATGAGCAAAACTGACAGCATTTAGAAGGAATCTAAAAAAGAGGGTGCTGCCCCACTATGAGTTGGCGGGGGGTATTCCCATTTCTATCTTTGATGGGTAAAACTGGTGGGACAGCAGAATTTCAGGGAGGTTGAGTCACCAGTGTAGAAGGTTCATTGATCTTTGTGTAATATTACAGTAGAAGTATAGAACTAGCTGTTGGACCCCTGACATTTTGAGCCAATCTTTGAGGAAGGTGTGATAGTCCTCTCTATAAGCAGCTAGACATATATATATATATATATATATATATATATATATATATATATTCAAAACGTTTCCCATTTTGATGGTGACGTTTCGTACCGATGGGTCAGAAAATCAAGCCAGCTTATATATATTTGTCATAACACAAAAATGTATCAGGTCCCCTTTCTCGAGGCACGTTTAAACACTATAGTCAGATCTGAGAAAGGGTCTTGCATGGTCCTAGTATGGCAGAGAGGAACTAATACTTGAAAGCTCAGATATTCCGACAATATCTCATTCTTCTCATATTCTCATAGTTCATTCTCAATGTAGAAGAGTGTCACCAAGAATTGCAGTCGGTTTCTCATTGATCATTGTGTCATTTATTTTACCTTTGACCTCTGAGAAAGGGAGAGACGGCATCCAACCATTTATTAATCCAGCATATCTGCCAGAATTCATTCCTGGAGCAAACTATTCGACGGTTTTATACATCTTACTGAAAAACTCTTTTATGTCTAGCTTTAAAGGTGCCCCATGACCTTAGGTCTCATTGATTCTTCTCTAGGAGGAATTTATATCTGTATATAGGGTGGTCATGACACCTTGCTTTGTATAGGCATGTAAGGGATATTACTTCCAACATCTTAGTTCAGTATAGACCCAGCACTTATTTGTCCAAATAAGTCTAATAAAGGATCTCTCATCCATAGATAAAGACTTAGCTAAATGCTATAGCCCTTAAACTATAGGAGACCATCATCACAATCTCAAAGTGAGTACTCCTTAATCTATTAAACAACCTATTAACCCAAATGATCTAAGTATTTTTAAAAGACCCCTCAGCCAAATAAATATAGTGCTTAATCAAGCCATAGGAGGCCACTTAACCTAAGAAATACCCCTCAGTCCATAGTCAGGGCCTTGTTAATTGCTTTATGTAGGTATGCACTGGTTTGTATTTTACTCCCTTGGTTGAGCTGTCAATGAATGAATTCAAAAAAATATCTTTTTACCAATAAAATACCCCCTCAGCCTAATGAAGGCTCAGTTGTCCATAAGAGAAGACATAGCTAAATTAATATTCTTTAATTCATAGGATGTCACCAAGTCCAAATACAATCTTAATCCATAGCAGACTCCTTATAAAATACAACTGGTCTAAATGAAAACCCTCTCCCCTTAACAATAACCCACCCACCACACACACGCCTCCAACTTAATGGAGGCTCCATAGTCCATAAGAGAAGACAAAACTAAATGTAGTTCTCGATCCATTGGCTAGCAGCACCCAATCCAAACAAATACTATCTTAAAACATAAGAGACCCATTAGCCTAATGAACACCCACCTGTCCATATTAGGCTACCCAGTTCAAAAATATATCATATTGCCAATACTCAAGAGACTGCTTAGTTGCCTGAATACCATAAGAGAACTTTCAAATGAAAGTTCAAATGAATATTTCGTAATGGATAAAATGCTCTGTTACACCCAATGAATTAACCACTTAATTTATAAAAAAAAACCCCAGCCAAGAAAATTCCTATTCGATCCAACACCCCAAACCAAATCAGTACCTCCTCAATTCATAAAATACCCCTTAGCTATCTAAGAGACAACCACAGGCCAAATAAATACCTAGTGAAAAAAAAATCCATAAGACCCCCTAATAACCCCAAAGGCCTTTGTCATGAAACCTGTTCCTAGCTAATTTGGTTATCTTTGGCCATCTTATCTAATTTCAGTAAATGCTGCAGTTCACATTGCAACCACTAATGAAGGGAAGTGTACTACAAATGTTTACTTCAATCACAAATAAACATTAATTCAGCACTAAGTGCAAAAAGCGTGCAAAGTTAATTTTGGAATGAAAACATTTCCCTTTCATTGAGGGTTGACTTTCTATTTCATATTCACCTAAAGTGAGCTTCTTGTACCTGGTGCCATTTCATACAATGAAATGGAAAACTTTTTATGTTTTGTTATTCTTTTTTAATGCAACATTCTTTTAAAGCAGACCTAAACCTTGCCTGATCGGCTGTAATTTGCTGTAACAGCGAGTGCTGTGTTTATTTACTCAGCAGCATAGTGACGCTGCCCCTGTTGCCATGATCCTATCTCAGGCACGGAGCCCTATCTTGCGGGAACTTGCTGATACAGCTGACGTAGCTGTTTAGCCCCGGAGAGAGAGACTGAGGTGCGCATGCCCCCCGCTGGCTATGGACATGTGTCTCTCCCTGCTCTCTCACCCGGATGTGATTTTTGAGACAGGTGAGACATTGGCCACTTTGAATGGGGAGGAAGCACACCCACCTGCTGGCCATTGTTATGTGCACATGCACGCCACTCTCTCACCCGGATTTGATTCTGGTTACAGGTGAGACATTGGCCACTTTGAATTGGGGGGCAGGGGGTGGGGGGAGGAGGCGCTGTATTTAAGTTCTGCTCAGCCAGCATTCATGTAGCCTGATGAAGTGGGGGATACACCCACAGAATGCGTGGCTCCTGGTGTTGGTGCTGGGGAGACCCTTTACTGGCATACCTGTTATACCTTGAGTATATTTTGGCTGGATGTATTTTTGCGCTGTATTTGGTATTTAATGGTTGATTGATACTAGCATCTATATTGGTGGGGTATTTTGTGGTCATTTTTATATTTCTTATAGGGCCTTTAGATATTGGGTATTCATGTAGGTTCTATTTGTGATTATATATTGTATTGGTATCGACTGATTGGTTGCATTTTGCACTTTATAGTTATTTGATATAGGATTTGGATCATAGGTAGGATTTGCACATTATTTGCACTGATTAGATCACTTGTGTTTATGTGTTTTAAATATAGATGCTGATTGATATTTGTGCATGCCAGTGCTCTCCCCATCGCCTACACACTTCCATGTTGGTTTGTCTTTTATGTATTGTCTTATTATGTGTTTTTTAAGAGATTTTAATTGTGTAGTGGTTATGTGTAGTGTGAGCTTTATGTAGCTTTGGGAGTGGCACCTTTAATGATTATAGGGTATTGTGCAGATCCCCTTGCCTTTATCTAAACCTTGCCTGGAGCTCTTTACCGTTCCTTTGAAGAGGAGCGACCTCCTTCTTTATGGGGCATCCCAAACTGGGATGCCTCACTGTGTGGTTCTATACTGATTGCTCCCCTTCTGATGATCCATCAGTGCTTGCACTCCATTCATAAAGTAGCTTCTCTAGCCAACTGTACTGGGTCAGGGCAGTGCTGCATGTCTGCTGTTGCACATCCAGGGGCCTAACTAAAGGGGGGGGGGGGTGCAGGGATACAGCCTTTTATAGAATTTAGGAGACCTTCTCCACTTCATGCTGCTGCAACACTGGCTGAAATATCAAACAAGTATGCTATTATATAATATATTTATACAGTAGCTTCTATAGCCAACAGAACAGGGTCAGGATTCAGAAAAACATTGAATAGCTAAATGCAAGGAGTTTATCTAGCTATTGTACCTATTGTGTGTGCACGATTATAATTATATTATATATAATTATTATATATATAATATATATATATATATATATATATATATATATATATATATATATATATACTTTTTTGCAAAAGCACTGCTCTGAAAGCCAAATACATTATCTACAAACATGCCTACCTTTATAATATACTATCCCTTGATATAATAATAATTATATATATATAGGTTAAAAACAGAAAAAAATGAAAAATACAATTGTCAAAAAAACTAAAATAATAGGGAATCGGATTGGAACCCTAGACTCTGATTCAGAATCCATCACTTTACTAACTAAGCTATCTCTCATCTCCACAAACAGCCCTGCAGCCGTGATCTATCTCCCCTCCTCACTCAACAGCAACCAACACATCTCTCACCTCCACATGCCCGACACATCCACCTACAGCACACAGCTCTCGTGCCCCAATATAGCGCAGCTCTGCTGCCCGTCTCTCTCCTCCACATATACCAATAGCAGCATCGCAACCATATGACTCCACCCAACCATGGCACCTCCACCTCCACCTTGCAACGCAGCAGTGGGGAGCGGTTCTACTCCCCACACCACATGGATTCCTCCTGAGTAACAGGACCCGCCACCCAGGAGACTTTTCAAACCACTGCAGCTAGAGAATGCCTGTGTCTAATGTTTCAAATCTGTGTTATCAGAAAAAAATTGCGATAGTGCTCCTTTAAGCTTATGCATGCTCATAGCTGTGTTATGTGTTTACAGAGCTCACATCTTTCTTGCAGATCTTGGTGTACAGACCTGGTGTACAGTTGCCAATAAGAACAGATTGCAGATCGTAAAACTGCTTCCATAAAACACATGCCCACAGCCTGATGAGCTCATCTGTTGGGAGATTCCCCATGTACATTTAAAGTGCACCTATTCTTAGAGGGAGGTTTATAGGGTAACCCATACCTCCCAACTGTCCTGATTTTCGCGGGATTGTCCCGATTTTTTTCACAAATCCCGCGGTCCCGGGTGTTACTATGATGTCCCGGGCCGCCACTACACGACCGGCGTCTTCAAATTAGTTTACACTGGCCCACCGGCCGGCAGCAGATTAAACAATGGCCAGCGCTTGATTAAACAATGACAGCGTGCGTGGTGGTGGGGGGGGGTGGGCGGAGATCGGCTGGGTGGTGGCGGGGGCGGGCGGAGGTCGGCTGGGTGGTGGGGGGGGCGGGCGGAGGTCGGCTGGGTGGGGGGGGTCGGGCGGGGGCTGGGTTAACTTACAGCAGGCTGGCACGTCTGAAGGCATTGCTGAAGCCAGGAGCTGCGGGGCGGGGCAGTCATTCTTATGGGCGGAGTCTATTGTGCCGGCAGCAGACTTAGATTTAGTCTAGACCCCGCCCAGAAAGACGTCTGCCCCGCCCCCTACTCCCAGATTGGCTGAGACCACTTAGTGCTGGGAGTGATGGAATAGGATGGGGCGGGGCTGAGCTGCATAGTGAGGCTGCAGCCTGGCACGTAGCCCAGATCATCCATCCTCCATCACCTGGATAGCAGCAAGTATGACCCCCTGTTCTGTCTTTTATACATGTTTATAATATTAATTTATATAATCAATCTGTACCCCCTCACCCCCCTCCACAGCAGCCAACCCTCACCTAAAGTCAGCGGACCAACAAACACCCAGGATTTTCACTATCCTGGTGTTTGGTCCACTTCTCCGGGGCACCTCCACCTCCACCTTGCAACGCAGCAGTGGGGAGCGGTTCTACCCCCCACACCACATGGATTCCTCCTGAGTAACAGGACCCGCCACCCAGGAGACTTTTCAAACCACTGCAGCTAGAGAATGCCTGTGTCTAATGTTTCAAATCTGTGTTATCAGAAAAAAATTGCGATAGTGCTCCTTTAAGCTTATGCATGCTCATAGCTGTGTTATGTGTTTACAGAGCTCACATCTTTCTTGCAGATCTTGGTGTACAGACCTGGTGTACAGTTGCCAATAAGAACAGATTGCAGATCGTAAAACTGCTTCCATAAAACACATGCTCACAGCCTGATGAGCTCATCTGTTGGGAGATTCCCCATGTACATTTAAAGTGCACCTATTCTTAGAGGGAGGTTTATATGGTAACCCATACCTCCCAACTGTCCCGATTTTCGCGGGATTGTCCCGATTTTTTTCACAAATCCCGCGGTCCCGGGTGTTACTATGATGTCCCGGGCCGCCCAAAGTGCCCAGGGCCGCCACTACACGACCGGCGTCTTCAAATTAGTTTACACTGGCCCGCCGGCCGGCAGCAGATTAAACAATGGCCAGCGCTTGATTAAACAATGACAGCGTGCGTGGTGGTGGGGGGGGTGGGCGGAGGTCGGCTGGGTGGTGGGGGGGGCGGGCGGAGGGCGGCTGGGTGGTGGGGGGGGCGGGCGGAGGTCGGCTGGGTGGGGGGGGGGGTCGGGCGGGGGCTGGGTTAACTTACAGCAGGCTGGCACGTCTGAAGGCATTGCTGAAGCCAGGAGCTGGAGGAGCTGCGGGGCGGGGCAGTCATTCTTATGGGCGGAGTCTATTGTGCCGGCAGCAGACTTAGATTTAGTCTAGACCCCGCCCAGAAAGACGTCTGCCCCGCCCCCTACTCCCAGATTGGCTGAGACCACTTAGTGCTGGGAGTGATGGAATAGGATGGGGCGGGGCTGAGCTGCATAGTGAGGCTGCAGCCTGGCACGTAGCCCAGATCATCCATCCTCCATCACCTGGATAGCAGCAAGTGTGACCCCCTGTTCTGTCTTTTATACATGTTTATAATATTAATTTATATAATCAATCTGTACCCCCTCACCCCCCTCCACAGCAGCCAACCCTCACCTAAAGTCAGTGGACCAACAAACACCCAGGATTTTCACTATCCTGGTGTTTGGTCCACTTCTCCGGGGCACCCCGATCGGGGATGCCCCGCTGCGTGAAACCCCCCCAGATCGCCCGTATCAACTCACCTGACCGCGGTCCTATGGCGCATGCACGGGCATTCGTCCAATCAGTACGCTCGGAGCCGCTGCGGCTTCGAGCGCGCTGGCAGCCACATTTCGCGCTTCTCTCTAACAGGGAGCCCGCCTGCGCTGGCCATTCATAAATGCCTGGTGCGGGCACGCGCCCTGCTAGAGAGAAGCGCGAGATGCGGCCACGGAGCGCGCATGCGCCGTTGGACCAGGAGTAAGGTAAGGTTTCTGGGCATCCTGGGAGGTTTCACACAGCAGGGCATCCCGATTTTGGATGCCCCATAGGGAGAGATCGGATCGGCCTGGGAATCTTATAGATTCCTGGGCCGATCCTCCTGGGTGTTGGTCCACTTTACCCCCACCCTGCCTTCCAATCTGCATCCCCATCTAAACCCCCTCCCTAGCCTCCAATCCGCACCCTTTGCCCCCTCTCTAACTGCTGATCTACACCCCTACCCCCACACAGCAGGGCATCACGATTTTGGATGCCTCGGGGGGAGGGAATCGATTGTTCCCAGGGCGATCTATTCCCCCCCCCCGGGGCATCCCAAATCAGGATACCACACCAGAGAGTGAAAAAACTGGGGGTGGGACCTTTTTAAAAGTGTACAGTCTGACAATTAAAGTTAAATATACATTTAGAAATGTCTAGTAAATACTTTATTCTTTATTTTTTTTTATAATTTTTTCTAAGGAAAGAAGCTCCTCAGGTTCAATGTGTGGGAAATATGGCGTGGTCGGGGGGCGTGACAGGGGGTGGAGTCGGGGGCGTGGCAGGGGTGGGGTCAAGGGTGTGTCATGGGGTGGGGTCGGGGCGTGGCTTGTCCCTCTTTCATATCTTCAGAAGTTGGGAGGTATGGGTAACCTTCGATTCCCAGCTGAATGCCCTAAAACAGCCAGTGCTCCCTTTTTCCACCTCCGACTTTGCCCAATAATTATAACAACATGAATGGCATGCAGTTGGCCATATTTCTCCTTATCTGAGCAGCCCCACCCCCAGTGATGATGCCATCAGTTAGAATACACACAGCTCAGCAATGGGGAGCACTTCAAACTGTTTGGTTGTACTGAATTAATTAGCATATGGCAGACCATTCACAATAATACTACTTCCTGTTGTTTCCTGGTGTTTTTATGGATATTGGGCAAAGCCTGAGGTAAAAAAAAGAAACACGAGCTGTTTTGGGGCACAGGGCTGGGGATGGAGGGTGACCACATAAACTTCCTTTATGAGTATAGGTGGACTTTAATACCACTACAAAGCAGTGGAGCCATTCAATGAATACTCCTTAATATATAAAATATCAACTTAATATAAAAAATACCTCTCTGCCAAAAAAATGCTCAATTCGTAGAGGACCCCTTAATTGAACTGATGCCTCCCTATAATCAGATAAACTGAGCTAAATAAAGACATCACTGAATCCACACATCCTTGCTGCAGAGTATACACAATAACCCCAGAAAGACCTGGTAAACCCAAATGAATGCCCCTTAATTAAAGCAAATCTCATGACCACTGAGGGCAAACTCACCTGATCCCCGGCAGACCATTCCATGACTAGGAGCCAGCAAAGTCATTTGCTACCTGATAACTGCAGCAGTTGGGCCACTGTTGATGTAGTTAATTGCTGATCAACAAGTCTACCCTGATCACGTTTTTTCCCCAATCCAGAGGGAGGAATGAGAGTGTGTGTGGGGGGGGGGGGGGGTCATCAAATTTGGTTTTAGCCCAGCTTTTATTTTAAAAACTCCCTATAGTAAGACTCAACCAAATCTAATAGACCACTAAAGCTAACTGATTTATCTATCACTCCTTGCAGTGGGCGGAGAAATGCAAATCATCTCTCTACATCATGGAGCCATCCAAGGCACTCAGAAAGCTGCTGAACGACCAATACCACGAATTAGCTTAATACTTACACAGCCAAACACCTTCCACTTGTGGACATGTGTTTTGGCCTTGTACTAAACAACTCTCATTTTAGAGTAGAATTACCCTTTTATTTTAGTACAACATCTTTATATAAAGCTAGAGATCACCACAAAAAAACAAAAATCACGAATAACCTGTTTTTTTTAGCAAAGTAACTGTAACCTTATTTAACCATCGATATAATTTGAGGACTTACTGGTAAATGTAACACTTACTGATACATGCTTTATATGCAGACTTTATACTGTAAGAAAAAGGGAAAACCTTACACTAAAGGGCTAGAGATGAGCGAACTTCGATTCGACTGATTCGCCGAATTTTCCGACAAAAATCGTTTCGACCCGAATAAATTCGCGACGAATCGCTATTAAAAACGGCTATTTCTGAGCCTCCTAGAGCCTCAATAGGGTTGTAAACCATTCTGCCTTGCTGTAACACGCACAGGATGCGTGCTGGGTTAGTTAAATAATACTTTGAAGAAATATCACATGCAGATCAGAGGCATCGCTAATAGAATCGCAGAGCGGCACAATTGCAGAGAGTTGAAGTGGCATCACTATGAGGGGCAGAAGGAGCCCAAACATTGCTTTAAAGAGACACTGGAGTTGGCAGCAGCAGGAGCCCAAAAATTGGATGAATCACACCCTGGAGTTGGCAGGAGTTGACAGCAGCAGCAGCAGCAGGAGCCCAAATATTACTTTAAAGAGACCCTGGGGTTGGCCTCAGGAGCCCAAAAATTGGATGAATCACACCCTGGAGTTGGCAGCAGCAGCAGCAGGAGCCCAAATATACACTGGAGTTGGCTTCAGGAGCCCAAAAATTGGATGAATCACACCCTGGAGTTGGCAGCAGCAGCAGCAGGAGCCCAAATATACACTGGAGTTGGCTTCAGGAGCCCAAAAATTGGATGAATCACACCCTGGAGTTGGCAGCAGCAGCAGGAGCCCAAACATTACTTTAAACAGACCCTGGGGTTGGCTTCAGGAGCCCAAAAATTGGATGAATCACACCCTGGAGTTGGCAGAAGTTGGCAGCAGCAGCAGCAGGAGCCCAAATATTACTTTAAAGAGACACTGCAGTTGGCTTCAGGAGCCCAAAAATTGGATGAATCACACCCTGGAGTTGGCAGCAGCAGCAGGAGCCCAAATATTACTTTAAAGAGACCCTGGGGTTGGCTTCAGGAGCCCAAAAATTGGATGAATCACACCCTGGAGTTGGCAGAAGTTGGCAGTAGCAGCAGCAGGAGCCCAAATATTACTTTAAAGAGACCCTGGGGTTGGCTTCAGGAGCCCAAAAATTGGATGAATCACACCCTGGAGTTGGCAGAAGTTGGCAGCAGCAGCAGCAGGAGCCCAAATATTACTTTAAAGAGACACTGGAGTTGGCTTCAGGAGCCCAAAAATTGGATGAATCACACCCTGGAGTTGGCAGCAGCAGCAGGAGCCCAAATATTACTTTAAAGAGACCCTGGGGTTGGCTTCAGGAGCCCAAAAATTGGATGAATCACACCCTGGAGTTGGCAGAAGTTGGCAGTAGCAGCAGCAGGAGCCCAAATATTACTTTAAAGAGACCCTGGGGTTGGCTTCAGGAGCCCAAAAATTGGATGAATCACACCCTGGAGTTGGCAGGAGTTGACAGCAGCAGCAGCAGGAGCCCAAATATTACTTTAAAGAGACCCTGGGGTTGGCTTCAGGAGCCCAAAAATTGGATGAATCACACCCTGGAGTTGGCAGGAGTTGACAGCAGCAGCAGCAGGAGCCCAAATATTACTTTAAAGAGACCCTGGGGTTGGCTTCAGGAGCCCAAAAATTGGATGAATCACACCCTGGAGTTGGCAGCAGCAGCAGGAGCCCAAATATTACTTTAAAGAGACCCTGGGGTTGGCTTCAGGAGCCCAAAAATTGGATGAATCACACCCTGGAGTTGGCAGCAGCAGCAGGAGCCCAAACATTACTTTAAAGAGACCCTGGGGTTGGCTTCAGGAGCCCAAAAATTGGATGAATCACACCCTGGAGTTGGCAGAAGTTGGCAGCAGCAGCAGCAGGAGCCCAAATATTACTTTAAAGAGACACTGGAGTTGGCTTCAGGAGCCCAAAAATTGGATGAATCACACCCTGGAGTTGGCAGCAGCAGCAGGAGCCCAAATATTACTTTAAAGAGACCCTGGGGTTGGCTTCAGGAGCCCAAAAATTGGATGAATCACACCCTGGAGTTGGCAGCAGCAGCAGCAGGAGCCCAAATATTACTTTAAAGAGACACTGGAGTTGGCTTCAGGAGCCCAAAAATTGGATGAATCACACCCTGTGGAGAGTCATGTGGAGAAAAAGTAGCTTAGTTAGTAATATCTACATAAAATTATGAATAAACAAATGCAAAAGTTTGCCAAAGTGAAGTTTTGTTTGAGGGTGTGTTTCCACCTTTTAATTAAATCAGAAACAAGAAGGTATCATTGCCTCTGACTAATTAGCCCTCAAAAATTCTTGGAATTTTTAATCTGGAATCATGTCTGATCCGTCTTATCCGAAGAATATTAATAAAAAGTAAGAGTAACGTAAAGGATTTTTTATCAATACTTACCTGTGGTCCGATGCGGAGGAATGTCTGTAACTGGAGAGCAGCGCCTTAAATCTGTTTTGCATGATCCATCTTTCTTGGTCTGGCCCCGTCATCAATCTACTGGAATACATCAGGCATTGTTGGGAGGAAAGCTTGGCTGATCCATGCGCCATTCATTTCCACGCAGGGCAGTCTCTGGAAAAAAAAAGTCTGTATAAACCAGGGTCTTTTTCATATAAAAACAAATGGTTATTCTTGCTTTTCAACCATATGTTCCACAGCTTTACCAGTCATTGTGTCAGCCAATGAAGCAACTTTGTCTCGAAGTGCTGCAAAAGCAGTCCACTGCATCACAAGTGGCATCTGACACCCCCAGTCAACTGTCTGTCTGTTATGCTTTGGGTTCAGCTCCACTATCCATTGATCTGATATCCAAGATCTGATAATCATAAAATTCAGCAGCTACTGCCCAGCCAAGAAGTGGAGGAGACACTCGCCTCTTCTTCCACTATCCGGCAATTAGTGATGAGGAGAGTGTCGTGGGAGGAGGTGTTGCAAGTCGAGGTAGTGGAAGAGGGTCCCTGGAGTCTGCGGCGGTGGCGGCGGCAGCAGCAGCGAATTATTGCGGACTGTTGGTAGGAAAAATCAGCTACTCAGCGATGTGGCAGTGTTCCATGCAGCATCCTGTGGAGAAAAAGTAGGTTAGTTAGTGTATATACATAAAATTATGAATAGACAAATGCAATAGTATTGCGAAAGTGAAGTTTTGTTTGAGGGTGTGTTTCCACCTTGCAATTAAATCAGAAACAACTAGCTATCATTTGCCTCTGAATAATTAGCCCTCAAAAATTCTTGGAATTTTTAATCTTGATGTCTGAGGGATTTCTCCTCTCAGACAGCGTCACCATAAGTCCAGCCTGCTGCATTACCCAGTGGTGGACCTTTCAGAGAACTGATGGCTTGTGCCGAGCCGAGGTGGAGAGTCACATGGCATGGTTGTTGAACAGAAGGTGGGCCAGTCCTTTAGCCTGTCAGTGTGTACCAAAGTGCACAGTGTTGTCTACGCCTGGAGCTGTAACTATAGACTCATGGTGGACAATATATATCCTTTTAGGCCCCCTTGGTGATTGTGGTTTCACGCTGTTCTTCACATGGTTTTCCTTGACCATCAGAGTCACACATGGGAGGAACTACTAAAAATGAGAACTCAATCCATGAAAGCATTGCTTAATCCACGAAAACTGCAAATTTGGACCCATGGTGACTGACACTTGGAAGAACATCTTGTTTGCGCTGCGACAAGGAAGCCAGAGTCATGCGTCCTGACATGGCACACGTGTTCAGTCTAGTTTTGAAGTCTTGCCCCCATCTGAAAGACATCCGAACAACAGGAAAGAAAGTTAGCATGCACTTCTGGCACTCCTACACCACCAAGCACAACCTTATTGAGCCTCAGCGTCACAACGGTGTACCCCACCATAGTCTGATTTGCGATGTTTCCACCCGTTGGAATTCCACCCTCCATATGCAGGATCCACTATAGCAGTGGTCCCCAACCCTGTCCTCAAGGCCCACCAACAGGCCAGGCTTTGCAGATCTCCACAAAGATGCTCAGGTGGAGTAATTAGTGCAGCTGCAGAGCAATAGAGCTGGCTATTTGGAGATCCAAAAAACATGACATGTTGGTGGGCCTTGAGGACAGGGTTGAGGACCACTGCACTATAGGAACAGAGAAAAGCCATCACGGATTTCTGGATGATCCAAACGGATAGGGGGACACCCCTGTGTAAATTCAATGTAAACCATTGGCAGCTCATACGTGACACCGACCGTTTGCTCAGGCCCTTTGAGGAAGCTACATTATTAGTCAGTTGCCAGGACTATGAGATGAACGATGAGATTCCACTGCTTCATGTACTACAACACATGTTGGAAAGCATGGCTGGTCAGGGCACTGGAGACATGGCACATACATTTCACAGCCACATGAAGCCTGTGGGGGCTGAAGTGGAGGAGGAGGAGGGGGTGGGGCACAGCAAATCACAGTTTAGGTTTCACAAAATGACCATTTTATCTAGTCATCTGACAGGAGAGGAGGTGCAGCCACAGGAGCTAGAGGGTTGTGAGGAAGGCGAGACAGAGGACCCAGACACACCGTGGCAGTTTACAGTGGAGATGGAGACAGGTAGTCCCTCCGAGTCACTTGCACAAATGGCACGATGCATGCTCACATGCTTGCGTACTAGTGAGCGCAGAATTGTCTCCATTTGTCAGCGGGAAGACTTCTGGCTCTCCAACTTATTGGACCCTCGCTTCCGGCACAAAATGGGGGCATTTTTTACGCCCACTGAGAGGGAGGAAAAACTGACCTACTACAGAGACATCCCACGTAGTCAGTTGGGCGATGTCTATCTGTGCCATGGCCCATACTCCCGCAGGTCTGACTCGGGGGGACCTCTGCGATCACCTTCCACTGCCATGGCTGCTGGGGGGGGGTGGAAGGAGCAGCAGCAGCTCCATCAGCAGCAGCCTCAGTCTTCAGTCGCTAGTGAGTAGCTTTCTACACCCGCATAGTTAGTCTACTCATGAGCAGCAGGAAGACCTGGAGCTGGACCTCAAACAGCAGGTCATGTCATACCTTGACATGACCATGCCAACACACCTTCAGGATCCACTGGATTTGCTGGGAAGCCAAACTTGACTTATGTCCGCAACTAGCAGAGTTTGCCCTGGAAAAGCTGTACTGGCCGGACAGTAGTTGATTTCGATGGCAACTGGGCTGCTCTATATAATGAAGCAAAATGGCAAATTTACCTCACAATATAAGCTATTGCCCCTCAGATTTACACAGGGCCTGCTCCATATAATGGTGCAAAACCATGAATTTACCTCATAATATAAACTATTGCCCCTCAGATTTACACAGGGGCTGCTCTATATTATGCTGCAAAATGGCAAATTTACCTCACAATATAAGCTATTGCCCCTCAGATTTACACAGGGCCTGCTCTATATAACGAAGCAAAATGGCAAATTTACCTCACTATATAAGCTATTGCCCCTCAGATTTACACAGGGGCTGCTCTATATTATGCTGCAAAATGGCAAATTTACCTCACAAATTAATATAAGCTATTACAGCTCTATATAAATAAAAATAAATAAATAAAAAAAGGGCCTGTAGAAGCTTATTTTGTATAACAGATAGGGTGACATGTGCTGGTTTGGGATGCCCATATAGTGTTTTGGCAGCAGTACAAAAACCAATGCAAAATGCAATAGCTTAATAAAACTGATGCTGATCAACGCTTATTTAGTATAACAGATGGGGTGCAACATGCAGGTTTGGGATGCCCTGCGGCCTGGTGTATTTAAAGCAGTCCAAAACCAATTCAAAATGCAATAACTTAATAAAGCTGAGGCTGTAGATGCTTATTTAGTATAAACAGGTAGGGTGCAAGGTGCAGCTTTGGGGTGCCCTGCGGCCTGGTTAAATGAAAGCAGTCCAAAAGGAAGTGCAAACTGAAGTAGCTTAATGAAGCTGATCCTGATCAACGCTTATGTTGTATACCAGATAGGGTTAAAATAGCATGTGCCTTGGGATGCCCGTGTGGCCTGGTATATTTCAAGCTGAACAAAAAGTAACAATAATCCAAGTATGAGACATAATTTTGACCTTCTTTACAGCGCCATACTTTGAAAAAAAAACCTTAATTTCATGCCGATCAATCCAAAGGTCAATGCCCCTAACAAAAATAGTGTTCGGCATAAGTTTTCCTTCTGGAAGGACGTAACCTTTAGTTTACATGGTTGGGGTAGGTTATCTTACAAATTGGGATACCCCAGGCAGCAGTGTCATTGAAAGAGACAGATTGTAATGCAGGCCATACGCAAGCAGAGAAACTCAGGCTGCAACAGGCCTATTTAGTTTACATGGTTGGGGTAGGTTATCTTACAAATTGGGATACCCCACTGTATATGAAACCGAATATAAATGCACACCCAAAAGTGGACAATCAGCCTCCAAGAGGCCTGCTTAGTTTAAATAAGAGAGCTGCTTAGTATGGTAGGTAGGTTATGTTATGTTACAGAATGGGATGCCCCAAGCAGACTTGAGATCAGTATATATGCACACAGCAGCAGTGTGTTAGCAGGCTCATACAGGCCAAATTTCTTTAAATAACTGTGCAGCTTACAGTAAATGCAGAGGCTAATGGTATGTTACAGAATGGGATGCCCCAAAGCAGACTTGAGATCAGTATATATGCACACAGCAGCAGTGTGTTAGCAGGCTCATACAGGCCAAATTTCTTTAAATAACTGTGCAGCTTACAGTAAATGCAGAGGCTAATGGTATGTTACAGAATGGGATGCCCCAAAGCTGACTTGAGATCAGTATATATGCACACAGCAGCAGTGTGTTAGCAGGCTCATACAGGCCAAATTTCTTTAAATAACTGTGCAGCTTACAGTAAATGCAGAGGCTAATGGTATGTTACAGAATGGGATGCCCCAAAGCTGACTTGAGATCAGTATATATGCACACAGCAGCAGTGTGTTAGCAGGCTCATACAGGCCAAATTTCTTTAAATAACTGTGCAGCTTACAGTTAACGCAGAGGCTAATGGTATGTTACAGAATGGGATGCCCCAAGCAGACTTGAGATCAGTATATATGCACACAGCAGCAGTGTGTTAGCAGGCTCATACAGGCCAAATTTCTTTAAATAACTGTGCAGCTTACAGTTAACGCAGAGGCTAATGGTATGTTACAGAATGGGATGCCCCAAGCAGACTTGAGATCAGTATATATGCACACAGCAGCAGTGTGTTAGCAGGCTCATACAGGCCAAATTTCTTTAAATAACTGTGCAGCTTACAGTTAACGCAGAGGCTAATGGTATGTTACAGAATGGGATGCCCCAAGCAGACTTGAGATCAGTATATATGCACACAGCAGCAGTGTGTTAGCAGGCTCATACAGGGCAAATTTCTTTAAATAACTGTGCAGCTTACAGTTAATGCAGAGGCTAATGGTATGTTACAGAATGGGATGCCCCAAGCAGACTTGAGATCAGTATATATGCACACAGCAGCAGTGTGTTAGCAGGCTCATACAGGCCAAATTTCTTTAAATAACTGTGCAGCTTACAGTAAATGCAGAGGCTAATGGTATGTTACAGAATGGGATGCCCCAAAGCTGACTTGAGATCAGTATATATGCACACAGCAGCAGTGTGTTAGCAGGCTCATACAGGCCAAATTTCTTTAAATAACTGTGCAGCTTACAGTTAATGCAGAGGCTAATGGTATGTTACAGAATGGGATGCCCCAAAGCAGACTTGAGATCAGTATATATGCACACAGCAGCAGTGTGTTAGCAGGCTCATACAGGGCAAATTTCTTTAAATAACTGTGCAGCTTACAGTTAACGCAGAGGCTAATGGTATGTTACAGAATGGGATGCCCCAAGCAGACTTGAGATCAGTATATATGCACACAGCAGCAGTGTGTTAGCAGGCTCATACAGGGCAAATTTCTTTAAATAACTGTGCAGCTTACAGTTAATGCAGAGGCTAATGGTATGTTACAGAATGGGATGCCCCAAGCAGACTTGAGATCAGTATATATGCACACAGCAGCAGTGTGTTAGCAGGCTCATACAGGCCAAATTTCTTTAAATAACTGTGCAGCTTACAGTTAACGCAGAGGCTAATGGTATGTTACAGAATGGGATGCCCCAAGCAGACTTGAGATCAGTATATATGCACACAGCAGCAGTGTGTTAGCAGGCTCATACAGGCCAAATTTCTTTAAATAACTGTGCAGCTTACAGTTAACGCAGAGGCTAATGGTATGTTACAGAATGGGATGCCCCAAGCAGACTTGAGATCAGTATATATGCACACAGCAGCAGTGTGTTAGCAGGCTCATACAGGCCAAATTTCTTTAAATAACTGTGCAGCTTACAGTAAATGCAGAGGCTAATGGTATGTTACAGAATGGGATGCCCCAAAGCTGACTTGAGATCAGTATATATGCACACAGCAGCAGTGTGTTAGCAGGCTCATACAGGCCAAATTTCTTTAAATAACTGTGCAGCTTACAGTTAACGCAGAGGCTAATGGTATGTTACAGAATGGGATGCCCCAAGCAGACTTGAGATCAGTATATATGCACACAGCAGCAGTGTGTTAGCAGGCTCATACAGGGCAAATTTCTTTAAATAACTGTGCAGCTTACAGTTAATGCAGAGGCTAATGGTATGTTACAGAATGGGATGCCCCAAGCAGTCTTGAGATCAGTATATATGCACACAGCAGCAGTGTGTTAGCAGGCTCATACAGGGCAAATTTCTTTAAATAACTGTGCAGCTTACAGTTAATGCAGAGGCTAATGGTATGTTACATAATGGGATGTCCCAAAAACCAGAGAACACCTGGCAGGCAGCAGTAAGACTATGCACAGCAAAAGTGTCTTTATCATGCCTAATTTCAATTAGAATAGGTGCAAATGGTTAGGTTCTTAAATAGAGGCTGGTGTAGTCACAGAATGGGATGCCCTAAAAACCAGCAGTAAGTACACCTGGCAGGGACAAGTAGTGCTATGCCCAGCAAAAGTGTCTTTATCAGGCCTAGTTTCAAATATAATAAGAGCAAATGGTTATATGATCTTAAACAGAGGCTGCTATAGTCACAGAATGGGATGCCCTGGCAGGATCCAGTAGTGCTATGCCCGTCAAAAGTGTCTTTATCAGGCCTAATTTCAAATATAATAAGAGCAAATGGTTATATGGTCTTAAACAGAGGCTGCTATAGTCACAGAATGGGATGCCCTTGCAGGGTCCAGAAGTACTATGCCGAGCAAAAGTGTCTTTATCAGGCTAATTTCAAATATAATAAGAGCAAATGGTTATATGGTCTTTAACAGAGGCTGCTATAGTCACAGAATGGGATGCCCCAAAAAAAGAAGTGGACCTGGCTGGGACCAGTGGTGCTATGCCCAGCAAAAGTGTCTTTATCAGGCCTGATTTCTATGAGAATAAGTGCAAATGGTTATATGGTCTTTAACAGAGGCTGCTATAGTCACAGAATGGGATGCCCCAAAAAAAGAAGTGTACCTGGCTGGGACCAGTAGTGCTATGCCCAGCAAAAGTGTCTTTATCAGGCCTGATTTCTATGAGAATAAGTGCAAATGGTTATTATGCTATTAAATAGAGGCTGGTGTTGTCACAGAATGGGATGCCACAAAAACCAGAGAGCATGCACAGCAAAAGTGTCTTTATCAGGCCTGATTTCTATGAGAATAAGTGCAAATGGTTATTATGCTATTAAATAGAGGCTGGTGTTGTCACAGAATGGGATGCCACAAAAACCAGAGAGCATGCACAGCAAAAGTGTCTTTATCAGGCCTGATTTCTATGAGAATAAGTGCAAATGGTTATTATGCTATTAAATAGAGGCTGGTGTTGTCACAGAATGGGATGCCACAAAAACCAGAGAGCATGCACAGCAAAAGTGTCTTTATCAGGCCTAATTTCTATGAGAATAAGTGCAAATGGTTATTATGCTATTAAATAGAGGCTGGTGTTGTCACAGAATGGGATGCCACAAAAACCAGAGAGCATGCACAGCAAAAGTGTCTTTATCAGGCCTGATTTCTATGAGAATAAGTGCAAATGGTTATTATGCTATTAAATAGAGGCTGGTGTTGTCACAGAATGGGATGCCACAAAAACCAGAGAGCATGCACAGCAAAAGTGTCTTTATCAGGCCTGATTTCTATGAGAATAAGTGCAAATGGTTATTATGCTATTAAATAGAGGCTGGTGTTGTCACAGAATGGGATGCCACAAAAACCAGAGAGCATGCACAGCAAAAGTGTCTTTATCAGGCCTGATTTCTATGAGAATAAGTGCAAATGGTTATTATGCTATTAAATAGAGGCTGGTGTTGTCACAGAATGGGATGCCACAAAAACCAGAGAGCATGCACAGCAAAAGTGTCTTTATCAGGCCTGATTTCTATGAGAATAAGTGCAAATGGTTATTATGCTATTAAATAGAGGCTGGTGTTGTCACAGAATGGGATGCCACAAAAACCAGAGAGCATGCACAGCAAAAGTGTCTTTATCAGGCCTGATTTCTATGAGAATAAGTGCAAATGGTTATTATGCTATTAAATAGAGGCTGGTGTTGTCACAGAATGTGATGCCACAAAAACCAGAGAGCATGCACAGCAAAAGTGTCTTTATCAGGCCTGATTTCTATGAGAATAAGTGCAAATGGTTATTATGCTATTAAATAGAGGCTGGTGTTGTCACAGAATGGGATGCCACAAAAACCAGAGAGCATGCACAGCAAAAGTGTCTTTATCAGGCCTAATTTCTATGAGAATAAGTGCAAATGGTTATTATGCTATTAAATAGAGGCTGGTGTTGTCACAGAATGGGATGCCACAAAAACCAGAGAGCATGCACAGCAAAAGTGTCTTTATCAGGCCTGATTTCTATGAGAATAAGTGCAAATGGTTATTATGCTATTAAATAGAGGCTGGTGTTGTCACAGAATGGGATGCCACAAAAACCAGAGAGCATGCACAGCAAAAGTGTCTTTATCAGGCCTAATTTCTATGAGAATAAGTGCAAATGGTTATTATGCTATTAAATAGAGGCTGGTGTTGTCACAGAATGGGATGCCACAAAAACCAGAGAGCATGCACAGCAAAAGTGTCTTTATCAGGCCTAATTTCTATGAGAATAAGTGCAAATGGTTATTATGCTATTAAATAGAGGCTGGTGTTGTCACAGAATGGGATGCCACAAAAACCAGAGAGCATGCACAGCAAAAGTGTCTTTATCAGGCCTGATTTCTATGAGAATAAGTGCAAATGGTTATTATGCTATTAAATAGAGGCTGGTGTTGTCACAGAATGGGATGCCACAAAAACCAGAGAGCATGCACAGCAAAAGTGTCTTTATCAGGCCTAATTTCTATGAGAATAAGTGCAAATGGTTATTATGCTATTAAATAGAGGCTGGTGTTGTCACAGAATGGGATGCCACAAAAACCAGAGAGCATGCACAGCAAAAGTGTCTTTATCAGGCCTGATTTCTATGAGAATAAGTGCAAATGGTTATTATGCTATTAAATAGAGGCTGGTGTTGTCACAGAATGGGATGCCACAAAAACCAGAGAGCATGCACAGCAAAAGTGTCTTTATCAGGCCTGATTTCTATGAGAATAAGTGCAAATGGTTATTATGCTATTAAATAGAGGCTGGTGTTGTCACAGAATGGGATGCCACAAAAACCAGAGAGCATGCACAGCAAAAGTGTCTTTATCAGGCCTAATTTCTATGAGAATAAGTGCAAATGGTTATTATGCTATTAAATAGAGGCTGGTGTAGTCACAGAATGGGATGCCACAAAAACCAGAGAGCATGCACAGCAAAAGTGTCTTTATCAGGCCTGATTTCTATGAGAATAAGTGCAAATGGTTATTATGCTATTAAATAGAGGCTGGTGTTGTCACAGAATGGGATGCCACAAAAACCAGAGAGCATGCACAGCAAAAGTGTCTTTATCAGGCCTGATTTCTATGAGAATAAGTGCAAATGGTTATTATGCTATTAAATAGAGGCTGGTGTAGTCACAGAATGGGATGCCTCACAGCAGACTTAAGATCAGTTCAGTATATATGCACAGTTAGTATAAGCAGCCTGAAAACGCTAACAAAGCAGGCTGGATGAAAAAAAAAAAAAAACTGACAGCCTCCGATTTTCCCTTCCTTTCCCTGTTTTTCGCTTACTTTCTGTCTGTCTCCTGTCTGTCTCCTGCCTGTCTCCAGCCTGTCCCTGTCTGTCCCTGCCTGTCTAACTGTCTGTCTCTCCCTCAGCTACACAGCGTTCTGTCTCTCACGAATGCAATAGAGAAATGAGGCTGGAAAGCAAGATGGCCGGCCTTAAATACCGCTGTGACGTCACCGGGCTTGCTGGCTGCTGATAGGCTGCATGTGACTGTCCCAGCTTGCACTGGCGCGGGGTTGATGTCTGGACATGTCCCGTCCGCCATCTTAGAATGCCTGTAATGTAAATGAATGGATGTTAAAGGAAAACTTCGAGCGATCGAATCGCGGGGAAATTCGGATTCGATCCGAATCGAATTTTTCCTGAAATTCGGATCGAATCCGGGTTCGTCCGGATCGATTCGCTCATCCCTATAAAGGGCCCTCTAGCTTTACATAACGGAGATTTAAAGGAATGAAATAGGCATTCTACTTTCAATGTAAAAATACACTATTCTGTTAAAGTGGACCAAAACCCAGGATTTTGACTATCCGGGTTTTGGTTCTTGCCCCTGGGGCACCCCGATCTGGGATGCCTCACTGTGTGAAACCCCCCAGGTCAACCAATCTCACCCTCCCCCGGTCCTACGGCGCATGCACAGCCCTCTTGTGCAATCTGCACACTCGGACCCACTCCTGCCCCTTCGTCTAATAGCTTGTCTTTTAACGAGTTATTAGACGCTGGCAGCCGCATCCCCCACTACCCTCTAACAGGGAATTAGTCCGCACCAGCCATTCACAAATGCCTGGCGCGGGCACGCTTCCTGCTAAGTGGATAGCAGGGATACGGTCACAGCATGCGCATGTGCCCTTGGACCGGGAAAGAAGTGGGGCACCCCAATTCTGAATGCCCAGGGGGGACGGGATCCAGCGGCCCTGGAATCTTATAGATTTCAGGGCCAATGGGGTGTGGGTTTTGGTCCTCTTCAAAGGGGTCCTTAAGTAATATTTGTGCAGTTTATCTATTTTTTAGATAGCTAATGGTGGCAATTATCTACAGACAGATTACTGGTAATAAACCTTTTTCTCTACCAAAAAACATAGCTGGTCGAATTTGGTTGTGTGTGAACTGAGCTGACAAGCTAAATTCTATCCGAATAGACCTCCTGTGACCCAAATCTGAAGCCCAACACTTTTGGTGAGGTGGCAAAGTGGAGGGGGGGGGTACTATTGAAGCCCACGACTTGGCTTTTTATTGTAGGTCTGCTTTGAAAGAATTCTTTCAGTAGGTTTCTCCTCCACTGAGATTTTAGACTTCCTGCCATCTGCTATGTGATGTGTTTTGTCCCTGATTTCCTTGGGGAACCTTTATGGACCTCAATTACAGATTATTGTTCTACAGACATGCTGAGAACAGTTAATTTTGTATTCAAAAGATTTCAGTTAGTTGTTACAGAAGTTAGTTGCCTCCTAAGTCTTTTAAGGTAGGATGAGGCTTGGGGGGGGGGGGGGGTTGAAGCTTGGAGGGAAGACTCTGGGTGTGAGCGGTTCCTCTTTTTCTCCCTATATGCAGCCAAAAGTTCTCCAAAATTTCACATATTGCTGTTTGATTGTAATGGCGAGTAATAAAAACCTTTGTCAAATATTAAATAAATCTTGTTCTAAACTAAATACATTGTTTAATCACCTGTATTAGTCATTTTAGTACATTAACTAGCACCTTTTGATGGCAACCAAAGTAGATGCAGACATGTAGGCGGGCCTCTGCATTTTATAGGTTTGAGTTTAAGTGGTCCCCTGACCATGCACGTCTGAGAACCAGTTCCCGGATCAGAGTGGGAGTGATTGATTACAGCTCTATGTTTGTACTCTGTTAGCCAATTTTCTTGCCATTTATGTGTTGATTTTTCAACCGGCAGACACGAATTGATATAATAGGTGCCTGTGAAACACTTTAGAGAACATACGCTGCAGCCACCCATCTGTCCAAGCTTCCATTTAGCTGACAGCATCTGTTTCTTATAAATCCATGCGGCTATCACATTGGATAATATTGTTCTTCACACATCGTACATGTTGTCCCCTAACGGTTGCTTGGATAGTTTTACTGAAAAATATATTAAAGCAAAATTGCAAGGCCAAGGCTAGGGGGTGGTTCTTGCTCAGAAACTAATCCCATTCTGTGTCTTCATGCTTCACTGATAGCTGAGCCCGCTGTAAGCCTTTGGCTACTTGTGCCACCCCAGCAGCTGAGCAGGCAAACCATGGAATCTGAGCAGGATGGGACTCCTGCTTCAGGGGGCCTCCATCACCTGTTCACAAGGGCAACAATGGATCTACAGTTACTTACAGTTGGTCTCCACTAGACTTTTTGCCCTGGGACTCCATCACTTGGGGGACTTCAACACTTGTTAATGAAGGCAAAGATTAGTCTATATGTACTTACAAGGGTCTTAACTAGAATTTATGCCCAAGGGCCTCCACCACAGTCCTGGGTGTGAGTCTGGACAACGCAAGATTAATGGTGTCCACGGCACACCCTCCACTGCATGCTCCTCAAGCCCCCAAAACATACCAACCAGAGACAAAACTGTGTCTCCTCACTAGGTCACCACACAAAACACGCACACGCACCTTCCATCAGATCAAGTGTTTAGGCACCTTTTCTATGGCAAGAGGTGGTGGTCCAGGGGACATGCACCTTAAGTGCCCTCCCTATAATCTGGTAATAACACCACAGCTCTGTCCATCTAGATGGAATAGTAGGCTTACATCCACTGATGAGGATTGCACCAAAGTCCTGTACATCTAGGTGCAATAATGGCCTTATATCCACTGTTGGTGAATGGCACCACAGGCCTGTCCATATTGAACTGATGTTGGTCTGATATCCACTGATGGTAGAATGGCACTAGAGGCCTGTACATCAAATTCCATTGGTGGGCTAACATCCACAGGCCCCTTCATCTTGGCCCAATAGTGGGTTAAAATCCAATGATAGGGAACGTCACCATAGGCCTGTCCATCTTGGTGCAATGGTTGACTGATGGAGACTAACACCACAGACCTGTCCATCTTGGTCCAATGATAGCTCCATAGGCCCTTTTGTCATGGCACAATAGTGTGGTGACATCCGATAAGGAATAGCATCACAGGTCCCAGTAGACCACTATATAAAAATAAGCTTTTCTTAAGGCGGACCTACAGTCAAAAAAGGAAATGTAAGTAAATTAATTCCCCACTCATGATCAGTGGCATAAGCAGTTTTAGAGGGCTTAACCCCATGCAGATATTGTGGAATGGCATAAAGATTATTCACTCTTGAATCACATGGGGGCGGCCATCTCGCCACAAACCTGATAGTCCTGCTTACACATGAGAATTAGGGGGGTGCTGTGCCAAAAGCAATTCACACCAGAGAGATATATGTCTCAGAAACAAGAAGAAGCTTGTCTGTCATTTCACTCATGCAAACGCTGAATAAACAGTTAATGTAGCAAAGAAATTGTGTGTGAGGAAAGCTGCTACAATGTACCTCTATGGTGGCCACCGTCGGGGGATACAATCCCCTCGATTGAAAGAGCAAAAGTTAATTGATTTCGGATCGAGAATCGTAAGTTTGGGTGGGTGTTTGTCATTTTTTCCTGTTTTTTTGGCCATTTCCGACTCGCACGAGCCTACGTACGAATGCGTATATGCTCTTACGATCATCGCAAGTTCGTTCCTAAATTTTAGGATCAAAACGTAAAACTTAGGATAATCGGATGTGTTTAGGTGTGATTCAGAGAACAGTTTTCAAACCTCTAAATACGTTTTAAAAGAAAGCCACTGCCGACACCTTTTAGCAGTCGGATTGCTGTTCTTGAACAGGTTTTTTGGCTATGTGGAGGAGTCTGCGCGTCTTGAGCTCCAATGAACTGCATGTATCAGCATGGCCGAGGCCATAAATTGTATGGCAATGCATACCTGATTCATGTATGCCTTATAAAAGCATTTTAATGTGGACCTTAATTAGTCCTTTGCATGTAAACCTTTATTTTGCAATACATCCATATATTTGCGTTAATTAAAGAAACTTATGTCCTTTGTTATTTATTTTTAAATTGATGTACTAGAATAATATTTTTAGTTTGAATTTATTGGTGTAGTTGTTTACCTTTGCTTTGTTTAATTATTTAAGCACATCTTTGGTCAGATGCATCACACTTACTGAGGAGAGGAGAGCGGGATAAAGTGCAGGATGTGGGTTACTGCTGTATTTTGCACAGACACAGCAGAGCTGGGGGCACGGAAAGGTCAGAAATCAAAGAATGCAGAGCAACACAGTCACAAGGCCCTTTCTGTTTGCAGGCTGCCCAAGAATACCTGACCCGCCATCTTGGCTGTTTCTAGACTCATAACATGCAGAAGTTGCTGGGTGTTTTTTTATATTTGAGAGCAATCTGTATGTAGAGGGTGTGGGTAACCACACCCAAAATTTTAAGTTGTACCATTTGAAGCCAAAATATTAAAATTAAATCCACAAGTAAAAAATGCAAGTTAACTAAAAATTAAACAAAGTAAGATTTACTTATGCAAATGCATTCATTAATGGTTGGTTACTACAAAATGAATGAAATAAAGAAAAATAAAAGACCAAATATTTAGAATGTACTTTAACCCTTTCGCTGCCAGCCTACCTGGAGTTTTTGTTACGCTTTGTTGCCAGACCATTTTGCACTATTTTGCGCTCCCCATGTTCAACTGTGATTTTTGAAGGGATTTCCAGGGATTTCCCAGAAAAATTGTATATTGTTTTTTTCAGCAGAGTCTGGGCTTTAACATGAAATGTCTTGTTTGTCATTTTTTAGGTGTATTCTTAATATTTTGGGGTGAGATATGTGCAAAAAAATAAAAAAAAATCTATTTTTTACAATTTGTAGTTTTTTTTGTAATAGACCCCTTACCAGCTCACAAAGGGTTAACTGTAACAAAAAAAACACACACACAAAATGATTTTATTAAAAAAAAAAAAAAAATTTTTACTGTACTTACCTCCGATTGCAAGCTCTTGTCCCTCGCCGGTCTGATGACAGATGCCGGTGATCGGCATCCAGAGAAGGGGGAGCAGGAGATCAGAGGATCTCCTGCCACCTCCTTCCAGTGCACCAATCACCGGCATCTGACAGCTGAAACAGCTGAAGCCAGTGATCGGGACCGGGATGACGTCATAGCCCCGCCCCCAAAAGGGGCGGGACTTGACGGGGAGACGGAACGGGGTGACGGGGGGCGGGGCTTAGCGGCAAGATGGCGGCCGCCATCGAGAAGGAGAGAGGAGAGAGCCTCCCGGGCTCTCTCCTGAAGATCGGCAAGCCCTGGGGGGGATCGGAGGCCCCCCAGGTGAAGAGGAGGGTCGACGGGAGCCAGCGCACATGCAGGTAGGTAAATGTCATTTTTTTTTTTTTTTTTTTTTACAGGAAAGCCAGTGGCAGCTAAAACGGGGGGGGGCACCCTATTCCGGGCCCTCCCCTGCAGCCCGAGGAGGTCCCACAGACGATCGGAGCAGACCATCTTAAAGGGGAGACCCGGCCGAATCAAACGAGGGGTCAGGTGAGTGTCTTTTTTTTTTTTTTTGCCAGTTAGCAGGGGGGAAAGCCAGGTACGTAAAATTTACGTAGCTGGCGTTTAATGACAGGAGAGGCAGCTACGTGAATTTTACGTAGCTGGCGTTTAAAGGGTTAATGAGGTAAGTTTGTAGTGCGTAGCCACAAGATCAGAAGGATTTACGTCCAGACAAAAAAGGAAAAAGGGCAAAACCAATGTTGCAACCTGAGAAATGAAATGGAAAATTCAGGATGGAAACTGACATAGGTCTGATTCCCGAACTGCCATACGAACGGACGTACATTTTAGGATAGAAACGTATTTGCTTATAGAATCACTCGCAAGTTCATACGAACGCACGAGCGTTCGGGAAAAATAGGATGATCGGCACCAAAATCAAAGCTGTTACATGTTTCTTTGAATCGACCCAAATGTCTATAGAAGATTTCAGCTGTTAGCAAAGCAATGATGAGTCATTACAGCTGAAGGCTTTCTACTTCTGGCTTGACATGATTACACAGTGCTATGAGGCAATTTTGACTGAGGGACTCGGTTTTTCATACGTAGGTTTCTCATATGTGTGGCAAGATGGGAGTTGCAACGCATGTTTATGAGTGCAGGATCTGCCTGCTATTGCAAACATCTGCATGGTGATAATCCTTCTCAGTACATTTATGTCACTGATTGCCAGAAGGGGGCTTTAGGGGAGCAAGTTTTGATTATTTGACTGGAGGTCCACTTTAAGATTAAAAATAGTACATCTGGCTTATTGATGTAGATTATTGGAAAACAAAACACATCTATAAAGGTCCACATAGTGGATAGTTATGTCTATTAGATACGTATAAGTTTGTTTTCCTTAAATGATAGCTGTTATACAATATCACTATGCAACCTTCCTTTAAATATCCAGTAAATTGGTCTTGGATAAATTTGCTGTTTAGCAGGTGGCACAGTTGGGGTTAATTACAAAAGTGCTCGGTCCATTTAAGAATCTAGCCAAGTCAGGAGTGGAAGAGAGGAAAATGAATATTTGATTTTGTTGGTCCAGAGACTGGGCAATTTTGCCGGAGGGGGGGATTCATATTTAATGTTGAGAACACACACAAGCATGACCCTGTGGCACTCTCTTC
Source organism: Gastrophryne carolinensis (assembly GCA_027917425.1). Classification (NCBI taxonomy): domain Eukaryota; kingdom Metazoa; phylum Chordata; class Amphibia; order Anura; family Microhylidae; genus Gastrophryne; species Gastrophryne carolinensis. Next base: position 200,663,708 of record CM051235.1, read on the forward strand.
TTGAATTGTTTTCTTTTCCTGATCACATGAAACATTGCGTTATTCTATTCCCTATAGTGTGTCCCCTGCAGTGTCAACCCATGTACAGCGCATGCCTTCCTCCCTGGAGGTCTCTTATACTCCTCACTTCCTCTTTACTTCCTCCCCTTCCCCTAACATCTCATCTGCTAACCTTCTTTTTCACAGCATGAAACCCCTTGTTAACATGAATTATAAAGGTGTATAGGTCCAACAAAGCTAAACGTGCAAATTGGCCAAATAAAAATCTACTTGAGACATTTATGCACCTTGTAAACTGTTTAAAACGTAATGGGTCTGCATTAAAAAAGAATGCTGTTCGTGGGGGAGAACACTTTGCTGTGAGCACCTGTAGTCACAGCATTCTCTTAATGAAACTGCAGCCTCCCGCTGGTTCAGGTCCTCAGCCAGCATATTTCTTTATCTATTTTTGGCTCAGTTTTATATTTAGGCAATGACATATATCAAAATGTTTATACCCATCTAATTTTTCACTTCAAACATAACTTATGATTCTTTCCCTTAACCCAACCCTAAAACATGGTCATCAGAGTTGAACAGGCATAGGGAGACCCAGTTGACGTCCCAGTGGTCCTCACTGCTTTGGGGTGAGTTGGGCAGCTGCTTCTAACATTCAATTCCTGTCTCCCTAGTAAAATCCCGGGCTAATTTTTGATCTATTCCTCCAGTGATGGCCATAACGTTTGATCTAAACCCAGAGACCTCCCCCCACCCAAGCTTAACCTGGCGGAACATTAACACCTAACCTAGGCTAGCTACAAGTCCAACTATACTGCCTAACATCTAAACCTAAAGCATTTCTTACCAAACTATTTTTTTAGATCTCACCACCAGTGCAAGTTTTTGCACGATCCTCTTTAGTGCTTCGGCAGTGCTATATAACTGCCTGTGGAATATGAAAAGTCTAATCTGACCCCTGTCACTTGCCTTAGCTCTAAACCTCATACCAAACGCCAATACCTAAAGTTAACAAAATGTAAACAAAAGAAAAAAAAAAATTCACTCTGTCTCTCCTGGATTCCTGCTGAGGCCTAATTGCAGGTGTGTTATAAGGCAGCATACAGCTCGTGGAGCTTGCTCCTGGAGGCTGACTCTGTAAGTGGCTGCTTGGTAAGTGGTGAGTTAAAGCAGGAGGTAAAAGCAGAAGTGCTAGAACTGTAAGTATCTACCTTTGAGTGTTATTTTAAGTGTTGTAAATTCTTCACTCGGTGTTCCAACAAATTGATACAATGGGTTCCATGCCTAACAATGCTGTCCAGTGTACATCTTGTGCTATGCATGAACTTTTTGATCAATCAGTCGATGGTGGATATTTATGCCCCGGATGTGTGCGAATTGCTGATTTGGAAGCCGTCATTCATGATCTAAAGAAGCACTTGGCAACACTGAAAGACATTGTTGTCATGGAAAAGAGTCTGGATCTCAGTGATCTGGCACTCCATGGGTCAGGGGAGGGTGTTAGGTTGGGGGGAGAGAAAATGCAGGAAAATGAGGCAGATAGCTGGATAACAGTTAGAAGGTGGGGTAGGGGTAAAAGTTACAGGGAGGCTAGCCCTGAACAGGCACCTCCCAACAAGTTTTCCCAGTTGGCAGATGAGGAGGATATTAGCTCAGGGGTGGCACAGCTGCAGCAAGACACATCTGTTTGCTCCAGTAAGAAAGGGAGGGAAAATGGGAGAACAGGACAGGCAAGACAGGTGCTGGTAGTGGGTGACTCTATTATTAGGGGAACAGACAGGGCAATCTGTCACAAAGACCGGGATTGCCGAACAGTGTGTTGCCTTCCTGGGGCAAGAGTACGGCATGTAGCGGAGGGGGCTGACAGATTATTGGGAGGGGCTCGCGTGAACCTAGCAGTCATGGTGCATATTGGTATAAATGACATAGGAAGAAGTAGATGGAAGGTCCTTAAAAATAATTTCAGGGACTTAGGCTGTAAGCTTAAGGCAAGGACCTCAACTGTAGTATTCTCAGAAATACTACCAGTACCAAGAGCCACACCAGAGACGCAGCGGAAGATTAGAGGGGTAAACAGGTGGCTCAAAAATTGGAGTAAAAACGAGGGGTTTGGGCCGACTTCACAGTGGGCTACAGGTTCTATGGCAGGGATGGGTTGCACCTCAATGGGGAGGGTGCATCTGTTCTGGGGGAGAGGATGGCTAAAGGGTTGGAGGAGTGTTTAAACTAAGCACTGGGAGGGAGGGTAAAAGCAGTTACAAAGGGGAAGGTAGGAAAGAAAGTGACAGTGAGTGTAGACATGAAACTGGAGGTGGAGAGGGGGGAGGGGTTAGCACATCTAGGAGGAAAAAGGGCAATATACAAAATTATCATTATCATAAGCAATTGAAATGCATGCTTACAAATGCTAGAAGCTTGACTAATAAAATGGATGAACTAGAACTGATAATAACAGAAGAACAATATGACGTAGTGGGGGTAACAGAGACCTGGCTGGATAAAAGCTATGACTGGGCAATAAATCTACATGGCTACTGTGTGTTTAGGAGGGACCGTAACAAACGCAAAGGGGGTGGAGTCTGCATCATTTTAAAATCCTCTCTACAACCCGCTCTGCGGGAGGATATATGTGAGGGGAATGACCATGTGGGGTCTGTATGGGTAGAAATACATGGAGGGAGAAACAAAAATAAAATACTGATGGGGGTTTGCTACAAACCTCCAGATATATCCGAATCTACGGAAAATATGATGCTAAGGCAAATAGATATAGCCGCTAAAATAAATGAGGTAGTGATTATGGGGGACTTTAACTACCCACATATAGACTGGGACGCTGAAACATGTGGTTCCCATAAAAGTAATAGTTTTTTATCTAAAACAAAAGATGGCTACCTTTCCCAACAAGTTCAAGCTCCAACAAGGGGGGAAAGCCATATTGGACCTAATACTAACCAATGTACCAGACAAAGTAAAAAAGGTACAGGTCGGGGGACACCTTGGAAGCAGTGATCATAATATCGTTAATTTCCAATTAGCAGTCACTAGGGTGCCTTATCAAGGAGCCACAAAAATGCGGGACTTCAAAAAGGCAAAGTTTGAGATGCCCTAAACTGCATTGACTGGGAAAATGTCCATAAAAACAAAAGCATGGACACTAAATGGGATACTTTCAAAGGAATCCTTAATTTTCATTGTGACAGATATATACCTTACAGGAATAAAACTGTTAGACACACATGTAAACCGATGTGGCTAAACAAAAGAAAAAAAGGCATTTAAACGTTTAAAGCAGGAAGGGACAGCGGAAGCGTTAAAAAACCATAAAGAAGAAAATAAACAATGTAAACAACAGATAAGGGCAGCTAAGCTGGAGACAGAAAGACTGGTCGCGAAACAGAGTAAAGCTAACCCCAAATTATTATTATTATTATTATTTAGCTACATAAACCGTAAAAGGTACAAACCTGAGGGTGTGGGCCCCCTGAAAAGCAAGGAGGGGACACTTATAGAGGGAAATGAGGAGAAAGCAAATTTACTAAATAACTTCTTTGCTTCTATATTCACAAAAGAATGTGACATGCAAGTGAAATGCAGGGGAATAACCGAAACCCTCCATTAAATGTCACTGGTCTAACCAAGGAAGAAGTTCAGTGCCGTCTCAAGCAGATAAAAATCGATAAATCACCGGGACCAGGTGACATACATCCTCGTGTTTTAAGGGAGTTATGTACAGTAATAGACAAGCCGTTATTTCTAATATTTGTGGACTCAATAACTACAGGGTCTGTTCCGAGGGATTGGTGCTTGGCAAATGTGGTGCCAATATTCAAAAAGGGATCTAGGGGGGAACCTGGGAACTACAGACCGGTAAGCTTAACATCTGTGGTGGGCAAGCTGTTTGAAGGTTTCTTAAGGGATACTATCCTGGAGCACCTTGGGGAAAATGACCTTATTACTCCATATCAGCATGGATTTATGAGGAATCGCTCCTACCAGACAAACCTAATCAGTTTTTATGAGGAGGTAAGTTCAAGATTGGATCAGGGGGAGTCATTGGATATCATATATCTTGACTTTTCGAAAGCATTTCATACTGTGCCACATAAAAGGCTGGTACAAAAGATGAGAATGCTTGGACTGGGGGAAAACGTGTGCAGATGGGTGAGAAATTGGCTTAATGATCGGAAGCAGAGGGTGGTTATAAATGGTACACACTCAGATGGGTCACTGTTACTAGTGGAGTACCACAAGGGTCAGTTCTGGGACCAATTCTCTTCAATATATATATAAATGACATTGGGTACGGATTAAACAGTAAAGTCTCAATCTTTGCAGATGATACTAAGCTGTGTAAAGTAATTAAAACAAAAGAGGACAGCAGGCAGCTACAAACAGATATAGATAAATTGGAAGCATGGGCAATTAAATGGCAAAGTTTAACACAGATAAATGTCAGTTTATGCACGTGGGAAGGAGAAATCTGTGTCATGATTACACACTAAATAAAGAAACCTAGGAGTTTTAGTTAACAATAAGCTCAACTGTAGTAATAAATGCCAGGCAGCTGCTGCCAAAGCAAATAGGATCATGGGGTGCATCAGGAGGGGCATAGGTGCTCATGACCAGAGCATCATTTTTCCCCTGTACAAGTCACTGGTCAGACCACATATGGAGTACTGTGTACAGTTCTGGGCACCTGTGCTTAAAAAGGACAAATCAGAACTGAAGTGCGTTCAAAGACGGGCAACAAAGTTAATAAAAGGAGTGCGAGGGCTAGATTACCCTGAAAGATTGTCAAAGTTAGGTTTATATAGTTTAGAAAAAAGACGCTTGAGGGGTGATCTAATAACTATGTATAAATATATTCAGGGTCAATACAAGGATCTGTCCCACAATCTATTTATACCCCGGAGTGTAACTATAGCCCGAGGGCATCCACTAAGGTTAGAGGAAAGGTGCTATTTCCACCGACATAGGAGGGGATTCTTCTCTGTAAGAGCAGTGAGACTATGGAACTCGCTGCCAGAGGAGGTAGTTATGATGGATACAGTAAAAACATTCAAAAATGGCCTTGATGCCTTCCCGGCATGTAATAACATTTCCAGCTATGGCTACTAGACCACTGGAAGGAGTTAAACAGGCTGAACTGGATGGACTAAAGTCTTTATTCAGCCTTACATACTATGTTACTATGTTACCTATAACTCGAACCCTGAAACTTCATGGTTACACAAAATCAAAGAGTTCTTATCTTTCTGGGCTTCCTTGCTCACCTGACATTGCTACAAGACTAGGATGGGTTACTCACACTGGGTACATAAGTCTTGTCACATACTTCAACAAGAAGGTGAGGTGCCAAGATTGGGTTGGTAGATCTTTCTAGAATCCTGTCCTTCTGTGACTCTCTTATAAGAGATTTTACTTGCTCATTGACAACCTTCATCTCATCTAGATTTCTGACTACACTTGATGCCCTCCTACGACCTTTGACTGGATTTTTGATTATGCTTCTTGACACCTGCCCATGATCTTTGGCTTATGTCTGACCCTGTCTCACCCATCCAGCTGCTGCTGGTCTATTGGTGCACAATTTCCAGATGTGAACGACCCAGGGCCTCCAATGCCGCTCAGCCTATCCTCCCTTGCATGGGGGCTCTAGCGAGGACGGCAGTCGCTCTTATATTCTGGACTTCCTTGACTCCCGTTTGTGTGCAGCAGCCACAACACTCTGCCCACATGTTTGCCGATAGCCAGTGGAGTTCACCAGATGGGTGTGCATGGCCCTCTACGTGGCTTGATGCAGTCATGTGGACCACAGTAGTTAATGGGGGTTGAGTCTTTGCAAAATGGGATTCAGTGCCCCCCCCCCCCCCCCCCACCAAGTTCTAGTGTGGGCATTTAGTCTTGAAGGCTACATTTGTAAAGCAAAACCTTTACATGTATGGGTAATTACCCAATCATGTGAAGGTTTAGCTTTACAAAAATGTCATTACATTACATTGATTGTCTGTACCTGTTTGTTGAAAGTCTAAACTTACATTTTGCATAGCGGATCCTGTTCTGCCTATGATATGTCTCATTAGAAAGCTTGCTATTCAAATTCCAGTCCAATTTATAAGCCATTGAGTCTCCTTGGCTGCCCTAGTCATTTCTTCTGTCTCTATTTTACACAGCTCCAATGCGACCTACTTCAGCCCTACAAGGTCGGATCAGATTAATCAGGGCTTTCCTCTCGCCGTCTGGCTCCTGCGGACACCTGTGTGATTGAATATCCCCCCTGTTCCATGCCACCCCTCCTTCCCTTCTCCTGACCATCGTCTTCTGAGACATGAGCATCAATGTAAAACAGGTTTCAACTTTATAAACCTTTTAACCCCTAACCCACCTGCCCATTGCTCAGATCTCTCTATTAAACGTCCCCACAGCACTAAACCTGAGAGAGCATTGCCCGATAAATCACGGCAGCGACTGCGGCTGACATGCAGCGAGATTATTTTCTTTGATAAATGCCGGGCCAGCTTTGCTTCTGAAAATCCTTGATACATAATTCCCCTTACACCTTTTAGAGATAGTTCTGCCAGCGTGACTTAAAGGAAGGGGGAGAGGGGGGGAATCCGTGGAAAATTCCGATTACTACAGAATGAAGATCAGATTTAGAATCTTACTGGCTGCGTGCAAGGCTTGTCCTGCAATGTATCTTGCCGCAGCTGCCATGTAATATTCCCTACAAATCGGCGATAGCTCCCCCTGAGAGCCCGTTATGCTCCTACTGGGGCAGTCTAATAATCTGTAATGCTGTCTGCAGCCAATACCGCCCGGTGCCTGCGTAAACACAGTATTCAGCTTTATTTACTCAATATCTGCCAAAGGGAAAATAATGATATATATATATATATATATATATATATATATATATATATTTTTTTTTTTTTTTTTTGTTTTTTTGTTTTTTTTTATTTAGTTATAGTATAGTTGTCAAAAAGTTATAGAGAATATGAAATATATATATATATTCATATGTATAAAAATATGTTATATATATATAAAACCATCTGAGCCCCTGATAACCTGACAATTTGAAAAAACATATAACAACTGAAATGCCACTAAAACTCAACGTTGCTCTCATATACAATACTGCATAAAACAATTATTGCCACTGCCCCTTAATCTGGCCGTATACGAATAAATAAATAATTAGCAAAAACAATTAATCAGTGACCAATTCAGTGATTGCTCAGTAGTAAAGTGCAAGTGCAAGTGCAATTCATCGCTGTTTGAAATCCCTGAATCGCCTACTATACGCACCTCTCAAGCAGCCCTGTGGCACATGCCAGGGCCACCAGACAATCATTCTATTGAGCTTTTATAAAGCCGATCTGACATCAGAGTGGCTAATAAGGTTAAGCATGAGCATACCAGGTATTCAGAAATGCATGGTGCGGGGATGCACATCAGCTGAGGGAAGCCTATAAGCAGGGTCTGCCTTTAGGGTGTGCAGGTGGAGCTGCTACCCAGGGTGGCACTCCAGTCTGCCTCCAGGGGGGACCAGTACAGCTGCCCAGCTCCCCCTCCGGGGACAAGCTGCACTACTGACCACTGTACTGCCAAAGTGCAGCATGCATACCCGCGGCAGTATTTGAATTGTTATGTTCCTGGGCACTTCCTGCTACTCCAGCGCTCCTCCAGAACAGCTCTGTTAGAATAGATATACGCTTGGCTATAGAAAGATGGCTGCCTGCATAAGTGAAAACACTATGGGGGTTATTTGAGAACGACAAGCACCAGGTAATGTTTCGTAGCGGCAGGCAGCATCTGGTGTACAGCCAGGCGCTGTACACAAAACCACATTTATGAAAGTGAATCTGGTGAGCGACTCTAGCAGCGCCATGTAGCATCAAATGTATTATTACAGACGACTCAGCGTATAGCTTCCAGAGCACCAGGTATTACCTTTCACTCAGTGTCGCTCTCCCATACATTTCAATGGGCATTCCTTTGCTTGAGTTTAAACAGTGTGTTTGACATTTTGAATTTTTTTTTTTTGCTCAAATCATTGTGTGACCTCTCCTGGCTGCAAACAAACACTTTTAGAAACTTTTTAGACTTTTTATATTTTTATGCAGAATTGTAATTACAGATCTGGCACTTAAGTGTTATTGTCCCAGTGTTACAACAATGTCATTCCACGTGTTTTCGCTTTGTTACAGGTGGATATGTGTTCAAAAACAGACTTTAATCACATAGCATCTGGCGCTCTATGCTATAGTGACCAGATTTAGAGCGCCGACACTGTGTGTGTGTCGTTTTTTGATAAGTATGGTGTGGAGCGCCGAGTGCCGGACACACTGAGCTGGTGATACCTCCCGTTTGCTGCAACACTGTACTGGTGTTACGGCGCCCAACATACATCACATTCATCAATGCCAGCCAGGTTACTACAGCGATTTAGGCGCTCTGTTACAGCGCCCGATACCCGTTAACAGCGCCTACTAGCGGTCGCTCAATGTGCAGCTATACAGACGCTCATCTGCCGATACCTGGCGCTAGTAATGAATCAGCCTCCACGTTTGCCTTCCAAGGCACCTGATTGACTTTAGGTTACAAGAAGATGGCCGCCATCCTCTGAGCACTGCAGTCATTGAGTTGTAGATGAGGAGCGAGTGAGACATTTTGATTTTCTACCTCTAAAGACTGGAGAATACAATGAGAAACCAGTGTGTGATTGTGAGTGTGTGTTACTTATGCAGGGGGCTGGAGACATTAACCCTTTACATGATGAGAGTGAGACATGTGACTATGTGACTGCTCTCTGTCTGAATTCAGTTCGAGAAGATTGAAGGTCTCAATCCTTCATGTGACTGGTCTGTGTGTGAGGCATATAGAGGGCAGGAGATGTTAAAGCAGATCAAGAACTTTCACCCCTCTGACTTTTGGGCCACTTTACAAGGGCATCTTAAGCAAGGATGCCCCTGTGTGTGAAAGCCCTGGGTTCATCCTGTACCCAACTGATCTGATGACCCCATGGCACATGTACAGGCTCTCCTCCAATTATCACTAAAGTAAACCAAAAAACGGGTTTTGGTCATCTCCTGATTTGGGATGCCCCACCGTGTGAAACCCCTGCCATTCACCTGTTATACAAGCCTCACCAGCAATCCCACTGCACATGCACAGCTCCCGTCCAATCTGCTTGTTTGGCCACGCAAGTAAATGAGTGGCTAAGGAAGCTAAATGGCAACATCTCCAGCACCCTTTCATGGCTGTGTTCAGCCCCCACCAGTCATACAGTTACGCTGGGTGTGGGCACACACAGACCAGATGGATGTAGGAAATGCTACTACTGGCCGCATATGTGATGTTGGATCAATGGTGAGATGTACAGTGGGCAACACAACCAGAATGCTCCAGGGTTGGTAATTTAACCGGACTCCATAGAGTGCATTGCTGGGCACCTGTCCACTCCATCCAGCTGCACACTGCCGCAGCCAGCTATTTAGATATGCATGGTGCGGGTACATGCAGGGAATGCTGACAGGGGCCCAGCATGCGTCTTGCACCATGGGATCCAGGTGAGTACAGGGCAAACTGTTTGTTTGGGGGGGGTTCTAACAGACAGGCATCCCAATTAGGATACCTCTGTGGAGGGCTTTCTCCCAGCCCTAGAACCTGACAGAGCTCAGCATGAAGAGCAGGGCCACATTCTTTCCTGACATGTTCTACTTTCCCCAGCCTATGTTGAGCGCACATAACCTTGGGAGACGCAGCACATGCATGCACTGTGGGATTGCTGGTGGGTGGTGAGTATTCCGGCAACCTTAGGGGGTTACACACAGCTGGGCATTCCAAATTGGAATTCTGAATCTGAGTAAGTTGGGGTGGCGCTGTCCTGAAACAGGATGCCTAAGGCCGGATCTGCCTGTAAGACTCCAGGTATGCCGATATTGCTCTTTAGCATTCCACCGACTGTTTAGTTTTATTTACTCAATCTTCAGCAAAGGAAGAATGCTGAGATATATATATATAGAGAGAGAGATTTGATATTTAGATTTTTCTCCAATTCAGCCACTTTCCAAATTGAAAATAAAGATGGAAAAGTAGGGTAGAAGAGGATGGGCTACTAAAACATTTAAACCAGACCAACACTCATTTTACAAAACATGGACCCCGGCAATCGGGGTGTCTCCCCTGCCACAGACCGACACCCATGTTTTGTGAAATGGGTGTTGGTCCGGTTTAATACACTTGTGCCCATGGCAATAGTAAGGCAGTAAGGAGCTCATCTGAAGCCCGTCCCATGTGCATATCCTCCTTTTCTTAAGGAACTTTGTAAATGCTGTATTTGGCCTTTTGAACTTTTATGTGCATTTTCCAATGTGGTCACATGGCTGCCCAGTCCCCCAGCATTTCCTGAGTGAATGAGCTCAGCAAGCCACAGTGGCTATGCTGGGGGGAACAGGGGTGGCCGTGCTACCACATCTGGAGTATGGTGATAAACAAAATGGAAAGGAAAAGAGTAACCCAATTTGGAGACATGCTACAACATGCTGCAGGAAATGAAGAAGAGGCACATGTGACAGGCTTCGAAGGGCTGGTATGCTTTTGGTAGGTTTTAGGTGACCCCCATGTACCACCCAGGTGATTCTTGAGATCATTTGAAAATGGATGGTGCTCGTTGAAAAATGGTTGGGACCCCCTGCTCTAAGGCTTTCCATTGACTCTACCATCAAGTCTCAGAATGAACTCATGTAGATGTGCTCCTTGAAATTAATTTTACTTATTTTGCTTTCAGGTCTTCCAAAGAAGGGAAGACGGCTCAGTGAATTTCTTCAGAGGATGGGAACAGTACAGAGATGGATTTGGAAAGCTTAACGGGGAACACTGGATGGGTAGGTGATATTTAGAAATATGGAAATGATTACTCAATATTTTGCATTTATTTAAAATGGTCATTTCATTCCTAGTCCAGATTAAAGTAAATGAATTAGCTACAGTAAGGCATTTGTTACCTAAATTGGAATGGAATCCAGAATACAACACTGCAATCTCTTTGAAGAAATATCTATAGTAGAATGTTGCTTACCACCGTATAACAAATCATTTTATTAAGGTGGACCAAAACCCACCTTGGAGTCTGTGAGACTCCAGGGCAGGGTTTTTACCTCTCCCCGGAGCCCCACTCTGTAAAAAACCCTGGGTCGAGTAAACTCACATCCTCCCCGATCCAATGGTGCATGTGCAAGCAGCGGGTGCTGTCTGTTATACCTTCAGCAGGGCGCATGCCCATGGCAGGAATTTGAGAATGGCCGGCGCGGGAATGCTCCTTGTTAAAAGTTAGCAGGGATGTGGTCGCTGGCGCCTTTGACTGCACTCGGCTAGAGACGATTTGACGTCAGCGCAGTCAAGCGCATTGATTGAACAAGAAACAGCTCATGTGGTAGGAACGGGGAAAGGTGATTTTTGGGGGGCAGCCTGGGGGGTTTCTCACAGCAGGGCATCCCACATCGGGGGCGCTGGGGGCAATGACCAACACCCGGCATATTCCAAATCCCGGATTTTGATCCCCTTTAAAGTTTAAGGTTGAGTCACTACACTATATGGAAGCAAATGGCAGCCAATCGTGTGACTGCCAGCAACCATTCAGGTATGATGTGCAAGCCTACTCATCAGACCCTATTGCTTATGGCATTGACAGTCATACAATTAATCAGAAAGGGGTAAGCACTGACTTTACTTTAGCTGATCTTTGCTACATTGTAATAAAGAATTAAAGGGATTGACCGGTCAAACTGTCTGGAAGCTTATCTGATGCAGTGTCAGCCCCATGCTGTCGCCTTGCTCTAGTCACAGACAGGAGGGACATTTCCTCCCCTTCCTCTGCCTCCCACGCATCCCCCAATCAAGACCACCAATACAATCAGCTTGTCAGGTTGACACCCCCTCTGTTTGTGATAGGCTAGATTCAATCTCCGCTCACTTCAATTCAATGCACACAATGTGCTTGCATCACTCCTATCACAGAGGACAGCACAGGAGGGCGACACCTTCATTTAGAATTACTCTAACTATATAGCTTCATAAAAAAAGAACATTGCCATTGTTGCCCTACACAACGTGAAAACTCTTGAGTGTCTGGACAATGACTTTCACTAATGCAGTGAAAGCAAGAAGCATTCTAATCACAGCTCCAAATATAAGAAGTATTGTCATTACAAGTTATTTGTTCAGTCACAAGTTACTTTACCTAACCTTTCAGGTACTGCAATAATTCTACAATTTACAAAGTGTTTTATAATAATAAAACATATGCTTTGGTTACAGGAGTGGTGTAGATAAATTAGATTGATAAAACATAATTCCAGACCAAGGGAGTTTAAACCAAACCTTCATTCTGAATAAGAGCCTATCTTATATGTTTCCCCCACCCTGTACATACAGATTGCTCACATTAAAAATCACCCTAACTGCACCTATTGTTTTTTTTTTTTTTTTTGAGCCTTTTAACATCCAAGATGGTGACCCATGGAGTCTCAGGCTGCCTGCAGACAGGAAGTGTCCTGCTGCTTTGCATTCTGGGATTGCTGTCCTTTTCCTGACCCCAGCTCTGCTCTGCCTGTGCAAACAGCTATAAGCCACCCCCTGCACTTTTCACCCCTCTCCTCTCCTCAATATGTGATGCGTCTGAGGCAAGATGGCGGCGCATGTATCCTATAGTCCTCCTGAACAGAGTTAAAGCCCAGCAGGGAAAGAATAATAAGTAAGCAACTAAAAACTTAAAATTTATTTGTTTTTGATGCTAGGAGATAGTTTTTTAAGGGTTTGGGCTTTTCATTAAATGATGCTGAAGGTCTGGTTTAAGTGGAGATCAACAGTCTTCAGTTTTCCCAGGAACTGGGCCTGGCTAATCCTGGGTGAATCCAAAACCTTTCAAACAATAGGCTCAACTCAGCACCAGGCAAGAAAAAACTGCTGTCCACTTTCATTGAGGTTGATCCAACAAGCAGGTGTAAATTTTCCCCCATTGCTGAGCCACAAGGTAGACAATGAAATTGATCGGCATTTCTCACCTGGTGCTGAACTGCCCCTAATGTCTCCCTTTCTAGGCCCTTATTTATGAAGGAATAACGACAGGTAGCGACTGGTGAGCGGCCGGTAATGACGGGCACCGCCACGAGAACGCCGGCTCCCCACCACAATCACACATTTATCAAGCCGATCCTGCTTAGCGACTGAGATAGCGCCAGATAGCGACTCATTCATCATTATTCCAGCCTCAGCCCACAGCGCCAGCATCCGACAGGTATGACCTCTCGCTACCTGGCGCTCTCCAATGCATTTCAATGGAACAATCTTTAAATATTCATAATTAATTGTTATTAATGTGTTTTTTTTTTTTTAATGTGAAAAATTCTGTGACCACTTCTGCCATGTTAGATTTTTTAAGGTAAAAAAAAAAAAAAAATTGTGCAGAATTGATATTACAGGTCTGATATTATTGTATTCATATTACTAAATTCTTTAAAAATTTTTTTTTTTTTGGTTTCCAAAAATATGGTGGTTTGGGGGTTAAAAAACTACTTTTAACACATCGCCGCCAGTGCTCTGGGGTTTAAACATGCATTTCACAGCGCGAGAATTTTTTGAGCGTGATTTTTTGATGAATATGGTGGGAGCCGGTCGCTCTGACCAGTTGCTATCATGCGCACCCATACATCGCGGAACCTGTCAAATAGCGACTCGTCACCCCGTATTCAACATTACTGCACACCGACTCAGTCGCTATCAACAACCGAACAACGGCCAAGCACAGCGACTACTAGCGGGCGCTGTGAAAATACCGCTACAGTCGCTCAACTGTCGCTACATGTCGCTATTAATGAATCGGCCTCCCCGTCTCTAATAACGAGTTATTTACTGTGCAAGGATTAAAGAGGACCAGAACCCACTGAACTTGTGAAACATTTGGCCAAAGCCCCTGCCAATACTCCCTCCTTAGGGTGTAAAACTAGAAATGGATATTTTCACTTTTTGAATTGTCCTGGAACACTGATTTTTTGCTGTGCCTCTCTGTAAGATGGCAGGAGATCAGTCATTGCATAGGTGTGGCGATGACATAATTGCCATACATAACAGTGACAATGAATGGAGGAGGCGGAGCTTTACAGCTAAAACAGACGCCATTATCTGGAATTAGAGTGAAGCAGGAGCAGTGAAAAGTGGCAAAAGCTTCTCCTCATAGAGGAGCAATTCAGGGGATACTAGTTAAAAATATGGGTTTTGGTCTGCTTTAACTGTCCTGCCCACAGCGCCATATATATTATTATTATTCTGTATTTGTTCATTGACAGGTTAATCAACTAAACCTTTAGATAGCTGGTGATAGAGCAATAATTCAAAAACTTGCAATATACCGGTATTTAAAACTAATATTAGTAAATTATTAAGGCCAACATATCCTGCTCACAGCACCATATGTAACATGTATTATTATTTTGTATTATTTGTTCAATAATAGATTGCTCCTGATAGCTGGAAGTAGTACAATAATTAAACATGTTAAATATTACACGGGCAGGCTGATTCATCATTAGCGGCAGGTAGCGACAGATGAGCGTCTGTAGCAGGCATTTTCAGAGCGCCCGCTAGTAGTCGCAGTGCTCGGCCGTGGGTCGCTACTTTATAGCGACTCAGTCGCTGTTCAGTAATGTTGAATACATTGTGAGGAGTCGCTATTTGACCAGTACAGCGCTGTATGGGAGCGCATGTTAGCGACTGCTCATAGTGACCGACTCACACCATATTCAGCAAGAAAACAGCCTCACAAATCTCTGGCGCTGAAAAATACTTGTTTGAAGCCCAGAGCGCAGGAGGCGGTGTGTTTAAAGTCTGTTTTTCAGCATCTATCCACTAGTAACAAAGCGAAAACATATGGAATTACATTGTAACCACATTGTAACATGAACACTTTAATGCCAGACCTGTAATGTCATTTCTGAAGAAATATATAAAAAATGAAAAAAAAAATTAAAAAAACGCTATTTCAATGCCAGAAGAGGTCACAGAATTATTTGTGATTTTTTGGGAAAAAAAACAACAAATACCCCGTTTAAAGAGAAGAAAAGGTTCATCCATTGAAATGTATGGGAGAGCGACAGGTAGCGAGAGGTCATACCTGGCGCTGTGCAAGGTTGAACGCTGGCGCTGTTCGCTGAGGCTGTGAAAATGATGAATCAGACGCTACATGGCGCTATCCCAGTCGCTAAACAGATTCTGCTTGATAAATGTGTAATTGCGTGCCGTGTCCGGCGTTCACCAGTCGCTACCTGTCGCTATCTCTCATTAGCCAGCCACTACCTGACGCTATCCCTTCTTAAATAAGGGCCTTAATCAATAAAGCATCATTGCGGAATGGTTCGGCGTTTGAGTGGAGGTTGCCAGTTTTCCTTCTTCTCAGGCACAGGCTTTAGGTATGGCTACAGTGGATCTGGGTGAATTAAACCAAAGAAACAAACATGTCTTCCTTGCTAGACTGTTATAAAGGCTTAAATATTCCAGTGAAATAATTAAGTATCCTGCTCACAGTGCCACAAATAACAAGTATTATTATTACATGTTATTTGTTTAATCCCAGGTTACTCTACTTAACCTTTCAGATAGCAGGAGGTACTGCAGTAATTTAACATTTTCACTAAATGTTTATTATTAATGATAATGAGGATAATGATAATAGACATTTACTTAGTTTTAGCAATATTGTAGATGATAAATGAAATAAATGAAGTATTATTCTAGTTCAGGGGAGTGAGTGCGACACCTTTCTGTTTTAGCAGGTAATGGCGCTATGTCTGGCTTGCCTTTGGTATACTAATCATTAAAAAAATGTCTGCCTTGCTAGAATGTAATAAAGGAATAATTGTGGCACTGCAAGGATTCAAGTGGACCAAATGCCCAGGATTTCACTTTTCTGGGTTTTGATGCTTCCCCCGGTTTGGGATTCCCCACTGCATGAAACCGCCTGGATGGCCCACTCCACAGCCAAGGGATGCAGGGGGTGCAGTGCGCCAATCACATGTGCGGCTGGGATACCATTCAGTTTCTCCAGCTGTACATTGGGCCATGGGCTCATTGGAAAAGTAAGAAGAGCAGGAGCCTGGTGTAGTTTCATGCAGCAGGACATTGTGAAATCACAGGTTTTGGTCCACTTTAAGCATCTTGCTCGAAGCACCATATATTTTTTATTACATGTTATTGTTAATTCACAGATTACTCTACTTAAATGAACTAATAAAAACTTTTACAGGCCGGCCCTACAATCACAAAGACTCCAGGGCCAGCCGCTAGCCTGTTAGCTACAGTAAGGTATTCATTACCTAAATTGGAATGGAATCCAGAATACAGCACAGCAATCTCTTGGAAGAAATATCTATAGATGAATGGTGCTTACCACCTTCTGACAAATCAGTTTATTTAGGTGGACCAAAACCTACCTTGGAGTCTGTGAGGGTCGCCCAGTAAACTTACATTCTCCCCAATCCAACGGTGCATGTGCAAGCAGCAGGTACAATCTAAATGACTCCAGGGCCAGCTGCTAGCCTGTCCCCGGGGCATCCTATAGCAGATGGGCCAGCCTGCTGGCCAACATCACCCCACACTCTTGTGTGGGCGTTGCCTCCGCTTAGGGAGCAGCATCACCTCGGGTGGGAGGCTCAGAAGGCCCCAGAAGGGTTTTGCTCCTCTTTAAGCTTTTAATATATATATTATATTTTAGTCACTTACTTTATTATTCTTTCTCCCACTGGGCTACAACTCTGTTCAGGACTCTAGGATACGGGCGCCGCCATCTTGCCTCAGAAGCATCACATACTGAGGAGAGGAGAGTGGGGCAAAAGTGCAGGGGAGGCGGGTAAAAGCTGACAGAGCAGAGCTGGGGTCAGGAAAAGGTCAGCAATCCCAGAATGTCAGAAGACACTTCCTGTTTGCAGGCAGCCTGAGACGCATGAGCCGCCATCTTGGATGCAGGTAGGATGATTTTTAATGTGAGCAATCTGTATGTACAGGGTGTGGGAAACATATAAAATAGGCTCTTATTCAAGGTTCGGTTTAATCACAGGTAACTCTTTTTAAGCTTTCGGATAGCTGGTGGTAGTGCAAACATTCAACTCTCAAAATCTTAAATAATAATAAAAATGTTCTTAGGTTTAGTTACAGGAATATGTAGATGATAAATTTGATCAATAAAGCAATATTCCAATCTGAAGGAGTCTGAGTAATGGTCGACAAGACGGGGAGGCTGATTCATTACTAGCGGCAGGTAGCGACAGATGAGCGTCTGTAGCAGGCATTTCAGAGCGCCCGCTGGTAGTCACTGTGCTCCGCCGTGGGTCGCTAGTTCAGAGTCGCTGTGCAGCAATGATGAATACATTGTGGGGAGTGGCTATATGACCAGTACAGCGCTGTATAGGAGCGAATGGTAGCGACTGGTCAGTGCGACCGACTCACAACATATTCATTATAAAAACATCCTCACACACCTCTGGCGCTCAAAAATGCTTCACTGTAGCCCAGAGCGTCGGAGGCTGTGTGATTAAAGGCAGTTTTATAGCATGTATCCACCAGTAACAAAGCGAAAACATATGGAATTACATTGTTATACCATTGTGACATGAACACATTAATGCCAGACCTGTAATGTCAACTCTGCATAAATATATAAAACATGAAAAATATTTACAAAAATGGCTTTTTCTAGGGCAGGAGAGGTCATAACATTATTTGAAATAAAAAAAAAAAAATTAATAAAACCCCCCCAGTTTAAAGAGAAATAAAAGAACGTCCATTGAAATGTATGGGAGAGCAACAGTTAGTGAGAGGTAAGACGTGGCGCTCTGCGAAGCTGAACGCCGGCGCTGTACACTGAGGCTGGAATAATGATGAATCGTACGCTACATGGCGTTATCCCAGTCGCTCAACATGATCGGCTTCATAAATGTGTAATTGCGTGCTGTGTCACCTGCCGCTACCTGTCGTTTACAAGGCACTACCTGGCGCTATCCCTTGATGAATAAGGCCCTGTGTCTGTTTTCCCAGGCGCTGGCACTAAGCCTGGCTACACTGAACCTAACAATCCAACAATATGGCGAATTGGTTTCAAAATAAGCAGAGGCCTCCCCTAGCACTAGCATCTCTAAACATGGCGTTTGCATATGTTAGGGTGAGTGTCGCACATTTGCTATCCACACACTGAATTGTAAAACTGATAAGTCCTCCATTCTGTGGCATTAGTGATGAAGGAATTGCAGATGAGGCATTTGCTTCCCACCTCTGTTTCTAGTTTGCACCTTCAGGGATCACATCACATCACAACTACTATATTAATTGCAGTATTAAACCTTATAATACCATGCCTGTCAGCCATTCCAGCACAAGAAAACAAACCTGATTGTAAAACCAAAGCATCATTTCTGACCTGCTAAAGTATTTTCTCAAAAAGTAGATTCCTCGCTCCTGTTCAGGACAGTCGTCGTTTTCTCTGTAAACAGGGATAGTTATAGTTAGCGGACCTTCACTCTGAATAAGAATCTATCTTATATGTTTCCCACATCCTGTACATACAAATTGCTCCCATTAAAAATCATCCTACCTGCATCTACTGCATGTTATGAGCCTTTAAACATCCAAGATGGAGGCTCATGGAGCATCAGGCAGCCTGCAAACAGGAAGTGCCTTCTGACTGTGCTGCTCTGCATTCTGGGACTGCTGACCTTTTGCTGACCCCAGCTCTGCTCGGTCTGAGCAGAGCACAGCTATAATCCACCCCCCTGTACTTTATCCCACTCTCCTCTCCTCAGTAAATGTGATGCTTCTGAGTCAAGATGGCGGCGCCCATATCCTAGAGTCCTGAACAGAGTTGCAGCCCAGTGGGGGAAAGAATAATAAGTAAGTGACTAAAAACTTAAAATATATTAATTTTAGATGCAGGGGAATCGTTTTATAAGGGTTTGGGTTTTTCAATAAATCACGGTGAAGGCCTGGTCTAAAGGGTTGATTCAGAGCCCCTTTCTCGACATTTTTTTGTGTGAAAATTTCTGTTCTTTTCCTCCTCGTCTGATTCAGCAGAGCCTCTTTTCTGCGTGAATATTTGTGTGAAATGTTTTAATTTTTCTGTGATTTTTCATTTGGTAGCAAGACCTCCATGAAAACGTTGTGAAAGGGGCTCTGAATCAACCCTTAAGTCTTTGAATGATTTGATACTTCTTTTCTGCTTGTCTGTTTATTTCACTACTCAGCGGTGCTATAGAGGCTTATGTATTATAAAAGGTGAGTGCCTCACCTGAGACACTGGGCAGCGCCCGCACCACAATGCCGGCTCTATTAGCTGTAACACTCCCGGCGAGGCAGTGTTCGCAGCGCATGGCTTGTATAAGCGTATGCACTAGCGACACCTAGCGCAGGCCAGGAGTGCCGCAAGTTGAAAGCATTTAGGAAAAAAAAACATAGAGCTTACAGAGACGCTCAAAAAACGGGATAACAGACACACAACGCCTCTTGGAATCCCAATTTTGAATTTTTTAGGGTCATGGATTTTTTTTTTAATGGGAATTGCATTGGGGACACTTGAAAGACATGACAGCTTTCTCACGGCCCAGCAGCGCAACACAAAAAGGCTAAAAAATGCATCCAAAAATAATCCCAACCAGCCCAGAGATCCAGTGGCACATGTACCAGCCAAAAAACATTTATTATAAAATGCCTAAATAATTGTAACCATCCCAGCCCACTGAAATGTATTGGATAAGGCCACACAGTGCAGGGTGAGCGCCTGGTTTTATGTGGCACTGTTGGGAACTCCATCTCATTCCATCTCCGGCGCTGAGGATAGATGGGACACTACCTGGCACTATCACAGGAGCTCTGGCTTTTTGACTTGATAAATACACCTTTTGCACTAGGACCTGACAGTCACCTGACACTCATCTGACACTACATGGCCTTAATGTTTCATAAATAAACCCCATACTTCCAGCACAGCAACAAGAAACAAGAGACAAACAAGCAAAGGTAGAAGCAGCTATCCCTCTGCAGACTCATTGAATTGTGTGTCTCGCACAGTGTGATGCAGGAGGGCAGGGCCAGAATAAGTCTGGTGGAGGCCCCAGATACAGTATTTTTTTTCCCTTTAAAATAATAGTCCAGCCAAGTAACTGATTGGTGGTTATCTGGCACCCACCTACTTACTGGAGCGTCAAATCAAGTCCCTTGTGCGGGTGTGTGCTGCTCGGGAACTCCTGCTTTCCATTATGGGTGGGGGGGTAGTGTAGTCACCCAGCTGGTCTAGCAGAAAACAGTTCCTTGCATTGATCTGCCAGCGGTTGTGCTTGATGGCTTATGTGCAGTGACAGCTCTACACCCACCCATCACTGTGGCGTTGCTGGAGGCGGATTTGCTGCTCTAGACTCCCCGTCCAGCCCTGTGGTGGCTTTGGCTACAGAAAAACAAAAAAAAGATTGCCCAGGCGTAAGGGACCCTCCCACTGCCGCCGATAGCTGTGTTGCTGGCCTCGCAGCCCGTCAGACCAAAGACTAAAAAGCCCCTTGGACCAGACCATAACCCAAAGGTTGGTGGAGGCCCCCTTTGTAGGGCAAGTGGTGGAGGCCCCAGACCCACGCCTCTTGCACCCCCCTCATAATGCGGCCCTGCACAAGGGGTGGGAACTGGCACAAGTTTGGCAAAAGTGATTTAGGTACACTTTAAGGTTTAAATGAATTTGGAACATACAGGACAGAAAAATACAGAGGTCTGTGGTTATTGCTGCTGACATCCACCTTATCTACCTTTTAGTTCTGGTGGTAGCCTTTTGGCTTTTAACGTATGCTTGCGCAGACTTCCTGTCTCCGGTGGCTGGCACTGAATTTGTTCTAACCCTCTGTTTTCAGGATGGTGGTGTAAGCAGACCTAAAGTCTTTTTTACTACAGGTCCACTTTAAGCTATCAGCATTAATATACGCCAGATAAAGTGGGCGATCTGGGGGGTTCGCATCCTACATCGGGATGCCCCCGGGACAGGAACCATTCACCAGTATAGTCTTTAAAGTCTGGCCCAGGATCTTGCTAGTGACAGCCAGTGGTCCGGTATTGAGCGTCGCTGATAGCAGCAGCCTGATGAGCAATAGGGAGATGCAGCTCTGCCGGCCTCTGATTTGCACGTTCAGGGATTCGCCTGCCAATCTTTCCGCACTCGGCTGCTGAATCTTAATTGAAATCAGTGAGACAGGAGTGCAGAGGCCATGCATGGCGGCAATCTCTTCATTTGCATTAACAATTTACCTAATGTCCTCATTAAAATGGGATAGATGGAGCCGGACCCTATGACGGGGGCCCTGCTATAGATAGAGATGACGCCTGCAATGACTAAGCACATACTTGCTAATGGCAGAATTTACCTACAACCAATCAGCTCGAGGTCTTAAAGAAGACCTGCTGGTCTGCCATTCTGCCTTTGTAGGAGAAAGAAATACATTGTGGGACTGGAGGCCAGACCACTGCCGCTTCTTGCAGTTACCTGGCCTTTACACCAGAGGAGGATGCTGGCTTCAGATAATGGGTGTATGATGGCTTTTTACTGTATAAGGGGGGGAGGGGGGGGGGGGGTGATCCAATATATTTATGTTTTTTTTACAATTTATTTGGGGCCCAGCTATTAGCCCTCTCATTAGCATTAAATATTAAAACAGTCCCACTTCCATTTTGTACATAATGGGTTGTCTCAGGGTACACCCAGATTACTGGAGCACCCCCTGTGCATAGACCCCCACAATACTTTTCTGATTCTTTATCAGCCAGCGAAATGCAGCCCCGAGATTGGACAATGGCAGTCATGTGGTCTCGATTAAACTTTTTTGTTTCCTGGACCAGCTGGTTCAGTCCAGACCATGTGACAGCCGGCAGCCAGTTGCATATTCAGATAAGGATTGTGAGAGCTTGCAGAGTGGTCTATGCTCCAGCAATCTGGATGCCCCCCTCCCCCAGCCAGTCACAATGCAGCTCCACACCCATTATGTAGAAAATGGGTGTGGGACCACTTTAAGAAAACAGGCTTGCACTATATATACTGTAGAGAAAGCAGAGGGCTTTGTTTGCATCAAAGTGCAATTGCATGTGTAAACCCCATGCCATGTTAGGGGTGCCCCGTTGGAGTCCTCAATGCTGGGATATGCACTGCAATAAGATATATCAGAGCATCTTACCTGGGAGCCTCCCTTTGGAACAATTTGCCTGGGAAAGGTGAGT
This sequence comes from Gastrophryne carolinensis, assembly GCA_027917425.1. Lineage (NCBI taxonomy): Eukaryota > Metazoa > Chordata > Amphibia > Anura > Microhylidae > Gastrophryne > Gastrophryne carolinensis. The sequence continues at coordinate 200,685,995 of CM051235.1, forward strand.
TTACCGGCGTCCCCTGGGGGTTCACACAGCAGTACATCACGTTTTTGGATGTCCCAGGAGCAAAAAACGTCTTTACAGCCACTTTAACTTTATACACATGGTATAGGAAAAAGGATTGCCAACCCGAAGGAATTTGAGTATAGGTCCATTGAAGAACCCAACAAGGTCATGTTGTGGCTCATAAGCCCACTTTTGATGAAATTTTGTATATATTGTATATTTTTAGGTGCCAAAATAATGTAGTCGAGGTGCTGAGCTGATCTAGTATTTTTTCAATGTTAGCAAATGTGTTTTATTGAAGCAGTTTTCACTAGCTGCAAGCAGTTGCTATTGGCAACATAAACCATGTCTGTGCACCAAGAAAACACTGCTGCTATGGCCACTGCTGAGGTGATGGAGCTTATTCAACATTACACATGCCCAGTAACGGTGTTCTGTGCAACTGTCTGCAGTCTGTTGCTACTGGCAACGTACACCAAGTCTGCACTTTGTATATTGCCAATAGCAACAGATTGCTTCCATGACATTTGCTAACGTTAGAAAAAATACTAGATCAGCTCAGTAACTTTAAAGAGGAACATCGGACCAAAGATAAGAGAAAAAAGAAAATTGCCCAAAGATAAAACTGATAACCTCCCCTGCTGTTCCTCTTAATTTTGTAGGTAACAAGTATCACCTAGAATTAAGGAAGGGTCCACCTGGAAGAAAATATCTCACCTATATGAAACATATCTCCAATGAGTTTGGAAGTATCACCTATTACAGGGGTACTCAACCAATTCTTGTCTATTGAAAGACATCCGGTGAGAGGTTAAGGTCCGGGGCTGTCGCGGGGGGTGGATAGGTATAATCAACAAACTGGGGGAGGCGCTATAGATTCCCCAGACACAACTAAAAAAGGCAGCTTGAAAGCATTGGAAGGGGAAAAGAGACAGAGAAACAAAGTTTGTGTGTACCTTGAAATGCCACTTCCTGCCCGTGCAGTACTTCATATTGCAATGCTAGGTGCCAGGGAGCCATGACACTGGCCGGGAAACTAAGCACTACACCGCCAATCAAGGGGTCGCTCTAAACACAGAAACAACTGAGAGCAAGGCTGTTAGGGAAGGGGTCCAGAAATCTGGCACAGTGGTCCGCATTCAGACCCTGGTCCGCCAGTTGAGTATATATGAGGCCAATTCAGTGCCAGGTGAGAAAAGTTTATTCACTGCCAGTCACTCTCATTGTGCACCTTGGGGGGTGATTCAGCACCAGATGTAAGTTGAACATTTTTTTCACCTGGCTCTGAATCAGACCCAAGGTAGACAATGAAAGTCAATGCCAGTTTTCTCTCCTAAAAAAGGAGTGAGAATTCTCTTATGGCTCTAAAGTGAATGGCAGTTTTCACTCTCTTCTCTTACCTGGTGTTGAATCAACCTCATAGTATAATTTTTTAGGGAGGGTAAAAAATGAAAGCGAATTATCGAGCAAACAAATGAATAAATATTTAGCCCCATTCCTCTTCTTGGTTATTGGATTACATTGTAAAGGAGATCCTGTAACAGGCCATATCGCAGAGTCATCTGAATGTCCCTGTGGCCATTATTCTTTCTGTTCATTCCTCTTTAGGCTTACAGCGGCTTTACCTATTGACTATGCAAACACATTACCAGCTCCGCATTGACCTGGCTGACTTTGACAACTCTACAGCATATGCTCAGTACAATACGTTTGCCGTGGGTTTGTACTCGGTGAACCCCGAAGAAGATGGCTACCCACTCACTGTGTCAGACTATTCAGGAAATGCAGGTAAGTCCATAATAAGAGTCACTGATTAGTATTATTTATTTTATTCCCCCTCTAACCTAATAGCACCCACTTCAGCCGGGCTTAAAACTCACTCCAGCAGATTTGATGCAAAATCTTGATCAAATAATATTCATTTAAAGAGGCCCAAAACCCTTTGCATGTGCATCACCTGGGTTCCGACTCCGATTTGCAGTATGCCCTGCAGTGTGAAACCCCCTGGAAATCTTCAGGGCTCAATACCATGGCGCATGCATGGTCTAGCATCCCTCATGCTCAATACCTCAGGGTATGCTGCTAAACTTGGCCTTGCCACTAACCCCCAGGGATTACTTCTACTTCCGCTAGGCGTGCTTGTGCCAGCAGACATAAAAGTCAAGGAAGAATGCTGGACTCAGTCCGCGTTTGTGCCATGGGATCGAGCCCCGAGGTGAGTATTCACCAAACTGGGGGGTTTGACACTATGGGCATCCCAAATTGGAGAGCGCACACACAGAGAGTACTTGTTTTAAGGGTTTTGACCCTCTTTAAAGTGGACCAAAACCCACCCTGGAGTCTACTCCCTTCCATGGGGGCATGCCTCACTCTGTGATAACCACCCGAGGTGCCCTATATTCTTACCCTTTCCTTGAGCTCACGGCGCATGTGCGAGCGGTGCCGCCATCACTCGCTCCCCTTCTGGTCGGTGCGTGGCCCTGTCCACCACAACTGCCAAAGGAATCCGAGTGATGCCACATGCAAGTGCAGCTAGGATTCCAGCAGGCTGCTTTCACCACAGCGTGGGCTTGAGGGCAGGTAGGTAACCTCCGTGACCTGGGTCGTTTCACACAGCGGGGCACCCCAAACCAAGGTGCCCCAGAGGGAAGGACCAAGAACCAGGATAGTGAAAGTCCCAGGTTTTGGTCCACTTTAAGAAGAAGGGAGGTAAAAAAGGATTATCGCCAGCATCATATAAGAATCCTAGTCCCCTCAAACTATAATGGAGGAGTTATTCAATGTTAGGTCAACTATCCCCAAAGGTCTAACCATGTTCCTCAATTTAACCAGGAGATACAAGTGGGTGTACACAAGTCCCAGCCAGTGGAAAAGCCTTTGTTTTTAAGATCCAAAACAGATTTCAGTGGGTTAATGTGGACTTGTATTCCACTTTACGATCAGGTCAGGGATCCTTTTCCCTTGTGATTGGGAAATAGAGCTTGTACTGGAGCCAACAGGGGAGCTGAAGTGGGCAAAACAGAGGAGCCCCCATATTGCTGGATCATCTCTCCAGAGGGGTGGGGCTAGTAATGGCACTTGCTATTTTGGTTGCTTTCCAGAGACCAGAATACACCACCAAAATATTCCCCATAGATTTTTGGGCTCTCCCGAACAGAGTTTGAAAAAATGTGTTCAAATAGCACCTCAATCAAACAGAGCCAAATGTAAACAACACTACCCACTGTATAATTCCCTGTATAGGCAGTAAAAAATAAATAAGTGGCACTTACCTGCCAGCCTGTCCTGTTTCCATGCTGTTATCTCCACTGCCGACAGCGCACTCCTCCTCTGGCCCTGCTTCACACCCCCTGCTGTCTGCTTACGTGGTAGCAGGGGGAGTATTGTCAGGCTGCTGGGGAGTGTTCGGGGGCTGGGGAGAAAGTGGGCTGTCACCACCAGGGCTGACATTGAAACCGGAGAACAGGCCACAGGACTTCATGAGATCTGGATTGGTCGTCATCTGCTGCTGGCGATCAAAGTTGAAATAGTTTTTGTCTGTTGCCCAGACAGATCCTATTGGCTTTGTTTTCATTCTTTATAAGGGAACATTTTTGCATTTCGCATCTCACAGTTTTTTATATCTTTCAGGGGATTCCCTGGGCAAGCACAGTGGCATGAAGTTTACTACCAAAGACATGGACAATGACCACTCTGAGAACAACTGTGCCAGCTTCTACCATGGAGCTTGGTGGTACCGCAACTGCCACACATCCAACCTGAACGGTCAGTATCTGCGTGGACACCATGCCTCCTATGCTGATGGCATTGAGTGGTCTTCATGGACCGGTTGGCAATATTCTCTCAAGTTTTCTGAGATGAAGATTCGCCCCTTGCGGGAAGACAAGTGATTTCCCCATCTTTTATCTACTGGGGCTTTTTCAGGGGATATTGTTAAATTTGACTCAGTCATTTTTGGGTGGCGAACCTAAGGAACCTGAATTGTTTTACTACTTGTCAAATCTGTTGAAAAAATACACCAGGCCTAAGCTCCATGAAGACATTGATAGGACCACACAACAAACGTGGCACGATGATCCTTCAAATGATGGAAACTAGACACAAAACAAAGATGTCTTCAGAATTCTGAGATTTCAGTGCTATCGCACCATCGTCTTTTTCTGTGCTTTGTTGTTTCTGGGCCAGTGGAACTAAATACTTACCTACCTGTCAGACCTAGGTTGACCAGAACCAAGTATCTCTATCAAGTTTCTGTGTGCACAAATGACATTTTTCAACATCTTATGTGGAACGTTTTATTTTCTAAAAAATGCGTCAGTAGTCGAGAACACCCGGGACTACCACACGATGCCTTTCTTTGTGTTTCCGGCATCCCCTTCTTGATGGATAAATCAATGACTATTTCCTCCTCACACTAGTTGACGTGGTGGTCCCTCCTGCTGTACTTGTCATTTGTTCCTGCTATACACATTTTTAGTGACCAGTGCGGTTGGGTCTGATCAATGTTTATACCCCCTTCTTACCCATAGCACTTTTTCAGCACTTACCTACACCTCTCATGGTGCCCACCTAAATATCGAAGTAGCAGCTGACATTTCACCATTTGCTGTCTACTTTGTGAGCTAATCAGACACATGGGAAATAACATTTTGGCACCATTCGTATTTGTGTTGGGTAGGGAAAGAAAAATTGCAGTGCCAAGCCAAATTAATATTTATTTCTTAAATGTCTGGTTTACGTTTTTTTACTTATCCTTTTGGAAAACTGTTCAGATTTCGATAAATGTGATGAATTTTGGACTAAGGTTGGGCCAGTGTTGTGCACCATCATGATCACCATCTAGATCCAAAATGTATTCAGACACTCCATGGCCAAGATGTAGAGGCAAGAGCCCAAATCAGCACAAACCTGTCTACAGTATGAAAGCGATACTGCAGGCAAAGGTAATTGTTACACCATTGTGTTGGGCTACATTTGGCACTATCTTAAATTGTTTCATTCCATTTTTAAACTGAAGCAGAAATGGCTGAGATATTGGGGTTTACAGGTTCAGCCGATGACATTCACTTTTTAATCCCGTCCCCCAATCAGCTCAGCCGAGTGGGACAGGGTTGCTGGTTCCTCCCTCCCTCCCCTCCCTCTGCCTCCCTCCACCTCCTCCTCCAGATACATCACATTGCTCTCAGCACAGAGTGTTCATTATTAAGCAGAAGATCTCAGAAGAGATATAATGAGGTGAAAATGAAAACCTTGATATCTCAGCCATTTTCTTTTCAATTTAAAAACAGTTTAGGGCAGTGCTAAATGTAGCCTGACACAATAGTGTAACAAGTTCCTTTGTCTGCAGTAGCACTTTAAAGAGGAACATCTAAAAGACTCCAGGGCCATCTGATTTTCAGTCTTAGGAGCATCCCAAATTGGGAAGCCCTGTTTCACTCCCCTTGTCTTAGAGCCCTCGCCGTGTCACTGTGCCACGGCCTCATCCCGGCTCCCCTATAGCCGTGCACGCATCCACACCTGGCCTTTCTGAATGCGCAGCACGCCATGTGACGGCTTGGGGGTAAGCAGGGGATGTGGCCGGCGGCACACTCGGCTCCCTTCGATGCTGCTTGGTGGCTTAGCCATCAGCAGAGCCAAAGGAAGCCAAGTGAAAGCAAACCCACTGATTGGTTGAACGGGCTGATCAGCCAATCAGCACACCCATTCTTGCCCGAGTCTGCATTGTGGGAGCGTCAGGAAGGTGAGTGACCTGGGGGCATACACACAGCTGAGCCCCCACTGAGAGGAACAACACCCCAAAAAGTGAAAATCTGGTGTGCTGTTCCTCTTTGAGACAAAACAAGAAGACTTGCCCTATTTTTCTTAAAGATATTTCACTAGTCACCCTACTAGCTTACTCAAGTCTGAATTGAGAAGCCCGGTCTAGTTGCTTTAACTTGTTGAATAAAAGACGACCTCCAAACATAGGGCAATTTGTCTAGAGTAATAAGTCAAAGCTATTGGAATTGCTGTTCTAGAATATATTTTGCTAGTTATCCAACTGGCTTTCCATAAATCGTAATGGGGAAAGATCATTCCAGTTGCTTTAACTTGTTACTACTGGTGACCTGAATGAATGAAGACCTCGAAGGACAACACATGTATATTGCTGGAAGCAGAGAGCTGCTGTGTTTTACTAGACAACATTTGGCTAATCATCTGGATAACATTCTATAGTCTTAATTCTGGAAGGCCAAACCAGTTGCTTTGTACTACAGATATAAATTGGCCTGGATGAATAAAGATTGCCAAAGACAACACATCATTTTCTGCGTAATAAGTCAGTTTTGCCGGTCATCCGACTGGCATTCACAAGTCTTTAATTTGGGAAGATCAGTCTAGTTGCTTTGACTTGTTACAACAGATATGGTATGATCTGGATTTTTAAAGGCAGTAACAGCACAAACACAGTAGGAACCTTATGCATGTATACCCCATGGCCTGTTGTATGCGGACACCAGTTCTATCTAATAAATGTGCTCAGCTATATTTTAATGTTTTTATTACAAACATGGCCATAAAGCCATGCAACATTTGTAGTTCCAACAATGGCTCTGGGTCAGCGGGAGGTATGTTGTTTAAAGGGCGTCTACTGTCAAAAAGGGTTATTTAAAAAAATAGTTTTTTGGCCGTTTTTTATATTGTAGCAGTGCAATGCATTTAAAACTGAAATACATAACTAGGTCCTTCTTTCAAAAAGATATAATTCACAAATGGAACCAGCAGAGTTACTGTGTCCCATTCTACAACATTACCATAAAGTAGACAGTCTCTTGAGAAGCCTGTATAAAGTATATAATTCATAGGCAAGGGTGGTGCAACTGAAATGGCTAATTTAGTAATCACACTCAGAGGGTCTGCCCAAGGTAGTTGCCCATGCTAATAATTGGCATATGCTCACCTTCCGTCCCCTACAAATACTTGCTTAGGGTCCAGTGCTTTGAAATGGACCAATTTCTAAGAACAGGTCCCCTGTCTTGTACAGGGGGAGTGAGCCAAGGCAGAGCCTGGTGGTTAGTAACTGTGATAGAAGCAGGGCCTGCATGAGCTGGGAAAGAATCCCTGTGTGCATGCATGTAGCAGGACCAGATATAGAAAACGGGTATGTTTCAGGGTACTGTCACCATGCAACAGACTACTGTGGGAGTGCAGAATGAGTATTGGCTTTTTGATGTTAGGCCCAACAGTCTCTTTAAGCAATTCTTTGTGCTATGCAGAGATAAGGGAGATAGAACTAGAAGACAGGAGAGTTGCTTGACTTGTCATAGAGAGCCCAATCCTGGGGCTGTTACTTATTTGCATGCACGTTTCCACTGTTTATTACCACCATAGTCAGCATGGTTCATGGGACAGGCTTGAATAATGCTTTGTGTCCACATGGACACCACAAGTTGATTGTCAGGTAGACTGAAGTCCTCTGTCATAATTAAGGCTGCAGAAGGGACTCCGGATCATGTAACAACTGGCTTCCAATCATAGGGCCCAGTTTCAGTTGTTGGTACTCTTCAGTCTTTTTTGACAGAGAGGGTCACTTTAAGATAGCTACATTTGACATGCTTTACATTCCTTCAGTGTGTATGTGATACATTGAAATCAGTGCTTTCCCAGACTCCTGTGCATGTGATAGTATTCAGTTGTTATGGTACTCATATGTTACTTTAGCTAACCTATTGTTGACCATTAGCCTGTCTGACCTCAGTTTCACTGCTGCCTGGATTGACTTTGCTTGTTGCAGAACACATTGCTGCCTGACTTTTGGATACAATCAACTCTCTAACTTTAAAGCGGATGAAAACCCGCTCAGCACAGAATCTAAAATACTCCAGAGCCAGCCGCTAGACTGCCCCCATGGCATCCTATACCAGGATGCCCCGCTGTGTGAAACCCCCTGGGCTGCTGGTAAACTGACCTTTTCCGGTGGGTACACAACACTGTGTTCGCCGGTCACCGCATCCCCGGCTTCCCTGCAGCCGCACGTGCTCTTGCGCTCAGCCTTTCCGAATGGCTGAGCGTGGAAGTGCGAGCGCGCCTGAGAAGATAGCAGAGGATGCGGCCAGCCAACTGACGTGTGTCATTGCGGCACTTTTGAGATCAGCCAATGGGCAATCTCACAAGTGCCACTAGGCATGGCTTAGGCAGTGGAAAAACACAGTCTCCTTTGAAAATCGGGCCACTGCCAAGCCGGCAGCATTGCCCAACTGCTCAGCCGGGGAGGAACCCTTAGGATAAGTGTATTGCGTAAAAATTGGTTTTGCTCCACTTTAAGAACTTTAAGCTTTAGCCATTGGCTATGTTCCAGAACACACCTTCAGTTTTGCTGTAAAACTTGAGTGAGCATATGTTTCTGACTATCCCCTGCCATGGCTTCCAGTCTGTCTGTAGAGGAACACGCAGCATTAATTTACTGTAACTTTTTAGTGATGTCATGGTTACAGTGAATGTAGCTCTGTGTGAAAAGGTTGCTAATGTTTGCCAAAGTATGGCTAAAGGGGCACTTCAAGCCTTTTTTTAAACATTTCGAATATGAATTATTTTTTTCAAATACGCTATTTGGCTAAATGGGACCTCTCTATTTTCTTTTCATTAGCATAATGGTCCTGAAGTTGGGTGCTTTAGTTGTTCAGGTTCAGGTGCAAGGTTCAGGTTTTCCCCCAAAATTTAACCAAATTATCTAAGAACAAAGACATATTCTAGCAACACCGTTACTTATCCATATTCCATAATCTGGTGGTCCTTACCGGGGAAGTACAGGCTCCTAATGGAAACAGAGGAAGGACTAACTCCATAATAATGAAATATTTAACGCAAACATAGGCGTGCGGTATCACTGTCTACATACATCTGGCCATGTAGTATACAACTTCCTTAGCTTTTGTACCAATAGATAAGTGTTGTGATAAAAGGGATTCTATTTGGTGATTGTTTTGCAAATGAGGGCCTTCAATAATTAGTTACATAGCATGGTATTCAATTGATGTAATAAGAAATTCTTTGAATTCAATGTAAGGGAGGACACATCTGTAGGTCTTGGTTGAAACATACCAAGAGCCGTCTATTCTGTTATTTGTCTATGTGAGGCCAGCTGGATATTAGGCTTGATTCAGAGAGACAAAAAAAAACTTCCGTTTTAGTTCCGATCTGTTTTTTTTTGGAAATGTTTCCGCTCTCGTATGAGTGTACGAGCGATTCTATGCATGCATTGAAAACCTTCTGTAAAGTTTCCGTCCGTTCGTACGGCGGATTACAAATACGGGGATGTCATTTTCCATCCAGACTTTTCCGTTTCATTTTCACATGTTACAACGTAGGCTTTCGTTTTTGCCCCTTTCCCATCGTATCCTCCCACGAATCCTTTACGTTTCCCGTTAGTTTCTGTTTCCCTTTTTCAATAAATAATCGTCCAGACAGAAATCCTTACAATCTTGCGCCTGCGCACTACAAACTTAACTCATTAAAGTGCTCGCCTACATATTTGACACCCTCACTTCTACTACAATGTTTAGGTAAATCACTTAGCACTATCCTCCATCTTCCCTTTTGGACCCTTAAAGCTCACCCAAACCACTTCGCGGTTAGGTGGTTCTTCCATTTTAGCCCCCTAAAACTTACCCAAATCACTTCTCGGTCATGTGAATATTCATCTTTAAATATCTCTGGGCCCATTAGTTTTGTGTTAATGTATTTTGTAAATGAAATGACAATGTAAAATTTTTTTTTATTCCATCATAAAATATAAAATTTTAAAAAAATTTGAAAATTTAAAATTTTTACAACTATAAAAAACAAAATACATATCAATGACAGGCCACAGAACATTATTCCTCATCTGTGGTCCCCAATGAGTTGCGCAGCTCCTGCATCTCGCCCACCAACTGAAGGACCTTGACACTCAGTTGTGCCACTCTGGCATGTCTGGTCCCTGTTAAAAAACGTAAATTAAAATATTGGTATAACCTTGTTGGGGTCATACTGCAGTGCCCCCCCCCCCTCCCGTATGGTCCAAACACCTAAATCTGGACTTCAAAAGCCAGAGGGCCCTCGCCACCACAGGCCGGGTTTTGCATAGTGCCCGATTAGAGAACCCCTGGCCCGCATTCTGCAGGCAAAGAACGGGCATCAGGAGCATGGACGAGTGGCACATCTTGCAGTTCCTGCAACCAAATATAAAATAATTACACAAAGCAAAGGTAACCAACTAAAACAATAACTCCTACAACAAATTAAGATTCAAGTTCAACAATCCAAATATAATTCACAAAGGACATAAGTCTAAAAAAATATAGCAATTATATGGATGTGTGGAAAAATAAAGGTTTACATGCTAAGGACTAATTAAGGTCAGCATTAAAATACATCTATAAGGCATACATGAAATGTATTGATTCAGGTATGCATTGCTAGACAATTTATGGCCTCGGCCATGCTGATACATGCAATGCCTTGGTGCTAAAGGCGCGCAGACTCCTCCACATAGCCGCAAAACATGTTCAACAATAGCAATCCGAGCCCTCAAAGGTCCCGTAAGTGGATCGGAAATGAAACGGATTTATAGGGTGGTGGTCCGTCGGAAATCAGCTCTCTGAATCAGACGGAAACCCATCCCAATAACGGAAGTTATCTGAACGAACGGAAAATTTCCGATTTTGTTTGGAAAATGATCCGAACTAACGGAAATGTTCTGATTTGCTTCCGTTCATCGAAAGTGCATTCCCGAACGTTCGTACAAATGAAAAATGAGCGAAAAAAATGACAAACACCCACTAAAACGTTCACAGACAGCTACGGAAGTCCAGACGAATGTGTCTCTGAATCGAGTCTATTGTTATGTCAATTCATCCTTTTAGGGATTTAGTTATCATATAATGATGCTGTGTTGAATGGTTATAGTGAGTAGTGATAAGTGATAAGTCAGGCAGGGCTCTATTCAGTTCACAAGCTGTTTAGCCAAATGTAACATATTATTTGGCATTCAGGTATTTCTGAAACCAAATCCCATTAGTCTATGGGAGGAGGAAATTCAGCCAAACATCTTTCCATATTTCCCTTTCAAGGAGTGCCTCCTTCCGTCGAGGTTACTAGCCAGGTATTGGTATGTCCAAAGCAATATACCCCAAGCAGAACACCACCTCCATGCCATGGCTCTTCTGCACCCCCGGTTCCCAGGAGGGAACATGACAGGTTGCTTGCCAAATCCCCTACCCTTTGAACTGGTATAGTAGTTATTGGGCTTGTTGCTCTAACAACTATTGCACTCCCACCAGAGACCTTCAGGCCCTGGAAATACCAACCTGGTACACTGGGTACTAGTAGCCACACTGGGAAAGGGCATGTTTTTATTTCTATTTTGCCATTGCAATGTGGAAGAAGGGGAACACATTTAGCTGTATTTCCCACTTCCATATACTTTAATGGGATTCAGCTTTGGGATAACTGCTGGATAGTGGGGCAAGGTTGGCTGACTTGCAAACTATATAGAAAAAAAGAAATCCATGAAGAGTTTGACCTCAAATTTCCCAATATTCCAATCAGATTAAGCTGAGTTGAGACTGAGTTCTGGTTAAATATAACTACTGCCAGATTCCGATGCTCATCTCTAATTATGGGAGAATCAAGTCCACTTTCCTGGACTTTCCCAACGGACCTCAGAGGGGCATGAGGCTCTCCTGCTTACCTTAAAGTGGACAAAAAACACCAAAAAATTCAATCTGTTTTGCTCCCCCACCCCAGGTACATTACCGTTTGAATGATTTCTGTCCTCAATGCTGCTTGGTATTCCTGTTATAGTGATTTCAATTTTAGTTTTCCCCAGGTATGCCATTGTATGCCATTGGTTTCAGACAGGATACAATTGTTCTAAACTAGCTGTTTAAGCCCCCTCCTTGCAATCATATGCTCAGTGCAATTAGTGTCTATTGAAAAAGGTACTAAAAGCCAAAAGAAGATTTAATTTTTCATAAATTTTCCCCCAGTTTTTCTTTTGAAGTCAAAATAGTTTGTGAGTATTTTTATCCAAATCATTACCAGGACACTAAGCGGAGTTAATACATGTTTTGTTTTTATTTTTTACTTTACCTTTCATAGGATGCGGTTGGACCGCTTTAACCTGGTCCTGTGGTGGTGATCGCTGTCCTGCAGCCCCAGTAAACCAAGTGTCACACTTCCATACCCAGTGTCACACCCAGCTGGTAGCTGGGCATGTGCAGTGTAGGAGACCAGAACAAAGCACCCATTATTCTTTATGTATGAATTCTACCACACTTTTGAATCACCAAAAAGCAATCACCAGGAAGACACCAGCAGGCACTATTCTCTATGCGCTAGTTTAAACTCTTTTCCGGTCCAAGGTTTTGTTGTTCTCTGACGAAGGTTTTGGAAACATCCCAAAATTTGGGAAATAAAGAATATCTGCATCTAAGTCAGAAGAGCGTCATGCAATTAATATATTTTGGATGTTTTTAGTGGTGCCATCTGCAACCTACCATTTGCACCCCGTAGTATATTCGATATTTGTTGTGCAGTTTCCCTCTCCCGTTCTTTGGCTTTGCATAATTATTTATGGATGTCTTGGGTGAGCTTTGTACTTGGCGGACAGCTTTGACCAGCCTGAAGAGCGGCTTGTGCTTTAGATAGAGCGGCTGCATAGCTCGAGGCATCACCAGTAGGAAGAGGGAGGTTGTGATGCCGCTGTATAGAGCCCTGGTAAGGCCACAGCTAGAATACTGTGTGCAGTTCTGGAGACCTTACCTGCAAAAAGACATTATTCAAATAGAACGTGTCCAAAGGCGGGCAACGAAAATGGTGGAAGGACTTAAACTTAAAACTTATCAGGAGAGACTTAAAGAACTTAATTTGTACAGTCTGGAGGAAAGAAGGGAGAGGGGGGACATGATTGAGACCTTTAAATATGTGAAAGGATTGAATAAGGTTCAGGAGGGAAGTGTTTTTAAGAAGAAGCTTAATGATAGAACAAGGGGGCACAACCTGAAGCTAGCCGGGGGGAAGATCAGGAGCAATGTTAGAAAATATTATTTTACAGAAAGAGTAGTAGATGCTTGGAACAAACTTCCAGCAGAGGTAGTTGAAAAATCAACAGTCACTGAATGTGAACATGCCTGGGATAAGCACACATCTAGCCTAATATAAAGAGTACATACAGTATACACATAAGGGCAGACTAGATGGACCGTATGGTCTCCTTCTGCCGTCAACCTTCTATGTTTCTATGTTTCTAGATAGTCAGGTTCCAGGAGAGCGATCAAAGCCACCAGACATGGTGAAGGTAAGCAGGAGCCCCTGTGCACCTCTTAAAGTCCCGAGGTCTGTTGGAGAAAATCCATAAAAATGTAATTTTACTTCAAAACGAAAGGTAACAAGGTAAGTGATGACCCATTTTTTGGTCTTGGTGGGAACATATGTTAGAGCAGTGTCCCCCAACCCTCTCTCCGAAAACCACCATCAGGTCATGTTTTTGGATCTTCACATAGCAGCTTTATAGCTCTGCTGCTGCACCATAATTTCACCTTTGTATCTGGGTGGAGATCTTCAAACCCCGACCTGTTAGTGGCTATCCAGGAGAGGGCTGGGGGAACACTGACCTAGAGTCTGAATTGGAATTGTCTACGCCTTTTTGAACAGACCATAAAACATATTACTTCATAATCACATAAAAGTTGAATTGAGTTTCTCCAGCAAATATCTTAGTTTTCATCCCGACAGATGTTTAATGCCATAGCTGAGCATCTGCGCCGTCTCTATTATAAGACAGAAGGCTATTTCTCACACAGCCCTTTAAACCTTTTTCTGCTACCATCATGGTGGTGGTGCATGTGTCTCCATAATTTGTTGGACATTTGAAGGATACAATAAAGAATGTGCAGAATTTGGGAGGAGGTACTCATCTCCCCGTCATAGATATTTGTCTGCTCTTGCTGGAGCAAAGTGTTCTCCTAATGACTATCAATAACCTCCCGCACCGTGTGCCCCATACAGTGAGAAGCTTTGTAATGAGTGCAGCTTGTGAGGCCTCCTTGTGAAGTCATTAGCGTATTCCGAGCGGTTTGTCTTAGCGTTACCTGTGCAGTGACAGTCTGCATTGTAAACAAGTGTTTTTGAATAATAAAAGCAATCCAGGTGGAGATAACCTGGAAGTTAATAGACCATGATAAAGTTTGGTTGGTTAGACCCGAGCGGTGTTAACAGGCATCTCATTAAAGCTGCTGTCTTGGCTTTGGAGAACGACTCTTCCTCCCCCTCTTTCTTTATGACAAGTAAAATGATTTGTGCATAATGTCTTGGTTAAATGAGCATAAAGTCTTCGTGTTTATCTCGCAAGAAGACATAACTCAGCAGGAGCACCTGAGCCAGTGTCAGCAGCGGTTCTCTCGAATGAGGAACAGGTGGGGAGAGAGGAGAAGTCTCCTGGGACATGAGGAGGTTTGAGAAGAATGTGGAGAAGAGGGGCATTGTATTGTGGATGAGGGAGTCTGACGAGGAAGGAGACACAGATGGGAGGAGAGAGGCAGATGGAGACTCTTACTGTGACAAACACTGAGCAAGAGTTACAGAGATGCAGATGGAAGAGGTGGAAGAAGAGACTCTGAGATAATAAGCAACATAACATTCATAGTTTAAAAGAAAAAACCTAATCAACAATGTTTTCAAAATAAGGACTGGCCCCGTCTATTATTCAAGACGGGATCGTTCCTCATCCCAAGAGGGAATCAACTTTTTCTAAGTTGAAGACAGCCGGAAAGGGATGGTTCCTCAAATATTAATGGCACCAAAAACACTATAATTCCTCAAAATCTGCACTTTCAGAATAAGGGATGACCCCTTATATTAGCTGCCAAGTAGGGCTGAACAAAAGTGATGTTGGATCAGGGCTTAATCAAGTGTTAATAAGGGCAGCAATTTATACAAATTGCCACTGCATTTTCTGCTCAGGGGCCTCCACCACATTTCAAGTCCTGCAGCCAAGACAGATTCATTCCTTAAAAAACATTTTCAGAAAAATAAATGACCAGTCAAGACAGAAGGACACACACAACGTCAACTCTCTAAAGCTGGGCGCTGTAGCATAGAGCGCCAGATTCTGTGATCAAAGTCTGTTTTTGGACACATATACACCAGTAACAAAGCGAAAACACATGGAATGACATTATTTTAACATTAGAGCAATAACACTTTAGTGCCAGACCTATAAATATAATTCTGTATAAAAATCTAAAAAGTCCAAAAAATGTATAAAAGTGTTTGTTTGCAGCCAGAGGAGGTCACACAATGATTTCAGCCCCCCCAAAAAATGTACATCTCTAAACACGTTATTTATACACAACTAATGAAAGCCCATTGAAATGTATAGGAGAGCCTACAGAGCGACAGGTACTACATGGAGTTCCTGAACCTAGAGCACCGGGATTATATGCTGAGCTGTCTGTAGTAATACATGTGATGCTACACGGCGCTGTTAGGTGCTCACCAGATTTGCTTTCTTAAATGTGGTTTTGCGTACAGCACCCGACGTTCACCAGACGCTTCCTGACGTTACGAGCCACTACCTGGCGCTATACCTTCTTAACCCCCTGTATCAAATTATTTTAGACCAAAGGATAACTCTTAAAAATAACAGATAAGACAAGTGTGATTCTCAAAAACTCTAGCTTGTTTAAAAGATGGAATGGTGGAGAACAAACCTTAAGCAGCCTGTCTCACTTAAAGGATAGACCACAATTGCCCTTTTAACCAATTATATTATCACAGGATAACTGTATGATAAAATAATAAGGCACATTGTTTTCTTCGCAGTAACTTGCTTTTTCTGACATGGGATGGCTATAAATAAAGGCTACATCTCAACATGACAGCCAGGACAGGAACAGTCCTCATAAATGTTGGTCTTATATAAATAAGGAATGAACATCGTAGGGACAGCTAGGATGAGATTGTTTCACAAAAACTGCTGATTTTTTAGAAAAAGATGTGACACACATAAGATGGCCAAGATGGAATTGGTCCTTAAAAATTGTGGCATATTTCTAGAATAAGCTCTTTAAAATGGCAGCCAAGACAGGATAGTTCTTCAACAATTGCTCCATTTTAAGAAAAGAGATGATCCCTAGGTGAGATTGTTCCTCAAAAATAGCTTTTTTTTTTTAAAAAGAAAGAAACAAAATGATGATCCCTTGAGTAGTTGTTGCTATTTATGAAAAGGTTAATCCCCTTCAAATTGGCAACCAAGACAAGATTGTTACCTAAAAATTGTTGCTTTTACAGAAAAGTTAGGACCTCTCAAAATGCCAGCAAAGTCAAAAATGTTCTTCAATAGTTGTTTTTTTGAAAAAAAAATAATCTTGAAATGACAGCATGGCAGGGTTATCCCCAAGATGGAATTGTTTCTCAAAAATGATGTTTATTCTGAAAATGAAGACAAAATCGTTCCTCAAAGATTGTTAGACATTACTCCCCAAAATAGCAGCCAAGACAGAATCATCCATGTCCCAAGAAAGGGTCTATTCCTCTTGCTTTTTCAGAAAAAGGGCCGACCGCACAACATGGCTGCCAAGACATAATTATTCCTCAAAAATTGTTGTCTTTTTCTGAAAAAAAGGGATAAGCCCTCCAAATAGCATCCAAGACAGGGACATCCTCATTCCAAGATTGGATTGTTCTTCTAAAACTGTTGCTTTTTCTGAAAAAATAAGGACTTCTTAAATTGGCAACCAAACTGTGATTGTGCCCAAAATGATTTATCTGAAAAAGTGACCTCTCAAAAGGAGATTGTTCCTCAACAACTGTTCTTTTTTCAAAAAAACGAACAATCCCTCAAAATAGCTGTTGAGACAGGATAGTTCCACATATGTTGTTGTTGTTAGTTTTTCAGAAATATCAATCACCCCTCGAAATGACAACCAGTATAGGATCAACCACATCCCAAAACAGGGCTGGATCTGTTATCAGAAAAATAGAAGCCAAAATTATTCCTCAATAACTATTGTTAGTTGTGGTTCCTCTGGCTCAGATGGTTCTTCTCCACTTGACACTGAAAGCATTTCTTTGTAATCAGCCAATCAAGTTTAAAGGATTTAAAAAATGTATGCCTCAGATTAGGTGTTAACACGGAGGCTCAAATCTTTGAGGAAAAATGACCTCAATGAAGGATTGCTTGGGGAAGTTGTAGGGTCATTCCAAGTATAGGTTCCCCTGAGGGAGAAGTGTCCTAAAGTCATTAATGACTGGAAGTCTCTTTGAAGTCTCACTTCCTAGGAAATGAATCTCATAGGAAATCCATTGGTATCACAGTATGCCAAGAGGCATCTTAGGCAAATAAACCTCATCAAATGTCACCAATTTTTTTGTTCTGCTGTCATGTTTGTTCTACTGTAGGTAGAAAGATCCTGCACTTAAAGCGGAAACAAAACCCAGGGGGCGACTAGCCCTGGAATCTAAAGTTTTCCAGGGCTGTCCACTGGCCATCCCCCGAAATGGGATGCCCCACTGTGTGAAACCCCCAGATCGCTGGTATCAGCTTACCTTTCCCAGGTCCAACAGCACATGCATGTTCTCTCACCCAATCGGGGCTGTTTGCCATGCCTATGTAATTTAGCAAATGGCTCTCATTGCTTACAATGGGGAGCGAGAGCAGCCGCATCCCCTGTATCCTCTGCCTGGGTTCGCACTCCTGCCACAGCCATTCAGGTAGACTGGGATGGGACTGCGCCACTTGGCATGAACGCTCCCCATTCAAGCCTATCAGCGCCATTTGCCAAATGACATACATAAGGCAAACGGCTCTGATTGGACGAGAGGCCGCACATGCTCCAATGGACTGTGAAGTGGGCATTCGGGGGGTTTCCCAATTTGGGATGCCTCCAGGGCACGGAACAAAACCCAGGCTATGTTTCACTTTTAAAGTGGACCTCCAGTCAAAAATAACTTTAGGCCCTTTTTAACAATTGTCCCTGGAGGATTATGATTTTGGATACCTCTCCTTAGGAAGCCGAAATCAGGCATAGAAATCTGTATGATGGGGGACAGGAAATAGCTTTGCATTGCAATGAAGCTCCTATAGTAGAGGCATTCTAATAGGGAATAATGAGCATCTCTCTAATGTAGGACTTACTGATGGCAGGAGGGGGTGGGTTAGGTTAGTTTAGTGTCTTTGTGGACCAGGACCATTAGTAAAGATAATACTAAAATGGTCATAATTCTTCCCCACTGTAAAATTTAAAATCATAAACTGATCTTCAAATAAACGTCACAGCGCTGCGCAATAAATGAACAGAACTCCCCAGGGTGTGGCAATGGCTTCTGGGAAAAAATTCTGAAAACGGGAAAAAAAAAGACTCCAGCAGCTTTTGTTTTTTCCACACAGTGTTACATATGTTTTAAGGATTATACAAATGAGGCGAAAATCATTTTGTGCAAATGAAACAGCATGTTGACAGCTATACGGCGGGGTGCTTGCATGTGTGTGCGCGTGTGCGGTGCTCTTTCTCTCGCGCGGTGGTGTGTAATTAGATTTCCTTGTAATTGCGTGTTGATATGGCTGCACAATAATGTGTCCCATCTGTGATGGAGAAGCCGCAAATGAAGTCGTCTCTGCCACACACGGAGATATGATATGAAATGAGGAGGCGCAGAGCATGCTGGGAGATGTGTTGTGAGAGATATTTTCAAATCCGACGTCAGCGCTCTGTAGGGAAAGCGCCATCGGATTGGATGCAGTTTCGTTTTTCTAAAAAAAAATACAGATTCAGGATAACCTGGAAGCGAAGTCGGGGGGGGGGGGGGGAATTCTAGTAGTGGGTTCTGGTTCCTGTAAAGCCACAACAGCATGCAAAGGCTCCTAAATGACATGGGAACATCTAGGGAATATTGTGCTAGAGGTCTCCTTTAGCCAAATAGGTCTGTGGAAGGAAGTATAACGGCACGTTCATGCCTAGTCTTTGTCAAAGTGGTTCTGCATTGCATTTAAAGGGATGGTCCAGGCAAACAATAATCTAGTCATAGTAAAGAGACCTTTTGCATATTAGGGTTGATTCAGAGAGACAAAAAAAGACTTTTGTTTTTGTGTCGATCAGTTTTTTTTTGTTCCCGCTCTCGTATGAGTGTACGAGCGATTCTATGCATGCATTGCAAGCCTTCTGTAAAGTCTTCGTCCGTTCATATGCCAGAGTACGAGTACGAGGATGTCATTTTCCAGCGTTAGTTTTCCGTTTTCTTTTCTCATGTTACAACGTAGGCTTTCGTTTTTGTCCTTTTTCTATCGTCTCCTCCCACAAATCCTTTATGTTTCCCGTTAGATTCTGATTTCATTTTTCAATAAATAATCGTTCAGACGAATCCTTACGATCTTACGCCTGCGCATTACAAACTTAACACATTAAAGTGCTCGCCTACATATTTGGGTCACTCACTTCTGCTACAATGCTTAGCTAAATCACTTTGCGCTTTCCTACATCTTCCATTTATGACCCCTAAAACTTACCCAAACCACTTTGTGGTTAGGTTCTTCTTCCATTTTCCACCCCTAAAACTTACCCAAATCACTTCGCGGCCATGTGAATCTTCATCTCTAAATATTTCTTTGCCCATTCGTTTTGTGTTAAGGTATTTTTGAATTAAAATGACACAGAAATTCTTTTTTTTTTTTTTGTTTTATAACCAAATGCCATTTTTTTTGGCTTTCTTTTGTTACATTTTTTTGTTAAAATGTACAAACTGTTTTTTTTTTGCTTATAAAAATTAAAAAATATTTAAAATATATAATATGTTTTTAACTTAAATAATTAAAAACTATATACAAAACAATGGCAGGACCCAGAACATTAGTCTTCTTCTGTGGTCCCCAACGAGTATCTCGCCCACCAACTGGAGGACCCTGGTACTCAGTTGTGCCACGTCTGGCACGTGTGGTCGCTGTTAAAAAACGTAAAATAAATTATTGATATAACCTTGTTGGGGTCATACTGCAGTGCCCCCCCCCCCCCCCCCCGTATGGTCCAAACACCTAAATCTGGACTTCAAAAGCCTGAAGGCCCTCTCCACAGCAGCCCGGGTTTTGCAGAGGGCCTGAATATAGAACCCCTGGCCCGCATTCTGCGGGTGAAGAACGAGCGTCTGGAGCAAGGGCAGGAGTGGATATCCAGAATCCCCTGAAAGAATTTAAAAATACTAACATAAAATACACATTCTAAGCAACAATATTGTTTAACATGTCATCAAGGGCTAAAAACAGCCATAGGTTAAGACATGAGTCATCAACTATATTCATTGCCATACAGTGAAAATGGATTGATGGAATGTGAGCAAACTTACCCAGGAGCCATCCACCAGATAATTCTCCTGACTCAAACTGATGAAATAAGCTGGAGCTCTGCAATATATAAGCATCATGGGACGACCCTGGATGCCCTGCAAGAACACTGAGGAATCGCATAGCTGGACCAAAGACTGCTTGTATGTTGTGCGAGTGGCACATCTTGCGGTTCCTGCAACCAAATATAAAATAATTACACAAAGCAAAGGTAACCAACTAAAACAATAACTCCAACAACAAATTAAGATTCAAGTTCAACAATCCAAATATAAATAACAAAGGACATAAGTCTACAAAAATATAACAATTATATGTATGTGTGGGAAAATAAAGGTTTACATGTTAAGGACTAATTAAGGTCAGCATTAAAATGCTTCTATAAGGCAAACATGAAATGTATTGATTCAGGTATGTGTTGCTATACAATTTATGGCCTCGGCCATGCTGATACATACAATGCCTTGGAGCTGAAGGTGCTCAGGCTCCTCCACATAGCCGCAAAACATGTTCAACAATAGCAATCTGAGTCCTCAAAGGACCCATAAGTGGATCGGAAAAGAATCCGTTTTATAGGGCAGAGGTCCATTGGCAATCAGGTCTCTGAATCACATGGAAACCCATCCCAATAACGTAAGTTATCTGAAGTAATGCAAATGATCAGATTTAGAATTGTCAATCGAAAGCGCATATATGCATTTGCCCGAACGTTCGTACGAATGAAAATTGAACGAAAAAACAAAAAAATGACACACACAAAAACTTTCACAGACATCTACGAAAGTCCAAACGAATGTGCCTCTGAATCGAGCCTAATGTGCAATGTCTATCACCACTCCCAATTATCATCAACCTGAAGAAAAACAAATGTGCCAATCCCTGGACCCAAAGGTACACTGAATCAATATAAACAACAACGGTCCCAGTAAACCGCAAAATGGGATGCCCAGGGAGGGCAATAATCAATAATCAATCCTCCAAAGTCACATCAATACAACCATTTTTAATTCATTAGTATGTTAAAAACACTACAAACATATACATTAACTCACAGACATTTACATAAACTCAATACAATCACAATTTTAAAAAACATTTATACACAAACCCGGCCACAGCAAGGTACTCTCATAACAATTTCCAAAGTTCATACCATATATACATAATCAAATAATAAATATCCTGTGTCTAATCTAAAGTGCTAGTGCAAAAAAGTGCAGTGATGCAAAGCAAAGTTATAAATATTACATGTGAAAAACGTATCTATCTAATACCAAATGAACATGCCAAAACCATCTGGGACAAACACTCCTATAGTGCAAAATCACCCCTGCTGGGCCAGGTACAAAATCTCACCACCCACGCGTTCCGTGGAGCAAAGTCCACTTTCTCAAGATGCCAAACCAATAAGCTAGTCAAACTTACCCTTTTGTCCCCCCCTCCCCCCCCACATATTGTGGCCTAGCGCACATGCATTAAAAATTAAAACGGCTAGAATTCTGCAACAGAACTGCATCTCATAGGCCTGAAAAGTATATGGCAAGAAAACCGCGTTTGTGTTGTTTTGTAAATCGGAATGCCATACCACCTCTGCCCTTCCTTGGCGTGGAGCTCTGCTGGGGCAATCAAGGTAGTTGTGGGTGGAGAAGACAGCACCGCCATCCCCCTCAGAATATCAAAAGAGAGGCAGTCTGCTGAGTTGATGAAAGCACCATGACTGCATGGTTATCCTCCACCTACCAGGGCTAACATGTCTGCCATTGTTGGAGTGCATGCTGCTTCTGGGAAGAAGAGGATGGAGCTTGTTTGCTGATACCTCGCCCCTTCTTGTCCTCATCATTGTGAGCATTGGCAAGTGTATCACATGGCCTAGCATTAGTATTGGAGGGCTACACAATGCGCGCACACACACACACACACGTCTGAAGCTCCATTCATTGTGAAGGCAGCAGGGGGGACTTATATCAACCAACTTAGAAACAAATAGAAAGGTTGGTTAAAAAAGCTGCCCCTGGGGCAAGAACCTGTTCTCTAGTTATTGAGATCTTTCCAGGGGGAGTAAAAAAGTGTGACTATTCCCTGGTGAAGACATTGCCCTTCTTCAAACCTGTCCAGTATCACATGCATTTCTGCATTCAAGGCAGTGGCAGCGGCACCGCAAATAAAATCAAGCAATGGCACCTCTATGGCCCCTTTCACACCTCTCCAGTGCGACAGAGAGAAGAAAAACGCAGCCACAAAAAGTCCTGCCTGCTGCTTCCAGGCCGCAAACGCATCCCATTAAAGTCTATAGTTTTTTTTATGCGGTACCGCGTGTGTTCTGCATTTGCGGCCCCATAGTTAATGGGATTCAATACACAGGACAATAGGACCCGGAAAGGGATTTTTTTTATACACAGACCCAAGTGCAAACACAAACGCAAACAGAAAAATGCAAAAATAAAACGGAATTCCTGCCGCAAAGCACATGCCGCAAATGCAACCAGACAGATGTGAAAGTAGCCTGTCACAATTTTTAACTGAATTTTAGGTTTATACACTAGAGCAGCAAATGAGAGCTTTCTGTACAGCAGTGTTTGGAGTTATAAGACTGGTGCCGCTGTCTCTCACCCCTCAGACTGTCCAAAGTAACAAGTGGGACAGAGTCCCGCGGTTACACTATAATAAGCCACGGAGTATCCTATTGTGTTACATTAAAACTGTATTACATTAACAACCATGCATCCCCCTGTTACACTGTAACAGCAGCCATGCATCCTGCTGTCACTCAGATCACATCTGATGGTGCGCACTTACATAGCTAATAGGTGTGGGTGCCTGGACCGCGGTGGCGCCGCTTTAAATCCAAAGAAGCAGAAAGGACCAGCACTCCATTTAAGGTTCAAAGTAATATATTAGTATTGGTATATCAGGGCATGGTGATGAAGCATGCCATAGAGTCAAAGTCCATATATTTACAGCATTGCAGTCCATTAATCACAGTTCCAACGTTTCGGGGGTCTCAAATCCCCCTTCCTCAGGGAGGACTGCC
This sequence comes from Gastrophryne carolinensis, assembly GCA_027917425.1. Lineage (NCBI taxonomy): Eukaryota > Metazoa > Chordata > Amphibia > Anura > Microhylidae > Gastrophryne > Gastrophryne carolinensis. The sequence continues at coordinate 200,709,379 of CM051235.1, forward strand.
AACCTTACATATATTACTTTGAACCTTAGATGGAGATCACAGCAGATTCTCCCCTAGCAAATCCAGTTTACTCCGAAAAATAACACATCCATACTTGAAGTCATGTGAGCACGACTCAGAGGAGGAGGAGCAACACTATCGGGGCACGCTGACCTTAAGGGCCCCAATACATTCTCTATCTCTGCGCCCCATTTAGTTACACCCCTAAATCCAGGTATTCTGGATTGTTCTTGACTAGCTTCAATCATTACATTTCAGGGACAGGATGGCAGAACTGTCATAGCTGAATTAAACCATATAAATTCACCAATTAGCTTAACTCAGCTGAAAGGACACACATGAAGATCCACAGGATTTATTCTCTATCAAGGATCAGTTGTGGCTTAGGGCAGCCCACCACTCCGGACATGTGTACACTCACTGCACGGATGGGTTAAATGTGGAGGAAAAATTCCTGTGTGTGTACAAACATACAATGGCCATATATCCCCCCCTCCCCTCCCAAAAAAAAATACAGCATGCAGCAGCTTGCTCCAAAGGTAAGTCACAGGAGTTGTGGAATCCTTTAAAGAAATAAGCAATTGTAAATTAACCTTTAAAGGTTAACTGTAGGTCAAATTATTATTCCATAGTTCCAATTAGCTCCTTCAAACGTTTCATTCTGTGCTAGAAAGAAAAGGTAATTATGTTTCATTTATCTAATAATCATGGCTAGTGCTGCCCCCTAGTGGCTGAAATCTGGTCACAGTTCCCTGCTGCAATGTGGCATAGATGGTTCAAAGTGGAGCAATCACCACCACAGCCAGCCATGGAGTGTAAAAGACTTCGCCTAGGTGCCCCTGAGCTCCCCACATTGCAATACCCCTTAGCTTTTTGCAGTCCCTTGCCATGATTGCGGGCCACATCCACACCCTCAGCAACCCTGCAGCTGTGCGCGCGCCTGCTCCCAGCCATGCAGATAAGCCAGGTGCAGGAGCTTGCACTGTGTCGGGAACCCGGGGAAGTGGCCGCCCCCGCTCCCAATGCCAAAACAACGGCTTTATAACATGCATGCAGGGCATAAAGCACCGATTGGATGAGCGGCTGCACTTTGTGCCATGGAAAAGGCAGAAAGGTGAGTGGAGTGGGCAATTCGGGGGGTTTCCCAAAGCAGAGCATCCCAAATTAGGATGCCCCGGGAAGGGACCAATCAGCAGGATAGTGAAAATCCTGGTGATTGATCCATTTTAAAATATCTATGCTCGTGTAACACTGCACAGCTTCTAGGCCAGGGGTGCACACCCTTTTTTGGTCCAAGGGCGGCATTGTGTTACTGTTCCACTTCAAGGGGCTGCAATGAAATCCAAGCAGGCAAAATACAAGCCTTTAACTGCAGGAAAGCTGTAATCTGAAAGTATTAAATATACCAGGTAAGGTTAGTGGAATAGGTTTGGCTGAACTTAGGTACCAAGAGATGTGGAGAGCAGGGGTGAGGTGGAAAAAAATGAGTTCAGGTGGGTAGAGGAAGGCCTTTGAGATGGGTAGAGAGATTGGCTGAGGTGAGGTGGAAAGAGGTGGGCAGGGAAAAGGTAGGAAAAGGTGAGGTGGGAAGAGTCGAGATGACTAGAGATGAAGTGAGCAGAAGTGAGTTGGAAAAGGGTCAGGGAAGAGGAGAGGTGGGAAGAAGAGGGCAGGCCCAGGAGGGTAAATGTGATTTGGGTTGAGGTAAGGCTGGAAGTGGTCAGGCAGGAAGATGTTAAATGTTGATGTGAAGCTGTAGGTAAAGGTAAGCAGAGATGATGGGAGAATAGGTAGCTAGAGGTAGTGCTGGGGGCCGCAACCAATGGTAGTGCGGGCCGCAAGTTGTGCATCCCTGTTCTAGGCACATCTCTTATATATTAGCCTTAGACTATTGGGAGTTAGTTTATTGTTCTGATAAACTTTGCCTACAATTGACTTTTTTACTTACTTTTTATTGGAGTACTGGGGAATGAAAGGCTTGCAGCCTCAGTATAAAGAAGAAACAGGAACGTTTATTATACTAAACTATCATGTTTGATTTCAGAGGACAGTCCAGTAAGCCCTGGCCACATCTATGACCTGGACGGTTAAATAAGCATTTTCTGGCTACAGCGAGAGGTTTGTCCTTCACTGTACTGATCCAAGACTGCTCATGTCTAAACAGTATAGTTTCCGTACTCCACAGGGATGACGGGGAGCTCTCTCGAACCCATGTCTGTAGCATTAAAGTGGACCAACACCCAGGGGGGATCGGCCCTGGGAATCTATAAGATTACCCGGGCCGATCAGATCCCTCCCCGCGGGGCATCCGAAATCGGGATGTCCCGCGGGGAGGAACCCCCCAGGAGGCCCACAAACCTTACCTCAGCCCCGTTCCATCGGCGCATGCGCGAGCCACGGCGGAGTCTCGCGCTTCCATCTAGCAGGGCGCGCACCCGCGCTGGCCGTTTGAGAATGGCCGGCGCAGGCGCGCTGCCTGTTAGAGGGAAGCGCAAGACGCGGCCTCCAGCGCTCAGAGCCGCTGAGCTGCTATGCGCGTCCAAGCGGCCTTGGAGGCGCATATCACAGCGGCTCTGAGCACTGTGATTGGCTGGAGCGGTCACGTGGGAGCGTGGTGAGGTGAGTGTTTCTGGGCTTTCGGGGGGGTTTCAGACAGCGGGGCACCCCCGATCGGGGTGCCCCACCGAAGTGGACCAAAACCCAGGATAGTCAAAATCCTGGGTGTTGGTCCACTTTAAGGGTGTACTGGAATAAAAGGATGTACATCCCCAAGGAATTGGATGTGGTTAGATGCTGCATAAGACCAAAGACACAAGGAGTTACAGACAGACCCTTATATGGAAAAGGATCATATGTGGAAGCTGATATATAAACAATGTATAAAATTATAAATAAATATATAAAATATATATATATACACACACACATTACATCACATATACATATATTAAATAACTTTTACATGAAAGCTGAACTAATACCTTGTACATCCATATTAGAAAAAAAATACTGACCAATGCCTGCCATGTATACCCTAGCTCAGCTCTACTCACCTGGCGGACCGGGGTCCAAATGCAGACCCTGGTGCCAGATATCCGGACCCCTGCCCTAGACAGCCCTGCACTCAGTTGTTTCTGTGTTGCTGTGCTCAGAGCTGCCCCCTTTACTTGATTGGCAATGTAATGCTTAATGTTAATGTCATGTCTCTCTGGCACCTAGCATTGCAATATGAAGTACTGCACGGACAGGAAGTGGAATTGCAAGGTACACACCAACTTTGTTTCTCAATTTCTTTGCCCCATCCAAAAAAGAAAGAAAAGCTCTAGAGTCTATAGATCCTCCCCCAGTGCGCTGCTTTCTAACTATCCACCCCCCACCCGCTACAGCCCTCCACCCGGACCTTCACCTCTCACCGGATGCCTTTAAATGGACCTTTACAAGGAGTGGTTGAGTATCCCAGCTCTAGCTGGAAGTCTGGGCAATGATTCTTACCTACTTCCATGTTTCCTTGCTCTGGCTGACATATCCTGGCCCCATGTGACTGCCAGGAGCCACAGGGTGAACAGCAGTACAACACCTTGCAAGGCCACCCTACGAAGCTCACTGGCCTCCTGCAGTCAGGTTGGGCAGTGAGTCTGCCAGGGAATGCTCCCACAACTGCCTAGATAATTAGCCCTCAAGTCATTTTTGATTGGATGGGTCACTTGAATGAGTGCTTTCATGCTACTCCACCAATAGCCACTAGGGTGAGCAGCACTATCTGAAAGAGGAAAAGATTTAGGTGAAAATACATTTTTTCAATTTGGGCTATAAGGGAGAATTAGAGGGGCATTTTAAATGACCACACTGTGAGTAACAAATAGGCTTCCTCAACTACCAGTAGCTTTTTTACAGGTGGAGTTTTCCTTTAAAGCAGCTCAAGGCAGGTGAATAAGCATTGCTGAACGTTTGGTTTCTCAGCAGACGCTTTACAGTAATAAGCTTTCCCCTACCAGCGAGATTTCACTTAATGAGGGCGTCAGATGGCGCGGGTGAAGCACCGCACAAAAGCGGTGGGGCAGCACCCGGATCCCATCTGGAGCAGATTAAGCTTCCAACTTCAACAATCCTCTTCAGACAAAAACTTGGGAGGCTGACAAAAGGCTTTAGAAGTGACAGAGAAGCCCCTTATAGGAATTCTATTGGTTTGGGGATAGAATTAGATTTTAGGGGAATGACAGCACTGCCCATTGACACCATTCAGATACACCTTTAGAAAGAAGCCTCTCTTTTACTCACCTTTCTCCCATATGTTCCCCCTTGCAAATCCCACCTTTATTTACTCCAACATTTCATTTTCTCCCTCTTTTTTCTTCTTCTTGTCCCCGTCTCTCTCTCTCTATTTATGTGACCCCTCTATCGTTCACTTTTTCCATATCCCCTCCCTATTTATCTCCCCCCCCCATTATGCTGTCATGTCCCTCCCTCCTGCCTCTTTAACACATTTGTTTCTTCTCCTCTTTTCCACATTTCCTCCAACTCCCTTTCACCTTTTCTACCTTTCCTTTCATTATACCTTTCCCATTTCTTTTCCTCCTTTTTCAGTCCTTACTCATAATTCTTCCCTCTCTTTTTCTTGATAAACTCATCTCCCTCTCTATCTCCTCTTTTCCATGGTGGCAAGTTACTCTTTTTCCCATGTTCCCTTATTTATTTCATGTATTCATTCAGTCCTTCTTCCTTTCTTTCTTTTCCTTGTTCCCACCATCATATTCTTGTCACATTCCTTCCATCTCCCTTGCTTTTCACCTTCCTTTCTTTCTCACATGTCCATGTCTCTTTCTTTTCCCCATCTAACTTTGATCTTACTTTCTCTTAATGTAGATACACCCCCTCCCTCTTTTTTTCTTGCCCCATTTATCTCTTTTTTCCCCCATGTTCTTTCCCATGTTCCCTTCTTTCTTTCTTTTTGTTATTCCTTTTATTCTTTCTTTTTCTTTGATTCTTTGCTTCTTTTCTTTCTTTTCCATGTTCCATCTCTTTTCTTTCACTTTCATTATGTCTAACTCTCTTTTCTACATTTCCTTGTATTTTTATTATCTTTATCTGACTTCAATCTTCCTTTTTTAGTATTCCTACCTTATTTTTCCCCGCTCTTTTCTCTTGCCTCATTCATCCCTCCATGTTCCACTTTATTTCTGTGTTTTGCTGCTCTTGACATGTTCACCATGTTTCTTTCCTTTTGCTTTTTCTTTGATTCATTTTTTGCATGTAATCTTTTTCTTCTGTCTTATTTAGTTACACTACAACAGACATCAGGCATCTCCGCTAAGTCCTTTGGTGACTATCAGTGATGAGCTGAACAGACCCCCTACTCGCCTCGGAAGCCGTTTGGTTGAAGGTGTGAAGCTTTCCGTGTTTCTTCACACCAGAAGCCGAACATTAAAATCTATGGTGGCAGAAATCGGCCATTTTCCATCTTTTTTTAAATGGCTGCCTCTTACTGGTGCTACTAGCCAGTACACCAGACATTGGCACCTAAACTATCTCTCATCTGCTTTTTGATTCACACCATACCACCGGGATGTATTACCTTCACAGTTCATTGTTGTTCACATACATAACACTGCACATTTAAAAGCAATTAGTATACACATAGTGAGATCAATCATTTACAGTCTTCTTAAAGACTTAAAGACTCTCCTCTTGACATGTTTCACCAGACCCTGCTTCCTCAGTGAAAGCAACTCTATTTCCTGTTTCAACTCAATGCCAGGGGTCCCTAACCGTACCCCCTTGAGAGCCACATTTAGCACCGAGAGATAGTTGCTGAGAAATGCTCTCTATTGTCTGTATCTGATCTGTGCACTTCCCTCTGTAGTCTGTGAAATGTCTTTTTTTCATTGTCTCATTGGTCTACCCTTCAAGTTCCTATTTAAACTCCCCTGCTGCTGTTGCATCACTGCATCATCATCCTGCATTGCCCTCAGGGCCGGTGCCAGCACAGGGCAAACCTTGGCTATTGCCAGAGTCCCTGGCATCTTCAGGGGCCCACTCAGGCTCACACTTGGCCATGGTATTTTTTTTACAGTGGACCTGAACCCGATGCTGTGTGCTGTGTGCAGACCTACTCATGCCTGGCCTCGGCAACAGGGGATGATCAGCAACAATGGAGAAGCTGGTATGGAATGGAGGGTAGTTGATGGAAGCTCAGAAGGTGGCGAGAACAAGGTGACAACTGACAGCAATGGCGGAATCTTTAGTGGCAGTGGAGCAAGCAGTAAGGCCGGAAGTGTGTTTGGTGGCAGTTGACAATGCAACAAGGACTAGAGGATGATAGGCTATAGGGAAGGCAATAAGGACTGGAGGGTGATCAGCAGCAGAAGATGACCCATTTGTGGTAGTGGAGCTGAAAGGTGACATCATGTGACTCACTACGTTTGGGGCCACTAAGACTCTCCTGTCCAAGTGCCCACACAAACCTGGAGCCGGCCCTGATTAACCTAATGGTGGTCTGGGACCCACTCAAGGATCCTCTGGTCCCCCTGTGAAGTATGCACTACCACGTGCCTGGCCTAAATGAATGGCTGGGCGGGGGAGCTCGCACAGCTGCAGGGATGCGGCGGTCTGTGGGTGTGGCGAGGGACCAGGTAAAGGTAAGGGGGCTTGCGGGCAATCTGGGTTGGTTCATATATTGGGACATGCTGAATTGGAATGCTCCAGGAGCACCTAGTCGGTCCAGCACTATCGGTAATTGGTCCAGTTTAATAAGGTCCCACAAAGGCGATTGCTCTCCCAGGGCCCCGGTATTTGAAGCTGGGCTTGACCCTCATGACCCTCTGACAACACTGATCTGAGGTCTTCACCCAACATAGATGCCTTCTCTCCAATGACAAATTTGAAGAGGAACTATAGCCAATCTATGACCCCCCCATGCCAGCACTATCCTCACGGTCTCCCAGAGCGGCCACTGAGGATGACACAAAGCGGCAACCCTGGATCTGTGCACGCTACCACCATCAATTCACTTGAATGGGGAGGTGGGAATGTGCATGGAGCTGGAGAATGCAGCTCTGTGCTTTAGCGGCGTCTAGGATGCAAATAGCTGGAGGAGAGCACTGACCCGTGGAAAAGGTAGCATTTTTTTTCTTTGTAACCCCCATCCTGCATCATCGCCAGGGTAGGGTGGCAGGATGGAGGGGTGTCATTCTTGTGTCACTTTGTATCATTCTGCCCCGGGAGACTGTGAGGACGTTGCTGGCACTTGCATAAGTTAAGGGTTTTTTTTCCTTTGTAACCCCCCCCCCCCCATTTTGCCTCAGTGACTGTAGTTCCTCTTTAACACCCAAGGATACAAATATTTCAGTAGCATTTTACCAGCAAGGGACAGCCACAAACCTTTACTCCATGGACTTTTATGAGACTTGACCTTGAGTGAAGCAGAATCAGAATATTGCAAATTATTCAGTAAAATTGCACTAAAACAGAAAAGACAGATTCATCTCATCACTAGAAATCATGTTTAGTAAATGATCCCACATGTGTTGGAAGAATAAATCTTTTTATTATGATGACCGTCGATTACGGCTGATTACTCTTTGCGTTTTCAGTTCCAGGTGATGATCTGATCCTTGTCGCCTCTTGCTGTTCACTCTTCTTTTATATTCACGATGGGTTATCTTAAATTCTGCATTGCACTTATCTTTTATTTTGAAAGCTGAGACGGCTTATTTTTTTAATCCTCAGATTTCTCGTCTTGCAACATTAACCAATCCATGTTCCATCACTCGCAAGTCTGTCAGCAGGCCCCGCTGAGAATTCCTTTCCTGATCCTCTCTAGCTGTTTATTAGGAAATGACAGCTAAATGGAAACGGCAAAGGCGCAGAGCAATTCATTATTTGATATTGTCACCGTTTAGGAGCCTGAACCTGTCAATATCAGTCAAACGGACGATAGCAACGGTACCTACACGTATCGCAACAAATGTAACATCGTCAGGAATCTGAGTGATTTTGGACAATTATGGGTTTGCCCCGGCAATTCCTGTATCCGGAAATGTGTGGTCGGAGACTCAGATCTCGTTCTTCAGACGTTAACGTTAATTTGAGGTGGGACAGCAACTCTCCAGACACACTGAGTATTGGAACATTTTGAACGCATAATGCTGAACGCAGCAGATGTTATAAGCTTAGTGCTTCCCAAAGGTAATGAGCATCAGATACAGCTGACTTGGGGAAAGATTTTTAGTGTTTCCTTCAGGTTATTTGTCTTCTATGCCGGGCCAAGTGCGTCTCACTAGGAGAAGCTGGCGATGGCAAGCTCTTGCGGGCTGGGGGCCTTGGAAGGCTTTTCTCCTGAGGAACATTTCAGAAATTTGCATCTGTTCTGTGCTAATCCCAGGCCTGCCTCTGAAACCACCTCAGCCTCAGGGTTAAGTGGGTTCACAGCAGACACGATGTTCAATCTTCAAAGTCAATGCACATCTAAGAGCGGTGGCGGGGGAGATCAACGTCAACTCCCTACAACACAAAAAGCCTTATGAGGTTAATGCACTGAAATTATGAGCTCAGTCCGGCTGCTGCAACACTTTTGTTTCTTCAGTAACGTAAAAAATGCAATAAATGCAATGGCATGCATACAATGGAGGCAGGGGAGGCAACTGCTACCAGGCCTGTGGCAGAAGGGGGACTAGCACAAGGAACCTCCGGTTATTTTGCAACACCTGTCGTGATGTTAGTGGGATTCAGTGAGTTCGACCCAGTTTCTGCAAAGCTAGATCACAGAACCTCCTAGAATAGCTGGAGAGTGCAGGTGGGGAGTGTACTGTAGCTGCTGTGGCAGTTGTACTGCGCTATCCCACCCTTGGCCTCTGGGGCTCAGAAGAAGGACATAAGCTATCACATGACTAGAACAGTGGGTCCCGACTTGTTACACTGATTCACAGTGTAGCCGGGGAGTGTATTATGACTGATGCGATGTTCCGCCCCCTACAACTTGGAACAATGGCCTAAGCAGCCGCATAACAGCTCAAATCACATTTATATTGATATATTGATCAGCCATGCATTAGGCTGTGAAAGAGTGCAGCTGTGGGGGACTGACACAGGAGAGCACACAAAGCTAGGTGACAGTCAGCACACTCTTTTTATTGAAGGGACCCCACTATGACTTTTGGTATGTGGCACTGTTTTGTGCTATGTTGGGATCAGAATCATTAGTAGTAATGATGAACTTATTTCTGCTATAGAATCCATTCAGTTCAAATCATTTCATTCAAAATAAAAAGCGCTCCAGCTGTCCTGAGATATGAAACAGCGGCAACGGTGCCGCCTGCATCGGCGGCGCTATACTACAGAATGGTGATACCCATATACTCACCTCTTCCAGGATACTTATACAGCAGCTGTGGAGCAGTGTAGCAGGCTAGCACAACCAGTGGCTGCACAGTAATACGTTTGGCCGCCTGTCCGCCCTGATAGACTGCTCACGGTCACTTGGGATGTACAGCCGGGAAGTGGCGAGTGTTCAGACGGCCCCATTCTGTAGTATAGTGGCACCAATTCACAGCAGGGTAGATCGATTTGGGCTGCCCCTATGCTGCATATTAAAGAGGAAGTCAGGCCTTTTCGGAGTTCCTCTTTATTGTATTCTTGGTTATGTGAAAAGGTTGATTGGATTCCCCTAGCTGTACCCAACATCAGTTACAGTGAATATAAAAAGTCTACACGCCCCTAATAAAATGTCAGAAAATCATGCAAAATCAGACCAAGGAAAATAATTTCAGAAGCAAAATCCATGGTCCATAAACAGCTTACAACCAATAAAAAGGATCTCATTGTTGAAATGTATCAACCAGGAGAAGGGTACAAAGCAATTTGTAAGGCATTATGTATACCATGGAACACAGTGAAAATGATCATCAAGAAAGGGATCAAATACAAGAAATTGGTCCAGGAGGCTGCCAAGAGGCCTACAGCAACATTATAGGAGCTGCAGGAATTTCTGACAGATTCTGGCAGTGTACTGCATGTGATAATATTCTCCCATATTCTTCTCATATCTAGGCTGCAGGGCAGGGTGGCAAGACAATTAGTCATTAAAAACATGTTTATTTATCTTTAACTATTTCCCATATCTTGTATACACAGCTTTGCTGTCTCAATTAAGGTGGAGACTTCCGTATAGCCGGTGATTTACAAACAATTATAAATGTTCGGGTCTTTGTTCTTTGATATTGTCCTAATGTATTTCAAAAACCTTCCATCCTTCTCCTAAGAGGCTACAACATATTTATGATTGTTGATGATCATACTTATTAATGATTGTCAAAATGTTCTGATGCTGCTGAATGAGCAGCTTTGCCGGAGGCACCACTTTATAGTTTTTTTTTCTTTCTTTTGGGATTTTTGTGGCATACATGGCCATTTATCCCATTTATCCTATTCATAAGTGTACACATAGCAGAGGCCTGCCTTAATTACAGTGCCCGGGTGAGCAGTTGGGGGATAGGTGCCATGCTCAATTGCACATCAGTCATGTTCCGGCTAGGAATTAAATCTGCCACCCCCTGGTCACAAGGCCACTTGTCTACCTCTAGAGGATTTGTTTTAGTCTCTTAGTCATTTGCGGAATGGGGGGGGGGGGGGAGGAAAAAATCAGCTGCTGCCTGGTAGGTCAATAGTTTGCTTATAGTTGCCCTTTAAGAAAAATGGGTATTACTTACATATGTTCCTCAATATTTGCTTGTAAAGAGGAATAAACCTCTCGACCCTTTTAATGAGTTGTCCTCCCAGGCAGGAGACATAATTAAGCAATGACACAAACACATAAGTGTCACCTGCACAACACATTGATGAGACAGAAGTCATTGACAGCCTATTGCTGAGGTGGACAGCAGCGATTAAGAGGTGGACAGTCCTTGCCTGGGCATTGTAAGGACTGTAACCAATGCTGTCCTCAATGGGATCCTGGCCTGTGGAATGTTCCTCTCCAACTGCTCCCATTACTGTTACGCCGAGTGACGTCTCTCTTAATCGGGGTCGTTGTTTAAAAGGTAGAACGAGGGGCACAGAGGTCCTCACACAGAGCTCCAGCAGATCGGTTAAGATCACCAGGGTCCTCACTTCTCATCTCTTGATCTGTCTGAACAAGGTAAGATCTGGCAGGTGGCACCTGTCGCTAGTAGGATAATAGCCGTTTTCTTTCTATAATCTATTATGGAATTAACTGGAACAGTAGTAAATATTAGCAAGTTAGGACACAATGCAGCTCAGGATAGCTACTGAGGGTTGCACTAAGAGCTCGGTGAGACGTCCATAAATAAATTCTCTCCTGCAGGATACCTTGAGTGTTTGTAGATTGTAGCTGAACCTCTGGAAAAACAATCTACTGAATGCCACTACCAATCATTCTTTGCCCAGAATGTGCAACAAATTCCTCAGGGGTAGGTGCGTAAAGGAATACTCACCCCTGATGTCTGTATCACTATTGTTTAGCTGCCACCTGTTCTTTTCCCCATTGTCTCCTAATAACTTCAGGTAACCCTATCTGTTTCATCAACCCCTTTGCTCTCCCTGTATCTATTTAACCTTTTAGCCTGCCCTCACCCCATTTCTAGATTCATAATTTTAGTCTAGGGTTGCAGCATCATATGCCATAGCAAGGGTGACTCCTGCTTCCCTTCTTTTAGGATGGTGCAGTATAGCAGAAGGAAATGCCATACACTGGCCACTAGAGGGATTAAGAACCCAGGGCTCCCTCCTGTGCATGCAATTTTGGTTACTCTGAACCTTTCAGTCACATATGCTTTTAAGAACTTTATGTTGCATATTAAAAAGGGGAAGTGGATCTAACAAAATGATTGTCCTCTGTTAACTGTGGGTCCTCAATACTAGTGATGAAGGCCAAAATGCTAACCATGTGGAAAAGTGGTAGTTCCTATCTGCAGTTCTTTATGTAGCTGGGTAGACAAGGAGTGGGTAAGTAGCAGAGGCAGCTCTTGTCTGCAACCTCTTATGTAGCTGATTGGCAGGTAAGTAAGGGCTAGTTAAAGGAGCAGTATCGCAAATTTTTCTTGGTGACTTATATTTAAATGGTACTTTGAATGTAGGTAAGTGTTGGAGTAAGAATTACAAATGTAGAAAAAAAATGATGTGTGTGTTGAGCAGCTGGAGACTAATAGCTCATGTTTATGTCTTCTGAGTGTCAGAGCCCGACACACTGGCCTGTTTCATGCTGAGGAGAGAGGGGAAACAATGTATCAAAGTATCAGCTGTTCAGTGCTGGCAGCCGTCCAGCATAAGATAACAACATTGCAATATTGCCTGGCCAGAACTTATATATCTAAAACAGAGAGAAAAGCTCTAGATGTCATTTAGCTGATTTTGACAGTTTTCCGTTCATGTTGGCTCTGCTGCAGAATCTTTCAGTTTACCATTTTCTCTTTCATATTCTTATTTTTTTATTTTTCCATATGATCTTTCTTTCAGCTTTGTGTGTTTTGAGCAAAGCCCAACCCAGGATTTTCACTATCTGGAGTTTTGTTTTGGGCCCCTAGGGGCATCCCGACTTGGGATGCCCTGATATGTGAAATCCCCAAGTTCGCCTGTGAAAACGTACCTTTCCCTGTCCCACAGCGCTCTCATCCAATCAGCTCTGTTTGCACGCAGATGGGGAGCCTGAGCAGTAACCTTCCTGGCCGCCCGGCCTGTCTAAATGCGTGAGCGCGCCAGAAAAATGGGAGGATCTGTGGTTATCCAGGGGTCGTTTCACATAGTGGGCATCCTGATTTAGAATGCCCAAGGGGCAAGGTCAATGGCCGGGTCTTATAGACTTCAGGGTCAGCAACTTTTTGTTCCACTTTAATACCTTTAGATTTTCCTGCACAGTTATTCAAAGAAGAATTTCAGTCGTTTTCAGTCAGTTTAGTTTATTTTGTATAGATTTTACACATTTGAGTCACCTGGTCTCATAACAAAAGCAGCACCTCACACACACACAGCCGTTAACACTGATTACAGTGTCAGCCTCTGAGGTAAAGTGTTGCTAGGAGACCAGTGGGCTAAATGAAGCAGCTCACTAAATACAACCCAGCAGATCCCCCTATTCAGCAAATGGACTGAGCCATTGTAATTATACAATTTAAAAGAAAGGCATATATTTTTTCCTTTTTCTATCGCCAGATTATTTATACACATGTTATAAGCTATTGTGTGGCTATTTAATTATTTATCTTTTTTAATGCAAATTTCGCGATACTGCTCCTTTAAGTGGTGGTGGGGCTGTTCCTGTTTGCAGCCTCTAATGCAGTTGGCTGCCAGTTAAGTGTCAGGTAAGTGGTGGGAGGTAGTTTCTGTCAGTAGTCTCATATGTGAAGGTGAAATAGGTGTCAGGTCCTGTGGGACACCCGCCTTCTGAGTAAGTCCGCAACCCCCAATCTCCGCTGCTATCTTCACCTATAGTCAAGCCTCAGTCTGCCGGGACGCTTTGTACGCCTCACCGGGCATGGTTGCCCCCAGGACTTCGTAGCACAAAGGATGCGGACTTACAGGGAGGAAGGTGGATGAACCAAGAACGAGACTGGGCGAGGTCAGGTAAGCAGGTGTCATACACAAGAGATCAGTCCAGAAAAGCGCAGCACCAAAGGATGAGACGGAAGAATAGTCAAAATCGAGCCAAGGATCAAGCCGGAAGGTCACGGGAATGCAGCACAGAGGAGCAGGAAATTCGGATTCAGAAACAGGCAAAGGTCGGTCCAGGCGGTCCATCACGGGATGGTCAATACACAGCAAGATCAAACGGAATGTACAGATACGGATAATCACACCCAGCAGCACGCTATCACGGGCAAGGAACAAGTGTGGGGAACAAAACTTTATTAGGAGGGAACTGATGGGATTGGATGGGAAGGAGTGGACTGATTGGTGCATACTTTCACTGGCCAACCTTAACTCAGCCTCCGGCGGGCGCGCTGACTGCAGCGCCGACGGAGGTCATAAGACAGCCGTGCTCACAAGCTGTCAGAGAGGAGTGAGGAGGAGAGGGGGGCGTGTCTGCGTGTCCCCGCTCGCTCCGACGCCGCCTGCCGGAGACAGGGACAGAGGCAGACAGGCACCGGAGCCCGCGCCGCCTGCAGACACCGCGGGACCGGCGAGAAGGTGAGTTGTTCGTGACAATAGGTGTAAGTAGTGGGGGTTGTTCCTGTCTGCAGTCTTTTATGTAGTTGGTTGCCAAGTAAGTAAGGAGTAGGCAAGTGGTAGTTTCTGTCTGCAGTCTCCATAAAATTGTAAGACAAACAATAAAAAAGTTACATGGAAAGCGTAGTACGTGTTCGCAGTTTTCATGTACCTATATGTCCGGTAAGCAAAGAGTAAGTAATTGGAGGAGAGTTGTTCCTGTGTACAGTCTCTTATGTAGTTGGTTACTAGGTAAGTAAGAAGTAGGCAAGTGGCAGTGGTAGTTTCTTCCTGCAGCCTCTATGAAGCTGAGTGCAAGCCAAACAATGAAAAGATACATGGAAAATGTAGTCCGTGTTTGCACTCCTATGTAGCTGCTTGTCGTGTAAGTAAGGAGTAAGTAATTGTGGGGGGTATTTCTATCTGCCATCTCTTATGTAGTTGGTTGCCTGGTAAATAAGGAGTAGGCGCACGGTGGGGTGGGGGATGTTTCTGCCTGCATTCTCTTATGAAGTTTAGTGCCAGGCAAGTAAAGAAAGGGTAAGTGGAAAGTGTAGTTTGTGCTTGTCAGGTAAGTAAGGAGTAAGTCATTAGGTTAGGGTAGTTCCTGTTCCAGTCTGTTATGTACATGTAGTTAGTTGCCAGGTAAATAATAAGTTGGTAAGTGGAGGGGGGTAATTTCTGCCTGTACTCTCTTATGAGGTTAATGAAGCACTATCACGAAAATCTGTAATATTAAAAATCCATTATACACCCCAACTGAATAAAACTCTGGCCAAGATTGTTGTTTTCTTCTTATGGTAGGAATTAAATCCAGGGGTGACAGGTTTAAACAATCAGAGGTGACAGAGCCTCTCACCCCTAATGTCGTTTTCCTTCCATTAAAATAAAAAAACAAGCCTGGTTGGATATTTCCTGATGTCGGGTGTATAAGTGACCCCTCCTCCTGCCATCCAGCATATTTATATGGATTTTTATCATTGGGCCATTTTTTGCGATAGTGCTCCTTTAAAGCGGACCTTTATATTTCCCACACCCTGTACATACAGATTGTCCACATTAAAAATCATCCTACCTGCATCTACTGCATGTTATGAGCCTTTAAACATCCAAGATGGCGGCTCATGAAACATCAGGCAGCCTGCAAACAGGAAGTGCCTTCTGACTGTGCTGCTCTGCATTCTGGGATTGCTGACCTTTTCCTGACCCCAGCTATGCTCTGTCTGAGCAAAGCACAGCTATAACCCGCCCCCCTGTACTTTATCCCACTCTCCTCTCCTCAGTAAGTGTGATGCTTCTGAGGCAAGATGGCGGTACCCGTATTTTAAAGTCCTGAACAGAGTTGCAGCCCAGTGGAGGAAAGCATAATAAGTGACTAAAAACTTAATATACATTAACTTTAGATGCTGGGGAATTGTTTTTTAAGGGTTTGGGCTTTTCAACAAATCATGGTGAAGGTCCGGTTTAAGTACCAGGCAAGCAAGAAAAAGGTAAGTGGAAAGTATAGTTCCTTTTCTGTAGTTGGGTCTGAGGTAAGCAGATAAACCGTAGTTCCTGTCTAAGATCTCTTGCATAATTGGTTGCCAGTTAGGTAAATGAAAGTAGGAATTCCTGTCTGTGGTGGTTGTTGGCATGTTAGCAAGTATTAAGTTATCCCTGTTTTAAATTACTTAGGCAGTTTGTTCTCAGGTAAGTAAGTGGTAGGTAAGTGTTAGTGCCTCTCTGTAGTCTGTTACGGTTCCGTAATTGCCAGATAGCCAAAGTCCTGACTCCGACTAATATAGAAAGGCGCGCAGAACTGGCTTTGGCACGCTCCCTCCTTTGCAATGCGTAGAGTAGTATGTGAGGACATAAACACAGCTCTATAGACACTGGCATAGGAGGTTGCTGGAGGACAGAATCACTGGCTTCCTGTCTTCGGTAAGTATGAAAATGTCACTGGACCATGGAGGAGCTGCAGGGGACAGAAGGTGAGTATATGCTTTTTTGTGTTTCTGCCTGGACATTACCTTTAAAGTTTAAAATTAAAGTTCAAGGCATTATAACTATAGACCTTGGAGCAGCATGAAGATGCTAAGTATAAGGGTCAGGGGAGATTGGAGAACTCATTATCTATCACCACTAGAACACCCGGCTGCTACTTATCACTGATTGTTATAAACAAGGACCTTAGATTGAAAGAACATAAAATATACCGGTATTTATGATTAATGTTTCTAAATTTCCTGAAAGTAAAATTATACAATATTAGTAAGATGCTGGAGTCAGAGTTTTTGCTACTGACTCCAGCCAAAACTAGCTCTGACTCCACAGCCCTGGTTTTCTCTCGACAGTCTGTAACATAGTAGGTTGTCAGGTTCCTGCCTGTAGTCTGCTGCGGAAAGTGCTGTACAGCGGATCTTTGTGCAAGTAACCAAAGGACAATATGAGAGGCAATGGCAGATACAGATCAATTTCCTAATTGGCTTATAAATAGAAGGAGACTAATAGTGTATATAGCGTGTATCCTCACATAAAATGTATCGCTAGCGCTTTCCATGTTCCTCAACACACCTGGACTTACTAGAATTTCTATTCAAGCCAGTTAATTGACTGAGCCCAGGTATGTTAAGAAGAATATCTATTAAGGTATAAGACAGGATAGAGAAAGTGGAAGAGCTATGAAGAAGATTTAGGCAATGAATACACAAGGAGGAAGAGCTCTTTTACCTTTTGGGGTCTAATAAATGATACAAAAGGAGGAAGAGCTGTCAATTCATTAGGAAGGATACAGAAAAAGGAAGAACTTACAATCTATTAGGGTATAAGGAAGGATACAGAATGAGTGAAGTGATGATACAAAGGTTAGTAATAGGGTGGATATTCCTGGAGGTGTCTGCAACATGGAAAATGATTTAGCTTTACTGGATAGATGGTCAAAACTGTGGAAACTAGAGTTTAATGTCTCTAAATGTAAAATCATGCACTTGGGTAGAAGGAATCCCTGCTCTGAGTACCGTATGGGCAGCACTGTGTTAGCCAGGACCTCGGAGGAGAGAGATTTAGGGGTACTGATTACTGATAGCTGCAAGATGAGTGGACAGTGTAGCCAGGCAGTGGGAAAAGCAAGCAGGATGCTCGGCTGCATAGCTCGAGGCATCACCAGTAGGAAGAGGGAGGTTGTGATGCCGCTGTATAGAGCCCTGGTGAGGCCACAGCTAGAATACTGTGTGCAGTTCTGGAGACCTTTCCTGCAAAAATACATTATTCAAATAGAACGTGTCCAAAGGCGGGCAGCGAAAATGGTGGAAGGACTTAAACTTAAAACTTCAGGAGAGACTTAAAGAACTTAATTTGTACAGTCTGGAGGAAAGAAGGGAGAGGGGGGGACATGATTGAAACCTTTACATATGTGAAAGGATTGAATAAGGTTCAGGAGGGAAGTGTTTTTAAGAAGAAGCTTAATGATAGAACAAGGGGGCACAACCTGAAGCTAGTTGGGGGGAAGATCAGGAGCAATGTTAGAAAATATTATTTTACAGAAAGAGTAGTAGATGCTTGGAGCAAACTTCCAGCAGAGGTAGTTGAAAAATCAACAGTCACTGAATTTAAACATGCCTGGGATAAGCACACATCTATCCTAAGATAAAGAGAACATACAGTATACACATAAGGGCAGATTAGATGGACCGTATGGTCTCCTTCTGCCATCAACACTCTATGTTTCTATGTTTCTATGTTAAGTCATACATGCTCAACCTGCAACCCGGTGGCCACATTTGGCTCTCAGAGCCCCGATCTGCTGTGGGGAAAGTGGGAGGTTAAAATGAACTGATGTGTAAAGGTAGTTATATAGGGGCACAGTAAGGATGGGAGATTGCACAGCAGCAGCGGTGGCTTTGAGGAACACGGTGACATTGATTGTACAACACCTTCCCTCGGAAAAATCTTTGGGACAATAATTTGGTAGAATAGTTTTTCCTATCATAATACTATGCTTAACATTGGTGGGAGCATAGATAGGTGGAATATTGGAACACGGTCAAGATAAATGACTGATGGAGGTGAGTTATAAATAAGGGATACATATATTCAGAAATAAAAACATTCAGAATCAATTCATTGTAGCACCCCAACCAGGCTTCAAATCATTTAATTGGCCCCTGCTCATCAAAAGGTTGAGCAATCTTGTATTAAGGTATAAGGGAGTGTGAGAAAAAGTAGTAGACATCACAGACTCTGGAATCATGCAATATGTTTTTTGTAATACTGGTCTTATGACTCCTAACGAGAATGCAGGGGCCCTTCCCATACATCAAGAGGACGGAATCTAGCCAGCTAAAATAACTGCCACCAGCTCCCGTATATACCCCGGTCTGTTAACGGGAAATATCAGGCCCGGAGACAGCCCAGTAGAGCATCATGTATCCAAAAGACATGGATGCCTGAGTTCAGATTAAAGAAAAAAGTACAGCTCATATTAAGTTCTACATTTCATTTGTGGTAAGCGTACACTAGGCAGTTTACAAATAATGACAGTTCATATATAGGTCTGAAGAGTAGGTTACAGGTGGTAATTACTATCAAAATGAGTGAAGCAAAATCAGTACCTTAATGGTGAACAGTAGTGATGCAGGGCAGCCACTGCAGGTGAACAGTACCTGCAGGTAGCCTGGGACCTCTTCCACACAACCTGTGACCCTAGAGAAGAAAATACCATTTTGTGAATACTCACCTTGTAAAATGGGTATTATAAGTATGTCACACACCCCGCTTCAAGAATCCATAACATGTGGGTAATATCGTCCTGAAGAGGCGTTCCTGCAGAGATGATAGCAAAAGAAAGCCCCTCCCCGATCCATAAATACCTGGGACCTCCCACTCACTACCCAGTATACAGAAGCAGTAAGGTAAGGGACCAGGAAGAGACAAATATAAACACAACCACGCAAAGTTCGCAATAAAGAGGATCCTAAATACAAAAGGGCGGGTTGAAGCGGGGTGTGTGACATACTTATAATACCCATTTTACAAGGTGAGTATTCACAAAATGGTATTATTCTTAGTATGTCACACACCCCGCTTCAAGAATCCATAACATGTGGGACATCCAACAGCAGTGTCCATAACAAGGGCGGGGATCCAAAACTAGGCAACAATGCACAACCCTAAACCACAACAGCTTGCAAAACTTTGCGGCCAAAAACAGCATCCGCTGAAGCCCGAACATCAACCTTGTAAAACTTGGAAAAGGTGTGAACAGAAGACCAGGTAGCGGCCTTACAAACTTGCTCAACAGAAGCCTGGTGCTGAAAAGCCCAGGACGCACCAACTGCACGAGTAGAATGAGCAGTAACACGAAAAGGGGGACTCCTCCCCTTGGCAGAATAGGCCCCAATGATGGCCTGACAAATCCATTTACTAATGGAAGATTTGGCAGGAGCCAAACCTTTCCTAGGCCCGCAGGGCACCACAAAGAAAGCATCAGTCTTACGAAAGGAAGACGTAACCTCCATATAATATTCCACAACACGAACTACATCCAAGGAATGCAAAGCCCTTTCCCTATCGTCACTGGGATTTGGGCATAGAGAAGGCAAAACAATGTCCTGATTCAAATGAAACTCCGAGACCACTTTAGGAAGAAAATCCTGCTTGAAACGAAAGACAACCTTGTCCTGATGTTTCTCGAAGTACGGAGCTTTAATGGATAAAGCTGCCAACTCAGAAACACGCCTAACCGAAGTGATCGCCACCAAAAAGGCCACCTTTTGCGTAAGAGAAGACAAATCTACCTCATTCAAGGGCTCAAACGGAGGGCCCTGGAGAGCAGAAAGAACCAGGTTCAAATCCCAAACTGGAACAAAAGGCTTCCTAGGAGGCCGAACATGCGTAACACCCTGGAAAAAGGTCTTGACTAAGGGATGAAGTGCAAAGGACCTTTGGAAGAACACCGCCAGGGCAGAAACCTGCCCTTTCAATGTACTAAGCTGGAGCCCCAGATCTAGACCATGTTGAAGAAACTCCAAAATTCTAGGTATGGAGAACTCTCGACAAGAGAAAGACCTACTTTCACACCAATCAATATAGGCCCTCCAAGTCCTGTAGTAAATAGAAGAGGAAGAGCGCTTTCTGGCACAGATAAGAGTCTGAATCACCGCGTCAGAAAGACCTTCTTCCTTCAAGATGGCAGTTTCAGCAGCCATGCCGTCAAAGCCAGCGATGGTAAATTGGGATAGCGTAGCCGACCCTGGGTGAGCAGGTCCGGCAGCAGAGGCAGGGCAAACTGATCCTCTGCCAGTCTTACAAGGTCTGCGAACCAAACTCGCCTTGGCCACCTTGGGGCCACCAGAATTGCCGACGCGCCGTCCAAGGCCAGTTTGCGCACCACTCTGGCTAGCATTGGGAACGGAGGAAACAGGTAAAGGAACCCCAGATCCCTCCAGTTCAGAGACATGGCATCCACTGCCAGAGCCAGAGGATCCTGCGAGAGAGACACAAAGACTGGGAGCTTGTGATTGTGACGAGAAGCAAAGAGGTCCACCGCTGGGACCCCCCACCTGAGACATATTGAACGAAACACCTTGGGACTGAGAGACCACTCCCCCTGACGAGAGGAGGCCCTGCTCAGCAAGTCCGCTTCCGTGTTCTCCACCCCCGGAATGTAGACTGCTGAGATACACGGGACGTGGGTCTCTGCCCAGTCCAGAATCAAAGACACTTCCCTGAGGGCACTCCTGCTGCGAGTCCCTCCTTGGTGATTGATGTAAGCCACCGCCGTCCTGTTGTCCGACCGGACCTGCACTGGCAGGCCTCTCAACTGATGAGTCAAGTGAAACAGAACCAGCCTGATGGCTCTCAACTCCAGAACATTGATGGGTTCGTGAGCCTCCTGCGGGCCCCACAGACCCTGAAACTGGAGGTCCTTCCAAACACCCCCCCAACCTGACAGACTGGCATCCGTGGTGACTGTTTCCCAACACGGAGCCAGAAAAGATCTGCCCTTCAACAGATTGACCGACCCCAGCCACCACTGCAGGGATCAACGAACTCGGGGAGTCATCAGGAAGGACTGATCCAACGAAAGAGGAGACTTGTCCCAAGCCTTCAACAGATGAAGCTGAAGCGTCCTTGTGTGAAACTGCACAAAGGGGACTGCCTCGAATGAGGCCACCATTAGCCCCACCAGCCTCATCCCTAGCCGGATGGTCGGATGAAGGGTTGACAAGAGAAGCCGAACTAACTCCTGAATCAAAAGAATCTTGGCCTGGGGCAGAAACACCCTGGCCTGTGAAGTGTCCAGAGACATTCCCAGAAATGTCAGAATTCTGGACGGAGATAGAGAAGACTTGGGGTGATTGATCACCCAACCGAACCTCTCCAGAGTAGACACCACCGCTCTGGTGTCCAACTCCGCTTGGTTGAAGGAAGAGGCCATGATCAGTAGATCGTCCAAATAGGGCACGATGCGGATACCTTGAACCCTTAGCAGAGCCATCACTCCCGCTAGCACCTTGGTGAACACCCGAGGGGCTGAGGTGAGACCGAAAGGAAGTGCCACAAACTGAAAGTGCCGATCCTCCACCATGAACCTGAGAAACCTCTGCTGAGCTGGAAAAACCGGAACGTGTAAATAAGCATCCTTGATGTCTATGGACGTCAGAAAATCTCCCTGACGAAGAGAATGAATGGCCGAACGCAGCGTTTCCATGCGGAATTTCCTCGGCCGGATGAACCTGTTGAGGAACTTCAGATCCAAGATGGGTCGGACCAGCCCGTCCTTCTTGGGTACTGTGAACAGATTGGAATATAAGCCCCTGCCCCGATCTGAAGGGGGCACTGGGCAAATGACAGCCATGTCCAGAAGATTCTCCACTGCCAACAGGAGCCCCTGCGCTGCCAGAGGCTCCGGCGGCATCCGAGACCTGACAAACCTGGAAGGGGGGCGGAGCTCGAACTCCAGCTTGTAACCGGAAGACACCACTTCCCGGATCCATCTGTCCGAGACCTCTTGATCCCAGATCTGAGAGAAGTGCTGCAGCCGTCCCCCCACCCGCATGGGTAAGGGCGCCCCCTCATTGCTGAGCCGGCTTAGCCGCCGGTTTGGGCTTAGAGCCCCAACTGTATCCAGCACGGGCACGTCCACTACCCCTGCTTCCAGAATCTCCTCTAGAAGAGGGAAATGCAGAACCCCTGCCAGATCTGGCTCCCCGAAAGGAGGGGTTAAAGGCAGGCACCCCCCGAAAGGAGCGGCGTTGTTTCTTACGTTGAGGTAATCTACCACCCTTGGTGACAGAGTCCAATGTCTCTCCAAAGAGCCGTAGACCCACAAAGGGTAAAGCCGTCAGTGACTTTTTGGACATGAAATCGGCCGCCCACTGGCGCAGCCACACCGACCGCCGGATAGCCACAAGCAGAGCCGACGTCCTACCACACATCATCAAGGTGTCATCTAAGGCAGTCAACACAAAGGATAAAAACAACTCACATCATTTAAGGCTAAGGAACTCGTTACTATCAGGACGAAGCCCAGAAGAAGACAACAGGTCCCTGACCACAGACCTGGCAGCCAAAACCATTAGTTCCGAAGCACACACAGGCCGGATGGCCGACCCAATACTGGTAAAGCCATGACAAGCCATCTGATCAATACGTTTATCCTCTCCATCTTTGAGAATGGAGCAATCAGGTCTGTTTAAAACCGAGGAGTTGGATAACCCCAAAACCGGAGCATCTACCTCGGGGGGAGACGCCCAGCGCTTGACCGCCTCAGGAGGAAAGGGATATTTCCTATCCCACCCCTGAGGGATGCCAGGGAGCCGAGCCGGCCTATCCCATTCCTTGTCAATGATTCTATCAAAATGCCGCTGCGTAGGAAACTCCAGGCGCGGCCTGGATTCCTCAAACAATTCACCCTTCTGGTGTGACACCTCCTCTGGAGGGGAAATGTTCAGAACTTCCAGCATCAGAGACAGAGCTTGAGGAGAGTCCAAGGATCTCCCCAAGTCAGAAAGCTTGGCATCAGCGCCAGCAGACTGCTCATCGTCCGAAAATTCTGAACCCTCATCAACCTCCCCGTCCTCTAGCTGGGGATAATCGGACCAATCCAGATTATCTCTGTCATCAAGATCATCCACCGGCGGAGCCGGCGACAAATGCTTTCTCTTGGACGGAGCCTTACGGGCGACCGAGCTAGAGAGCATTTTTTCAAGGCTAGCCAATCTGGCGCACATTTCAGATTGCAGGTCCCTGCCCATGACAACGTCACACGGGGCACGAGTCAAGGCGGGAGGGGGAGTTGAGGCGACCGGCTGTGCTGACCCCGATGCTTGGGGTTCGGACTGCAGCGTAATAGTTTGCTGTGCACATGGTATACAGAGTAACACATCATCCCCAGCGATGGAAACCCCACACAACATACACTTTTTGGGATGCCCCGAAGGGGTCCCAGTCCCAGTATCAGGGGATGCCTCCATAAGGTGAACTTTGAATAGTCGCTAAGACCCAGGGAATTACGCCAATTAGACAACCCGGGATGCCCCTTTAATGTCCCGAGTGGGAGGATTTGTGAACAAATAAAATGAACCCAGGGATGAGGACCAGGAAAGAACCTCTAATACTATAGAAGATCAGAATTACAAGCCTCCGTTCTGAAAGAAGAAGAAAGAAAGAACCATGAAAAAAAGTAGCAACAAGAAGCAGAGTAAAAAGAGAAAGGCCACAGGCCACTCACAGCACCGCCGGGACGTCACACTGCCACCCGATCGTGAGGAGAAATCATTTCTGACAGAAAGAAGAGGAGGAGGGGGAGTGGCCAGCGCGGGACACGCGTTGTTAAGGTCACGCCCCCCCCTCCTATGCCTAGCAACAGTCACAGACAAGCCGCAACTCAGCGGCGCTGGGAAGGTAGTGGGCGGGCCGCGATTGCGCGCCGCAAGTCCGGCCCCGCCCCCATAAGAATCGTGAGGGGAAAAAAATCCCCTCATGAAAAGAGCGCCGCAGCTAATGTACTGCTGCGGTGCTTGGCCAGTGTTAACTTAAGCAATAAAAGAAGGCCGGGAGGAACGGACCTCGGCCCCCCGCCGAAGGGCCGGCCCCGCCCCCTCCTATACCTCACAAGAGAGATCCTGAGGTAAAATACCTCCATTTTGAGCAGGGGACCGCAGCACAGCACGGAGGCCCATAATATAGACGGCCGCGGTGCAGATAAAATTAAAGAAACACACACATAACAAAAAGTTAAAAGACAGTGCAGGAGTAAGTGAAATAAAAAGGAGAACCCACTCCCCCCATCTCCATAGTGGAACAAAGGGGATCCTGGGAGGGCTATTCCCATATTAAGGCTAAGGGACAGGGCATCCCAAACCGGGGTCACCAACCCGGTAAAGCCGCCTACCCTCTCTTATAGGGTCTCACGGCGGAGCGTTGCTCCTAAGCACCAGAGGTGCCAATATACCCTCGCCTGGACCTGCAGCCACGGCTGGGAGGCATATATATTAAGGGGAAAAAGAGGTCCAAACAGAAAAAATACATAACGGGCCGGGAAACATCCCGGCTACCTTAAATCCCCCTGTGCAAGGAGGAGCCATCATCTTCTGACTTGCTCGCCGTCTGCAGAGATGGAAAACTGGGTAGTGAGTGGGAGGTCCCAGGTATTTATGGATCGGGGAGGGGCTTTCTTTTGCTATCATCTCTGCAGGAACGCCTCTTCAGGACGATATTACCCACATGTTATGGATTCTTGAAGCGGGGTGTGTGACATACTAAGAATAGAACCTATCCCCAGGTTCCTGTCTGGCATTTGACCCTCAGCCGGATACTCCTAAGGCCCCTCTGGGAGGAGTCAGTGCCTCCTCCCCTTGTCAGCATGCAGCTTCCAATTTGCAGAAACGATTTGGGGTATTACTTTTGATAGGCTGCTCCTAGCATACTGTTCCTGGTGTTAAACTATTTAGTTAGATGCAGTGCAGTGAGTTTTCCATACCACGGTCACAGGACCAGCTACAGCAATAGGGAACCTATGTGTGGATGCGTCTAGAACTCCAGATTATGAATAAGTATTTAGCTCGAGGATGAATTGCAGCCCAGAGATTCCCTGTATTGTGTTGGAATCAGTTCTGAGATGTCTGCAAAGAGCAGCTCGAGGAGCATAATGATAGGGGAAGAGCTTACAATCTGTAAGGGTACGAGCTAAGATACAGACGAGGGAAGAGTGCACAAGCTGTTGTGATGAAGCTTCAATTGTCAGAAGAGCTTACAATCTATTAGCATATAAGAAAGGATACAGAAGAAAGAAGAGCTTACAATCTATTAGCGTATAAGAAAGGATACAGAAGGAGAAGAGCTTATAATCTATTAGGGTATAAGAAAGGATACAGAAGGAGAAAGAGCTTGCAATCTAATATGGTATAAGGGCAGATACAGAAGGAGGAAGAGCTTACAAGCCATTAGCGTATAAGGAAGGATACAGAAGAAAGAAAAGCTTACAATCTATTAGCGTATAAGGAAGGATACAGAAGAAAGAAGAGCTTACAATCTATTAGTGTATAAGGAAGGATACAGAAGGAGAAAGAGCTTGCAATCTATTATGGTATAAGGGCAGATGCAGAAGGAGGAAGAGCTTACAAGCTATTAGCGTATAAGGGAGGATACAGAAGGAGAAGAGCTTACAATCTAATATGGTATAAGGGCAGATACAGAAGGAGGAAGAGCTTACAAGCTATTAGCGTATAAGGGAGGATACAGAAGGAGAAGAGCTTACAATCTAATATGGTATAAGGGCAGATACAGAAGGAGGAAGAGCTTACAAGCTATTAGCGTATAAGGAAGGATACAGAAGAAAGAAGAGCTTACAATCTATTAGGGTAGAAGGAAGGATACAGAAGGAGAAGAGCTTATAATCTATTAGAGTATATGGGAGGATACAGAAGGAGAAGAGCTTACAATCTAATATGGTATAAGGGCAGATACAGAAGGAGGAAGAGCTTACAAGCTATTAGCGTATAAGGAAGGATACAGAAGAAAGAAGAGCTTACAATCTATTAGGGTAGAAGGAAGGATACAGAAGGAGAAGAGCTTATAATCTATTAGGGTATAAGGGAGGATACAGAAGGAGAAAGATCTTATAATCTAATATGGTATAAGGGAGGATACAGAATGAGAAGAGCTTACAATCTTTTAGGGTATAAGGGAGGATACAGAAGGAGGAAGAGCTTACAATCTATTAGGGTATAAGGAAGGATACAGAAGGAGAAAGAGCTTGCAATCTAATATGGTTTAAGGACAGATACAGAAGGAGGAAGACCTTAAAATCTAATATGATGTAAGGGCAGATACAGAAGGAGGAAGAACTTACAATCTATTAGGGTATAAGGGCAGATACAGAAGGAGGAAGAGCTTACAATCTTTTAGCAAGGCTATAGAAGGTGTAAAAACTTATAATCAATTGGTTGGTACACTCAGTGAATTAGTTTAAAATCTAACACTTCAGTGGTACATTTGATGCTTTATTTTAAAACCTTGTGAACTATTAAGGAATTAGAACAAATGGACAAATTGTCTGGGCCCTATAGCAGCTGCATATATTACTTTGGCTACTGTTATGCCATAGTGCAAGATCTGGAGGCAAGGTGTAGAATAAACTACCATACTCTAAAGCCCATTATGATTCAGAAGTGATCTGTGGTGACTGTGGTCGGCGGTACGTAGGTATAGCAGCAGTTTGTGCGGCACATGTTTAATAGCAGAGCTCTGTTCTCCGCCGGCTTTCCCATGATTTCACCTTTATTCAGACGGAATAAAACCGTCCCCAGAAGGCAGAGTCGCGGTACACTGAGGCGCCATCTCTAAGCCGCGCGCGTTCTGCCAGTCTGTTTTCATTTTGGTCTTTTCTGCATCACCACTGCCTGGGGGATGCGAAGAGAAAGCCTGACACAGGAGATTTAAGATCTTTCTGGCCACCCCCAGATCTAAAGGCCTCCATGAAAAGGGTTTGCAGCTCATCACACACACATCATATGAAAACAGATTTAGGCTCATTCAGTGCATGGCGCAAAGTGGAAAGCACAGAACCAACAGCGTAACCTAGCAACGGGTGAAGCACCTGGCGGCACAACACCCGACGCTGCTCAGCTACCAGTGCTGGATTAACCCAGTAGCAAAAGAAGCCTATGCTATGGGGATTATAGGCCTCACATATTTCTAAGGGCCCTGCAACTAAATGGCCAATTCTCCACCACATGTGCAAAGATTTTATTTTCATGTAAAATTTCATCACAACTGAGTGAGTTTTTGGGACCTTATTGAGTGATTTGAGAGAATATGTTCCCCTTAAAGTGGACCAACACCCAGGATTTTGACTATCCTGGGTTTTGGTCCACTTTGGTGGGGCACCCCGATCGGGGGTGCCCCGCTGTGTGAAACCCCCCAGAAAGCCCCGAAAACTCACCTCTTCCCGCTCCCAGGTGACCGCTGCAGCCAATCCCCGCCAACGGACAAGCGAGAGGCAGCGCCGGGCAAGCAGAGCGCGTCCGCCGCCGCCTCCCGCGCGTCACTTTTACAGGGAGCGCACCCACGCCTGGCATTCACAAACGGCCGGCGAGGGAGCGCGCCCTGCTAGAGGGACGCGCGGGAGGTGGCGGACGCGCATGCGCTGCTGGAACGTGGAAAAGGTAGGATTGTGGGCTTCCTGGGGGGTTTCACCCCACGGGACATCCCGATTTCGGATGTCCCGCGGGAAGGGATCTGATCAGCCTGGGAATCTTATAGATTCCCGGGCCGATCCCCCCTGGGTGTTGGTCCGCTTTAAAGGATACACTGACATGCTTACTACCTTGCTACCTTATTGTTTTCCTCTTCTGGAATGTAAAATAAGCATTTGTGTTAGGATTATGCCCCCAGACCTGTGATCTGCTTATTTACAGTGGGAGTGATTTTCATGGCCTTGAATAAAAGCAATAGACTACAAGTCCCCCAATTCTTCCAATGTAACAGGTGAACTCTTAAGCAGCTTTGGCTAAGTCCAAGCAACCTACTGACCTATCCATCTGAGAACCCGGCCATTAATCCTTGCTACTGGAACAGAACAGAAGACTGAAAAAGTTGAATTTCAGCAGAATGGGTTAAACCAGTCACCCATGCCTTAGCCAATCAGATGATTAGCAAGCTAGAGTCTAAGTCTATGATATGTACTCGATATCACCACTTTGATGTACATAGCTAAGGTAAACACATTGTTGCTATGGAAAACTGTTTTCCTTTATAACACAGAGTTGCAAACCAGGTCCCCTGCTGCCACCAGTTACCCTCCAGCCTTTGCTGTCTTCTCTCCTGTGGTTGGTGGGTCCTCAGCTGCTGACAATTGTCCTCATTGTACACCGCTAGGTCCTCTACTGCTGCTAATTGCCCTCCAGTCCTCTATTCTATAGACCAGTTCTGCTGCAGCCAATGTCCTTTGCTGATCCCAGATTCCATTTTCCTTGCCTGCTGGTCCTCACTGGCTCTGGGTACTCCAATATAATAATACCATTTTGTGATTACTCACCTGTAAAATGGGTATTATAAGAATAAATACCTGGGACCTCCAACACATTCCCCAGTATAGGATAGCAGTAAGGGGACCAGGAAGAGCCAAATATAACAATAGTAACACCAAACGCTTCACCATATAAAGGATCCAGAATACCAAAATGGTATTATTCCAAGTATGTCACACACCCCGCTTCCAATATTCATGACATGTGGGACATCCAATAGCAGTGTCCGTCATGGGTAGGGAACCAAACAAGGCAACATTGCACAAACTTAAACCACTGCGGCTTGCAGAACCTTGCGGACAAAAACAGCATCCGCAGAAGCCGGCACATCAATCTTATAAAACTTGGAAAAAGTATGAACGGAAGACCAAGTAGCAGCCTTACAAACTTGTTCAACAGAAGCCTGGTGCTCAAAAGCCCAAGAAGCCCCAACAGCACGAGTAGAATGAGCAGTGACCCGAAAAGGGGGAACCTTCCCCTTGGCAGAATAGGCCCCAACAATGGCCTGGCGAATCCATTTACTAATGGAAGACTTGGCGGGCGCCAAACCTTTCCTGGGCCCAGAGGGCACCACGAAAAAGGCGTCCGTCTTACTAAAAGGAGAAGTAGCCACCAAATAGTACTTCACACAACGAACCACATCCAAGGAGTGCAAGACCCTCTCCTTGTCATTGCTAGGCTTAGGACACAAGGAAGGGAGAACTACATCCTGATTGAGATGGAAAGCAGAAACCACCTTAGGAAGGAAGTCTGGCTTAAAGCGAAAAATCACCTTGTTCTGGTGTCTCTCAAAGTAAGGGGCTTGAATGGACAGAGCCGCCAACTCAGAGACACGCTGAACAGAAGTAATAGCCACCAAAAAGGCAACCTTTTGAGTGAGCATAGAAAGTGCAACATCCTGCTCAAAAGGAGGCCTCTGGAGGGCCGACAGAATCAAATTCAAATCCCAAACGGGCAACAAAGGCTTCCTAGGGCGCCGCACATGAGTGACCCCCTGGAAAAAAGTCTTAACCAGAGGATGCAGAGCAAAAGACCTCTGAAAGAAGACCGCCAGGGCAGAGACCTGCCCTTTCAAGGTACTAAGCTGGAACCCCAGGTCCAGACCGTGTTGAAGAAACTCCAAAATCCTAGGAATGGAAAACACTCTACAAGGCAAGGCCCTAGCCTCACACCAGTCAATATAGGACCTCCAAGTCCTGTAATAGATGTTAGAGGAAGATCTCTTCCTAGCTCTAACAAGAGTCTGAATCACTGCATCAGACAAACCTTCCTCCTTTAAGATGGAGGTCCACGCCGTCAAAGCCAGCATTTGTAAATTGGGGTAACGAAGTTGACCTTGAGTGATCAGATCCGGAAACAGTGGCAACCTGTACTGATCTACCGCCAGCCGTACGACGTCGGCGAACCAAACCTGTCTTGGCCACCTTGGAGCCACCAGGATTGCTGGCGCACCTTCTTGAGCCAACTTGCGCACCACCCTGCCCACCATGGAGAAGGGGGGAAACAGGTACAGGAACCCCAGATCCCTCCAGGCCAGAGACATGGCATCCACTGCCAGGGCCAGAGAATCCTGAGACAGAGACATAAATGCAGGAAGCTTGTGATTGTGACATGAGGCAAAGAGATCCACCTCCGGAGTCCCCCACTTGTGGCAAAGGGACCGGAATACCTTGTGATTGAGAGACCATTCCCCTCGGCGAGAGGATCTCCTGCTCAGGGAGTCCGCCTCCGTGTTCTCCACACCCGGAATGTAAACAGCTGAGATGCATGGGACATTGCTCTCCGCCCAGGCACGAATCAGAGACACTTCCCTGAGGGCACTCCTGCTGCGAGTCCCTCCTTGGTGATTGATGTATGCGACCGCCGTCCGATTGTCCGATCGAAATTGAACCGGCAAGCCCTGCAAATGAAAAGTCAAATGAGACAGAACCAACCGAATGGCCCTCAGCTCCAAGACATTGATGGGGGTGTGTGCCTCCCGAGGCCCCCACAGCCCCTGGAACTGATGTTCCCTCCAGAAACCCTCCCAGCCCGACAGGCTGGCATCCGTGGTGACCGTTTCCCAACAAGGGGCCAGAAAGGATCTGCCCCTCATCTGATTGCTTGGTTCCAGCCACCACTGAAGAGACTGCCGAACCCGGAGGGACATCAGAAATGACTGATCCAAGAACAGCGGACACCTGTCCCAGGCCGCCAAAAGATGGAGCTGGAGCGTCCGCATGTTAAACTGAGCAAAGGGAACTGCCTCGAAGGAAGCCACCATCAATCCCACCAGTCTCATCCCCAGACATATAGACGGGCGAGGGTTGGATAGGAGAAGCCGTATCAGATCCTGAACCATCTGCACCTTGGACTGAGGTAGGAACACCCTGGTCTGAATGGTATCCAGATTCATGCCCAGAAAGGAAACATCCTTTGACGGGGAAAGAGAAGACTTAGGGTAGATGATCACCCAGCCGAACCTCTCCAGCGCCCTGGTGTCTAGCTCTGCCTGGCTGAGAGAGGATGCCGTAATGAGAAGGTCATCCAGATACGGCACAATGCGAATGGGCTCTGAGAAGGGCCATTATACCCGCCAGCACCTTGGTGAACACCCTCGGTGCCGAGGTTAGCCCGAAAGGAAGAGCCACAAACTGAAAATGCTGATCTCCCACCATGAACCTGAGGAATCTCTGGCGTGCCGGGAAGATTGGTACATGCAGGTAAGCATCCTTGATGTCTATGGACGCCATGAAGTCCCCCTGACGAAGAGAATGGATGGCTGATCGCAGAGCCTCCATGCGGAACTTCTTGGTTCTGATGAACCTGTTGAGAAGCTTCAAATCCAGAATCGGTCTTATGGAGCCATCCTTCTTGGGGACCGTGAAGAGGTTGGAATAGTAGCCCAGGCCTCTTTCCGAGGGAGGCACCAGGCAAATGACTTCCATGTCCAGAAGATTCTTTACAGCCGACAGGAGCCCCTGCGCAGCCCGGGGATCCGAGGGAACCCGAGATCTGAAGAATCTGGGAGGAGGCCAGAACTCTAACTCCAGCTTGTAACCGGAAGACACCACTTCCAAGATCCATTTGTCCGTGACCTCCTGGTCCCAGACCTGGAAGAAGAGCCACAGCCGTCCCCCCACCCGCAAGGGTGAGGGCGCCCCCTCATTGCTGAGCTGGCTTGGAACCCCGATTGTGTCCTGGACGAGCATGTCCTCTGCCTCTGTTCCAAGAATCACCTTTGAAGTTAGAGTAGGCCAAACCTATGCCTGCTCTGGCACCGCGAAAGGAAGGATTAAAGGAGCCCGCCCCCCGAAAGGAGCGATGCTGCTTCTTACGCTGAGGTAACCTTCCTCCTTTCGCGACCGAATCCAATTTTTCTCCAAACAGCAGCAACCCCAGGAAGGGTAGCCCTGTAAGTGACTTTGTAGCCGCAATGTCAGCCGCCCACTGGCGCAACCAGACCGACCGGCGAATAGCAACCAGCAAAGCCGAGGTTCTACTACACATACATATTGTGTCATCCAATGCGGACAAAACAAAAGACATGAATAGCTCACACCGCTTAAGGGCTGCGAACTCTTCACTGGCCGGGTCAAGCTGGGAAACACTCAACAGGTCCCTAATGACAGACCTGGTAGCCACAGTCATGAGCGCAGATGCACAAACAGGCCGCAAGGCTGAACCCACACTAGCAAAAGCATAGCTAGCCATTTGCTCAATGCGCTTGTCCTCACCATCTTTGAGAGTGGTGGCATCAGGAGAATGTACAACCGAGGTATTGGACAATCCCAGCATGGGTGCATCGACCTCAGGAGGAGACGACCAGCGCTTCACCGCGTCCACCGGAAAGGGATATTTCCTATTCCATCCCTGAGGAACACCGGGGAGCCGGCTAGGTTTCTCCCATTCCTTAAGAATAATACTTTCAAAATGCTCCTGATTTGGGAATTCCAAGTGAGGCTTAGAGGTCCCAAAGAATTCCCCCTTCTGCAGAGGGGACTCCGCTGGAGGCGAAATAGCCAGAACCTCAAACAAGTGGGTCAGGACCTTGGGGGTATCCACGGCATCCCCCTGCCCATGTTCAGCATCAGTACCAACAAACTGCTGATCCTCAGATCCATTGGATTCCTCAAACAATTCCCCCTCTTCAAGCGGGGAATAATCCGACCAGTCAAGGGTATCATAGTCATCAAAATCAAGAACCGGCGCGGCCGGAGACAGGTGCCTTCTCTTAGCCGGGGCCTTTCTGGCCGCAGAGCTAGAAATCATTCTCTCGATGTTGGCCAGCCTAGAACATACATCAGATTGCGACTCCCCGCTAATGACAATGTAACTCGGGGTCCGGATCAGGCGGGGTGGAGTAGGTGATGAGGCCGGCGGCACTGACCCAGACGCCTGGGACCCCGACTGCCGCGTTATGGCCTGCTGAGCACATGGTATGCAAATCAGTACATTATCCTCCGTAAGGGATACCCCACAGCCCACACACTGCCGGGATTGCCCCGAAGGGAGCCCGAGCCCGGTATCCTGGGGAGCCTCCATATGGTGATTTTACGGTAGTCGCAATGACCAGAGGGAATTACGCTGTTTAAGCAACCCGGGATGCCCCCTTTAAGTCCCAAGTGGGAGGATTTGAATGATACCCCAATTTAAAACCAAGGGACCCTAGGACCGAGAAAACCCCCCTTTTTAACACTTCATAGGGTGTCCTCCTGAAAGACACAATTGCAGGGACCCATAAGGCACAATCGGACACACAACCAACATACTTATATGCAGCTAAGAAAGGCATAAAAGCATAATTATATATATATATTTAGACCTGGGAAGCTGCCCCAAGCGCTCAAATAGCCAGACACAGCGCTATACGTAAAAATAAGGAAAGGGCCCACAGGGCACTCACAGAGCGTCGTAATGGCATCCAGCACGCAGCACAGACCACCGGAGAGAGGGAGAAGAAGGGTGGGCCGGCGCGGATCGCGCGCCGCGCCTGGCCCCACCCCCTACCCTCAGCCCAGTAAGACACGGCTCCCAGCCAGTGGCTGGGCCCCGCGAGCGCCCGGCCCCGCCCCCCTTCAAGCGCCTGAGGGGAAGAAGCTCCCCCACCGTAAATGGCCGCCATGTGCGGCCAGCACAAGTAAAGCAAAAAGACTGGCCAGTACTGAAGTACACATCAAACACGCACACACACACATACAGCTCAGAAAAATAAAAGTTATGGTAGAAACGCCCCCCACCCAGAGGGGAACAGGGGAACCCAGAAGGGGGGAAATCAGCACCCTAGAAGTGGAAGGGGAGTTAGGGACGGGGCATCCCAAGCCGGGATCACCAACCCGGATACCGCCTACCCCCTAGTATGGAGTCTCAAGGGGGAGCATGGCCCCCTGTATACACCACAAAGGGGCTGCCTACCATTGCCCGGACCCACAGCCAAGGCTGGGAGGCATAATAAGGGTTTAAATAACAAAGTCCGGGCAGCAATAGAAACAAATTGGCCGGGGGTAACCCGGCTACCTGCAAGGAGGAGACACAGCCATCTTCTGCTTGCTCGCCGTCTGCAGAGACGAAAACTGGGGAATGTGTGGGAGGTCCCAGGTATTTATGGACCGGGAGGGGCTTCCTTTTTTTTCTGTCATCTCTGCAAAAGTTCGCCCTCTACAGTCATTCGCTGCCACAATAATCTTTTGTTCCTGGACACCAGGCCTCCGCCACCACCAATTACTCTCCAGTGCTTGCTGCCTTCTCTGCTTCTGTCAATGGGTTCTCAGCTGCTGATGTTTACCCTTGTTGGTCACCAGCAGGTCCTCTGCTGTATTTCCAGTACTCCCTACTCTCACCTGGATGAGGGCCAGCTTTTGGGGTGTGCAAGGCATGCGGCCAAACAAGGCACCTGACTGTGGGGGACGCCAGCTCTGCCACTTAATTTTTGCAAATGTATTTCTTTATTTTTACATTTTTCCCCTGGGGCCCGTTCTTGCCCATTATATTTCGCAGCCCCTGTCTGCTTCTGGCACCTGCGCAATGGCTGGTGTGGTTGTGTATACTTTTTTTCCATTGCTGGTGAAATGGAGGGGGGTAAATAATCACATGGCCAGGGACCAACTACTAGTTTGCCCGCCCCCCCTCGGCCATTTAATCAATTGTTGATATCCTTTGTTTAATATGCCTTTTTCTAATGGATGTAAAACTCATGGGTATGGGGGGTCCACACAATGATAGCCGGCTCCCTGTGAACAGGGCACCTTTTAACCTAAGGCGGGCCCTGCTTTGAATACTCATCTGCAGCTCCTTGAAACCAGGTCCTCCACCAATTACCCTCTAGACCTCGCAACCTTCTCTGCTACTACCAACAGGTCCTCCACTGATGCCAACCACCCTCTGTGCCTCAGAGTCATGTCCTCCACTGCCTCCTACAGGTTGCATTCTCTGTTGCCGTTGATGGGTTCTCGCTGCCAATCGCCTTTATGCCTCTGCTTACGCTAGTGGCAGCCGCTACTGCCCCAATAACTCCACAAGCTGCGTTTCTGTGACCACCCCGTTGGAGTGTGAAGCAGCCCATATGCTACTAAGTGTAGCATTTCACTGATGATTTGCGTAGCCTTCAGCCTCCAGGGCCAGTGGTGTCCAGTGCTGATAGTCTCGCTGCTGGACACACTGATAGGCTGCTCCGGGTAACGCTCCCATGTGACCATGAGCAGCCTAACAGCACTGGCCGCTGCTAGCCCTGGAGGATGATAGGCTGCCCCTCGGTACCTGCAAAAGGCCTGGAAGCAGTGAGTATCTGTTTTTTGTTTTATTGGCGGCAAATAAATTAGTATAACTGCTTTTTAGTATTTAGTAGTCATTTTTTACCATAGTTCTGCAACTAGAATTTGCTGGCGACTGGCAGGGGCAGACATCATTTCTGGGGCCCCATGCAAAGATGTGTCTGGGGGCCCTAATCAAAGACAATTTTTGTATAGTAAATCCTGCCATAGGGAATTGTCCGGGAATTGCCCATATGGTCGTGCAATTTCCACTCCCTATGGCATCCCAAACTAGAATGTCTCACTGTGTGAAACCCCATTAAATCTGCTGCATTCAGCTCACTAGCTGCTGTGATGTCACAGCATCTTTCATAACAGAATGGAGCTGAGCGCGTGATTCATCAGCAGCTGGCTCAAGTGCACAATGGCTTCCTATCTGTTGTACACTCTGCATTGTGGTAAACATCACCCCTCACTAGCCACAGGCCATCAGCCCACTTGCTGGGTGCCATTTTCTATTTCTTTAAACAAGAATTTGCTTCTGATCTGACCATGCCTCTGCAGGCCTCATGCATTTGCATGGTATGCGTGGTAATAAAGGTGCTACTGCAGGTAATTGTTACACCATTGCATCGGACTACATTTGGCACTGTCCTGTTCTCTGTTCTTCAATTGAAGAAGAAATGGCCGAGATATCGGAATTTAAAGGTTTGCTATATGATTTCTCTTATGAAAAATCTTATGGCTCTGCGTTGCTGTATAAAAATCAGCTCTCTGCACTGACAGCAATGTGATGAATCTTTAGGAGGCAGCGAATGCAGGGGCAGGAGGAGGGAGGGGCCAGCAATCCTGTCCCCCTCTGCTGATTGGGGGACGGGATGAAAAAGAAAAAGGTGATTGGCTGAACCTGTAAACCCCGATATCTCCGCCATTTCTGCCTCAATTTTAAAACTGGAAACAGTTTAGGGCAGTGCCAAACGTATCCCAACACAATGGTGTAACAATTAATTTTGCCTATAGCACGGCACTGGTGACAGGCTGTATGTATTTTGATCAAATACACTTCTCTGCCTCGCAGCTGATAAATCTGTTACTTTCTCCTACTGGGGTACACATGATACATTTAGATATATATGTATCACTAACAGACAAGGTTTCCTTTACAGTAGGAAAATGTAACAGATTTATAATCTGAGAGGCAGAAAAGTGTCTGCAATGAAAATATATTCAGCTTGATGCCAGAAGACGTGATAGTTGTCCTTTAAAGTCAGCTTCACATATAAGTGTTTTCAAGCAGTTGAAGAGGGATTCTTCTACCACTGAAAAAAATACATATTAAACCCAACCTCTAGCTTCACATTCCCTTCACAGATTATCATTTTAAAGGGGTTAAAGAGGGATTTTTCTCCCACAAGAAACATTTTAAAAGTGGATGCTTTACATTATTTGGTTAGATGTTATCAAGTGGAATTATTTAACTGTAAAGGTGTATAACATTATTTTGCAAATGTGAAACTTTAAAGACACAGAGGTTTTACATTGTTTTGTTAAAGGCAACTTTTTCTAAATCCCCAAAAAAAGACCGCAACACTGACCTGGAATAGGGCCAAGGTTACCATTTGTCTTTTATAAGGAAAATTACCAGTGATGAATTTTTGTAATAAACAGAATTGTCCCTGTTTGTTAAAAGCTAAACTGATATAAAATAAATATATAATCTTACAAACGGCATTCATGTCTGAGGTAACTCGGTCATGCTGGCAGAAATATGACCGACTGTGGCGGTTTATGAGGTAAAATCATAACACCGGCAATCAACACGAATGTTACCCATGGAGAAGACTCCCCGGCGTAACTGTAATAATGGCAACAATAAACGGAAATGCCGTTGACGGGAATAACGCCTCAGGCAGATACATGGAAAATATTAGCAGCGATATCCATAACAGGAATAATGCATGAGGGTAAAGCGCTGTATCAGCAATGGCGGCAGAGATATTAATAACCTGAATCATTTCTGGGGTAAAATTTACAGCGAATCAATCTTTCTGGGTCGTAATTCATGCCAATTTACTGCGATAAATGCCCGCTAATCGTGTTTCACACACGCGACAGACATTTTGGATGAAGTGGTAGGTCACTTTTGTCACTGTTAATCAAACATGGAGGCAGGGGGTGGTGTCACTGAGGTAAAGGGCTTTTACCAGAGATCCTACAGAAATAGATTGTAATAGTAGTTTTTTATTTAAACACACCTACAGTACTTCCATTTTACAGACAAGAGGAAACCCTTCCCTTCAGCAACCTTGTTGGTAGAGATGTCGACCTTGGGGAACAGTTTGTAGGATGATGGGTGAGGTTTAGGTGCATGGTTTACACACAGACTTTTCCGGAATGACTACAAGGCCCCCCATCCCTTCCACGAGTGGAATATCTAAGCTTTTCTGCTGTAGAACTGCAACACCCAGCATCACTTACTGCCCACTGCATCACTGCAAAAAACCCGAATAAATAAACAATTCTGCTCCCCTGATTAACTAGTAACTGCTCCACCAGCAGCCTGTACAGCTTTGCATGATGCCCCTTAATAAATGCGGTGTGACAGGTTTTGCGGGTTTTATAGGGTGAATTGCACTGGTATAGGGTACAGAGGGGGTAAATAATAAGGGTGAAAAACAGGAAAACCAAGCTTGAAACTTGAAACTCCCGGGATATGTCCAAAATTCACCCCCTCAGTGCTCCTCATGCTGCCATGGTGCTTCTGCTGGCCACATTACCAGCAATAGGAATTGCCACCCAATGCTTATCCTTTTGGAAAACCCCATTGGTGTAGTCACTTTGCCAGTCGCTGTACAAGGGGATTGATGTCCGAGTATTGAGAAGTCTCTAGTGGACTGGGGGTGGTCCTCAGGGGTCCTGAGTACTGCAGTACTCTGGGTGTTACTCTAGGTGTAGGCCCTTTTGGCTAAACCCACTACAGTCAGACAGTGCAGTAGTGTGGAGGGCAGAGGAAAATTAAGGACAGTTATAGGTAAGGTGGCCACCTGGCCAGTAATTTTATTTTTTCTTTACTCTGGCCTGGTGTTGCCAGTATTTGCTTTTTTTTTGGTAATAGAATTTGCCGATATACTTTTCCCATCCTCAGTTACCAGTAAAAAAAAAAGATACTGGCACTGTCAGGCCTGTGGCCAGTAAAGTAAAAAAAAAAAATACCAGCCAGGTGGCAACCCTAATTATAGGGCATTGCATCGCCGGGGACTTTGGTTGCTAAGCATAAAGTAGCTATGTAAAACCTGGAATGCCATGATGGGTAAGAACTGGACTCACAGGGATTCGAGTATCCTCTTTTTTTATGTTCTTGTAAAAGGACTAAAGACCAGTTTTGGTTGAGGTAGTTTAGAACATTGTTACTCAACCTGCAATACACGTACCACAGGGGGTATACGCCACAGCTTGAAGGGGTATTCGGGGGTGCACCAGCATGGTGGGTCTGATGGGTTTAGCATATCATTTTAATAGTAATACATTATTCCTTCTAACTTTAAAATTTACAAGGCCTGTGACCTACTTATTTTGGTAACATTTATAGGTTATACCCTCCTTGGGGGTGCTTGGTTTGAATTTCTTGTTGCAAGGAGGTACTTGGCGTAAAACAGCTGAGAACCGCTGGTTTATAGGACCTCCAAAGCTGGGCAATTCCCTGTCCTAAAGCATCCCAAATAAGTGTGACCCCTCCGGGTTTGGCCTATACACGCCTCTATTCAGTGACGGCACGAACCCTTGCTGTGTCTGCTTACCACCTCTAATGTGAGTGTGAAAGGCAGATGGCGCACATCCTGTCGTATCCAGTTTTGCATCGGCATTCGCCATTCTGCCCGACACGGTAAAAGAACACTGCAGGAGTGATACTGAGAAGGCCCATGCATGTGATGCGAGTTTAGGTAGAACTGTGGTGGCTACACACAGTGGGGCATTCCAAATCAGGATACCCCTGGTCCCCCGGTCCTCTTTAAGTGGACTCCCAATCAAAAATAACTACCCCCTCACACCATCCTAACCACACTAACCATAACATGTAACCCAAAAATTGGCAAAAGTAATTACTGGGTCCTTGTAATTACTGTGCCCTGTGTGACCATGGGCAGACAATGAGGTTATCTGTGGCGCTTTTTCAATTAACTGCCAGCAAACACATGGGGAATCACAGTGGTAGCTGGCAAAGGTTTTCCAGCATCAGTAGAAATTTCTAGACACTGTTTCATTCTCTATGTTCCTGTTTTTGGGGTGGTCATTTTCAAGTCCACTTGGCCTGTAGTGTATGTAGAAGTGAGCCGACAGCCCCCATAAAGTTTCAGAAGCATGGAATAAAATGCGGTATACAAAGCCTCATTTGAGGCACTTTTGTGGACTTTGCTTGCAAAGCTCAGACCAGATGTGCCAGAGGGCACTTACCTGCCACCTGCAGCACCGGTATGAGAAGCCAGCCTGGCGGGTTGGCATGCTCTCAGTACAAAGGTCTGCAAAGAAAATCCATGAAAGTATACTTCATAGAGGAAGAAATGTCACGTTAGCCAAAACTTCCCACTTCCTGATTCATTGTATGGCTGCCAATCATGCTTACCTGCCCTCGCTCTGCTTTGACCCCATGTAATCCCAGGTCCCACAGAAATTGACCTTTCAGCATTCAGCTTCGGTAGCCAATGTACACTCCCAGGAGCAGGAAAGCAGACTGACCCACCATCTAATGTTGATGCATTGCTGCTGCTACCGATCATGAGGGATTAGGCTACATCACTGATTGGATGCATCGGCGGTGCAGTATTAGAAGACAGCGGCTACTGAAACGCGCGTGCCACGGCACACTCAAAGCAGCACAAGGTCATCTTAATATCAACAGCTCTGTTGTAAAATTGTCTAAAAAACTAAATTGCCATATAAACATGCCAGATAGTGAGAGGAGCACTCCCCCTGATTAATAAATCCTACTGAGCTTCTTCTATTGTAGGAATAAAGGCCAGGGAGCAACAGGTTTTGGAGCATACCATTCCACTTTTACAGGGGGAGACCTGCCCACCTCGAGCTAGGGGTGGACTGGGGCCAAAAAGCAGCCCAGGATTTTACTGGTCCTGACCAGCCCCTAAACTTCTTAGCCCTGCTTCTGAAGCTATAGCCTTGTAGGAACAATTCATGGGCAGGGGTGGATGAAAGCAGCAATGCATAAGCTCTAAGTGAGCTTTGGCCCTTTCTCGGCCTGCATCTAGATGCTGGTCTCCTCAACCAGCTTGCAAAGAGCAACAAAATCATCTAATCTAACATCTATGAAAAGCATTGCATGCTGGTTAAAAGTATATCCACACATCAGAAATCTTTCAATCACCATAAGCTGTTGTTGCAGCACATCCAGTGGTCATTTAATGTGATGGTACGTTCAAAACGCATCATTCAAATTCATCCTCCTTTCAGTAAAAAGGCCGGAATTGTTTTAATGTCTTAGGTAGAGGTTTATTTCTA
Organism: Gastrophryne carolinensis; assembly: GCA_027917425.1. NCBI lineage: Eukaryota > Metazoa > Chordata > Amphibia > Anura > Microhylidae > Gastrophryne > Gastrophryne carolinensis. Next base: position 200,750,285 of record CM051235.1, read on the forward strand.
GCATGTTAATGTAAACTTTTTATTATTGGACCAGTTTTTGCACTTTTAATGTTTAGTGTTTTTTAAACGCACATTTGGCACTTCTATCCTTCAGCCCTTTGGCTTAAAAAAAAATGCTGAAATATAGACAAAATATTTAATCAGGAAATGCTGTTGCAGCCCTTAAAGCAGAAGAAAACCCGACCAGGCCAGCCCTTCCCCTGGAGCATCCCAAATCAGGATGCCCCGGTGTGTGAAATCTCACCTTTTCCCTTGGCGATGAAAAAAATGGGGAGCTAGAGCAGACACATCCCCAGCAACTCTGGGCTGTGGTAAGCTCCTGTGGCCAGTCATTTAGATTTTTTTAGATTAATTTAGGAGGGGGACGGGAGCACAAACCTGGGGATGCGGCTGATTTTGATCCCGATTGGGAAAGGTGAGTTTGTACTGGGCGATCTGGGGAGTCTTACACAGTAGGGAAACCCAAACCAGGAGCAAGATATAAAAATCCCGGGTTTTGCTAATATTTAAGTGACTCCACTTCCAGACAGTGATCCATTATGGTTCCTGCAGTCAGGGTCCCATTTTTGCGCAGGAGGTAGGGGGTGCAGCATCATGAAGGGGACAATCTTGTGCCTAGACATCTGTGTCCCTCTTTGGCAACTACAGCCTTTCCTCATGGTTCCTCATTGCTGCAATGAAATCCTTAATTAATACGATTATGCAAATCAGATGTAGCCGTCTCCACCTGAGAATATATACACTCCGTTCTTACATCTACAATCAATACACTAATGAAGTAAGCCTGGCTGCCCCGGGCCAAGTTGGCCGCTCCCTTCCCGGGGACACTAGCTCATGAGGGTGAGCACAGCAGATTAACCAGCAAACAAATTAAAAAAGTCGTCATAAGACCCCGGGGAAGATTTACATAGAGCAGTGCATAGGGGATCCTTGCAAATTATGCCTCATATATGCGCATAATTTAGTGAAATTACGCAATAACTTTTCATTTATGCACGCAAGGTATATAATCTACACTACAGGACTTGCACATAAACCAAATGGGCCCCCGAGGAAAGTTTTATCTCCAAGCGTGGATTAATTAAAATATCTCTGTCTCCAATAGGAAGCGCAACACTAAATAATCATAAACAAAACTCACAATAAAATGAGCAGCACACACAGAACCAAAATTAGTCGTGGTAAAGCTTTGCAACTCCTCCAGAATTATCAACCTTGTTATCTCAGTACAGGGTTAAAGCCCTGCTCCAGCCCAAGCTTTTTTTGAGTTTTGAACAATAACTATTTTTTGTTTTTGAGAGTTGGAGACCAATTAAAGATCAACTTCAGCTCCAACTATTTTGATTGTATATAGAAGCAGTGGACCAAAACCCATGGAGATCGGCCCAGGAATCTATAAGATTCCCAGGCCGATTGATTTCCTCTCTCCACGGCATCCAAAATTGGGATGCCCCACTGTGTGAAACCCCCAGGTCGGCCATAAGCTCACTTACTTTCCCAGTCCAATGGTGCAAGGGTGAGCAGCGGCTATCCTTCTAGCAGGGCACATGCCCTCGCCAAGCATCTGTGAATGGCTGGCAGGCACACTCCCTGTTAGAAGGTAGGGAGGGATGCTGCCACCAGCGTGCTCAGATCCACTCGTATTAGACAAGCTCTTGGATGAAGGGGCTTGAGCGGATCAGAGCACGATGATTGGACGAGCTGCCACCTTTGCGTTGTAGGACTGGGAAGAGGTGAGTTTGTTCAGTTGACCTGGCGGGTTTCACACAGCAGGGCTCCCCTGATTGGGGTTCTCCCAGGGCAAGGACCAGAACTCAGTATAGTCAAAATCCTGGGTTTTGGTCCACTTTAAAAACCCTGTCTGGGCAATAATAATTACTAATAAATAGTTACCCCTTCCTCCAGCTGCTTTGCCGAGTCTAATACTCGCCCAGTCCCAAGTGTTTCAGGAAGCGATTCACCAACTTATGCAGAGAGGATGCGCCGAGGCATTTCCTGACAAGCTCCCCTTCCTCTTCCTCCAGCTGCCTTGTCAATGTGACAAAGGCAGGAGTGGCACTTCATCCACCAATGTGCTTGTAAATAGTGGATGAATCCCCTGGTGCACGGATGCTGCAGGAGTATCAGGGCCCTTTCAAACTGTGCTCTTCCACCACTTTGTGCAGTGTGGACTGTGTTGTGCTTATGTTTGCGCCATTAATGCGGTAGCAGCACCATATGCTGCACTGCAGTGGCCATGCACAGGTGGAGAAAAGGGAGACCGATGACAAAGAAGACAGCAGCAGGAACCACTGGTGGAAGAATGTGGCTGCACTGGACGCCAGAAGATGAAGATGTGGAGGTGTTGGCAAAGACAGATGACATGGTGGGGATGGGAGAGGAGACCGTCGGTGATGGACCATTTGCACCTCAACTGGTGTGAAGGAGACCAGCTGCAGCAGAGGAAGAATTATTTTTTGTGTTCTTTGGCTATTTTGGCTTTGTCATGTTTTCATGCGTTTTGGCTGTCTGGGACCCTAATAAGAAGATCAAGCCCACTCTGTTTGGTCACCAGAAACAGAAAGGGCATTTAAAGTGAACTTAAAGAGAAAGTACCCACAGGGGCCACTGCATCCCACAAGCATCTGTATCCCGACTTGGATTTCCCCACAGCTATCTATCCTCCAAGAAATGCCCAAAATAGCAAAGGTGTGTGCCATGCCTTAATAACAAATCTAATGACCTCTCTAGCTAGGAATAGAAGTTGGCTTTACATATTTTTGTGGCAGTAGGATTGACGCTAGGAACTGAAACCCCCGGGCATTCCATGGAGAGAGATTCTTGGTAGAGTGTCTGATATAATGGTAAATTAAATCACATGGGACAGGCTGGAGATGTATGTATGTATGACCATAGAGTATGGTACTCGTGGATTGCATATAGAAGCCTTGACAATTCTACAGTAGTTATTTCCTCCACAGGACTTGAGGGGCTAGCAGTGGGCCTTTTTTCATGCTTAAATGAGCGGGTTTGTTGGTCCTCCCCTTGCCCCAAAGACATCCCCTCCCTTTCCATCATTCCGAATACTCTTCCTTTCCTCCACTGTCTTTTTTTTTCTCCCTTTCTCCTATTCTCATATCCTCCTTTTTTTCTTTTCTTCTCTTCTCTTCTTTGGTTTTCTTGCACTATTGCAGGGGTGTCTCATTTTCACAGAGGGCCACATCCGTATTAAGGTCGCCTTCAAAGGGCCAGTTGATAACCAACTCAAAACAAAATGTAAACACAACCATTAAAATGTATGGTTTTAGACACAGAATAATTTGCCCATGACAAATGCAGACAGAGACTGAAATATTTTGCCCAGAACTGATGCAGGCAGAGAACTATTTTGCCCAGAACAGCCACACAATCCTTTTGCCCAGAACAAATGCTGATGTCAAATTATTTTCCCCAGGACAGCCACAGAATTATTTTGTCCAATATAGATGTAGGTGCTGAAATATTTTGCTCAAAATAGCCACAGAATATTTTGCCCAGGACAGATAAAGACACAAAATGATTTTTCTCAGTATAGCCACTGGATTATTTTGCCCAGTGAATTATTTTTCCCAGAACACATGCAGAATTATTTTGGCCAGGACACCCACTGAATTGTCCCACCACACCTGGCAATAACCCCTGTAGCAGATGTAGCACCCTCTGCTATGGAAGTTGGATGAGTTAGGTGGCGCCCCTTGTGTGGTAGGAGCCGTTTGCAGTTGCAGACACTACTATCTTCTCCCCCAAAACATTTAAAAAGACTCATACCAGCCGCTTTTATAGACACCACATCTGGGGGCAAGATAAGAGGCAGTACTGCACTCCACAGAGTAACATACCTGTACATCACTCAGCAGTGTCACACTTTGTCATCAGTCTTGGAGTGATCCTGGTGTCACAGTCATCCTCTGTTGTCTGGTAACATAAAAAGGCTTAGAGTTTGACACATGGTCTGGTCCCTTTGGGCCGGAAAAAGCACCTGCCCCACTCAGCCCAAGTACCTGCTTAAATGCCGTTTTGTTCCTTTGTGTCAGGTTCATAAGAACCCTGTTATATGTAATTGCCTTAATATATCACTTAACAGTATCCATATGTCTTTGCTGCGTCTGCTGCTCTTTTACGCCAGGAAGTGCATTTTAAAAAATTGGAGACACCCTGCTATACCCTCAGTGCAAGTCTGGAAACGGTTAGTTAATCAGAAACTTATTATGTATAAACTGACATACGCTGCAAGGGGGGTACCGGATAAGTTTAAGAAGGTCTGGGACCCATGGCTGCAGAGCCAGGAGTCGGCATCTGAGGATGAGTGAGCATGAGAGTAAGGCCTGGCAAGGAGGATCTTGGGTCAAGTCTGATATTTATAATATATTTTTGGAGGACTGGGTCGGGTGTTGGAAACTGACCGATGAGAAGTGGGAGGGAACTTAGAACATATGCGTCCTGTCTAATAACGGGTAGGCATCAGCTTCCCTGTCCTTTGCCTGAAATGTGTGGGTAGCAAGGGTCTCCGGAGTCCTGTATGAAAGATGTGAGAATGGTTGTCAGTGTTAGTCTATATGCCATTTATGAAGATGGGTGCCTGCGGCACCTTCATTACTTTATAAGATGACTTGTATTGTCTTGTCTGTCTGTTTATTGCAAAATAAAAACTATAAAAAATAAAAAAAAACAGTATCCCATATGGTGTAATCATCTCATTGGTATTGTAATGTCATGTAAAAACTATTATAAAAGGAAACCTGATTGGGGGAGAGCCCATGTATGCACCATGGCATCACTGGAGGGCACAGTCAGAATTGGCAAAATCCTGGGGTTTGGTCCACTTTAAACACTTGTCCACTGAGACTTGGATCTTTCCTTTAATAAATACTGGAAAGCTCTAGAGGATTTAACTACCAGTTCCCAGCCATCAGAGCAACTTGCAGCAGCATAACCAACTTTTTTGATACCTCTTTAAATAACCCATTTAGAAAAGAGTTAGTTTTCAATAACAGGGTGTTGATCTGCTTCAGCCTATTTAATCAGAACTGCCCTGCAGTGGGAACGCAGTTTGTATCTGGTTCACTAACATTTGTATCTGGTAGTGCGAGTATTTTATTCATGGCTCCTTGAAAAACTATTTGTAGCAGAAGCCGAAGCCCACTTATATTTCACATAACTTCAATTATGCTGGGAAAAATGTGATGGCCTCTTTTTACTTTTTATTTCCATTCTTAAAAAATAATGGTACAATCCATTGCTTTATAAGAGATATACTTCTTATACGCAGCACATGAATGGAGAATCCTTAATATCCTTTATATTACTCTCCAGATAATTTTTTTATTTTGTTTTTTTTTAAAGAGGCGGGAAGAGAGGGACTGGCATTAAGTGCATGTGAAACATTGCAGAATAGAATCCCCCCATCCCATTCCCCATAGGGGGTGTGGCATCCCCCCATCCCATTTCCCATAGGGGGTGTGACATCCCCCCATCCCATTTCCCATAGGGGGTGTGGCATCCCCCCATCCCATTCCCCATAGGGGGTGTGGCATCCCCCCATCCCATTTCCCATAGGGGGTGTGGCATCCCCCCCCATCCCATTCCCCATAGGGGGTGTGACATCCCCCCTCTCATTCCCCATAGGGGGTGTGACATCCCCCCATCCCATTCCCCATAGGGGGTGTGGCATCCCCCCATCCCATTTCCCATAGGGGGTGTGGCATCCCCCCCATCCCATTCCCCATAGGGGATGTGGCATCCCCCCCATCCTATTCCCCATAGCGGCTGTGGCATCCCCCCATCCCATTCCGCATAGGCGTAAAAAAAAGAAAAAGTCAACTCACATGTTGCGGCACTCCTGCGTTGCTGACAGGGCAGCCACAATGCAGGAGACCAAAAGAAGATGGAGAATCAGCCGCCACTGCTGCATCTTATCAGTGCTATAGCCAAACCCAATGATCAGAACCCTTCTTCCAGGTAGCCGGAGGACAGCCATTCACCGAGCAACGAACGTTGTAGAATTTCTCCCAGCAGGCAGTGTGAGCCCAGCACTGTCTGTCACCAAAGTGTTTATTGAATTACTATGAGTCAGGTTTAATAGAAACGCTGTTCCACTCCTTGGTTTTATGGTCTCTATTATTGCCGTCCATTTATCCCGATATGACTTGGTTTGCCTTCTCGTTTAACTCTTGCCGCAGGGACACGCCATAGCAATGCTTGTTTACCCTACTTACAGACCACACAACAAATCCATCTGCTGGCCTGTACAGTGCCGGCACCTCTTCTACTTTTGCATATCCCCTGCGCTGTAGTTAGGTAGCATTCCCCCGATGGAACATTAAAAGCATTAACAGTAAGGCACCAAAAATGGAGTGAAATATTGATGAGCAGATAGGGAACTTGGACATGAGCTATAATTAAAGTCACCAATTAAAATCTATATGTGCGGTTCCATAGTGCTTTCGATTACACAAAATTAATCTTGGATTTTTTTTTTATCAGAGTGTCAGGAGAGATGGCACTCCCCCACCATTATGAAGTTGAGCTTGTTTACTCGCACTGTCATCAACTCCGAGTCTCTCTGCGTGGCCCTGGCACCAACCTGGCCTAATATACATCAATTATATATACAATTCTTGACTCATGGAAGGCCAGCAGCCCACAAATGTTCTGGTTCCACTTTGCATTATGGAAGAAGTTTATGCTGAGCTGTTCAGAAGAGGACACCATGTATCACTGCTGAGACTCGGAGACAGATCATGTGGCTTGGCAAGTAGTTCACACCATTAGCATAGTCTGGAGTCATCCAAAGTTTTCTCCAACTTGTAGAAAGACGAGAAAAAGAGAGGAGGGGTGGCAACTTTTGTCCTAAAGGATAATACAACCGATTAGCTCCAGAGCCAAACATCCATATCAGTCTACAAACAGATCATGTGGCTTGGCACACCTCTACATCTGTGTGGAGGTCTGCAAAACATGACTAGTTATAATTTCTGGCTGAAGAAGGTAGAAGTGTTGGGTTAAGTTAAGTAAGGGAGGAGAGAACTTGGGTCTGGCCATCCAGCTACAATGTTTTTATGCAGTTTGGTTTCCCCAAATAATATTCTCCACCCTGTGATGGTGGTAAACTAAAGCTTTGAATAAAAAAAAGTAAGAGGAGAAAAACCAACCAGCCCATAGCCTACAGTTCTACAGTATAGACTCAAAGCGGCCTGCTCAAGCATTAGCAATTTAAACTCTGGGTACAGCTATTGGGCATAGAAAACGCCCAGACACTCCTTACACTTGGGATTACCTCCTTGCCGATTGGATGTGACTGCAAGACAAAAAAAGGCGCGGCCCCTCCCGGCCCCATAAGTAGCAGCTGCCTCCTAACCTAGATCAGTTACTTAAAAAGCCGTAAAACACAAAATAGAGGCAGGCCGGGAGGCCCTATATAGGAGTCCATGATACTTCACACCGAACTCCGTCAGAATACTCTCAAAACAATAAATAATAAACGAGTAAATAAAGCTCTCTCTTTTTTTTCCATGCCAATGAAATAAATGGTCTAAACACCATCAAAGAAACATCAAAATATAGATCCAAAAACGGGTGGGCCGGAGTGCCTGGAATGGATTCCCAGAAAAAACAATTCTACAAGTGAGTACTCACAGAATTGCGTTTTTTCTTCCAATCCATTCCAGACACTTCTTACACTTGGGATATCCAAAAGCAGTGCCATCTCTGGGCGGGATCCCCTAACGCAGAGCAGCAGGTAGTTCATTTCACTACCGCCTGAAGAATCTTTCGACCAACAACAGCGTCGGCTGAGGCTCTAACATCCACCTTGTAAAACCAGGTGGCAGCTTTGCAAACCTGTTCCACTGAAGCCTGATGCTGAAAGGCCCAGGAAGCACCAATGGCCCTAGTAGAATGGGCCGTGACCCAAAAAGGGGGTTCCTTCCACTTACTGACAGCGGCTTTAGCTGGCGGAAGCCCCTTTCTCGGCCCTTCCGATATAACAAAAAGAAAATCCGTCTTGCAGAAGGAATCTGTAGCTGCCATGTAATATCTTACGGCTCGGACTACATCTAAAAAAATGAAGCGCCCTTTCCTTAGCATTAGCCGGAACAGGGCATAAAGAAGGTAGAATTACCTCTTGATTAAGGTGAAAAGGAGAAACGACCTTAGGTAAAAAATCATGTTTAAACCGAAAAACTACCTTGTCTCTGTGTAACTCAAAATAAGGAGACTTCATACATAAGGCGGCTAACTCAGAAAAACGCCACACTGAGGCGTTTGCCACCAAAAATATCACCTTAAGCGTCAAAATGCTCAATGGAGCGTCAATCATGGGTTCAAAAGGAGCGCCCTGGAGAGCCGATCATACCAGATTCAAGTTCCACACCGATAAAATAAACTTGCGCGGTGGTCAGACATGAGTGACTCCCTGAAAAAAGTTTTAATGAGCCTATTGCTAGCGATAGACTTCTGGAAAAAAATAGATAAGGCCGATACATGCTCCTTTAGGGTGCCTGAATTGTAGGCCCATTTCTAAGCCATTTTGTAGAAATTCTAGAATTCTAGAAATCGAATACTTTCTACATGAAAATTTCCTAGCCTCACACCAGGATATGAACGTCCGCCAGACCCTGTAATAAATCATGGAAGACGACTTCTTCCGGGCCTGAACCATGGTATGAATAACCTTAGCTGATAAACCTCTCTCTGCTAAGATCGAGGTCTCAATAGCCAGGCCGTCAAAACCAGCTTCTGTAAATTCGGGTGCTGAAGCGCCCCCTGTGTGAGAAGGTCTGGATCGACTGGCAGGCGCCAATGATCTACCGACATCCTTGCTATGTCTGAAAACCAACTTCTCCTTGGCCAGCGAGGAACCACCAGAATGGTTGGTACCCCATCCTGAGCTATCTTTCTTAGTACGCGGCTCAGGAGCGGGAGAAAAACGTACAGGAGCTTGAACCTTGCCCAAGAGGTTGACAGGGCGTCCGTTGCTATGGCCAGAGGGCCCTTGACAGGGACATGAATTTCGGCCGCTTGTGATTGTGTCTGGATGCAAAAGGATCCCACCATAAGGCTACTAGTTTCATCCCTAGCCGAATGGTCGGCTGTCGGGAGGTCAGTGAGGAATTAGCAGAGCCTTCTGCTCTGGTAGAAACACCTTGACCTGAAATGTGTCCAGCGTCATTCCTAAGAAATTCCTTACTGGCGCCGGAATGATATGGAACATCGGATAATTGATCACCCAGCCGAACTCTTCCAGAGTTGATAGGACCGTCTGCGTATCCTTCATGATCTGCTGTGGAGACCCGGCTGAAATTAAGAGATCGTACAAACATGGGATGATGCATATCCCCTGGCTTCTGAAAATGGCCATGAGACCTGTCAAGACCTTGGTGAATACTCTTGGAGCCGAGGATATCCCGAATGTAAGTGCCACAAACTGGAAGTGCTGGCCTTCCAGGGCAAACCTCAAGAATTTCTGATGCCCTGGAAAAATCGGAACATGAAGATACGCGTCCCTTATGTCTATTGGAGTCATAAGATCTCCGGGCTGAATCGATGTTACCGCTGACCTCAGAGTCTTCATGTGGAAATGTTTCACCAGGATATACTTGTTGAGACCCTTTAAGTCTAAAATGGGACGAATCGACCCATCCTTTTTGGGAATTTTAAACAGGTTGGAATAAAATCCCTGACCTTCCTGAAAGGGTACCTGACAATTTACCCCTTCTTGAAGTAGATGCTGCACAGAGGCTCTCAGGGCATCTGCTTTTAGCTGGTTCCGGGATGCCCCTGACCGAAGGAACCTTGCGGGCGGTCTGGCTGCAAACTCGATCTTGTAGCCTGATGACACCACCTCTTGGACCCAAAGATCCGCCACGTGGCGTCTCCAGATAGGAGTAAAATGCAAGAGCCGCCCCCCCCACCCACTCGGGTGAGGGCGCCTCCTCATGCTGGAGTGGACTTGGCTGGAGGTTTGGGCCTTCTTCTCCAGGCCTCTCCTGCCCATTACGAGCTCTGCCCCTGTCCCAAAAATCTCTACGGGAGCAAGGACGGAAGGCACCTCTGCCACTCCGAAAGGGCCGATAAGATGAAGGCCTCTGAAAAGGCCGAGTCGCCCTCTTCCTTTGAGGAAGTTTGCCATCCTTGACCATATGGTCCAGCTTTTCTCCAAAGAGTCTGCTCCCTAAAAAAGGTAGATCTGTAAGAGCTTTCTTAGCGGCGGCATCCGCCGGCCATTGTCTTAGTCATAAGAAACAGCGCAAGGCAACAAGAAGAGCAAAAGTTCTAGCAGCTAGCCTGACCGCATTATCCATAGCAGTGATAGCGAAAGAATTAAAGTCCAAACAAACCCTAAAATCCTTGTACTCTTGAATAAGCCTGTCCTGACCATAATTTTCTTCACCTTCTTCCTTGAAGCCAAAGACACAATAGCCGTGGCACAAACAGGGCGAAGAAAGAACCTACCATAGCAAAAGCATGGCGGGCCAATTGATCCATCCGTCTCTCTGTGGGATCTCTTAAGGATCCCATAGTAGCCGATGGCATGATAGAATTAATGGACAAGCCTGATACTGGAGAATCCACCTCGGGTGGAAAAGACCAAAGTTTAATCCTATCCGCCAGAAAAGGATACCTAGCATCTAGTATCCTGGGAACAGCCGGCAGCGTGTTAGGAGTTTCCCACTCCTTTAACACCATCCTGGAAAAATGTGGCTGTTCCGGGAACACCTGCCTTTGCCTTACTGGCTTAAACAGGTCGTCCTTCCCTCTTTTTGCCACCTCAGGAGGGGTAATATTCAAGGTTTCAAAAACTGGTGAAAGTAAACACTCTGTCTCGTCTGAGAGAAGGGGATCCTCATCAGAAGAGAATAAAATTGAATTGCTATCTTCTTCACCAGAGTGTAACTCGCCCTCTGAGAGCTGCTCATCTATATACTCTTCCTCCTCCTCAGACGCAAAGGAGGCAAATAAATCTCTTTCTTCAGAAACAGGCTCCAAATGCCTCCTCTTATAGGTGGCTTTCTTAGGAATGACCAAGGATAACTGTTTCTCTAAGTTATCCAACCTGTGCGCCACATCCGCCTGTGCCTCACTGCCTTCCCCCTCTCCGGGGGATGTAAGGGATGGGTGAGCCGTCGCGCTCCCACCAGCAATAGCTGGGCTAGAGACCCGAGCCACCGCTCTATTGTGGTCTAAACCAATTCTCATGGCGCAAGCGGAACAAACCGTGCTGAAACTACCCAGGGGATCCAACTTTCATAAGGGACAGAGCCCGCCCTGCTCAAGTGGGATGCCCGAATCACTATCCCCTGATGCCTCCCACATGTTTTTTTTTTTTTTTAATTTGGCAAACAGACCTAAGGTCCTAAGCCTGAACCAATCAGAAAGAGACTGGGAGGAACCACAACCCTTCTTTATCCTTCTTCCAATTCTAAAAACAGGAAAAAAATCCATTAGACAAAAAACCTTTCCCAACTCATAAAAATCAATATATAAAAAATTATATTGATATATATATATATATATATATATATATATCTTTCCCTTTTTAAAAAAAAAAAAACTCTTGGGAATATAATTAATAAATACAATTCATAAATACACATTATACTAATATTGATAACAATAAGATAATAATGATAATAATGATAATTATGATAATAATAATAATGCCGACGTCCACTCACCACCGCAGCTCTTCACTTTACAGCCTATACAAGAAAAAAGTATGACTAACACATAAATATATATATATATATACACACATATATATACACACTCTGAAGCAAAAGGCCAAAAAGCTGCATAAATATATAAAAACAGCGGGACCAGCCCGCAATCCATAAGCCCCTAAGCTTACCCCTCTTGGGTCTCTTAGAAGGCCAGTGACCTAACCACAATGGCTGCCGCCGCAGCCGCCCTCTGCAAAGGCAGCACACAAAGAACCCCTAGGCTCCTAGAAGAAGTATGGGATTAAGGGAACCAGCGGCCCGGCCCGAGATGGCCGCTGCCGCAGCCGCATGTCTCCGCGGCCGCTATCCCCACACCCAGAGCCCTTAAGCTCAACATGATCAAAATCCAGCAAATGGCCTGGCCAGCGGTGGCAGCTGCCATTGCAGCCGCAACGCAAACACAATAGCAGCCTCATGTCAGCCAGGCTGCTGTACACTAACCTTGAACGGTGCAGGGAAGCCTGAACACAACCTCCCTCCAGCCCGGAGAGAGACACACTGAAGTAACATTAGACGTGGTTCCGTATTAAGCTCCGCCCCCTGCATGACGTCAGCCCCTTAAAAGGCATGGCAGCATTTTTTTCTTTTTTTTTTTATTATTTCTTTTTTTGAAAAAACAAAAACCTACCTAACTTGGAAGAAGGACGGGTTGAAACTAAGAAAATAAAAAATGTTCCTCAGCAGGTACACCAGAGAGAAACCTGCGGCTGTCTTACTTTTCAAAAAGCCTGCAGCCCAGAGCATATACACTCTGTAAGCGCCCCAATACCCCGGCGCTTCCACCTTACCTTCACGAACCCCAGAACAGCCAGAAGCTGTGGGAGGCACAGTTGAGTCTAGGGGATCCGTGGAAATTAGGCTACGCAGAAAGCCGACAGGGTGCCTTCCCCCGCTTGCTGCCAATCCTTGAGAGTGAATTCCTGAACAACCTTCACAGTCACTTGCAACTGCAAGAAAGAAAACTGATCTAGCTTAGGAGGCAGCTGCTACTTATGGGGCCGGGAGGGGTCACGCCCTTTTTTGTCTTGCAGTCACATCCAATCACCAAGGAGGTAATCCCAAGTGTAAGGAGTGTCTGGAATGGATTGGAAGAAAAATACTGATTAGCAAAGTCAGGAGTCATCATGTTCTGCAAGAAGGTATACTTAGATCATAAATAAAGGTAGAAATGGAGGGGAGAGCTGTGTGAATCTAGTAAGGGAAGCATCTATAAACTCTGACCTATGATGGTAATAGAATGAGTTGGGTCAAGATAAAGGCAGGTTAGGGCCATAGCAAGTTGTGACCTGGAGCACATCCAATTACAGTTTCAAATCTAGGTAAAGCCAATTGGTCACAGAAGTCCCCAGTAACAAAGTCTTAATTCCTCCAGTTCTGTATTCACCAGAAAGATCAAGATAGCTACAGAAAAAATGAGAGAGCAAGGGGACATGACTGATCTTGCAAAAATTGTAGGAAATATCCACCACTTGCAAGAGCAATTCAATACCAGACAGGTATTGGAGCACACATGTCCACTAAAACATGCAAAGAGGGGAATTTTAAGGTCAATTAAAATTTAGACATCAAAAGATTTGCTGTGGGGCAGGAAAGTAGGTTTTAGGCTCTGTTTTAAATGTTATCTTGGGACTGCTCTTTAAGGGCTAAATATCTAAATGCTATGAGTTACAACATGGCTTCACAATCTGCATTATGTTTTTACTATCTTCTAGATGAAGAGCTCTAGCGGACTCTCTCTTCTGCTCCTCCTGGTATTTGGATACAGCTATGGTCTACTGGAAAGCATGGAGGATGGCGATCCTTGGGAGAAAATTCTCTTGTGGAAAATAGCAACAGATGGGGATAAGACTATCCCTGCACCTCTCCCCCATCTTCCAAACCCAAAGGATAAGAAATCTACGGACCCAGCGTCACTGTTTAGCATAGCCAAGGAGCTTCAGGGTTTTGGCAAAGAAAGAGCCGGCTTTAGATTCAGGTTCGGTAGAAGAAACTTTGAAGACTTTGAGCCACAAATTGACAAACGAGTAGGTACAGATCTTGGATCACTGGCTGAGGAGCTGAATGGCTATAATAGGAAGAAAGGCGGCTTCAGTTTCCGATTTGGAAGACGATAGATCAAAACATTCCTTCAAGTCTACATGGAAATCTCTCTAAATTTGTATCTTCTGATCCCTGCGGCGCCCACATAAAAAATTACCGACAAGGATCCTCCTTTTAAGCTTTTGAAAGTGCTTTACAAATACATCCGATTCTGTAGCACACCTCCTTCCACGAAAGCAAACATTTGCAGAATCCGCTTTCAAACAAGTCGATGAAATCTTCCCGCTGTACAAGAGGCGATGTTGTGAATCAATCGTTCCCCAGACTTGTACAAACTTACGCTTGTCTGCTTGGCAAGCTGTGAGAAAATCTTTTTCATGGTTACCCTGCAAAGGCTGAGCATTATTCAAACCATTTACATGAGCAAAAAAAAAGGATTACGCAAACCACTTGCAAGATGTGTTAACACATATTCGGAAACCATTACCCACTTTGTATCGCGATTGAGTTTACAGGGATAAAAGAAATTCTGTTTATTTTGTAAGAAATGAGAGGTAAAAAACAGGGAAAAAAATTGTTTTGTACACTGTACCTTTAAATATAGAATGGTGTCTGTAACAGCAAATCAAAACCTGTGTCAAGTTGTTTTCATTTAAGTTTTCTCATTTTTTATTAGCACAATGCAACAGAACCTCTGGCTCTGGCTTAAAGCTACATCCTATAGCACAAGCGTCAAACTCAAGGCCCAGGGGCCAGATGCAACCCTCAAAGCCTTTTTAGGTGGCCCTCTGGCAGTTGGCAGCAGCTAGACAACGACCCCTTTAGCCGACCCATGTCACTCCAAGGCTACTGACACTGGTGTGCGTGGCACTGCCGAGTGATAGCTATCGAGGGTAAAATAGTTCAGCATCTGCATCTAGCCTGTGTAAAATAATTCTGCTTCTGCATCTGGCTTGGGCAGAATAATTCTGTGGCTAAAGTGGGCAAAATAATTCAGCATCTGCATCTGTCCTGGTAAAAATAATATGAATACATAATAACTGCCAGTTAATGCAGATGCCACAACCACAGTAACCCTGGGAAATCCTGATCCAGGATGTCCCACTGTTTAAACCCCCCACCCAATTTTCTGGTGTTCCCACAACTAAATCCCTGGCCTCCCCGTAGCTGAGGTGCACTCCCATGTCCAGCCATTCAGACAGAGAAGGGGCGGACGCATGCTGCAGACTGCTGGGAGTCTGGGGGTGTGACCGTTCCCCTTTGCCTATGCCGACACTTTATGCCGTGCATTAATAGGCATTGCATAAAGTGCTGATTGGACAGGTGCCGGCACATGCGCAATGAGACCATCGGGAAGGACTTTATCATGCGACCCTGGGGGTGTCAGCAAGTGAGCCATTCAAGAGGACAGGCATTCCAAATCAGGATGCTTGTGGGGGGAGGGGGGTATGGTTTGTTTTGTTCCTTTAGGCCAACTGCAAACCATTACCGGGCTCCGTGATTGTATCAGTGCATAGGAGAGTTAATTAACGGCAAAGGTGCCAGTTATATAATCAATGAAGACCAGACAATGAAAAGCTTTGACCCCTTTCCCTACTCTAGTGTAGCAGCTGACCTCTCTGTTTCAATCGGTTTACTTGTCTAATCCAAAAGTCTGGTATGTCTGTCTGTCCCACCACCTGGGTATTCTAGTATGAACATGGCCATGCGAGGCTGCTGGAACATCCTGAGCTTCACTGCTGTATCTGAATCCTTATCTGCCTCCATTACACTCCTGCTCCAGGAAAGCCACCTAAATCTTGAGGACAAAATTATTAGTATGCTATGAAATTTAGAGTCTGTTTATAACAGAGCAAGGGTTTTTCAACATAGCTAAGTATGTCTAAACATACATTTTTTTTCTAGAAAGCATAACAAATCGATTTAATTTGCAAAACAGAACTTTTTCAAAAGAAACAATATTATTATCAATATTATTAGGCCCTTTAAGAAGTGACTTTTATATTGAGCCATAGCACAAAACTCTGTTGTGCAATGGTGTGCTTTAACTTAGTAATGATGAAAGTTTGTTAAATCAAGACATAAAAGCTCCTTAAATCAAGACATGGCTGAGGGTTTTCTTCCAATATACACAATTTCAATTATCACACACAATATACACATAAAGCATCATGTTAAAAAATCAGTTTAGACTTTAGACTAGATTTAGATAAAAGATAATAACTGATGCTTACGAAGCAGGAGAGGGATATGCAAATTTATCATCACATTTCCAAGTGTCAAGAACTGGAGTGAGAAGTATGATCAAATATTTAACCCTTTAAGTGCCAGCCTACCTGGAGTTTTTGTCACACCCTGTTGCCAGACCATTTTGCACTATTTTGCGCTCCCCATGTTCAAATGTGATTTTTGAAGGGATTTCCGGGGATTTCCCAGGAAAATGATATATTGTTTTTTTCAGCAGAGTCTGAGCTTTAACATAAAATGTCTTGTTTGTAATTTTTTAGGTGTATTCTCAACATTTTTTGGCGAAATATGTGCAAAAAAATAAAAAAAAAATCTATTTTTTACAATTTGTAGTGTTTTTTGTAATCAAAAATGTAAGTTTGTCAATAAAATCTTATTGCGTGTGAAATCCCAATTTCTCCCAGTTACAGCGGTACCACATATGTATAGGTAGACACCCTTTCCTGCCCAGGAGACTCCCCCAAACTGAAACAGAGCTTTAGGGGATTTTCAGCCCTTTACATTTGAAATACCCCCCACAAACTATATATTCTCTGGAAGTACACACCTCAGGCTTTCTATTTGTACCAGGCTTGTTGATGTGGCCACAGTTTTCTAGAAGTAATCCCTCAATGTATTCTTTGGTTGCAAAGAGTTTCCCTAAAAAAAGGATAAAAAAACAGAATCAAAGCCACATTTTCCTAAAAAAACTATATACAAACAAGAAAAAACAAGTATAATCTGAAAAAGCAACATCCCCCGAACAGAACGATACCCAACATGCATAGGTTCTGTCAAGGGAAGAGTTGCCAAACACCCCAAAGTAAAGCATGAGCATAACGGTAATTTTTCTTGAAAATTTCAGCTCTGCAGACAAAGTGCGCACCTTGCGGTTTTTCAACCAAAACAACCCTTTACATTTGGAATATACCCCATAAACCATATATTCCCTGAAAGTACACATGTTAAGCTTTCTAAGCGTACCCAGCTTGTTGTAGTGGGCTCATCTTTATGGAATTGATCCCTCAAAAAAGTCTTTGGTTGCGCAGGGTTTTCCTAAAAAATGTGTAAAAAAAGCTGAATAAAAAAACACCTTTTCCTAAAATATAAATATGCAAACAAGAAAAAACAAGCTAAGTCTGAAAGCGCAAGGTCCCCCGAACAGAACAATACCCAACATGCAGAGGTACTATTAACCCTTTTAATTGCCAGCCTACTTGAGATTTTGTCACCCTCTGTTGACAGGTCATTTTTCCCCATTTTGCGCCATGTTTTGCGACATTTTTGCTGGAATTTTCAGTTTAGGCTTTAACCTGAAATGTCTTGTTTGTAAATTTTATTTATTAGTAATTTTATTTATTATTAAGTAAAAAAAAATAAATAAATACAATTTTTTTAAAAAAAATTGCCTCCTTTATTTTAAATAAAAAATGTATTTTATTAGGGAAAACCATATTGCACGTGAAAGCCCCATTTCTATCGATTAGAACGGTACCACATATTTATCGGTAGCCCCCTGTTCCTGCCCAGGAGACCCCCCTAACTGAAACAAGTAATTTTTAACATTTACAAATAAAATACAACTACCATCCACACTACAAAGGGTTAAATCGAGAAAAAAAATCGGGGGGGGGGCATTTTTTTTGGATTTTTAAGGGTTAAAAACCCTTAAAAATAAAAAAAAAAATGACATGGGGCCCCCCTTACCCAAAGTAACCAGCCCGGGACCAGCCTTGAGAACTGGTATAGGGGTCTCATGGACCCCTTACCAGTTCACAAGGGGTTAAATGTAAAAAAAACACAGGCACACAAAGAGAAAAAAAAATTTATCCCGGGGGGGGGGGACCCCATTTTTTTTTGGAATTTTAACCCTTCTAGTGCCAGCTACGCGAGTCTCACGTAGCAGCCTCTACTCCACTTAAGTGCCAGCTACGTGAGACTCACGTAGCTGACTTTAAACCCCCACAGTAAAAAAAATATAACAGTAAAATACTCACCTGACCCCTCGTTGGATCCAGCCGGGTCTCCTCTTTAATTTGGTGCCATCCGATCCCCCGTGGGGGCTCGGATGGCTCCAAGAGAGCCCCCGGAATAGGCCGCCCCCCCGCTTCGGCAGCAGCAGCTGCTAACTGTAAAGACAATTAAAAAAATAAAAATGACATTCACTTACCTGCGTGTGCGCTGGCTCCCACTGTCCCTCCTCTTCACCTGGGGGGCCTTCGATCCCCCCCCCCCCAGGACTTAACGATCTTCAGGAGAGAGCCCAGAAGGCTCTCTCCCCTTTCCTCCTCGATGGCGGCCGCCATCTTGCCGCTAAGGGGGCGGGGCTAATGACGTCATCCCGGCCCCGATCTCAGGCTTCAGCGTTCTCAGCTGTCAGATGCCGGTGATTGGTGCCGGGGAAGGAGATGGCAGGAGATCCTCTGATCTCCTGCCTCCCCCTTCTCTGGATGCCGATCACCGGCATCTGTCAGCAGAGCGGCGAGGGACAAGAGCTTACAATCGGAGGTAAGTACAGTAAAATTTTTTTTTTTTTTTTTAATAAAATACTTTTGTCTGGTGTCTTTTTTTTTCACAGTTAACCCTTTGTGAACTGGTAAGGGGTCCATGAGACCCCTTATACCAGTTCACAAGGCTCTGGGTCTGGCAAGTCACCTGCGGCTAGTGGGTGACTTGCCATTAACCCCCAGACCCCCCATTACCTGCCTCCCCAACGGCCAGGGGGGGGGCAGAAGGGCCCGGGCCACTTAGTGGCTATGTGGGCTAGTAGCCTGCTGGAGACCGCATCCCCCACTTCCCTCTAACAGGGAGCGTGCCCGCGCCGGCCATTCATAAATAGCCAGCGCGGGCACGCGCCCTGCTAGAGGGATAGCGGGGATGCGGCCCGCGCATGCGCCATAGGACCAGGATTCAGGTAAGTGGTAGTGGGTGTTCTGGGTGGTTTCACACAGAGGGGCATCCCGATTTTGGATGCCCGGGGGAGGGAATAGAACGGTCTGGGAATTTTATAGATTCTCAGGCCGATCAGCCCTGTTGGTCCACTTTAACCCATTGTGAACTTGTAAGGAGTCCATGAAACCCCCTATACCAGTTCACAAGGCTGGGGGGCTGTCAAGTCACCTGCGGCTAGCAGGTGACTTGCCATTAACCCCGGCCCCCCTATTACCTGCCTCCCTGAAGCCCAGGTGGGGCAGAAGGGCCAGGGCTGATTTAGGCGGTGCGGGCTTGTACTTGGCAGGGCGGGGGGCCACCAAAGCTGGCCCCTGCGCCCTGTTCTACAAGCTCTGCACAGCTGATCCCCGGGCTGGTTATGCTGGGTAGGGGGGACCCCATGTCATTTTTATGGGAATTTTTAAGGGTTTTTAACCCTTAAAATAAAACAAAAAGGGGATTACCCCCCCCCCCCCGCCCTGGAAGGGGAACCTCATGCCAATTTTTTTCTTGATTTAACCCTTTATAGTGTGGATTGTAGTTGAATTTTATTTTTACATGTTATAAAGTGTTCTTTTCAGTTTGGGGGGGTCTTCTGAACAGTAACGGGGGGCTACCGATACATTTGTGGTACCGTTGTAATCGGGAGAAATGGGGCTTTCACATGCAAGGTTTTATTTGAAATAAATATTCTTTTTATTTTGTTTTGTTTAATTTACTCAAAAAAATTTAAAAAAACAGTAAAAAAATTACAAACATGACATTTCATGTTAAAGCCTAAACTCTGCCGCAAAAATAAAATATATCATTTTCCTGGAAATACCTGCAAAAATCACAGTTAAGCATAGCGCAAAATGGTTAAAAATTACCTGTCAAGAGAGGGTGACAAAACCTCAAGTAGGCTGGCAGTTAAAAGGGTTAAAAGTACCTATGCATGTTGGGTATCGTTCTGCTCAGGGGACCTTGCGCTTTTAGATTTAGCTTGTTTTTTCTTGTTTGCATATTGATATTTTAGGAAAACTAATTTTTTATTCTGCTTTATTATACATTTTTTAAGGGAACCCTGTGTGACCAAAGAATTCTTTGAGGGATTACTTTAAGAAAGATGGGCCCACTACAACATGCTGGGTACGCTTAGAAAGCTTATCATGTGTACTTTCATGGAATGTTTGGTTTGTGGGGGGTATTCCAAATGTAAAGGGTTATTTTGGTAGAAAAAGCGCAAGGTGCGCACTTTGTCTGCAGAGCTGAAATTTTCAAGCAAAATTACCATTGTGCACATGCTTTACTTTTTGGTGTTTGGCAACTCTTCTTTTGACAGTAGCTATGCATGTTGGGTATCATTCGGTTCGGGGGATGTTGCTTTTTCAGATTAACTTGTTTTTTCTTGTTTGCATATAGTTTTTTTTAGGAAAATGTGGCTTTGATCCTGATTTTTTTTATCCTTTTTTAGGGAAGCTCTGTGTAACCAAAGAATACATTGATGGAAACTTCCAGGAAACTGTGGCAACATCAACAAGCCTGGTACGCCTAGAAAGCTTGAAGTGTGTATTTCCAGAGAATATATCGTTTGTGGGGGGTATTTCAAATGTAAAGGGTTGTTTTTATTAAAAAACTGCAAGGTGCACATAGCACTTAGCATAGTTGTATTTGATCTAAAAATCTCTTAAAGTGCTGTTTCAGTTTGGGGGAGTCTCCTGGGCAGGAAAGGGTGTCTACCAATACATATGTGGTACCGTTGTAACCGGGAGAAATTGGGATCTCACACGCAATAAGATTTTATTGACAAACTTACATTTGTTATTACAAAAAAACACTACAAATTGTAAAAAATAGATTTTTTTAATTTTTTTTTCACATATTTCACCCCAAAATATTAATAATACACTTGACAAATGACAAACAAGACATTTTATGTTAAAGCTCAGACTCTGATGAAAAAATCAATATATAATTTTCCTGGGAAATCCCTGGAAATCCCTTCAAAAATCACAGTTGAACATGGGGAGCGCAAAATAGTGCAAAATGGTCTGGCAACAAAGCGTAACAAAAACTCCAGGTAGGCTGGCACTTAAAGGGTTAAGGGTTAAAAACCCTTAAAAATCCCCCCAAAAAATTACGTAGGGTCCCCCCTACCCAGCATTACCGACCCGGGCCAAGGGGCGGGGCTTAGCTGCAAGATGGCGACCGCCATCGAGGAGGAAAGGGGAGAGAGCCTCCCGGGCTCTCTCCTGAAGATCGGTAAGTCCTGGGGAGGCCCCCCAGGTGAAGAGGAGGGACAGCAGGAGCCAGCGCACACGCAGGTAAGTGAATGTCATTTTTATTTTTTATTTTTTTTTACAGTTAGCAGCTGCTGCTGCAGAAGCGGGGGGGTGGCCTATTCCGGGGGCTCTCCTGGAGCCATCCGACCCCCCACGGGGGATCGGATGGCACCAAATTAAAGAGGAGACCCGGCCGGATCCAACGATGGGTCAGGTGAGTATTTTTTTTTTTTGCCCGCTAGCAGGGGTAAATGCCAGGCACGTAAAGTTTACGTGGCTGGCACTTAAGTGACGGAGAGGCAACCACGTAAATTTTACGTGGCTGGCATTTAAAGGGTTAAAGGAGAACCACACAATACAGAAGAAGCCCAGCATAGGTAAGATTTCAAATAACCTGTGCTAGTGAGAGATGTGTGTAAAGATCCTAGAACTGCCAATATACTCGAAACTGGCCAATTCAGGAACTGGTGTGTCAAAAAAGACAATCACTAGATCCCTGCCCAGTAATAAATTGCAAGGATGAAGACCAAGAAAAATTCCACCTGTGCAGAACAGACAGCTTTAAGCCAAACTAAAATACACGAAGGACAACCTGGAGAAAGATTATGCATAATGGAAGCATCACCTTTGGTTGGCTGTTTGGCAATAGAGACATTGCCTATGTTTGGAGGAAAAAGGTTATAACCCAAAGAACACCATCCCCACAGTGAAACATGGTGATGAGAGTATTATGCTGTGAAGATGTTTCAGTGCATCTGGACCTGGGAATCTCCTCAATGTTGTAGGAAGCTAAAGAAAGAAGGATACATGTAGATTTTGCAAGAAAATTTCAAGCAGTCAGCACAAACCTTGGTATAAGGTGTCACTTTCTCTTACAACATGACGACTCTAAACATACTTCACTCCAAGTGAAGAAAACCCTCCAGAAGACCAGAGTGAATGTTATTGACTGGCCTGCACAAAGTCCTGACTTAAATTCCATTACAATTCTGTGGGGTGAACTAAAGAAGGTTCATGCCAAGAGACCATCAAATCTGAAGATTTGCCAAAGACAACTGAGCTGGGATTCCTCATGAAATAGGCCCAACTTGTGAAAAACTACAGCAAATGTCTGCAGGCTGTTATCTAGCAAAAATGATCCAACTTTGACTAACAGCATCAGGCTATATTTTGTCCAAAGTAGTTTTTGGGAAATCATTTCATTTTTGTGTTGTAATCATTCAAAATAAAACTGGGATTTTTTAAAATGCTGTGGTAAAAGTGATTTGCTCCATTTAACAGCACAACACATTTAAAACAATAAATTCGTCATGTGGGGCCAATAATTTTGCACACGTCTACACTGCTGTGCCCGAATAATAGGAACATAGACGGCTGATGGCAGAAGGAGTCAACACAGTCCTCAGCGATCATATATTGAGGTTTATATCCTCAGAGCATTTGGGTTTGGATGAGAAGGCTCCATTCCATCCAGGAGGTAAAATATAACCATACATACCATACATTACATTACAGTTAAAGCGGACCAAAACCCACTAAACTTGTGAAGTACATTCGGCCATAAGCCCCCGACGATATTCCCTTCTGGAGGTGTAGAACTAGAAATGGATATTTTCGTTTTTCAAATCGTCCTGGAACACTTTTTTTTTCTGTCCCTCTCTGTGAGATGGCAGGGGATCATTCATTGCATCGGTGTGGCAATGACATCGTTGCCACACACAACATTGGCAATGAATG
Source organism: Gastrophryne carolinensis (assembly GCA_027917425.1). Taxonomy (NCBI): domain Eukaryota; kingdom Metazoa; phylum Chordata; class Amphibia; order Anura; family Microhylidae; genus Gastrophryne; species Gastrophryne carolinensis. The sequence continues at coordinate 200,773,218 of CM051235.1, forward strand.
GAGGAGGCGGGGCTTTACAGCTAAAACAGGCGCCATTATCTGGGATTAGAGTAAAGCAGGAGCACTAAAAATTGGCAAAAGGTGCTCTTCATTGGGGGGAGCAATGCAGCGGATGCTAGTTAAAAATGTGGGTTTTGGTCCACTTTAAATCCCTCTTGATTCATAACAATAGGTATTACTGGTCCTCACAAGAGGACAATCCCTTCATTTTATTCTGCTCCTTTAAGTTAAGGTAAAATGCTCCAGGGATGCTAGCCTACCTCTGAGGCACCCAAAATTGTTATGCCCGCTGTTTGAATCCCTGGCTTTTAATGGACACCAGCAAGTGGTTCCTCTCATAGGCATCTTTGCAATTTAAGTATATGCCTGTGTGCGAGTGTGGTGAGCTTGGGTCATAAAAGAGTTAAAGTTGAGGACATTGCCCAAAACTACCCCCCAGGAGGTGAAGTAATGCTCTAATAAAACCTGGCTGCTCCACAGAGCATTACCTTGAGAAAGTTCCCGTGGGTGGAGCGAAACGTGTCGGAGCAGAAGACCAAGCTCCTCTCACCGTGATGCCACCAGACGAACAGCGCAAGGATGGAGCGGTCGGTCTCCTGTGGCTGCAAAAATGGTCTAATAACTGGCTAACAGCGCTGCACAGCAAGGATACAGGGGCGCTGGGCAAGCTGGATCTCTATGTGATGGACTACAAAGCCCAGCAGGGCGTCCTAGTGCAGCTACAGGTACAAGCCCGTAAATGCCTTGAGCTCACAAATGGCGTGCTTTTCACTTTCTTTTGGCATTTGTTTTCAGGATGACTGCAACATGATGTAGCACCTGATCTACCTGCACAAAAGCTCCGCGCTAATCCAACATTCACTGTTCACTGATCCGGGAGGCAGACTGTACTCTTCATTGATTCATTTTGAATCTAGCTGGGAATCCATTAGAAATATGAATAGTGGTTTGCATTGTGAGTGGTGCTGCATGTGATGGGGGCCCCGCTGCTGGTCTTTTTCATTACAGACAGTATTCTCTGCTTTTATCTGTATATTTTTGTAGATAAACATTAACTTTTTGTTGAATGCTTGGCAACTAACTCTTGCATCTAGGAACTTTTAGAGTTAACTAATACAATTAGTCATTTTTAACATTGTTACTTGAGCAGCAAAAGAGCTTTAGCTTAGCCCGAATAGTTCTTTCTAGCTGTTCTCTATGTTTACCTTTTGTAGTATTTCACATCCCTGGCTTCCCTGCAGCTGTGGCAGGTTCCCACGCCCAACCATACAGATCGTCTGGGGGTGGAAGCAATCCCCAGATTACAGGAAAACTGGGGATTTGGTCAGTGGGCTGGTCACATCATCACCGTTCCCCTTTGCCTATGCCGACACTTTATGCCGTGCATTAATAGGCATTGCATAAAGTGCTGATTGGACAGGTGCCGGCACATGCGCAATGAGACCATCGGGAAGGACTTTATCATGCGACCCTGGGGGTGTCAGCAAGTGAGCCATTCAAGAGGACAGGCATTCCAAATCAGGATGCTTGTGGGGGGAGGGGGTTATGGTTTGTTTTGTTCCTTTAGGCCAACTGCAAACCATTACCGAGGTCCGTGATTGTATCAGTGCATAGGAGATAGTTAATTAACGGCAAAGGTGCCAGTTATATAATCAATGAAGACCAGACAATGAAACGCTTTGACCCCTTTCCCTACTCTAGTGTAGCAGCTGACCTCTCTGTTTCAATCGGTTTACTTGTCTAATCCAAAAGTCTGGTATGTCTGTCTGTCCCACCACCTGGGTATTCTAGTATGAACATGGCCATGCGAGGCTGCTGGAACATCCTACCTGAGCTTCACTGCTGTATCTGAATCCTTATCTGCCTCCATTACACTCCTGCTCATCAGCCGCCATTCTTGATATCCGCCAGTTGTCAATCCCCGAGCTACTTGATATCATTCGATGAATAGTCTGGTCAGGCTTAATTTCTTTTATTTTTCTAGAAAGAACATAGAATTAGAATAGGAAACCAGCTCCATCATCTCCAAGGACAATGATTACTGCGCTCCCATCTCAGATCCCCAAGGCCAACGGGATGGGAATGGAAGCACCTAACTTGAACCAGGGGGTCTTCCAGAGGTCTTTGTCATAAGGAATCACGTGGTACAGGCACACAAATAGGAAAAAAGACTATCTTTAAAGTACTTTGGGAATGGATCTATGTAACCCCCACCCTTTTTGTTATTCTGAGCCTTAAACCGAAACACCAGCCATTTTTCATTAAATGGGTGTTGTTCCTAGCATGGGGGGGGGGGGGTAATCATACCCTCTGTGCATGGACCCAGAGAAATCTTACCTTTCCCCTTGGTCACAACAATTATGCAGCTGCAGAGATGACACAGAGATTACCCCCACCCTGACTAGAGACTCTGTGGCCCTCATCAAGCCAGTCTCACAATTTGCCTATTCCAGTGTGTAGAGAAGATAATTCAAGCGGAACTTAAGGCTGTAGTTGAAAACGTGTTACAAGAGTCATTTAATCTGTGGCAATCATAGAATAGATTATAATTTATAAAGGTCTACACTTCAAGCAAGCATCTATTCAAGAGACCCATCAGGGTGGGGGTACATACCATGATATACTTGTAAAAGCATTTCTTTATATGTGGGCATGGTCCTCCAGACAGAAGGAAAAATCTTTAAAAATAACTTTTTCTATTTTTAAAAAGCATTTCAGCGGCACCAAGCTGTCAGGTCTCTTTGCGCTTGATGTGACCGTCACGGATTTACAGACTTAAAATGGCAAAATAGCCACCATGTACAGACTGGGATTAGGCCACGGAGAAAGAAAACCGGATCCTTTACATGCCTTCATTTGCTCTTTACTTTTTCTAAAATAATTCAAGCACCACCGTACAGTAGGTTCCCGTGAATAAAAGGGAGCGTTTAACATGTCAGTAACCATTCTCTCTCTATTGCAGTTTTACATTGTATGCAGCTGATTACCTGCTAAAGAAATTTTCAGTTTTTGTGTACTTGACATCTAAATTGTATTATTTTTTCCATCTTACAGTCTGTTTACCCGCAGCGATTTCAGTAAACCTGGTTTCAATTGTAAAGCTTTCTGATTTTCTATAAAATTCCTTTTTTCTTTGAATATATGGAAATAAAAAAGAACTACTGCAAACAATCTTCGTATTGATGATTTGCTGAACAGCAGTTGGAAGTCTCAAGTGTTAATTAGAGGAGCTTAAGGTCTGTATTGATAGTTCGAGTTTGATATCAACGTTATAAGTGCATTATAGGGCAGACGTGTGCCAAGTACCGCTACAATGAATGGACCTGCAAGGCCACGTCTAGCAAAAGACGATGGACGGCCAGAAGCTGCCATTGTTCTAAACAATAGCATTCTATAGGCTTAGTAACTTAACGGGTAAGTGCTTAGTACTGTTCTCCTAATGGCTTACCATTAAACCATGTCATTCAGTCAAAGGAAAAAAAAACGCTGAGCTACAATACCACCTTTTGCTCTACCACAAACAACAGGATGACTTAATGTTGCATTATAGTGTTATAGTACTGGTGATACAAAAAAGGCTTTTTCTGAGGAGCTGCAATTATATGACTAATAGTCATACTGCTGCCTTAAAGATTTGGGCACAGTTATTTAAAAAAAACGCTAAGATGGATTGCCTTTCAAAAGAATATCATTGTACATTTTTTTTTTAGAATACTTAAAGTTCCTGCCCAGGTAAACACTAACTTTCTCCCACCTCATTCCCCTTGGAAACAGTAAAAAATAAGCTATTTCAAAAGCAACTGAAAATATCTGATTGTATATAAAGAACTCACGTATTCTAGGTAAAAAACGATTTCTTTGCTTCAGTTTCCGTGTTTGTGGCTGGAAGGGCGTGTCATGGAGCAGCTGAATTAAATCTCCTTTTGGCTCTTATCTTTCTTCTAGCACTATTTTCAGTAGGCTCCAATTGCACCCAGCATGAGATTGCAAGGAGGGTGGTTTAAACAGCTAGCTTAAAATAACGGAATCCTGTCAAAAAGCAACAGCATACAATGGCATAGCTGGGGAAAATGAAACTCAATATAACAGGAATACCAAGCAGCATTGAGGGCAGAAAACAGCAAAACAGTAATGTACCTGGGGTGGGGGAGAAAAAAAGTGGACTTGTTTTGGGGGGGTTTGGTCCACTTTAAGTGCATCCTAATCATTTATGTTTGTGAATGATAATCACATATATATATATGTCTTCCAAAATAAGGATTAACACCCCTCCTTCATTTGGCCGCCTTGTCTGTTAGTTGGTTAGTTTAGAGTAGCAGGCCAGTTTGGCTGTTCCACACGGTTGTTTTGCAAGTCGTTTTCACTCAAGTTTGAGGAGTTTGGGCTTCACTGCAGCTTGGTTATAGAAACACAATACTTGAAGCCCAAAACGAACATTGTTCTTGTGTTTATGTTGTTTCCAGTTCCTGCCTGGTGTTGAGCATGGTGAGCCTAGACTTGGGTGAAGCTGCTCAGCTAGAAACAGCACAAATGCAATTCTTGTTGTTTTAAGCATTTTGAGCTTGGGATGCAGCTTCTCAGCCAAAGATCAGCCAAATATCAGCACAAAACAAGCAGTTCATTGTGTTGATTTTGTTTTTAGTGAATTCTTGCACTGTACATGATGCTGCTCAGCCACAGCAACACAGTTCTTGAATGGCAAGCAACAAACAGCTTGAGTGTTGATATGGTTTCCAGGCATGGTATTGAGCACACGGCCAGGTCAATTCTTTACTAGCACCAGCTATCGGCAGATGAGTGCCTGTACAGAGGCGCTAAGAGCAACCGCTAGTATACGCTGTGATAGGCTATCAGGCGCTGTAACAGAGTACCACAGTCGTTGTAGTAACCTGGCCGGCATTGATGAATGAGATGTATGTTGGGTGCTCTAACACCAGTACAGCATTGCAGATTGCAGGGAGTGCGACCGACTCTCAGCAACGCACACCATATTCAACAAAAAAACAAATACACACAGCGTTGGCGCTCAGGATCTGGTCGCTACAGCATAGAGCGGCAGACACTGTGTGATTAAAGTCAGTTTTTGAACACATATCCACCAGTAACAAAGCGAAAACACATGTAATGAGATTGTTGTAACATTGTGACATTAATACTTTATTGCCAGACCTGTAATGACAATTCTGCATTAAAATATAAAAAGTCCAAAAGTTTTCAAAAATGACTCTTTCTAGGCCAGGAGAGGTGACAATTATTTGAGAGAAAAAAAAATTAAAAAAAAAAGACCCTGTTTAAACAGAAGAAAAGGAACGTCCATTGAAATATATGGGAGAGCGACAGGTAGCGACAGGTAATACCTGGTCGCTCTGGAAGCCAGAGCGTCAGCGTTATACGCTAAGCTGCCTGTAATGATGAATCGGACGCTACATGGCGCTGTTAGAGTCGCTCACCAGAATCGCTTTCATAAATGTGGTATTGCATACAGCGCCCAGCGTTCACCAGACGCTACCTGCCACTACGAGGCACTACCCTTGATGAATAAACCCCTAAGACTCAGCCACAGCTGCCCTGTTCTTGAAGTGGTGTTCTAACCAACGTCTGGGATCGAGCATGGCAAGCTTAAATCTGGATGCAGCTGCTTTGCCACAGAAACACGGTTCTTGAAGAACAAAACCTACAGTTCTGGTGCTCATTTTTCCGGAAGCAGTCAAGAGCAGAGCAACGGAGAACAAAATATTTGTTATGCTTTACCTAAGCTATTCTGTGAGACCATTTGGCCTATTGCTTCCTGTATAAGTGCTTGGTTCAATATTACAGAGACATAGCAGAGGGACTGGCAGCTCTTACAGGGCAGAACATCAACAAAATAAATGTGTTGAAAAAGTGATTTTACAGCAACAGCTCTTCAGTGCAAACCTACCGTCAGAAACTCATATAGTGTCATATTTGGGGCCAATGCATACAGCTCCTAATAGAGTGACAGTTATGCTCTGGGTTGATTGTAGCACTTTTTATTTCAAGTCAAACTAAGCTCTAGCTTTGATAACTACTCATAACACACAGTATGTTTATAGCATGCTGAGTCCATTTCAAATCTGTCATTTATAACTGCAGCTATCATAGATGGGCAGTCCCCTGCTATTCAATAAAGCAACCTGATGGCATAAACATTGCTACAGCAAATGACGGCCAACCATTTCTAACAGCTTTCTCGCAGTTAGGTGGCTAGGGGGGAAATTACCAGTTTGCACAGCCCACCTAATAGAACTTGTGATGCTGTAAGGTACATAATAAGCGAGCAAGCCTGCTGCTTGGGCCACATAACATTAGTGGTCTATAAGAGGAATGCCCAGCTATCATCACGTACGCCATGTTGACACCTGCTTTTATTATTGTGTCCTCCTCCCTAGAACCAAATTCGAACTGTAATACAATACTAGATCTTCCAAAGCATTCCTGGATTCAGCTAAAGGCTTTTCCGAAAGCTTCTGCCAGTGATTGGACATGACAAGTACCGACCGCATCCACGATGAAAGAGTTAATGTAATTATACCAAATGTCAATCTTGTCTCTGGCTCTATGCTAACCCCCCTCACACCAGCAAGAGTCAGCCGCTAAGGCCTCCCGTCAGCATCATGGGAAAGTATAGATTTTGCAGGTTGATTAAGCTGTTTGGGAATGTCTTCTCATTCCAGCTTCTCATTTCAAATACCCTCACACCTACCCCGCAAAGTCAACACGCAAGCGATCAATAGTACACACTGATATAAGCAGTCCGGCATCTGATGCACAGAGATTTATATTTGCTTGTTTATCTACGTACCTGCAAACAAGCCAATGATAATTCTCCTGGGCAGCATTATTTGTTTTACTTTAACAAAAAGAGTCCCTTGGTGAAAAGTCAAACTCCTGCAACAATACTTCATATACGATAGCTCAGTGGTTCTGAACGTTGTCTGCTGACACAACAAAATACAATCTGAGGTTTTGAGATGTACAGGATACAACATGGTTAGGTGGGAAAAAAAAAAAATAAAAAAAAAAAAATAATATATATATATATATATATATATATATATATATATATATATATATATAAACCCACTGAAAAGTGTGGCATGCATATGTATTTGCCCTCCCTGAGTCAATGACTTTGTAGGCCCACCTGGGGGTATGTCTCTGCCAGCTTTGCACATCTAGAAGATACATTTTTTTCTACCCATTCTTCTTTGCAAAAAAAGCTCTAACATAGAAACATAGCTCTATTTCAGTCAGATCAGATGGAGAATGTTTGCGAGCAGCAATTTTCCTAGCAAAAGTCCTACCACAGATTCTCAATGAGATTTAGGTCTGGACTCGATTGGGTTATTCTATGCATATGGCTGGATTTAAACCATTCCAATATACCTTTGGCTTATGTTTAGGGTCCTTCAGAGTGACCATGGGTCTTTTGGCTGCTTCTCTAATTAGTGCTGGACTGTCAGTTTAGGTGGACATACCTGTTTTCGTAGGTTTTCAGTTGTACCATAACTATTTCCATTTACAAATTTTAAATTGAGCAGTGCTCCATGAGTTGTTCTGAGCTTGGGCTATTTTTTTTGTAACCTAACTCTGCTATACACTTCACCACTTGATTACCCCTGAGCTGTCTGGTGTGTTCCCTGCTTTTCACAATGCAGTTTGTTCAATAATGTTCTCTAACAAACCTCTGGGACCTTCACAGAACAGCTGTAGATATGGGGAGTATAAATTACATACGAGCAGACTCCATTTACTAATTTTGTGACCTCTGAGGGCAATGGGTAACAACAGGTTTTATTTAGGGGTATTGGCATACAGGAGGCTAGATGAAATAACATTTTAGCCATCAAGTATATATGTCCTCCTAATCGAGCACCGCTGCTAACAGATACTGTGCTGGACATATACAAGCCTAATTTGACAAGTAATGTACACCCAATAAAAATCTTTTATTCAGTCAATTATGTGTGAAGCCCTGGTTTTGTCAGCTTGTCATGTATGCTAGGACTGAGATGTTGAGCGCTGAAATAGATTAACAATATCCTAACAAGTGAATTTGACTGATCTAGGTGTTCAAGACAGTACTAAAGAGCCATATTCACAGCATCCTCAACCGATTGTTTTGATCAGTGACCAAACTGGGGGGGGGGGGGGGATGGGCACTGGCCCTATTTTGTTTACTTCAGGTGATTCATCACTAGCCATTCAAATACTTTTATTACTACTGGTCTGAAATCCTTAAGAACTGATGTCAAGGATTTCTTGGGTACAGGAAGGATATTTGCCGTCTTCAGATACTTCGGGACTAGCCGATTATCCATAGATCTATTGAAGATGCATTAGTGCTATATGTTCATCACAGTATCTAAAACTTGAAGAGGAAATGCCATCAGGGCCTGGGGCCTTCTTGATGTTAAGGCCACGGAGTAGAGAATCACTACACCATGAGCAATCTTCAGGGTACCAAAAGATCACGTGTTGACTGCTTTGGGATCACCAGTGGCCCATCCATCTTCCGGTTTCCTGGCATAACTTTTTTGCAGCCTTAATCTCTGTGGTTCTCTTTTTAGAAACCATATGCACACCATACTTTTCAGTTACAACATTTATTTTACACTTCACAATCACCTTCTGCTAATGATATTCAAATTATGAAAATATGGAAACAGAATAATCAAAACATCTTTATTTAGTATTGAGTATCGACTCAACAGGATTGGCTACTTGCAGCTTCCTTTGCAATTTCTGGTCAATGATGCCCCAGATGTACTGCACGTGATGACAAGTCTGAAGGCTGTTTACAGTAGCTTAAACAACATGCAACCTGGCATTCAATTGAAAAACAGCTCCTGGAACACCTTGCAGAAATGGCTGTACCACTGGTTCCAAGACCAAATCAATTAACGCCAAGTGTACCTGAAATGAAAACTAGAGTGCTACAGCTACCATACATTATGTACCCCACACAATCCCAGAAGTATAACAAGGGTGATATTCCCTTGCGAAGGTCTCTTCCAGTATGTTGGCCAATCCCTGGCAGTTATTGCTTCCAAAAGTGGAACTTATCACTGAAAAAATACCATTTTGTGAATACTCACCTGTAAAATGGGTATTATAAGTATGTCACACACCCCGCTTCAAGACATTCATTACACTTGGGTATACTGACCTGTAGATGGCGATCTTGCAGAGATGATAAAAAAAGGTCAGACCCTCCCGGCCCATAAATACCTGGGACCTACCACTCATTCTCCAGTATAAAGATAGCAGTAAGGTAAAGGGACCAGGAAAGCCAATAAAAACTAACAAAGGTTCACCATATAAAAGATCCAGAATACAAAAGGGCAGGGTGAAGTGGGGTGTGTGACATACTTATAATACCCATTTTACAGGTGAGTAATCACAAAATGGTATTATTCTAAGTATGTCACACACCCCGCTTCAAGACATTCATTACACTTGGGACATCCAATAGCAGTGTCCATAACCCTTTCGCTGCCAGCCTACCTGGAGTATTTGTCACCCTTGGTGCCAGACCATTTTGCACTATTTTGCGCTCCCCATGTTCAAATGTGATTTTTAAAGGGATTTCCAGGGATTTCCCAGGAAAATTTATTGTTTTTTTCAGCAGAGTCTGGGCTTTAACATGAAATGTCTTGTTTGTAATTTTTTAGGTGTATTCTCAATACTTTTGGGTGAAATATGTGCAAAAAAATAAAATCTATTTTTTGCAATTTGTAGTGTTTTTTGTAATAAAAAATATAAGTTTGTCAATAAAATCTTATTGCCTGTGAAACCCCAATTAATCCCGGTCACAGCGTTACCACATATGTATTGGTAGACACCCTTTCCTGCCCAGGAGACTCCCCCAAACTGAAACAGCGCTTTAGGAGATTTTCGGATAAAATACAACTATGCACCGCGCTAAGCGTACCTTGCTGTCTTTCCAGAAAAAGAACCCTTTAAATTTGAAATACCTCCAAAAAATATATATTCTCTGTAAGTATAGACCTCAGGCTTTCTAGGCGTACCAGGTTTGTTGACATGGGCGCAATTTTCTGGAAGTAATCCCTCAATCAATTCTTTGGTTGCACAGAGTTTCCCTAAAAAAGAATAAAAAAGAAGAATCAAAGCCACATTTTCCTAAAACAAACTATATGCAAACAGAAAAAAACAAGTAAAATCTGAAAAAGCAACATCCCCCGAACAGAACAATACCCAACATGCATAGGTACTGTCAAGGGAAGAGTTGCCAAACACCCCAAAGTAAAGCATGCGCATAACGGTAACTTTACTTAAAAATTTCAGCTCTGCAGACAAAGTGCGCACCTTGTGATTTTTCAACCAAAACAACCCTTTACATTTAGAATATCCCCATAAACCATATATTCCCTGAAAGTACACATGTTAAGCTTTCTAAGAGTACTGAGCTTGTTGTAGTGGGATCACCTTTCTGGAAGTAATCCATTGAAGAATTCTTAGGTTGCACAGGGTTTCCCTAAAAACAATTATAAAAAAAGCAGAATAAAGACCATGTTTTCCTAAAATATCAATATGCAAACAAGAAAAAACAAGCTAAATCTGAAAGCGCAAGGTCCCCCGAGCAGAACAATACCCAACATGCATAGGTACTATTAACCCTTTTAATTGTCAGCCTACTTGAAGTTTTGCCACCCTCTGTTGACAGGTCATTTTTCCCCATTTTGCGGCATGATTAACCGTGATTTTTGCTGGAATTTCCAGACAAATTATATACATTACATATACATTTTTTGCAGCAGAGTTTAGGCTTTAACATGAAATGTCTTGTTTGTAATTTTTCTACTGTTTTTTGAATATTTCTGCTTAAAAAAACAAAAAAAAAAACAAAAAATATATATGTTTTTAGACAATTGTCTCCTTTATTTTAAATAAAACCTTTTTTTTTTTTAATGAAAACCATATTGCATGTGATAGCCCCATTTCTCCCGATTACAACGGTACCACATATGTATCGGTAGCCCCTGGAGACCCCCCAAACTGAAAAGAGCACTTTATTACATTTACAAATAAAATACTATCCACACTATAAACATAAAGGGTTAATTAAAAAAATGACATAGGATCCCCCCTTCCAGGGGGGGGGCATTTTTGGGGTAATTTTAAGGGTTTAGGGTTAGGCTAACCCTAACCCTCAAAAATCCCCCCAAAAATGACATAGGGTCCCCCCTCCCAAAAAGGGGGTGGGCCCTTTTTGGGGGGAATTTTAAGGGTTAGGGTTAGGCTAACCCTAACCCTTAAAAATAAAAAAATATACAAAAATGAAAATCCCCCCCCAAAAAATGGGGAGCTCCCCCCCCCCGGGAGGGGGGACCCTATGTAATATTTTTTGGGAATTTTAAGGGTTAGGGTTAGGCTAACCCTAACCCTTAAAAATAAAAAAAAATGATGTAGGGTCCCAACTCCCGGGAAGGGGGGGGGAAGACCCATTTTTTTGGGAATTTTAAGGGTTAGGGTTATTCCCCAAAAAACGAACCCCCCCCCCCCCCCCCCGGGAGGGGGACCCTACGTCATTTTTATTTTTAAGGGTTAGGGTTAGCCTAACCCTAACACTTAAAAAAAAAAAAAAAAAAAAGAAATATGATGCAGGGTCCCCTGCATCATAGGGCTAACCCTAACCCGTAAAAATAAAAAAAAAAATAAAAGAAAGCCTTTTATTTTTAATTTTAAGGGATAGGGTTAAGCTAACCCTAACCCTTAAAAATAAAATAAAAATGACGTAGGGTCCCCCCTCCCAGGGGGGGAAACCCATTTTTTTTTTAATTTTAAGAGTTAGGGTTAGGCTAACCCTAACCCTTAAAATTAAAAAAAAAATGACGTAGGGTTCCCCCTTACCCGTCATAACCAGCCTGGGACCAGCTATGGGGGCTTGTAGGAACAGAGTGGAGGAGCCAGCCTACGAGCCCACATACCCTGTGTGGGCCTGGGCTCTTCTGCCCCCCCCGGGCTTTGGGGAGGCAGGTAATTGGGGGTGCGGGGGTTAATGGCAAGCCACCCGCTAGTTGCGGGTGACTTGCCAGCCCCTAGCCTTGTGAACTGGTATAAGGGGTCTCATGGACCCCTTACCTGTTCACAAAGGGTTAACAGTAAAAAAAAAAAGACAGCCACAAAATTTTTATTTATTAAAAAAAAAAAAAAAAAAAAAAAACTTTACTCACCTCACCCGATTGTCAGCTCCTGTGTTCATCAGCTGTCAGATGCCCTGGTGATTGCTGGCCAGAGGAGGGGGGGGCAGGGGATCAGAGCATCCCCTGCCCCTCCACTGCTCTGCCCAGCGATCACCAGGGCATCTGACAGCTGAGCTGAGGAGAGGCAGCAAGACGCCCGGGAGTGACGTCATAAGCCCCGCTTAACAGCAAGATGGCGGCGCCCAGCGGACGAGGAGAGGAGGGGGAGAGCCCTTTCAGGCTCTCCCCTGAAGCTGAAGAGGCTTGGGGGGGGGCGATCGGAGGCCCCCGCAGTGAAGAGGAGACCTGGAGGGAGGCAGCGCGACTGCAGGTAAGTAAATGTCATTTTTACTTTTTACAGTTAGCAGCTGCTGCTGCCAAATGGGGGGGGGGGCTATTTCGGGGGCTCTCCTGGAGCCATCCGATACCCGGCCGGATCCAACGAGGGGTCAGGTGAGTATTTTTGATTTTTATTTTTTTTACTAGCAGGGGCACTTAAGTGGAGTGGAAGCGAGCACGTAGAAACTACGTGCTTGGCACTGAAAGGGATAAAGGGCAGGAATCCAAAAAACAAGGCACAAACTTAAACCACTGCAGCTTGCAGAACTTTGCGGCCAAAAACAGCATCCGCTGAGGCCCGAATATCAACCTTGTAAAACTTGGAAAAACTGTGAACCGAAGACCAAGTAGCAGCCTTACAAACCTGCTCAACAGAAGCCTGGTGCTGGAAGGCCCAGGACGCCCCAACAGCACGAGTAGAATGAGCAGTAACACGAAAAGGGGGAATCTTCCCCTTAGCAGAATAGGCCCCAACAATGGCCTGGCAAATCCATTTACTAATGGAAGACTTGGCAGGAGCCAAACCCTTCCTAGGCCCAGATAACGCCCCCCCTTCCCCCCTCCTTTTTACCTAGCAGGGTTAAAGGAGAACTAAGGGGAGAGGATAGAAATGCACCCATAAGGCACAAGGGGAATATAAAGGGACAGGGGCATGCCATGCCGGGATCACCAACCCGGAAGCCGCCTACCCACATTTGGGTCTCACGGGGGAGTAATACTCCTGTATACACCAGAAGGTGTATGTATCTACCTTTGCCTGAACCACACCGTCAGGGCTGGGAGGCATACAATATAACCAAACAGGTTTAAAGAGTTTCAGACAGAAATAGAGAAAAAAAGGGGCCGGGAGCAAGCCCGGCTACCTGCAACTTGAAGGAGAGTCATCTTCTGAATGCTTCGCCTAATGCAGAGACGAAAAGACTGAGGAATAGTGGGAGGAACCCAGTACTTATGGACCAGGAGGGGCTCCATTTTTCCATGTCATCTCTGCAAGATCGCCCTCTACAGGCCGGGCTCCCAAGTGTTATGGATATCGGGATATAAGTGGGGGGTGTGACATACTAGGAATACATTTTTTTTTTCAAGATTGGCCAATCTGGCACACACCTCAGATTGCGACTCCCCGCCAATGACCACATCACATGGGGTACGTGTCAAGCGAGGGGGAGACGGAGAGTAGACTGGCGGAGCAGAACCGGACGCCTGAGATCCGGTCTGTCGCGTAATAGACCGCTGCGCACAGGGTACACAAGAAATACATCATCCCCCAAAAGGGATACCCCACACCCCAAACACAGCCTGGATTGCCTCGAGGGGGGCACAAGCCCAGTATCCGGGGATGCCTCCATACGGTGATTTTTTTAAATGGATATATATATATATATATATATATATATATATATATATAATGCTCCAAGGGAATTACGCAGTAATGCAACCCGGGATGCCCCTTTAAGTCCCGAGTGGGAGGAATGTTAAGCCACTAAATTTAACAATGGTCCACCTGGAACACACAAAAAACACACACACTCAGACTATACTGGCAATGTCCATAAGGAGTTAATAGGGTCGATTCTAAATCCAAAAGTTAATTGATTTCGTATTGGGATTCGGAAGTTTGGGTGGGTTTTTCAGATTTGCACGAAGGTTCGGGCATAGACGTATATGTTCATTCGATTTTCGGGCGTCAATTGTATTATTTGCGTTAGTTCGGGTTTTTTTCCCGTCCAAATCGTATTTTTTTCGTTCGTTCCTAATTTTTCCGTTATTGACATGGGCTTGCAAGCAATTCAGAGAGCTGATTACTAAGTGTTTCAAAGCACATTTAATTGTTGAGTTGGGAAATCTTTTCCAGCCCCTTTTTGGCCTCGGGATTAGGATGGAGAGGAGTGAGTTCGAGGAACATCAAGGCCTAATGCTGTTTGGCATTGATTTGATCCGGATGTCTGAAGGCAGATTACTTGGTAAGTGACCAACATTTTTTGGGGGTGTTTTTGGCCCGATTATTTTTTAAATTGATTGTTGGACTTTTTCTGATATGTGGTTAACCTTAAACATTTTGCAACTGTTGCAACATAATAGTTAAAGTTTTGTCAAACAAACAAGCGGTGGACTCACTTTGTCCTTCATCATTTGTTAGATTTTTGGCCGACGTCTGTTACTTCCATTTCTCAAACTCCCTCGTATAGCAGATTGACCAGAAGAAGCTGCTAGTTTATGGCCCTTTTTTTGTATTTGACTGTAACTGACAAACTAGAGTAGAACTGCATACAGTGCATTTTTTGGGGGGAATGTTTGGGGCCCCTCAGCAGCATCATAAATCGTACATTTCTGAACCCTACAATACAAACATCTTTTCCAGCACACTTGTCATAGCAGATGTGTTATCAGTCTGTTTTTCCCTTATGCTGCATTTTTCTTTATGGCACACATCTGTTACATTAGTCATTTATATCATTGGCCCTGGGTGAAAGGTTTGTTTCTTTAGCTGACATAATTGTGCTATCTACTAATATTTTTTTTTTGGGATGCCTTTCCTTGCTTAATTGTGTTTTTAATTGGTTTTGTTAAGGGGACTCTGGTTACCCACTGCTTCCGTGGCTCATGGCGCCTGTGCTCCGGCCCCAGGATGCCTCTCAGGAAGCATACAACCGAGCGCACAGCAAGACCAGGGCTGTGGTTGAGAGGGCCTTTGGACTTTTGAAGACCCGTTTGAATGAAGAAGAAATGCAACCGGAAAGGGGTTTGGGTAAGTTTTAGGGTCAGGAAAATGAAGAAGAATGGAACCGGAAGGGGTTTGGGTAAGTTTTAGGGTTAATAAAGGTAAGTGTTAGACTGGCGCAAAGTAGTTGGGGTGAGCTTGGTAGTGTAAGATATGGGGCACATTTGTTTGAGGAGTGTAGCTTGTATTGCGCATGCGCAAGATCTTCTACATTTCCGAACGAACGAATATTAGAGGTTAAAAACCATTCTAACCCATCAGGAAACGCCAGGAATTCGTAGAGGTGGACGATGGAAGAAGGGAAAAAACACATGCTGCCATACCTACAATAGATCAATCAACCTATAATTTACGATGGAAAATGACTGAGCCAAGGTCGGAAGATAGCATACGAACGGACGGGCATTTTACGATAGGAAACGGATTAGTGTATAGAATCGCTCGCAAGTTCATACGAGTGCACGAGCGTTCGGAAAAAATACCATGATCGGCAACAAAAACAAAGCTTTTACATGTTTCTCTGAATCGACCCTAATGACAGAGATTCTGATGGCCACAGGCCACTCACCCGACCTTCGCCCCACCTGATTACCGCACGCAGGCAAGACGAACCGTGGGGACACGAGGAGAGCAGAGGAGGAGAGCAGAGGAGGAGGGAGGGAGGGAGGGCGTATCTCCCGGCCAGAAGCCGGGACATAACACACAGCGCCCGCAGCCCGGGGGGCGGGCCGTAGGCGCGCGCGCCAGAGCCCGCCCCCCAGCCCCAAGGAGGAGAGGCGCCTCTTGGGCGCCCACAGGCGCCATTACCACACGCCGGAGGCCGGCGCAGCGGGGACCGCCGGCGCTGCGTCCTGCCAGCACCAGTCAAAACACACTCACACTCAGTGAAGCACCACACACTAATAAAGGATGACTCCCCAAAGGGACCCGTCCCCCCTCTAAGGGTATCCGGGGGCATCCTAAGCCGGGATCACCAACCTGGATAGCCGCCTACCCCTTGTTATGGGGTCTCACGGCTCCTAAGCACCAGGGGTGCCAACTACCTTTGCCTGGATCAGCAGCCTAGGCTGGGAGGCAAGTAACTTAATAGAAGGGATCCGGGCAGAAATAGAAGAATAAAAAGTGGCCGGGAGTCATCCCGGCTACCTGCAAGGAGGAGACATCATCTTCTGACTTGCTCGCCTCTGCAAAGATGGAAAACTGGGGAATGAGTGGGAGGTCCCAGGTATTTATGGGCCGGGAGGGTCTGACCTTTTTTTGTTATCTCTGCAAGATCGCCATCTACAGGTCAGTATACCCAAGTGTAATGAATGTCTTGAAGCGGGGTGTGTGACATACTTAGAATAGACGTTCCACTGCAGCCTTGCTGTGCGCTGTGATAGCTTTTGGAAGCAGCAGTGTGAGACCAAATGAACCACTGTAGCTGGACATATGTCCCATAGCCCAATGTCATGCAAATGACCATTGGTGGCTTTTGACAATACTTTTCTTCTAAACTTGGAATGTGATGTCAACATTCTCCTGTAGTACAAAATTGATACTTACATGCCATTCTCCTAGTCGGATTATCTGGCCATACAGAGGTGCATTTCTGCACATGGTTAATTCAGTTTGTTGTCATTATCCAGGCCACCAGGACATGCAACATAGAACAATGCTGGTACATCGTCCTAGGAGCGTAGCAATCTTCCAGTGATAAACAAGGTCTCTAAGTTCAAAGATTCTGTCCCTATCAGAACAGGACAGCACCACTTGTTCAGATTTTTAAGGGTTTCATGTGACTACAAAAAGAAGCAGATCTTAGTACTGGGGGTTTCTACAGAACTACCTGCCGATAAACATCCTGATTCGGCAGAAGATGGAACAGGCAGCACCAGTTACTTTGGTGTGCTTTTCGCATCAGCCCAGTAAATCTCTTTGGATCTGCTGTAAAAAGGCTCAGTCAAATTACGGATCTGCTAGACCTTTATCTGTCAACCATTCTTGTGAAGCAGAAATATCCATGAGAAAACAGCAGTCAGAAAAAGACCACACAGCTATATTTATAGCTGACCACCAAAGAAAAAAAAATTGTGAGGAAAATTGTGGCATGTAAAATAGTCCGCAGATGCGACACTACCAAGTTCCAAACTGTCTCTTGAGACATCAGCGCAAGAACTATTCAATGTGAATGACAATCTCTATGGCAGCACCCAAAAAAGCCTAAGATGAGCCTAAATAGAGGGACATTAAATCGTCTTAGGCTGTAGAACATCTAAGTCAAATTTAGACTCTCTAGACAGGAAGCAAGTCTGCAGCTGAAGCATTCAAACAATTGTGTTCCAAACTGTATTTCAAGACACCAGCACAAGAACTGTTCATTGTGAGCTTCAGGGACTGGATTTAAGTAGTATTAATATTGTAAATGTCCAAGTTAACTACCTAAATGTGTCTGCTGGAGTAGGTAATCATGCTGCCCTTGGACTCTTTAGCAGGGGAACATTGTCTCTGGAGTGATGAATCAGCTCCTGATTTCCTGGCTAAAGATATACGCCATGGCAGAGAGCAAAGGTCTGGAATGAGAATAGTGGTGATGTGTTATGTGAATTGTGAAAGTGTCATAGAAAAGAAAAGCAGAAGGAAAATACAACTTTGTGAAGTACTCACCTGTAGAGTTGATATTATACGCATACAGCACGTCCTGCTCCCGAATAGTAATAACATGTGGGTAATCCTCCGCCTCAGGCGCCGTGCACTGCAGACATGTAGAAAACAAGCTCCTCCTGGCCCTACATATACCGAGGGACCTCCCACAAATCCCCAGCATTGAAAAGCAGTGAGAAGAGAAGCCGGGAGGAACAAACCACCCAGAATAACTGGTAACAATATCTAATGATAACAATCGCCATACAGGGGATCCAGAATAAGTGAAACCAGGGTGGGGTGGATCAGGACGTGCTGTATGCGTATAATATCTACAGGTGAGTACTTCACAGAGTTGTATTATTCTAAGCATACAGCACGTCCTGCTCCCGAATAGTAATAACATGTGGGACATCCAATAGCAGTGTCCATAAGCAGGGTGGGATCCCCAGAAAAAAACAAGGCACAGCGGACAGTTAAGGCGCTGTCACCTGCAAAACTTGCAACAGGCATGACATGAGCAAAGGCTCTAACGTCAGTCTCATAACAGGACCATGAAGGCATGAACAGAGACTAGTAACTGAATTAACAGAGAAAAAAACCCTGGTGCTGAAGGACCAGTGGTACCCAAGCACCCAGATAACGGAGTAAACAGCAAAAGGGAAGATTTGCTCCCCTGAAGGAACATAGGTCAGTGTAATGACCCAACCAGCTCACAGGCAAGGAAGCCTTGTGGCAACACTTGTAACACCCCCAAAGGGAAACAGAAAACAGGTTACCCAACCAAGGCGGGAATACAGACTTCTAATTATCAGGAAGCCAAGGCTTCCTCAGAATCAGGGGACATCTAGAAGGATTAATCCAAAGGTGCAATGGCGCTGGAAATAAATAGCAGGCGCATACAAAAGAGGTGCCTGTAGACTCCAAGAACCGCAGTCCCCCTAAAGGCCAAGAAGGCCCACGTGGGGAGAAGTGCAATACCTGTAGGCCCTCATATTAGCGTTATTAAGAATAAGCCCATGGCTAGACTAAGGGACTGAAGCAAAGATCCTACAGACCACCTGGACTGGAGGCCCCGCGTAGGAGGAAACACCCCCAAGCATGGGGTGCTTGTAGCCGTATATATCTGTAGATTTATATATATATATATCCACGAGCCAGGGTTAAGTAACCAGATCCATCGTCTCAGGCACATACCTGACGGAGTCAGGAGGCCCCAGAGAAGCGAGCTGTACTACACTGCAGCTGAGGCAGCAACCAGGTAGGGTCCCCAGGAAGTCCGCAGGGTACAACTGAAAATTGGTCCCCACAGGGACCATGGAACTACTGGGGAGATGCAGCTAAGCAATCCCCAACAGAATTCCCTACAAGGGCGTCAGAACCAGACTCCTGTAGGAAGGCCAGGACAAAACCTACACATTCAGAGTCCCGAGGGAACCGAGAACATCTAACAGGGAAGGGACTAAGGCCCATGCCAATCAATAGGAGATGCCACAAAGCCCCCGTAGACGGAGGAAGGGGAAGCTGGGGAGCTAGCTCCCAGCCCCCTCTCATACTAAGTCACCCAGAAGATAAGGGCCTTCACCAAGGGGTGAATGAATCAGCTGTCAACCTCAACAGGAGACCCTATATTGGAAACAGGAAGAGGCCTGATAAGGGCAGAACCGCACTCCAGAAGGCGATATCACAATTCAGCAGCCTTCAGAGAGGCATCTGCGAACCACTACTCCCAAGGCCACCCAGGCCATAGATCCCATGGGACTTTCTATCAGGCCAACCGTGCGCAGAACCCACAAGTGGGGTGATGAAGAGAAGGCATATTAAATAACAAGGCTATGCCTAAATACTCCTAAATGCTCCCTTGACCAGAGTCAGAATATTCTGGGACAGTAGGAACAAGGGCAGAGCCCCTGTGTCAAGGAGGGAGACCCACAGAGCCATGCTAGGCTCCCGGGGCAACACCGGGATAGTATAACCTGCCGCTAAGGGCATCCATTGAGAAGCAGGGGGGGTAGACCCCCGCCCGAGGCAGGATCAGGGACCCTCCAGAGGCAGCAACCTGCTACAATCTTTAGACCAGTATAAAAACAGGCCACTGTCATTCAACAGACCAGGAGTCCCCCAATAAACCGACCGCTCCTGAAGGAGGAGCATGCTAACCATAGAGTCCACGGGGGACCACCGTTTCAGTAACCCCAGCAGGCAAGATGGACCCTCTAGGGGGCCCTACCTAGAAACCACGGGGATTGTGAAAGAATTTTCCCTTCCCCCGTCAAACCTGCGGGACTTGGTACCCAGGGTGACTATACACTAGAAGATGCTAGTAAGGAAGGGGAGTGCCCCCCTGACGAGGCCCTTGCATATGGGAAGCTCAGAAGGAACCACCTTACCAAGGAGGCATGAGCACAGACCAAGCCCCGGGGTGCTGCGACATATGTAGGTTCAGCAACCTGCTGCGCCGAAGAGCCCAAAGGCTCGGTATGTACGTGACATCATCTTGATGTGCCACCAAGGGCCCCCCAGCTGCCATCCCGCCTGGTGAAGGTAAGGCGTCAGTAAAAGGGGGCAGAGCCCCCGTAACCAGGGGTCCCCTATTGTCAGAGAAGAAGGCTGCAAGCCTGAACCGATCCCCAGGGATGGGGGATAGCGGATAAGGGACCATGAGGGAATGAGGAGACTGAGTAACCATCCAGTAGCTCCCAGGGGACACTGCCGGCCAACTGATCCACTTCGGTCTGATGCAGAGACAGGGGAGTAAGGAAGACGACCCAGTAGGTCCTAACGCAGACGCCCCCCCCCTCCGGCGTGTCCCCAGTCGCGCCAGGCGAGAAGCCTGGGAACGAGAGAGAGAGGCCCCAAGTAATGCCTCAATCCGCAGGGTTGATCCTGCGACACTGTCTAGAAATAGTCTTGGCGTCCAGGAGACCCAGGGGAGACTAAGAAGATCTAGTACTTCGCCAGAGGCCGAAAGCCCCCCCCCCCCGCGCAGGGGGCCTGTGACCTAAGACAGAGTTGTCATATTGTACTACCTGTGAAGGTAGAATTGCTAAGCCTGCCATAGGCCAACTCGGTCCAGACTACCTCATACTGTGGAGGGGGGAGGAAAGATAATATAGAGGCCATAGCCCCATGCCGTTAAGGGCAAACAGCAAGTGCGCCCAACACTGTAGGCCCAGTCCGGCCTGCGCCAATTTCAGAAGGCAAAACAGGGACTGGAAGCACCCTGACAATCACTGAGGGGGACCGCCCAGCAAAAACCCATCCTGTGTCCAGGGGGATTACATCCCGGAACCACCAGAAGGAGAAGGCATTTTCCTGGATGTGAGACAGCTGCGGCAGTCGTCCCCTCGCCCAGGCGGGCGAGGGCGCCCCTTCATGCTTGAGAGGTTTTGGCAGATTTGGACTTGGCCCTGCCAGAAGGCCCAGGGCGCTGCCTGCCCGCCCCATGTTGGAAATCCACACCGGACAGCTGGAAACACACCTCAGATTCAAGTTTGACACTAGGGAGGTGGAGGGGTGACCCTGCCTCGTGGAGGCCGGAGCGGCCTTCTGCGCAAGGGTACTATAGCCTTTTTTCCAAAAAGGTCCAAGCGGGCCCCAAATAACCGCCGTCCTCTGAAGGGAAGGCAAGTGAGAGCCTTTTTCGTAGCTCCATCAGCACCCCACTGTCGCAGCCAGACCAGGCGGCGAATAGCAACCGCAAGGGCTGAGTTTCTAGCACACATCTTAATGGTGTCATCCAGTGCCGATAGAATAAACTTCACAAACGCTTCACAGTCTGATAGCGCATTAAACACCCCCCAAGGGAGGTCCTCAGGGCGGTGATCTAGTATTTTTTTGACAAGAGTCCTGGCGGCCACCGCAGTGATGGCCGCGGCACAAACCGAGCGCAGGGCCATCCCAGCACACGAGAAGGCATGTGAAGCCAGTCTGTCAATGCGCCGGTCCTCGGCATCCCGAAGGGTACGATAAAAAGGAGCAGTCATAAAAGGGGGGTTTGTGACCCCTATAACCGGTGCGTCCACCACCAGGGGAGCTGACCATAAATTAACCACATCAGGAGGGAAAGGGTACTTCCATTCCCAGGCCCCTGGAATCCCTTTAAGCTTACAAGGCGATTCCCATTCTTGGGAAATAAGATTCTGGAAATGTTCCTGTTCCAGGAACTCCAAGCGCAGCGGCGCTGTATGGAAACTTTCCCTTTTCGGCTTGGGGATCTCCCCAGGAGGAGAGATTGACAAAACCTCAAAAATTTTGATAAGGATTTCATCTGTGTCACACAGACCCCAGGACCCGGGCTCAGAATCATCACAGCCCCCGGGCATCCCATGTGAGGAGCCTGAGCCTGAGAATAGCTCACCAGAAGGGTCAGGGTCCTGCATATCAGCAGAGTCATCGGTATCGTCAGGACCTGGAGAGCCAGGAGGCGTCAGGGACCGCTTTTTACCAGGGCCCATACACTCCGCCAATCCAGAAAGCACCTGCTCCGCCGTGGGCAACGCTCGCGGCACTGATTGCAGGTCATCCCCGCTGGAGTGGGACTCGTCATGAGTGATATTTGGGAGCGGGGAGTAAGGAAGGGAGGTTCCTCTGTTAGCAAACCTGCCTGTTCTGCACACTGTCCACAGACCTGTGCCCTGTCAGCCTCAGCCAAGGGCTGGCAACACACTGCACACAGCCGGTCACGTCCTGGAGGGAGCCCGGTTCCATAATTCTGAAATGCCTCCATATGGTGATTATTAAGCAGTATTACGTAGGGATTTATGCAATCGGCAACCCTGGATGCCCCAAAACCCGCTAGTAATGTGGGAGAATTTGTAAAGAGGACCCGCTGTAATATTTGTTGGGCCGGGGAAAGGCAGCGAAGTCTTGACGTCTGAAAGACATAAAGGGACAAGGAGAGTGGAGTCAGTGCCATGCGCAGCCTGAAAAACATAGAACCATGCTGCCCCGGAGGGCACATACATGACCGAGGGAGGAGGCGAACCACACCATGCGCGCAAAGATAGAGAAAATGGCACCAGCGAACCTCGAGGGGTGGGCCAGGCCGGGCTGTGACGCGAGGCGCGTCATGCCGAGTCTCCGCCTCCCCCAAAGAGCGCGAAGCTCTAACCAACGGAAAAGGTAGAACAGCGGAGAATAAGTATACATCTAATGCTGAAACGCTGAAATGATGCTGCCGAGCAGCAGATTGTTAGTAAAAAAAGACAGCACACGCTGTATAGCGAGGCGCGACACTGACTAATTCTGTGAGGGGCACGGGCAAAATTGCGGGAGGGGCATCCTCTAGAGGCTCACCATCGGCCTGACCGCCTACCCTATGGAGGGGGATTGCGGTGGAGCAATCCGGGTGCTACCTACCTTCACCCGACCCGCGCAGCCTAGGCTGGGAGGCATATTTCTTCTGAAGAGGACGGGTGGAAATAGTCCCACAGGACCTTGAGCCGTAAGGCCCGCTCGCCTGCGAGAGCGTGATACTTCATGTCTTCGCAGTTCCAGCACTGCAGAGAAATCTGGGGATTTGTGGGAGGTCCCTCGGTATATGTAGGGCCGGGAGGAGCTTGTTTTCTACATGTCTGCAGTGCACGGCGCCTGAGGCGGAGGATTACCCACGTTATTACTATTCGGGAGCAGGACGTGCTGTATGCTTAGAATAATACAATAGCTTTTATCAACAATATAAATAAACTTATCTACTTCCCTTTAAAGCAAAAGAAAAATCACATACCTTACTCTCATAAATCAGTGATCAAAGAGCCTTAAAAACAATTCAACTTTAAAAAAGCTAATTTGTTATCAGTAAGAGCAAGTTCTAAAATATCATAACAGAGGGGGACAAGCCTCTGATAAGACCAATGTTAGGATTAATAATATGAACAACATGTTTGCAAGTAGGAAGCGGTGGCTTTGTAAAGATTAAAAATATCCTTAAGCATTGCATGCCCTGCTGGGAGCCTGAGATATTACAAAGATGAAAAGAGATTTTTGTATGGCTCCACCTACTGCTAAATTGGTAAATTCTGTCACTTTTGGACTGTATGTGGCATGTAAATACTTTGTCTTAAGAAAGAGTTTACAATTACCATTACTTGTTACCAACTAAACAAGAAAATACTGTAATAGGAGAATTATGAAATATGATAACCAATATGAATATTGATTATCGGTATTTCATAATCATAACCAGAAATACGATTATCGGTTATAATTATCAATCTCCGTTTATATCCTATTGTATCCCTTGGTATTTGTCTATGTAGTATGTAGTATACATACATAATGTAGTATACAGATTGTATATACAAACAGAACCAGCCCCCAATAACAAGAAAACTATACAACTCGTTATTAAAGCCTTGATAAACACATACATTTACAGCCCCACACCCACCTACTACACTAAGCTGTCCCTAGGTTCTACAGAGAGGGAGTTACACAAGTATAGAGGGAAAGAGAGATAGGGATGGTTTAGGAAGGAATTGTGGTGAGCGGCTACAGAAAGATTGAGAGAGAGAGAGGGGAGGTAAATGTAGCTTATTGAGAGATAGAGAGAAAGAAAGAAGGATTGGGAGAAGTAGAGAGCGAATGAGACATCAAGAGGGAGAGGAAGCAATGATACCTAGCGTATAGAAGTTCTCTTGTATGTTGTTAATGGCCGTTGGTGTCTCTGGCGGTGGGGGGGGAGGAGATCTTCTTCAGTCTGTCTACACCCTGGCTTTTTTATGTCCCTTGACAGCACCTCTTGTGTGAGTTGACTAGTAAGCAGAGGTAAATATTTCATCCGAATCTGCTCCACATAACTTTTCCCAGATATGTCCCACAATTTATAAAACATTATTTTCTAACTCAGCAAATTATTGCCCTTCATTTGATACCAAACGTCAAATGACTATGGCTTTCCATATATGAGTATGATTTTCTAGCCGTATGGCTCCACCTACTGCTAAATTGGTAAATTCTGTCACTTTTGGACTGTATGTGTCATGTAAATACTTTGTCTTAAGAAAGCGTTTACAATTACCATTACTTGTTACCAACTAAACAAGAAAGTACAAATTTGTGATCCTCACCTGTAGAATTGTTTTCTCTCTTCTTCCAATTCAGGGTTAACTCTCGACCAAAGGGTGGGGATTGCAAGACAAAAAGGTGTGGTTCCTTCCATCCTATATATACTTCCGGCTGTCCTTTGCAATCCAGTAATTGAAAAGTAGTAGACACAGCCACCCTGGAGGATAAGGCATCCTAAGGAGCCCTACGTCCTGTTGGAGACAAGCTCCTCTCTTCCCTTCTCCATTTATTTTCTTAATTTTTCTTTTATATATATTTTCTATCTGATCAACTATTTACAAGCTCCACTATGACTATGGCATCCGACTAACGGATAAAGTAGTCTACCAGTTTTGGAGTGGAATGAGAGAGAAAACAATTCTACAGGTGACGATCACAGAATTGCATTTTCTCTCATGTTCCACTCCAGGAAGTTAGGCATTCAGAAATGGATTGGACCTCCAAAAGCAGTGCCCTTACTTCAGGGTGGGATCCCAGGTGTTAGGCTTATTCTTTTAATGAGGAATAAATCAAGCCTTAGCTGAAAAGTGTACTACTAACTGCAATATCTTCCTACTAAAGGCGACATCCGCCGAAGCTCTAACATCTGTCTTATAAAAATTAGTAAATATATTAACTGAAGACCAAGTAGCAGCCTTGCATACCTGCTCTACCTATTCTTGGTGCTGAAATGCCCAGGAAGCTCCAATAGCCCCTGTAGAATGAGCCATAACTCAAAAAGGAGAATTCTTCCCCTTAGCAATGTATGCCCTTACTACTGCTTCTCTAATCCATTGGCTGATGGTAGCCTTAGCTGGCAGTAGACCCTTCCGCGGTGCCTCACATATAATAAGGAATCAGACCTTATTAAAATAATAATACGATAAAATAATAATTAAGGGCTCTCACTTCATCCAGGGAGTGAAGAACTCTCTCTTTATGACTGACTGGAGCAAGACATAAAGATAATTAAACTACCTCTTCATAAAAGTGTCCCAACACGCAGGATTTTGAAAATCCTGGGTTTTGGTCCACTTCCCCGCTATGTGAAACTCACCTCACCCCGCTCCTACGGCGCATGCGCGGCCGCTCGTTCAATCAGAACACTTGGAGCCGCTGATCTATGCACATCAAAGCGACGTCTTATCTCAGCAGCTCCGAGAACGCTGGCGGCCGCATCTCGCGCTTCTCTCTAACTCACAAATGCCCGGCGCGGGCACGTGCCCTGCTAGATAGAAGCACAAGATGCGGCCCGCGACCAGGATTCAGGTAAGGTTTGCGGGCGTCCAGGGGGTTTCACACAGCAGGGCATCCCGGTGTTGATGCCCCGTGGGGAGGGATTGGGTCGCCCGGGAATCTTAGAGATTCCTAGGCCGATCCTGCAGGGTATGGTCCACTTAAATCCTGCTTAAAATAAAAGACAGCCTTATCCTATGTAAAACTAAATAAGGAGACTTAACCGATAAAGCTGCTAGCTCAGAAACCCACCGCACAGAGTTAATTGTCATTAAGAAGATGTCCTTAAGTGTCATTAAGCTTAGTGACACTTCTGCCAGCAGCTCAAAAGGAAGACCTTGAAGAGCTGATAAAACTGTTCAGGCCCCAGACAAGCAGAATAGGCTTACGTGGAGGACACACGCGAGTGACGCTCTGCATAAAAGTTGGGTTTCTGAAAAAAATAAAGCAGATATCTGTCATTTCAAAGTGCACAATTGAAGACGCTTATCAAGACCTTTCAGCAAAAATTCCAAAATTCTGGAAACCGAAAAAGTTCTACAAACAAAACCCCTAGATTTGCACCAAGTGATAATTATTCGCCAGACTCTGTGTTAAATCTGTGATGAAGTCTGCTTTAGAGCCTGCGTCATGATCTGTATGAGTCTGGCACATAAACCTCCCCCTGCCAGGATGGAGGTTTCAATAGCCAGGCTGTCAAAGCCAGAACTCATAAGTTGGGGGGTTGAAGGGGCCTAGGTGTGAGAAGGTCGGGATCATCGGGCAACCACTAATGGCCGCCTGCCGACATCCTTACTATGTCTGAAAGCCAGCTTCTCCTTGGCCAACGAGGAGCCACCAGAATAGTTGGAATTATCTCACAAGTTATCCTTTTAAGTACTCGACCCAGGAGTGGGAGCGGAGGGAAGCATAAAAAAGCCTAAATGCTGACCAGGGAAGGGTCAGGGCATCTGTTGCTATTGCTAGAGGGTCTCTGGACCGAGACACAAATCTCTGAGCCTTCCGATTGTGGCAAGACACACAGAGATCTACGCCTTGGAGTCCCCAGTGTATGCAAAGGGACTGAAAATCCCCCTGACTGAAGGACATGCTTTTCGGCCCAAAGATATATCTGGCTCACTTCCCTGAGAGCTCTCTTGTCCCTGGTGGTTGATATATGCTACAGCTGTCTGGTTGTCGGCCTGAATCCTGACAGGATGACCTCTCAGATCGGAAGTCCAATATGTGAGGGACAATAGAATCGCTCTAAGCTCCAGGATATTTATGGAGAGTTTGCTCTCCTCCGGTCCCCACTGTCCCTGAATTGTCTGCGACCCCATGACACCCCCCTAACATGTTAGGCTGGCATCCATGGTAATTTTCTTCAATTGAACAGTTTCCCCAGATGCCTCCGTCATGGTGAAATGGCCATCATGGTGAAATGGCCCCGAGGGACTAAGACCGAAGTATATAAGAAATCTCAATAGTCAAAAAAGACTACTCCGAAATCCTAGGGGTGAACTTTAACCAATTTCCCCCTTTTAGCCACAACACAAGAAACAACACACAACACAAGAAAAAAAGGAGATTAATTAAAATATATCAATTAGAAATTAGACCGCAGCAATAGCGGCGATGCTGCATTCCTCAGAGAGACTGCGAAGCAGCAGCCGATCCGAAGAGCAGGCCGGCGACCCACATTAGCGGTGGTGTACTCCAGGGCCTGAGTCTCAGGCTTACAAGCGGCGGTGGCAATAGCAGCAGCTCGGCTCTAGACACCAAGCCGACACACGTGCATCTGTCCGGCTAACACAAAATCCAAGCAGCGGAAGTGGTTTCCTACTTCCAAGCGAGCGAGACACGCCCCGCTCTGCCACCCTCACCGAGCATTTCCGTTCCCTAAAAGGGGCGTGAAATACAAAAGGAATAACAAATGTGGGAAGAAAGGCAAGAGGAGCCCAGCAGATTCACCAGACCTGTGGCTAGCTGTGCCTTCAAGCGGGAACTCCAGCCCTTGTGGGTCAGCTTTAAAAAACAAGGCGACACCTTGAAGCGTCCCAAAGACCCTGGCTCTCACCCGAATCTGGACTATCAGTTAAAACGAGGCATAGGTGGGTCCACCGGATCAGTGGGACCATGAGGGCCTGGAAGCAAACAAGGTCAAATTATTAAATAATACCTATGAAAAAGAACAAATGAACCTAGAGGAAAATAAATGCAAACCTTTGCAGTCTAGTCCAAACTGCAAGAATGAAACAACCAGAAGGATATATAGGCTGGGAGGAACACCTTTTTGTATTGCAGTCCCGCCCTTCGGACGAGAGTTAACCCATCCATTTCTGAATGCCTGACACCCTGAAGTTGAATATGAGAGAGAGAGAGAGAGAGAGAGAGGGATAGTTCCAGAGGTGTGAAGATTCTTATTTGATTTTGGAGCTTACCTGACCTAGGTCAGGGATTGGTTTGTGAAACTGTACAGGTAGACTATAAAATCACTGTAGAAGCGTATCATCTGTTGAAAAGTTTATTTCGGCTGCTGCTTTCAAGAGAGATTTCTGTAGCTCTACGCAGGTGGTCCTAGGCTCTATTACAAAGATAATTATTTTCACTCCCCTGTTTAAAATCTTGTTGGAAGCACCGGGTTGTAGACAAATTATGGTGAAATTATGTTCTCTCCACTTCTGGATAATGACCCCAGCAGTTCTCACTGGAGCCTGGAGTAGTTTAGAAATTCTTCTGTAACCAATGTAATCACTGCTTTAGAACAAACATTTTGTGGTATTGAGAGGTTCTTGTGTGGCACCTTGGAAAAAGAAAAATACAATTCTGTGAGTACTCACCTGTAGAATTGATTTTGTAATATACAGCCTGTCCTGTTTCACAGAATTCTTTACGCTTGGGATATCCCGCCACAAGTGGCGCAGTGGACTGCAGAAAGACTTGTGGCATCTCCCGGCCCTATTTACACTTGGGACGTCCAAAAGCAGTGTCCGTAAAGTAGGGTGGGATCCCCAAGAACAACAGCGGGCAGTTTAAACCACTGCCGACTGAAGAACTTTGCGGCCAAAAGCAGCATCAGCTGAGGCCCTAACATCAACCTTGTAAAACTTAGAAAAAGTATGAACAGAAGACCAAGTAGCGGCCTTACAAACCTGTTCAACAGAAGCCTGGCACCAATAGCACGAGTGTAATGAGCAGTAAGGCGGAAGGGAGGTTCCTTCCCCTTAGCAGAATAGGCTTGCACCACCGCCTGATGGATCCACTTGCTGATAGTGGACTTAGCCGGAGGCAAACCCTTCCTAGGTCCAGAAGGGAGAACAAAAAGAGCATCAGTCTGAAAGGTTCAGTAGCGACCAAGTAAAACTTCAGAACCCTGACCACATCTAAAGAATGCAGAGTCCTCTCAGAGTCCTAATTAGCAGGATTAGGACACAAGGAAGGCAAAACAATGTCCTAATTGAGATGAAAAGCAGACACAACCTTAGGCAAGAAATCAGGCTTAAACCGAAACACCACCTTGTCCTGGTGTCGCTCAAAATAAGGAGGTTTGATGGAAAGTGCCGCCAACTCAGAAACACGCCTGACAGAAGTGATAGCCACCAAAAAGCCTACCTCAAGAGTCAAAATGGGCAAAGTGGCCTCACGGAGAGGCTCAAAGGGACGACCCTGCAAAGCAGATAATACCAGATTCAAATCCCAAACTGGTAACATAGGCTTACGTGGCAGACGCACGTGAGAAACACCCTGGAAAAAAGTCTGACTGACCGGTGACTGGCAAAAGATTTTTGGAAAAAAATTGCCAGAGCTGAAAATACCATTTTGTGAAATACTCACCTGTAAAATGGGTATTATAAGTATGTCACACACCCCGCTTCAAGATAACCATAACACGTGGGTAATACCGACCTGAAGGGGCGTTCCTGCAGAGATGATAGCAAAAAAGAAAGCCCCTCCCTGATCCATAAATACCTGGGACCTCCCACTCATCACCCAGTATATAGAAGCAGTAAGGTAAGGGACCAGGAAGAGGCAAATATAAATCAAAATAACGCAAAGTTCACAATATAAAGGATCCCGAATACAAGAAGGGCGGGTGAAGCGGGGTGTGTGACATACTTATAATACCCATTTTACAGGTGAGTATTTCACAAAATGGTATTATTCTAAGTATGTCACACACCCCGCTTCAAGATAACCATAACACGTGGGACATCCAATAGCAGTGTCCATAAAAAGGGCGGGGATCCAAAACAAGGCAACAATGCACAACTTAAACCACAATAGCTTGCAGAACTTTGCAGCCAAAAACAGCATCCGCTGAGGCCCGAACATCAACCTTGTAAAACTTGGAAAAAGTGTGAACAGAGGACCAAGTAGCGGCCTTACAAACTTGCTCAACAGAGGCCTGGTGCTGGAAAGCCCAGGACGCTCCAACCGCACGAGTAGAATGAGCAGTAACACGAAAAGGGGGACTCCTCCCCTTGGCAGAATAGGCCCCAATGATGGCCTGACGAATCCATTTACTAATGGAAGATTTGGCAGGAGCCAAACCTTTCCTAGGCCCAAAGGGCACCACAAAAAAAGCATCAGTCTTACGAAAGGAAGACGTAACCACCAGATAATATTTCACAACACGGACTACATCCAAGGAATGCAGCGCCCTTTCCTTGTCGTTGCTGGGATGAGGACATAGAGAAGGCAGAACAATGTCCTGATTCAGATGAAAGGCAGAGACCACCTTAGGAAGAAAATCCGGCTTGAAACGAAAGACAACCTTGTCCTGATGCCTTTCGAAGTACGGAGCTTTAATGGATAAAGCTGCCAACTCAGAAACACGCCTAACCGAAGTGATGGCCACCAAAAAGGCCACCTTTTGGGTAAGTGAAGACAAAGCAATCTCATTCAAGGGCTCAAACGGGGGACCCTGAAGAGCAGAAAGAACCAGGTTCAAATCCCAAACTGGAACAAAGGGCTTCCTAGGAGGCCGTACATGCGTAACTCCTTGGAAAAAGGTCTTGACTAAGGGATGAAGAGCAAATGACCTTTGAAAAAACACCGCCAGGGCAGAAACCTGCCCCTTCAAGGTACTAAGTTGAAGCCCCAAATCCAGACCATGTTGAAGAAACTCCAGGATTCTGGAAATGGAAAACTCCCGACAAGAGAAAGACCTACTTTCACACCAGTCAATATAGGACCTCCAAGTCCTATAGTAAATAGTAGAGGAAGAGCGCTTCCTGGCGCTAATGAGAGTCTGAACCACCGCGTCAGAAAGACCTTCTTCCTTTAAGATGGCGGTTTCAGCAGCCACGCCGTCAAAGCCAGCCAAGGTAAATTGGGATAGCGCAGCCGACCCTGGGTGAGCAGGTCCGGCAGAAGAGGCAGAACGAACTGATCCTCTGCCAGTCTTACCAGGTCTGCGAACCAAACCTGCCTTGGCCACCTTGGTGCCACTAGAATCGCCGACACGCCCTCCAGAGTCAGCTTGCGCACCACTCTGGCTACCATTGGAAACGGAGGGAACAGGTAAAGGAACCCCAGATCCCTCCAGTTCAGAGACATGGCATCCACTGCCAGAGCCAGAGGATCCTGCGAGAGAGACACAAAGACTGGAAGCTTGTGATTGTGACGAGAGGCAAACCCCCACCTGAGACATATCGAACGAAACACCGTGGGACTGAGAGACCACTCCCCCTGACGAGAGGAGGCTCTGCTCAGCAAGTCCGCCTCCGTGTTCTCCACTCCCGGAATGTAGACTGCTGAGATACACGGGACGTGACTCTCCGCCCAGTCCAGAATCAAAGACACTTCCCTGAGGGCACTCCTGCTGCGAGTCCCCCCTTGGTGATTGATATAAGCAACCGCCGTCCTGTTGTCCGACCGGACCTGAACTGGCAGGCCTCTCAACTGATGAGTCAAGCGAAACAGAACCAACCTGATGGCTCTCAACTCCAGAACATTGAGCCTCCTGCGGACTCCACAGACCCTGAAACTGGAGGTCCTTCCAAACACCCCCCCAACCTGACAGACTGGCATCCGTGGTGACTGTTTCCCAGCACGGGGCCAGAAAAGATCTGCCCTGCGACAGATTGGCCGACCCCAGCCACCATTGCAGGGATCGACGAACTCGGGGAGTCATCAGGAAGGACTGATCCAACGATAGAGGAGACTTGTCCCAAACTTTCAACAGATGAAGCTGAAGCGTCCTTGTATGAAACTGCGCAAAGGGACCTGCCTCGAATGAGGCCACCATTAACCCCACCAGCCTCATCCCTAGCTGGATGGACGGACGAGGGGCCGACAAGAGAAGCCGAGCTAATTCCTGAATCAAAAGAATCTTGGCCTGTGGCAGAAACACCCTGGCCTGCGAAGTGTCCAGAGACATTCCCAGAAAGGTCACTACTCTGGACGGAGAGAGAGAAGACTTGGGGTGGTTGACCACCCAACCAAACCTCTCCAGGGTGGACACCACCATTCTGGTGTCCAACTCCGCTTGGTTGAAGGAGGAGGCCATGATCAGAAGATCGTCCAAATAAGGCACAATGCGGATGCCCTGAACCCTTAGCAGAGCCATCACCCCTGCTAGCACCTTGGTGAACACCCGAGGGGCCGAGGTGAGGCCGAAAGGGAGTGCTACAAACTGAAAATGCCGATCCTCCACCACGAACCTGAGAAACCTCTGGTGTGCTGGAAAAATTGGAACGTGTAGATAAGCATCCTTGATGTCTATGGACGTCAGAAAGTCTCCCTGACGAAGAGAGTGAATGGCCGAACGTAGTGTTTCCATGCGGAATTTCCGTGGCCGGATGAACCTGTTGAGAAACTTCAGATCCAAGATGGGTCGGACCGATCCGTCCTTCTTGGGTACCGTGAACAGATTGGAATAAAAACCCCAGCCCTGATCCGAAAGAGGCACTGGGCAAATGACAGCCATGTCCAGAAGGTTCTGCACTGCCAACAGAAGCCCCTGCGCCGCTAGAGGTTCTGAAGGCATCCGAGACCTGAAAAATCTGGAAGGGGGGCGGAGCTCGAACTCCAGCTTGTAACCGGAAGACACCACTTCCCGGATCCATCGGTCCGAGACCTCTTGATCCCAAATCTGGGAAAAGAGTCGCAGCCGTCCCCCCACCCGCAAGGGTGAGGGCGCCCCCTCATTGCTGAGCCGGCTTGGGCTTAGAGCCCCAACTGAATCCTGGACAGGCACGTCCTCTGCCCCTGCTCCCAGAATCTCCTCTGGAAGAATGGAATGCAAATCCCCTGCCAGATCTGGCCCCACGAAAGGAGGGGGTAAAGGAAGGGGCCCCCCGAAAGGGGCGGCGTTGTTTCTTGCGTTGAGGTAACCTACCACCCTTGGTGACAGAGTCCAATGTCTCTCCAAAAAGCCGTAATCCAACAAAGGGTAGAGCCGTTAGTGACTTCTTGGACATAAAATCTGCCGCCCACTGGCGCAGCCACACCGAACGCCGAATAGTGACTAGCAGCGCCGACGTTCTACCACACATCATCAAAGTGTCATCCAAGGCTGTCAACACAAAAGATAAAAACAGCTCACACCGTTTGAGGCTAAGGAACTCAGCACTACCGGGACGCAGCCCGGAAGAGGTCAACAGGTCCCTAACCACGGACCTGGCAGCCAACACCATTAGTGCCGTTGCGCAAACAGGCCGCATGGCTGACCCAACGCTAGCAAAACCATGACAAGCCATCTGGTCAATACGTTTATCCTCTCCATCCTTGAGAATAGAGCAATCAGGTCTATTTAAAACCGAGGAATTGGACAACCCCAAAACCGGCGCATCCACCTCGGGGGGAGATGCCCAGCGCTTAACTGCCTCCGAAGGGAAGGGATATTTCCTATCCCATCCCTGAGGGATGCCAGGGAGCCGAGCCGGCCTGTCCCATTCTTTGGCAATAATTTTGTCAAAATGCCTTTGTGTAGGGAATTCCAAGCGCGGCTTGGATTCCTCAAACAATTCACCCTTCTGCTGTGACACCTCCTCAGGAGGGGAAATATTCAATACCTCCAACATCAGAGCCAGAGCGTGGGGAGTATCAGAGGATCTCCCCAAGTCCCCCAGCTCGGCATCAGTGCCAAAGGACTGCTCATCGTCCGAAAAATCAGAATCCTCATAAACTTCCCCTTCTTCTAGCTGGGAATAGTCAGACCAATCCAGATTATTAACATCCTCCAGGTCCTCCGCCAGCGGAGCCGGCGACAAATGCTTTCTCTTAGTTGGAGCCTTACGGGCGACCGAGCCAGAGATAATTTTTTCAAGGTTAGCCAATCTGGCGCACATCTCAGATTGCAGCTCCCTGCCCATGACGACGTCACACGGGGCGCGTGTCAAAGCGGGAGGTGGAGATGAAGCGACCGGCGGTGCTGACCCAGACGCCTGTGGTTCGGACTGCCGCGTGATGGTCTGCTGTGCACATGGTATACACAGAAGTACATCGTCCCCAGAAATGGACACCCCACATAACATACACTTTCGGGAATGCCCCGAAGGGGCCCCGAGCCCAGTATCCGGGGATGCCTCCATAAGGTGAACTTTGTTTAGGAATAGTCGCTATGACCCAGGGAATTACGCCGTTAGACAACCCGGGATGCCCCTTTAATGTCCCGAGTGGGAGGATTTATGGCAAACAATTAACCCAGTGATAAGGATCAGGAGGGACCCCCTAAATGCTACTGGCGAACCTCCTGAACCACCATCTGAAAAACAGAACAGAGGGACTGTTTTAGATAAGGCTAATGAAGAAACCATCAAGCATACAGGAAAAGGAAGAATGGCCAGAGGCCACTTACAGAACCATCGACCACAATGGCGACCGTGAGGGAATTTCCAGACGCTCCACAGCAACAAGCAGGGCTGCAGTCAGAGAGGGAGAAGGGGGCGTGCCCAGCGCGGGACGCGCGCAAGGCCGGGCCACGCCCCCCCCTCTCCCCTCCACAGAGCTCCGCAGTGGCACCAGCGAAGGCAGGAGGCGGGGAGCGGTGACGCGTTGTCACTCCGGCCCCGCCCCCCCCCCAGTCTGTGTGAGGAGAGACATGGCAACTGTAAATTCACCTCAGGGAAATGTGCTCAGAGCCGGCCGGCGCCGCAATAGCAAGGAGCGGTCGCCGGCCCGGCCAAAAGTAAAGAAACACTCACACACACACAGCAGGGAGAAAAACGGGAGGGACAAGTCCCGGCCCCGCCGACGGTCCGGCACCCGCCGCTGCCCCCCCCCCCCCTGAAGCACAGTAACATGGAGTGAGGTGAATACCTCCGCCATTAATAGTGATGAAGGGAAGAAGGGGGGAAGAAGGCAGCCAGCACCGCACAGGCCCTGAAAAAAAAACGGCTGCGGCGGCTGAATACAGTTAAAGTGACAGGCCACACACACACACACACACACTCAAGTATGCTGTCCTGTGAAAAATAAATAAGCTAATAAATTAATAAAAAGACCAACACTCCCCCACCCCACCTATGGAAGGGGATCCTGGGAGGGCCATTGTATGAAAGGGACAGGGCATCCCAAACCGGGGTCACCAACCCGGTAATACCGCCTACCCTCTCTTATAGGGTCTCACGGTGAAGCATAGCTCCTGAGCACCTAAGGTGCTGAAATACCCTCGCCTGGACCCTCAGCCGAGGCTGGGAGGCATATGGATTTCTGGGGAAAAAGGTCCAAACGGAAATAAATAAACAGCGGGCCGGGAGTCATCCTGGCTACCTGAAATCCCCCTGTGCAAGGAGGAGCCATCATCTTCTGACTTGCTCGCCGTCTGCAGAGATGGAAAACTGGGTGATGAGTGGGAGGTCCCAGGTATTTATGGATCAGGGAGGGGCTTTCTTTTTTGCTATCATCTCTGCAGGAACGCCCCTTCAGGTCGGTATTACCCACGTGTTATGGTTATCTTGAAGCGGGGTGTGTGACATACTTAGAATACATGACCCTTGAGGGTACTAAGTTGAAGGCCCAAATCCAAACCATGTTGCAAGAACTCCAGAATCCTGGGAATAGAAAACACCCGACAGGGAAGAGATCTCGACTCACCAGGCAATGTAAGCATGCCAGACCCTGTAGTAGATAAAGGAGGAAGACTTCTTCCTAGCCCTAATCATGGTATCAACAACAGAAGCAGGCAACCCCTTCTCCATCAAGATGGAGGTTTCAGCAGCCAAGCCATCAAAGCCAGCTTTGTAAATTGGGATGGCACAGCTGCCCCTGAGTGAACAGATCTGGATCCATGGGCAGGACGTATTGATCTACTGCCAGCTGCACGATGTCTGCGAACCACACCCTTCTTGGCCAACAGGGAGCCACCAGAATGGCTGGCACCCCTTCCTGGGCTATCTTGCGCAGCACCCTGCCCAGCAGAGGAAGCAGAGGGAACACAGAGGGGCCGAAACCCCTTCCAAGGCATTGCTAGCGCATACGTGGCAAAGGCCAGAGGATCCTGTGACAGAGACAAAGAATGGAAGTTTGTGATTGTGATGTGAAGCAAACAGGTCCCCATCCGGTAGACCCCAGCGGTGGCACATGGAGGGAAACACCCTGTTGCTGAGGGACCACTCCCCCAGCCGAGACATCCCCCTGCTCAAGGAGTCTGCCTCCAGGTTCTCCACTCCCAGGATGTAAACAGCCGATATGCAGGGGACATTCTCCTCCGCCCAGGACAGTATCAGGGACACTTCCTTGAGGGCTCGCTTGCTCCGAGTCCCTCCCTGATGATTGATGTAGGCAACCGCCGTCTGGTTGTCCGAGCGGATCTGAATAGCCCGACCCCGAAGGTGTGGGGTCAACTGGGAAAGAACCAACCTTATCGCCTGTAGTTCCAGAATGTTGATGGGGGCATGGGCCTCCTGAGGACCCCACTGACCCTGGAACTTCAGAGACTTCCAAAAGCCCGCCCAACCGGTCAGACTGGCATCTGTCGTGACAGTCTCCCAGCACGGGGGCAGAAAGGTCCTGCCCACTAGGAGATTCCTTGAGTCCAGCCACCACAAGAGGGACAGACTGACCCGAGGGGACAGAGCAAATTCCTGATCCAGGGACACTGGGTCCCGATCCCAAACTGACAAGAGGTGCAACTGAAGAGGTCTCATGTGAAACTGAGCACAGGGGACCGCCTTGAAAAAGGACACCATCAGGCCCACCAACTGCATCCCCTGCCGTATGGAGGGATGAGGGCACAAAATCAGAGACCGTGCCTACATCTGCAGGTTCTCCACCTTCTGCTGAGACAGAAAAACCGTGACCTGAGATGTATCCAGAGTCATGCCCAGAAAGGATGTCACCAAGGACGGAGACAGAGAAGACTTGGGGTAGTTGATCACCCAACCGAAGGACTCGAGCGTGGAGACCACCATCTGGGTATCCAGCTCGGCGTGATGGAGGGACCGAGATGCAATCAGAATGTCGTCCAGATAAGGAAGGATGTGAATGCCCTGAGATCTCAACAGAGTCATCACCCCCGCCAGCACCTTGGTGAAGACCCGAAGGGCTGAGGTAAGACCGAACGGTAAGGCCACAAATTGGTAGTGCTGATCCTCCAGAGCAAACCTGAGAAATCTCTGATGACATGGAAAGATAGAAACATGAAGGTAAGCATCTTTGATGTCCACAGAAGTCATGAAGTCGCTCGGCGCAAGGTACTGACCGCCGAGCGCAGAGTCTCCATGCGAAAATGCTTGAACCTGACAAATTTGTTGAGGCGCTTTAAATCCAGGATGGGCCTCAGGGACCCATCCTTTTTGGGAACAGTGAACAGATTGGAATAGAAACCTCTACCCCTTTCCTGGAAGGGAACCAGGCAAATGACCCCCAAATTCAAAAGGCTTTGGACCGCAAGCCCTGAGTTGACAAGGGATTTTGAACCATCCGGGATCTGATGAATCTTGGGGGCGGCCAGGCTGCAAACTCTATCTTGTACCCGGAGGACACCTCCTCCTGAATCCAGAATCCAGTCTCCAGACGTGAGCAAAGAGCCGCAACCACCTGGATGGGTGAGGGCACCTCCTCATGCCTCATTACCCCGGGGTTTCTATCTTCGCAGTCCAGACTGCAGAAGGAAACTGGGAATTTGTGGGAGGTTCCTGTCCTTTTATAGGGCCGGGAGATGCCACAAGTCTTTCTGCAGTCCACTGCGCCACCTTGTGGCGGGATACCCCAAGCGTAAAG
Organism: Gastrophryne carolinensis; assembly: GCA_027917425.1. NCBI lineage: Eukaryota > Metazoa > Chordata > Amphibia > Anura > Microhylidae > Gastrophryne > Gastrophryne carolinensis. The sequence continues at coordinate 200,811,558 of CM051235.1, forward strand.
AATTCTGTGAAACAGGACGTGCTGTATACTTGGGAAAAACTTTTTATAAACAATTAATTGAACAAGCTGAAAATTATTTGTACTAAGTGGCAGGATTGCTTTAAAATTACGGAGATTGCAGAGGGTGCGAGACCACTTTCCATGGCTTTTTGTACCTTTTTCTTCAGGTGCTTTTTCCTGGGTCATTTCTTACTATTCCACATAAATTCCACATAAGGCTACACAAGCCCAGGATGCCCATTTCTAAATCTACCCTCTCCAAGCACTGAAGGTGGTGGGGGGGATGCGGGTTACATAAACACCTACCTGCCACGGAATCCAGCCGCGAAGGTCAGGCAATTGGCGCTGCTCACTGCCATCTTTCCTCTTCCCCGGACTGCTAATTGTGTGGAGTGTGTGCACGTTCTGGCATGTCTGTTCATCTGAATGGCTTGCAGGACCGGTGCTGGATTCCAGGCCATGTAAGTGTTTTTTATTTATGTAACCACCCCCACCATCGCTTCAGCACTAGGGAAAGGTGGCAGGGGGGTTTAGAAAACAGCCATCCTGTGTTATAGTGGTCCTTTCATTCATAGACCTCTATGGATTGGTTTTTGCATGCATGGATTGGATGGGTCATTACTGGTATTTGTTGAGAATTTCATTTTTATTTTATTCTTTTTTTTCTCCCCCTGCTTTACCACTTTAAAATCTCTATTGTGTGGCTGGAACCCCAAATATTAATAAGCTTGAAAGAAAAGGCAAAGACACAGGACACGTGTATGTAAATGGCTTGTATTCTGACAAATTTGTAAAACGGTCACAAAAGGTGACATTACAGAAACAAAGAAATAAAATTATGTACAAGTGACATCATAGACACGTTAGTGACACGTGTAAGCCAAGAGGCGTTCTTCATGGAGTATATGCCTATATAAAATCCGTACCTTGTTGTCTTTTTTGCTGATGGGCCAGGCCACCCTTTTCACATATTAGACTTAGTACTGTCTAAATTGCACCAAAGTCTTGCCTACAAATAATTGTTTCATAAAAGTCCAAGAGCCGCCAAGCTCCAAGAGGTTAAAAAAGTGTGCCTTTCTATTCACTTGCATCTATAGGGATAAAAAATATATATTTGGGCCAAGATGTGCCTACACAGGGTTTAGATCTATGCCTTGACTAATAATTACTTAACAACTAGTAAAGTGGACCAACCACGTCCTATGAAAGGTTAAATTGAAATAAAAAAAAGGATGCACTTCTCCTAGTGTCCTGCTAATGAATTGGCTAAAATACTCAAACAATTCTGGCATCAAAAGAAAAATTTGGGGAAGATTAAATCTTCTTTTGGTTCTCATCTTCTAGCCCTATTTTCAATAAGCTGTAATTGCTTCCAGCACGAGATTGCGGGGGGGGGGGGCAGAAAGGTTGTTTAAACAGCTAGCTTTGAACATTGGTATCCTGTCGGAAACCAAGAAACCAACAGCATACAATGGCATAGCTGGAGAAAACGAAAACTAAAATCACTGTAACAGGAATACCAAGGAGTATTGAGGGCTGAAAACATTCAAACGGTAATGTACCTGGGGTGCTGGAGCAAAATAGATTGAGCTGTTTTTGGGAGTTTTGGTCCACTTTAAGTGCCACTCAAGCACAATGGGCCATTTGTAAGAGAAAAGGGAAATAAAACCCATTAGTGCTCTGTGTATGCGAATATCTGTAAAAATCGTATCCACTCTACTCTGAATGCGGTTTTTATTTACCAAGGAACGTCTTAGAAAAGATTTAATGATCCCCTAAATAAACTAAAATAATTAAGACACATAGGGTGGGAAATAGGACATCAAATGTTACCAGCAACATGGTATGGCTAATGCTTTATGGTTTTGGTCCTGTATTCTCTACCATTGTGATACTGAGACTGCAGACTGGGGGGGGGGGGGGGGTTCCATGGGGTTAGTAGGGCGCAGTGTGGTCCATTTATTTCCACACTGCTGCTAAAGTACAGAGGCCGCATCACAGAGCAAGGAGACTCATATTAGGAGCTTTAAAACCTGTGTTTTGCAATGTAACAGTCCCTGCTGTTAATTGTAGAAAGATTGACATAGCCCTGCGGTGTTACACTGTAACAGTCAGGCGCGCAGCTGATGTTACAATTGTAACAAGAGCCGTGCCCTGTTAAGTTAAATTATATTATTGCAGACACAAGCCTGCTATTACAATCTCACATCAAATAAAGTGTATCACTGAAGAATGCCATATCTGTACACAGTGGTGATGTGCTGTTTGCATCGAGCATAAGTGGTAAAGGTCGTACATTTCAAAGGATGGAACAAACTGCTAGCATACTGTGACAGCATTCTAATCATTAAATGGACCACACTGGGTGGCCCACAGGTGCTGCAGGGTGGGGGAAGGCTTGCAATGGGCCCTTTGGACTACACACTTGTCCGGATGCATATGCGTGAGTAGTTTTGCATTTTTTGGCTTGCAATCAAGGTCCATTTCGCAGCTAAAAAACGTGTTTAAAATTGCGTTGCACATATGCATTAGTGTATTTGCCTGAGCAAATTAAATAAAAAAATGTTTCTGGTTCCTGTGTCCTGCCTTCTTGTCTATTGAATCACATTAAAATCTATGGTGACGCAAACGTTAAATGTCTGCACCACTACATTAAATATGAACATGCGTTTGTGTCTCCATAGACTTTAATGGGGTACAGTTGCATCCTGGGTGCAGCAGGTAGGATTTTTTGCAATCACATTTTCCTTCACCCTGCTGAACTGGAGAGGAGTGAAAGGGGTCATAGAGGAACTATTTTATTTCTATTGCATTAAAGGCACAGATGCAGGCAGTACCTGCCAGGTGTAAATTTGTGAGTTACAAGAGTGATGTCGCTATCACAGCTTAGCAATGGGGAATCACTCACACATTGCTGTCAGTTGTAAGGCAGTTTTTCCATTGTAACCCAGCAGGGAACAGCTATTATTACATTGCATCATCAGCCACACACCTGGCCGTTTACAAGGGAACAGTAGGACTTTTGTCCTGCTTGTTATATTATACAGCGTGACAACAGCACAAGTTTTAAAACTGTCAGTGCTGCGGTCTCAATTAGTATCAACACTGTATGGTGATTTTAAAAAGGAAGTCCAAGCATTCTGTAACACCCCACAAACACCTTTCACTGTGTTAAAAGTGATTAAACAGCTAAACAAAAAATTAAAATGTACTTACTTTTTGCTCACACAGCCAATCGGTCCTATCCTGGTGATTAGTAACTTATGACTTACCTGATTGCTGGATCCAAGTCTGTGCCTCCTGCGTTGCCCCAAGCCTTAACTCCAGTCACAGGTGTGTCAGGTCTTGGCACACCCACTCCATTAAATGGGGAAGTTTTGGCAGAGCTACTGTGATTGATAACGGGTTGCAAGCCCAACAAATCATCAATTATGATCCCTGTTAAGACCTGGGTCAATTCGGGATGTGTGGGCTTGAATCCAGCAGTCGGGTGAATTGCTGATTACTGACTAGCACTGATTAGCTTCAGGGGACAAAAGGTGAACACCCTTTTGTTTTGTCTATTTGTTAGGCTGTTCACTCACTTTAAGGCAAATTTGGCCAATGCCATATAGAAAAAGACAACTCACTGGGGGGGGGGGGGGGGGGGATATTAAGTGGCAGGTCAGTCACCCAATCCGTGGAGCAGTGCGGGCACTCTGTTCTGGGATGGGGTGACTGGTCAGTCATTCAAGAGCAGTGCTGCCTTACAAACCCCTAATCCAGGCAGCATCAGGGTGGGATCGCAGGTGATTATTATTTTAGTTCCCAAATAAGGGAGGGAGGGGCAGCTGAGGGCGATAAGAGACCTTGGGCTTTTTAAATATTTATACTTATCCACAGCTATGTAACTACCCTAGCAACAGCACCACCCTTCTCTATTCAAAAGTCATAGACAAACCCCGATTGCCTTGGCTACCATACAAAAGCCTAAAAATACAGATTTGATGTTGAAAAGATGAGCAAGGTGTGACCCAAAAATGTCACAATGTCTGCCTCCATTAGCAGGGACAGCACCAAGCTAAACATATGGGTGATCCGGGAAACAGAGGGTAAATGATGGAATACAGGCTAAGGCTGTTATTCAGTAGAAGCAGACAATAAGCATGACAGTCTGCTCTCTCAAAACTGCAAGCTTCTTTCCAAACAGCCCGAGCATAGTTCAGGCAAAACTGTTAGAGGGTTAAAGCAAATATGTCACTTGTATAGCTCAGGATACAGTCGGATGTCTCAGTGCATGTTGCAACAGGTGGCCCCCTAATGGAATCAACTGGCCTGTATGACTTTTTCCATAAAAAGCACATCTGTGCAAATTTATTACGGGGTGGGGCCTTATTTGATAAATAAGTGATCGCTCCCTGCGCAGCTCATTTATCTGAAGCTGGGTGCTGCACTTCTGGGTATTGGCTGGCCAGAGGTGTACTAGGCACCCATAGAGGTGCCTTGTTCTGGCCTCTTACATGCATGCAAGTCCTTGAAAGTGGACTTAGCCTTTACGGAACAATATAGGTTTGAAAAAGGCATTACCAATAAAAGGCCAGAAGTGAAGGCATTGCTCCCCCACTAGACCTAAAGTGAGAACATCAAGCTGTATAAATCATTAGCCCAAAAAGCTAAAACCAAAATTGAAAGACACCACCAGTTACAGACATCCGTACATTCCAGAGGAGTGCAGCATCCTTATGTCAGGTGACCGGAAACCCCAGTAGAAACTAGGCCTACTTCCGCTTCAGCCAAATACGCAGCCGCCAATCTGATGACCAAACAAAGCATCACTGCAATAGAAGCACTTATCAAATTCAGTGCTGGATATAAATGTGGAAAAGGCAACTTTGTGTGCACAATTAACATTACATTTATATATATTTATATATATAAAAAACTGTATATCCTTGTAAAGGAAAAAATAAAACCGCGAACTGTAAATTTATACAGAAAAAATGTAAATTGCTGTAAACTTCTAAAAGGAAACAATACGAGGGGGGGAAGAGATACAAAGCTGGCATTATCGAAAGACAATACAAAATTGACTTTAACAAGAAAAAACAGAAAGTTACATGGAAAGCACAGAAATTTTAGAGGTAAAGAGTGCAACTAGAGCGTGAAGCATAAACAAAAAAAAAACAAAATTCAAGTGGATTTCCATCAAAAAAACGCTGCAGGCATACAATTTGCAGATGGGACCAATAGCGAGCCTAACAAAACATTGGGTGCTGGTGGATTGGATGTTTAAGGCACTTTGTGGCATTAGTTTCTAGGCACCCAATGGATGAACCCACAAACTGGCTTCCTCCACCACATGCTTTCATGTATTCCCATGTGCCTCTTAAATATTCAAGCTATTGATTTGCCTAAAGATTTCATTTGACAGGAAAAGACAAATGCTTGCTCACAATATACAAACTTTAAATATAGATCCCCTCCCACCTAAAGATTTCAGTTATTTGGTTTAAAAAAAAGAAAAAAAAGGAAATTGCACTTAAAAATACAATACAGTCTTCAATGATAAAATCACACAGTTGGTCTGTACGTGCCATCACTGCCAAAATAATGAGCCACCAAATCCCATCATGCATGTTCAAAACCCCTGTATTCTAGAACGCCATGACTAGAGATGGGACCTAAGAAGCAGCTACCTCAACAGAACCATTGGACTTGAAATGAAACATGGAATGCTACAATTTTTTGGCGTATATATTTTAGGTCGACATTTTGGAATGTTTTGGGGGTATGCACACTTAAGAGCTGCTTCTATGTGCAGAGTGAGGCCAAACCACCTCTTTCCATGACCTGGTAAGTTCTACTGGATGAGCAAGTGGTGACCAGAAGTTGCAGTGTTAGACAAAGACATACATTTTTAGCTTTACAATACTGCCTACATTGAAGTCCTACATGGTGTCCAGCATTGTAGAGCATTCAGCCAATCAAGGGTTTAAAAAAAAACACAAAAAAAAACTGTAGACCATAGGGGTCTGTGTCAGCGAGGACTGCAGTCTCTATGTAGTGCGATTAAAAGGGAGTGCACTATTAAGAAAATAGGCACATCTCTAATGCTGAATGGCATGAGGACGACTCTAACGCCACCAATTCAGATGCAAAGTACGGATTTAGGCATCAGAATTAAAGCAACCATGATGACCTATCTTGTCCCAAGAGATGAGCAAGGGCTGAGGTTCCATCATGTTTGCCCAGATGTCCATTATATTAAGTTTGAGTTAAAACCCTGAATTTCAGATGCTACCTTTGTACTACATCACTGATTTCTTTTACAGAGGCAAGCAGCTTGCTAAAGTCCTGAGGTGTGGCAGGTCCTCCACTTGTGGAAGCAGCAGCAGGGCAAATCTGTAAATCACGAAGGCTGTTTTCCAGCTTGCTCATGGCTTCTCTGAATGCAAACTTGTTCCTCATTTGCTGAATGGATTCCACATAACTGGTACAGTATGCCTGCAGGTTTTTGGCAGCCTCAAGCACAGTACTGTGGCTAGCCATCTGTTCGGAGTTACGGTTGATGGCAGCTCGGAGACATTCTGTGCTCTCCATTAATATCTCTTTTGTGACTGTTCCACTGGGTAGCTTTTCTGGAGGTTGGCGGGTCTTGCGCAAGGATACCCTTGTAGAGAGCAGGGGAGTGAAAGCAGTCAAGGATGAAGAAGATGCTGTTGGTTGCTGTGGTTGCTCTATACCTCCTCCGATCCCTGTCTGAGTTCCAGCCCGTTTCTCAGTTGCCTGAGTTTTGGTGTTCGATATTAATGTGGTCTTTTTTGCACTGTCCAAAATAGCTAAATTTGTTCTTGATGGGTCCTCGTTCTGGTTTGTTGGCTTGTGCTTTGGCTCATTTGTGTTTGCATCATTACTTGGGGAAGATGTTTTTGTAGATTTACCCAAGTTAGAAGAGCTGGTGGAAGAAGTTGGAGAAGTTGTGCTGGAAAGTGGTATAGGTGGGCTTGGTTTGACTTTTACTGGTTTTAATTTGTCCTTGGTTGGAGTTTCTGAAGGCTTAATTCTTCGTAAACGAAGATCTGTTTCTGCTTTGTTTAGACCTGTTGCTTGCCTGGGCATGGAAGCCAAATCATTGCCAGTTTTCATATTCCCTGTCTCCTCCTTTTGTAAGGGGGAAGAGGGACCTCCATGTTTTCTATGGGGCCCTCTTGGCGTCAAACATAGAGGACTGTTTTCTGGGCTTGGATCAGGATCTTTAAATACATCATCTGTAGACTCTTCACCTTTTTTAGGCAAACGGGGTGGCGGTGTAACAGCCCCTCTAGTACAAGAAAAATCAGGCTTTTCAATTCCTCGTTTTCGAGGCAGAGCTGGTTTTTCTGTTTTCTGGCTATTCCCAGAACTAGAAATGTCTGACAGGAACCTGGTTGATGGCATCTCTCTAGGAAGAGTTACTGACCTCCACTCCATGTCTTTGGAACCATGAGGCATACAGGAAGCAGAGGACGATCTTTGGAAACGTTTGCCCATGTTACTATCCTCTTCTCCTGTTGGTGGTTGACGACCTACAACCGGGACAGATTTTTTCCAATGAGGAGAGAGAAAACTAGCATTTCCCTGAACTGAGCCATTGGTCATGGCAGCACCATTACTTGGGAATTTTAAGGCATCAAGTTCACCAACATCTCTGGTCTCTCCTTCTATACACCTTTGTTCCATTTCACGGAAAGAACTGCTTCGTTTGGGTGGGGTGGGAGCAGTCTTCTTCTTCCTCTTAATCAAAGTGCTGAACAGATTGGCTCGTTTCTGGCTGGTAAACAGACGGTCATCGTCTGGAAGTCCACCATCTGTAGTGCCACCTCTTTCCTTTCGAGGCAGTAGAGGAGAAACAGCTGGCTCATTTTCCAAAACATCTGCAAATACAGAAAACAACATTATAGAGGGACCGTAATGCATCTTGGCAAAGGCACATAACCGTATCCATAATGTGATTTAAGTAAAGTTGTATTAGTTTAATAAAATTTTTCAATAATGTGCAAGTGATCATAAAAGCAAAATATCCTAGAAGCCAGTCAAAAGCATAGGATGGAGGTTCCCAACCTAAAAGACCACAAGGAAACATTAAAGGGCCAGAAAAGTCCATGAAAAAAGAGAAATACATTACCTTCCTGCTTCTAGCATCAATCCCAGAGACCGCAGCCACTATCCAGGGTTCTGTTTCGCCTGTCTGAGACATCGCAATTTCTTTAGTTCTCACAGGGCATGTGCAGACTACAAAGCCATTCAGCTTCTCGCATTCCATTCCATTATTTCTTGCTAATCTGAGCTAAAACAAGCTTGTGCCACAGGTCCGTGTGTGTTTAGAATGGCTGCAGCAGGTACATGCCAATGCTAAAATTATAGAGGTAATGCGGCTTGGGATCAACATCAAGTGGGCTATCCCAATTAAGGAAGCCTCACATAGAGCACTAGAGCCTGAGAAGTGGTTGCTTCTCTTTAATATTTTACATTTGTTTCAATGGGTACACTTCCTCCATTTGGGAGGCCCATGTAAGTGACACTCAACAAAGCGACAGTTCTTTAACCTAACTTGAAACGCTTAACTGCATTTCCCAATGTGGGAAAATACATCAATGTGGATCGTGAGATCACCTTGTTACAAGCAGTGGTGCTTGTGATGCTAGTTTTGATTTATCAAAAATAAGTAATAAAGATTTCTGGAACTTGAAATTGGAATAAGTGTACCATGTATTTAAAAATAAAATTGGTGCTCATTTGCTGGCAAATTTTGAATAAAGCGAACCTAAAAATGTTGTTTCCCTGCTTAGATATATTTTTGTGCAGAAGAACAAATATTTATTGTACACAGACCTTGTTCTACAGCTCCCCGAGCATGTGAGGTATCTGTGTTATCATCTTTGCTCTCAGCCAGTCTTCGGGTTGTCCTGGTCTTGGTTGGAAGCTCTGGGGCTTGTAATAGGCTGCTGACAACAACTTTAAGGCCTTTCTTGCCAAGCTCCTTTTCTACCTCTGAAAAATCAAAAAATAAATAAAATTAGATATTACAGCTGAAGCCAACATACTGCCATTTTTTAAATGTCTATAACCATAACAGAGGTCACCACATGCTGGTCTAATTTTACATACCAATGACAAGAAGCCCTGTTAAGAATCTGCTTTAGGCCACTACATTAAAGTAACACGATATTCGAGTCTGAACGCAGATTGAACTGATACAAGTAATGTTTTTAAATTATGAAATGCTAAGTAGGTGGTAGGTGTTTACAAAATAGCCTGGGTGATCGCTCTCGTCACAAGCAACGAAACCATGTGGGTTGCTGGGGAGAACTCCCTGGCGCAGCTGTGTAGATGGAGGGAGTCACGGGAGAAGGAGCGGCCGGGTCCATGTCAGCGGCCCCGCCTCTAGTGCGTGTGCCGTATTTAAGTTGCCAGCCTCAGATTTTCAAATAGATTTCAGATTTTTAAGGTTTTTTTTTTTTTAAGACAAGAAATTCAAAGACTAAGTTTCACTCAGAGCTTTCTGAATGCATTTCAAAATCCGAGGTTGCCAACAAGTCAGCCATGTCAGAGTGAATAGACAATAGCAAGAGGGCTGGATATAATTGTGAGAAAGGTATGTGATCCATAGCATCAAATGTTGTTGTGCATCACACAGTTCTGTTGATAGTGTACTGATTGTGGTGGGTGGGGGGGTTGGAAGAAAGACTGTTTTAAAAAAAAGTGTGATATGGCTTGAGCAAGCTATATAGCTCAGTTGGTAAAGTGATTGACTCTGAATCAGAGTCTAAGATTTTAATCCGTGTGTTTTTTCCTGCTTTCATCCAGTTTTTGTTGCTCTCCAGATGTATTTTTTTTTACAGTTTTTCTTTCAAATTTCCTCTGCTGCTGTCTGCGGTATCTTTTGGTTTACCATTTCCTCTTTTTTCCTAACAACGCCATTTTTTCCATGTATTATTCTTTTGTGTGTGTGTGTGTTTTAAGCAGAATACCAAGGATTTTCACTATCCTGAGTTTTGTTCCTTGCTCCGGGGAATCCCGACTTGGGATGCCCTGCTATGTGAACCCCCCCCCCCAGCTTGTCTGTAAAAAGTACCTTTTCCTGCATCCCATGGCTCTCGTCCGGTTAGCGCTGTTTGCTTGTCAAATGGTTCTGTTTGTACGCAGAGCTCGGCAATGGGGAGCCGATGGCTGCATCCATCACAGCCCAGCCTAACGGAATGAGTATCAATGGGAGTGCGCCTCAGCCCAAAAATGGTGAGGATGCACCCGAAGCTACTTACATAACCATGTTTAAAGCCAGGAAAAAGGTGGGTTTGGTGGTGATCCGGGTGGCATCTCACACAGGGAGGCATCCTGATTTGAGATGCCCCAGGGAGAAGGTCAGTGGCCGGAAAATACCATTTTGTGATTACTCACCTGTAAAATGGTTATTACAAGTATGTCACACACCCCGCTTCCGAATATTCATGACACTTGGGTAACTGTCATGTAGAGGGCGATCTTGCAGAGATGACATGAACAAAAGGAGCCCCTCCTGGCCCATAAATACCTGGGACCTCCCACCATTCCCCAGTATAAGACAGCAGTAAAGGGACCAGGAAGAGCCAAATGTAAACAGCAAAGAAAAAGGTTCACCATATAAAGGATCCCAGAAAACCAAAAAAGGGCGGGATGAAGCGGGGTGTGTGACATACTTGTAATAACCATTTTACAGGTGAGTAATCACAAAATGGTATTATTCCCAGTATGTCACACACCCCGCTTCCGAATATTCATGACACTTGGGACATCCAATAGCAGTGCCCATAATGGGTGGGGATCCCAAAAAGGCAAAAATGCAAACTTAAACTACTGCAGCTTGCAGAACTTTGCGGCCAAAAACAGCATCCACTGAGGCCCGCACATCAACCTTATAAAACTTGGAAAAAGTATGAACAGAAGACCAAGTAGCAGCCTTACAAACTTGTTCACAGAAGCCTGATGCTGAAAAGCCCAAGATGCTCCAACAGCACGAGTAGAATGAGCAGTAACACGAAAAGGGGGAACCTTCCCCTTGGTAGAATAGGCCCCAACAATGGCCTGTCGAATCCATTTACTAATGGAAGACTTAGCGGGCACCAGACCTTTCCTGGGCGCGGAGGGCATCACGAAAAAGGCGTCCGTCTTACGAAAAGGAGAAGTAGCCACCAAATAATATTTCACACATCGAACCACATCCAAAGAATGTAAGGTCCTCTCCTGGTCATTACTAGGCTTAGGACACAAGGAAGGGAGAACTGTATCCTGATTGAGGTGGAAGGCTGAAACCACCTTAGAAAGGAAATCTGGCTTAAAGCGGAAAACTACCTTGTCCATGTGCCTCTCAAAGTAAGGAGCCTGAATAGACAAGGCCACCAACTCAGAGACACGCCGAACAGAGGCAATAGCCACCAAAAAGGCAACTTTCTAAGTGAGCAGAGAAAGAGCAATATCATGCACCGGCTCAAAAGGGGGCCCCTGGAGAGCCAACAGAACCAAGTTTAAATCCCAAACCGGCAGCAAGGGCTTTCTAGGAGGCCGCACATGAGTAACCCCCTGGAAAAATGTCTTAACTAGGGGATGAAGGGCAAAAGACCTTTGAAAGAAAACCACCAGGGCAGAAACCTGCCCCTTCAAAGTACTAAGCTGGAACCCCGAGTCCAGACCATGTTGAAGAAACTCCAGAATTCTGGGAATAGAAAACACCCTACAAGGCAAGGCCCTAGCCTTGCAACAGTTAATATAAGACCTCCAAGTCCTATAGTAGACGTTAGAGGAAGATCTCTTCCTAGCTCTAACAACAGTCCGAACCACCGCATCAGAAAGACCTTCCTCCTTTAAGATGAAGGTTTCAGCAGCCACGCCGTCAAAGCCAGCGTTGATAAATTGGGGTAGCGTAGCTGACCCTGGGTGATAAGATCCAGAAGAAGAGGCAGATAAAACTGATCTACTGCCAGCCACACGACGTCTGCGAACCACACTCGTCTTGGCCACCTTGGAGCCACCAGAATTACTGGTGCCCCTTCTAGAGTCAGCTTGCGCACCACTTTGCCCACCATGGAGAAAGGGGGGAACAGGTACAGAAACCCGAGTTCCCTCCAAGCCAGGGACATGGCATCCACTGCCAGGGCCAGAGGATCCTGAGACAGAGACACAAAGGCAGGAAGCTTGTGATTGTGACGAGAGGCAAAAAGATCCACCTCTGGAGTCCCCCACTTGTGACAAAGGGACTGGAATACCTTGGAACTGAGAGACCATTGTCCTCGGCGAGAGGATCTCCTGCTCAGGGAATCCGCATTCGTGTTCTCCCCCCGGGGATGTAAATGGCTGAGATGCATGGGACATTGCTCTCTGCCCAAACAAGTATCAGAGATACCTCCCTGAGGGCACTCCTGCTGCAAGTCCCTCCTTGGTGATTGATGTAAGCGACCGCCGTCCTATTGTCCGATCGGACTTGAACTGGCAATCCCTGCAATAGAAGAGTCAAGCGAGACAGAACCAACCAAATGGTCCGTAGCTCCAAAACGTTAATAGGGGTATGAGCCTCCCGAGGCCCCCATAACCCCTGGAACTTATGTTCCCTCCAGAAGCCCCCCCAGCCCGACAGGCTGGTGTCTGTGGTGACCGTTTCCCAACAAGGGGTCAGAAAGGATCTGCCCTTCAACAGATTGCTTGACACTAGCCACCACTGAAGGGGCTGCTGATCCCGGGGAGACAGCAGACAAGACTGATCCAATGACAGCGGACACTTGTCCCAAGTCGCTAGAAAATGGAGCTGAAGTGTCCTCATGTGAAACTGGGCAAAAGGTGGCTTCCTTCGAGGCAGTCCCATCAGACCTACCAATCTCATCCCTAGCCGGATAGACTGGCGAGGATTGGAAAGCAGAAGCCGAACCAAATCTTGGATCAGAAGAATCTTGGGCTGAGGAAGGAACACCCTGGCCTGAAAGGCATCCAGAGTCATGCCCAGAAACGAAACCTCCCTGGACGGGGAGAGGGAGGACTTGGAATAGTTGATCACCCAACCGAACCTCTCCAGCGTGGATACCACCACTCTTGTGTCTAGCTCCACTTGGCTGAGAGAGGAAGCCAAAATGAGAAGGTCATTCAGGTATGGTACAATGCGAATGCCCTGGACTATGAGGAGGGCCATCACCCCCACCAATACCTTGGTGAACACCCTCGGAGCTGAGGTAAGCCCGAATGGAAGGGCCATAAACTGAAAATGCTGATCTTCCACCACGAACCTGAGGAATCTCTGGTGTGCCAGGAAGATAGGTACATGCAGATAAGCATCCCCGATGTCTATGGACGTCATGAAGTCCCCCTGAAGAAGAGAATCAACGGCTGACCGCAAGGTTTCCATGCAAAACTTCCTGAAGCGGATAAACCGATTGAGGAGCTTCAGATCCAAAATGGGTCGAACGGAGCCGTCCTTCTTGGGCACCGTGAATAGATTGGAATAGAACCCCAAGCCCCTTTCCGCGAAAGGCACTGGGCAAATGACAGCCATGTCCAGCAGATAACTTACTGCCGCCCGGGGGCCCCTGTGCGGCCAGCGGATCCGAAGGCACTCGAGACCTGAAGAATCTGGGAGGAGGCCAGATCTTGAATTCCAGCTTGTAACCGGAAGACACCACTTCCAGAATCCATTTGTCTGAGACCTCCTGGTCCCAGACCTGGAATAAGTGCCGCAGCCGTCCCCCCACCTGCAAGGGTGAGGGCGCCTCCCTGCTGAGCTGGCTTAGCAGTGGGTTTGGGTTTGGAACTCCAATTGTGACCTGGACGGGCACGACCTCTGCCTCTACTCCAGGAATCACCTCTGAGGGTAGAGAAGGCCAAAACTCTGCCAGTTCTGGCACCACGAAAGGAAGGGTTAAAGGAGGCCGGCCCCCTGAAAGGGACGACGTTGCCTCTTACGCTGAAGTAACTTCCCTTTTTTTCGTGACAGAATCTAATCTTTCTCCGAAGAGCCGCAATCCCACAAAGGGAAGTGCTGTAAGCGACTTTTTGGCCACAAAATCAGCCGCCCACTGGCGCAACCATACCGACCGCCGAATAGATACAAGCAAGGCCGAGGTTCTACCACACATGACCATGGTGTCATCCAAGGCGGCAAGCACAAAGGACATGAACAATTCACTAGCCGGGTCAAGCCTGGTAGCCACTGCCAAAAGTGCCGAAGCACAAACAGGCCGCAAGGCTGAACAGACACTGGCAAACGCGTGGCAAGCCATCTGATCAATGCGTTTATCCTCACCATCTTTGACAGTGGTGGAGTTAGGAGAATGCAAAATAGAAGTATTGGATAACCCGAGCACCGGGGCATCCACCTCGGGAGGGGACGACCATCGTTTTACCACGTCCACCGGAAAGGGATACTTTTTATCCCAACCTTGAGGAATACCTGGAAGCCGAGTAGGCTTCTCCCATTCCTCAAGAACCCTCAGAATCCTCAAATAATTCCCCCTCTTCTAGCGGGGAATAATCAGACTAGTCAAGGAAATCATAATCATCAAACTCAAAGGCCGGCGTGGCTGGAGACAAATTCTTTCTCTTCGCAACAGAGCCAGAAATACATTTCTCAATATTATCCAGTCTGGCACATACATCAGACTGCGACTCCCCACCTGTGACAACATCACTAGGGGTATGGATAAGGCAGGGTGGGGAAGGAGATGAGGCCGGGACCCCGGACCCAGATGCCCGGGCCCCCGACTGCTGCGTTATGGCCCGCTGAGCACAAGGTATGCAAACAAGCACCTGTTAAAAAGTGAAACCGGCCCAGCAACAACCGCAGCAAAAACACATACAAACACACACACAATCCACACACCTTTTCCCCCAAATCAAGTAAAACAACCCACAGGAGAAAAGGCCTCCCCCCCAAGGGGCACAGAGGGACACGGTAGGGGGGAGAACCCACACCAATAGGTGAAAGAGTAAGAGGGACAGGGCATCCCAAGCCGGGATCACCAACCCGGACACCGCCTACCCCTTTGTATGGGGTCTCACGGGGGAGCAAGCTCCCATATGCACCACAAGGTGCAGCCTACCATTGCCTGGACCTTCAGCCTAGGCTGGGAGGCATACTGCTATAGTTTAAATTTACAAAAAAAAAAAAAAAAAAAAAGGTTCAGGCAGCAATAGAAACAAAAGGCTGGGGGGTTACCCAAGCTACCTGCAAGGAGGAGACAACCATCTTCTGATTTGCTCGCCGACTGCAGAGACGAAAGACTGGGGAATGGTTGGAGGTCCCAGGTATTTATGGGCCAGGAGGGGCTCCTTTTTTTCATGTCATCTCTGCAAGATCGCCCTCTACAGGACAGTTACCCAAGTATCATGAATATTCGGAAGCGGGGTGTGTGACATACTGGGAATATGGAGTCTTTTAAACTCCAGGGTTGGCCACTCAGTTTTGTTCTGCTTTAATACCTTTATATATACCTGCACAGTCATTCAAAGTAGACTTTCTTTCAGTCCGCTTAATTTATTTTGTAGAGATTTTTATATATTTATCCTTCACAGAAGCAGCACCTCACTGCCCCATGAAACTGCGCATCCCTTAAAGAGGAATACAACTTGGGAATTTTGCTGTCCCAGGCATTGTTCCTCTCATGTGGGGCATCCCTATTTGGGAATCTCCGCTATGTATATCCCCCCAGGTGGCCATAAAAACTCACCTACCTGTTTTTCCCATGGTGCAGCCGAAACTGAGCACCCCGACTGGCTGAGCGGCCCAATCTGGGAAGCCCCAAGGAGTGGGACTCAGGCAGCCATGGAGTTTTAGACCCTGGGGGTCTCTCTTGTTCCTCTTTAAATATTGAGGAATACTGAGAAAAAAATGTTCCAATGAGAAAAATCCATAGAAATATGCTGGATTGTGGGACGAGGGGTCGCTTATATACCTGGCATCAAGAAATATCAAGCCAGGCAAAAATAGCAAATCACTGTGAAAGGTTCTGTCCCCCCCATCCCATTAAAAGGTCCACTTGTAATTTAATTTTTGAAAGAGTAGTATGTGTTTTTATTTTATCCTATGTTAGCAAATGTGTGTTGTTAGTTGTCACTAACTGCAATCGGTTGCTATTGGTAACATACACCATGGCCACTGCTGTGGTGAGGGAGCGCACTCAACCTTACACATACCCAGCAGCAGTGTTCTCTGCAACTATCTACAATCTCTTGCTATTGGAAATGTACACCAATTCTGCACTTGGTGTATGTTGCCAACAGCAACAGATGAAAACTGCTTCCATAATAACGCACATTTACTGACATTAGAAAAAAAAATACAGCATTTTTCGCCCTATAGGACGCACCAGCCCCATAAGACGCACCTAGGATTTGGGGGAGGAAAATAAGAAAAAAATATTTTAAACTAAAAACTCACAATTACAGACAATGTGGCATTCCCCTATCCCATAGGCCGTGTGGGATTCCCCCATTCCATAGACGGTGTAGCATGCCCCCATCCCATTCCCCGTATACCCACGCCCACCTGCTGCCCTGACCTGGGTGTTCGCATGTGCCCCAGCCGGAAGAGGCAGCAGATGGCGGAGCGGCGGGCGCTGTGTCTGGTCCCGTCGCTGTCAGAAAAGACAGCGATCACAGCGGCGGGGCCGGGACACAGCTCCTCTGTCTTTATCTGGCCTCTTGCAGAGTGACAGGCAACGCGGGAGCGCCGGGAACGGGTGAGTTTTTTTTTTTGTTACATTCGCCCGATAAGGCGCACGGACATTTTCCCCCCACTTTTGGGGAAAAATAAGTGTGCCTTATAGGGCGAAAAATACGGTACATAGAAAAAAATACTAGATCAGACATAATTTTGCCACACAATAATATACACTTTCAAAAATGTAATCGAAAAGTAGACTTACCCTTTAAATTGGTCAGCTCTGGATTTTATACATGGCAGAAGAATAACACAAGCTTGGCAGGAGTTTTATTGAGTCATGGTGTCTAAATGACCCCTCATCAGCAGACATGTTTATATAGATTTTTTATTGCACAATTTCCTTTAAAGTGGACCAAAACCAGGGTCTCCTGCCTTCAATTCACTGCCTGATGATTAGTCACATTTGACCACAAGGACAGTATGATCTTTACTTTTTCTTTCCAGTGATTGCTTACTACCTCAGCTCCCTTAAATAGCCCTGCACTAACAGCACTTTTGTGTATTGGGTTTGCATTGGGGGTCTCATCCAATGGTGAATATAGCCTCCTTATCTAGCATATGCACTTTAGATTTGATTGACTGCACAGGTTTATGGTCTTGATGAATTATTTGTAGTAATTACCTTTTTATACTTTTTTTTATAATTTTTTTGCACAAAGTGGAGTAATTGAACACTCACTTGAGTAATTAGAAATATATAAAAAAAAATATACATAATTTTTTTTTTTCTTGGGCAATTTGTGGAGCTATTTAATACGTATTTCTATTTTTACTTTTTGATACCTTGTGGTCTTCTATAATATGGATTGCTAAGTATTTTAGCATCACAGGAATAGTGGATGAATTGATTTTAACAGTGTCTTTGTGTTGCATGTGTGTTTTTATTTTTGCTATAGTGTAACATTTAATAAAATATTATTTTATGGTATTTGTGGAGTTGTGCCCCTTTCTTATGACCCTTGCCAATTTGGTTTGGCCCATGTTCTAGTAGCTTGAAGGGTTGGCCAGCACGCTTAGTTATCAATATTAAAAGCTGTGCCTGCTATTTTGTATAAGTAGTATCAGGAATGACTGGGTAGAGCTGGTGGGGTGGGGGTGGGGGGTAGATGGGCATAGCTGGAAGAAATATGGATAGACTGGCAGATCTGGAAGGAAGAGCGGTAGATGGGCAAAACTGGGAGGACAGGGATGGAGAGGCATAGAGCTGAGGGGATGGGGCAGAGCTGAGGGGACTGGGCTGTGGGGCAGAGTGAAGGGGACAGCGATGGATGGGGCTGAGCTGAGGGGACAGGGATGTATGAGGCAGAACTGGGGGGCGTGAATTGATGGGGCTGAGCTGAGGGGACAGGGATGTACTGGGAAAAAATACAATTCTGTGAAATACTCACATGTAGAATTGGTATTATATGCATACAGCACGTCCTGCTCCAGATGTAGTAATTACATGTGGGTAATCCTCCGCCTGAGGCGCTGTTCACTGCAGACATGTAGAAAACAGGCTCCTCCCGGCCCTACATATACCGAGGGACCTCCCACAAATCCCCAGCATTGAAAAGCAGTGAAAGGAGAAGCCAGGAGAAACCAACCACCTACAAACTGGCAATAATAGGGGATCCAGAACAACATGAAACCAGGGTGGGTTGGAGCAGGACGTGCTGTATGCATATAATACCAATTCTACAGGTGAGTATTTCACAGAATTGTATTATTCTGAGCATACAGCACGTCCTGCTCCAGATGTAGTAATTACATGTGGGACATCCAATAGCAGTGTCCGTAAAGTAGGGTGGGATCCCCAACAGAAAAGGCAACAGCAAGCAGTTTAAACTACTGCCGCCTGCAAAACCTTGCGGCCAAAAACAGCATCAGCTGAGGCCCTAACATCAACCTTGTAAAACTTAGTAAAGGTATGAACAGAAGACCAAGTAGCGGCCTTGCAAACTTGTTCCACAGAGGCCTGGTGCTGAAAAGCCCAAGAAGCCCCAACAGCTCGAGTAGAATGAGCAGTAAGACGGAAGGGGGGAGATTTCCCCTTAGTAGTATAGGCTTGAACCACAGCCTGACGAATCCATTTACTGATGGTAGACTTGGCGGGAGCCAGACCCTTCCTAGGCCCGTGAGGCACAACGAAGAGAGCATCAGTCTTCCTGAAGGCCTTAGTGATAACTAGGTAATACTTGACGCACCTAACCACATCCAAGGGATGCTAGGATTAGGGCACAGAGAAGGAAGACCAATATCTTGATTCAAATGAAAAGCAGACACCACTTTAGGTAGAAAGTCTGGCTTGAATCGGAACACCACCTTATCCTGGTGTCTCTCATAGTAGGGAGGCTGAATAGATAAGGCAGCCAACTCAGACACACGCCTAAAAGAGGTGATAGCTACTAAGAAGACAACCTTGAGCGTGAGAACAGCGAGAGCCGCCTCCTGAATAGGCTCAAAAGGAGCACCCTGCAGGGCCGATAAAACCAAGTTTAAATTCCAAACAGGTACCATAGGCTTGCGAGGGGGACGCACATGAGTGACCCCCTGAAAGAAGGTCTTGATAAGAGGATGCTGGGCAAAGGCCGAAACCTGGCCCTTCAGAGTACTAAGCTTAAGACCTAAGTCTAGACCATGTTGTAAAAACTCCAGCACCCTAGAGACTAAAGATTCCCGGCAGGGAAGAGACCTGGACTCACACCAGTCAATGTAAGAGCGCCAGACTCTATAATAGATAGCAGAGGAAGTATTTTTCCTGGCTTGCACCATAGTAGCCACTACAGATGCAGACAAACCCTTTTCCATCAGGATGGAGGTTTCAACAGCCAAGCCGTCAAAGCCAGAGTTAGTAAATTGGGATGAGTTCGAAGATCTGGTAACCTTGGCAGATCGTATTGATCTACTGCCATTTGAACCACGTCTGCGAACCACACTCTTCTTGGCCACCTTGGGGCCACCAGAATCGCGGGTACCCCTTCCAGAGCAATCTTGCGCAGAACTCTGCCCAGAAGGGGAATTGGTGGAAACACATACAGGAGCCGAAACTCCCTCCAAGACATGGACAGGGCATCCATGGCCAGAGCCTGAGGATCCTGAGACAGGGATACAAAGCTCGAGAGCTTGTGATTGTGACGGGACGCAAACAGATCCACATCTGGCACACCCCAACGGTGACACAGGGACTGAAATACCCTGTTGCAGAGGGACCATTCCCCCTGACGAGACGACCCCCTGCTCAGAGCATCTGCCAGCAGGTTCTCCGCCCCCGGGATGTAGACAGCCGAGATGCATTGGACATTGGCCTCTGCCCATGTTAGAATCAGAGAAACTTCCTGCCCCCTTGCTCCGGGTCCCTCCCTGGTGGTTGATGTAGGCAACCGCCGTTCTGTTGTCTGAGCGTACCTGAACCGCCAGACCCCTCAGGTGATGGGTCAATTGTTCCAACACCAATCTGACCGCCCTGAGTTCCAAGACATTGATAGGTAGATGGGCCTCCTGAGGGCCCCACCTTCCCTGGAAGCGCAGGGACTTCCAGAATCCCCCCCAACCCGACAGACTGGCATCCATTGTGACCGTCTCCCAGGAGGGAGCCAGGAAGGATCTGCCCCTTGTCAAGTTCCTGTGGTCCAACCACCACGCAAGGGATTGTCTGACCGATGGGGGAACCACCCATATCCTGTCCAAGGACGCTGGGTTCTTGTTCCAAACTGACAGAAGGTGAAGCTGTAGGATTCTCAAATGAAACTGGGCAAAGGGCACCGCCTCAAAGCTTGCCACCATCGAGCCCACCAAATGCATTCCCTGCCGGATGGAGGGATGAGAGCTCGAAAGCAGGGACATCGCCTGCGTTGTCAGAGCTTCCACCTTCTGCTGAGGAAGGAATATCCTTGACTGAACTGTATCCAGAATCATCCCCAGGAACGGGGTCACTGAGGAGGGGGACAGAGAGGACTTGGGGTAATTGATCACCCAGCCGAATGACTCCAGGGTGGACACTACTAACTGAGTGTCCAGCTCTGCCTGCCGCAGAGACCGAGAGGTGATGAGTATGTCGTCCAGGTAGGGCAACACGCGTATGCCCTTTAGTCTTAACAGTGACATCACCCCTGCCAGCACCTTGGTGAACACCCTGGGAGCCGACGTGAGGCCGAATGGCAGGGCCACGAACTGGTAATGCTGATCCAGCAGCGCAAATCTGAGAAACCTTTGGTGTCCTGGAAACACCGGAACGTGCAGGTAAGCATCCTTGATGTCCACAGATGTCATGAAGTCCCCTGGGCGCAGCGAGGATTTTTAAATCCAGAATGGGTCTGACTGACCCATCCTTTTTGGGTACCGTGAAAAGGTTGGAATAGAATCCACTGCCCCTGTCTCTTAAGGGGGCCTTGCAAATGACCCCTAGATCCAGAAGGTCCTGCACAGCCAGCATCAAGACCCGTGCTGATACAGGGTCTTAAGGGATCCGAGACCCAACGAACCTGGCAGGGGGCCGTACAGCAAATTCTATCTTGTAACCGGAGGACACTACCTCCTGAATCCACAGGTCTGAGACGTGTCGACTCCAGACATGTTTGAAGTGCTGTAGACGTCCCCCCACCCTGACGGGCAAGGGCGCCCCTTCATGCTTGAGGGGTCTTGGGAGGGGCCTTGGGCTTTGGCCCCCAGGAGGCACCGGGACGGCGTCCCTTATTTTTGTTCCAGGGCTCTGCCCGAGACCCAGCGAAGGACACTCCTCTGCCTTGCTTAGCCCCCCGGTAGGGGGTCGATAGGGAGCTTGGGCCACGAAAGGGCCGAATCTGATGCTTGCGCTGGGGTAACTTGCCACCCTTGGCAAAGATATCTAACCTTTCTCCAAACAGGCGCAATCCCTTAAATGGAAGCCCCGTAAGGGCCTTCTTGGCGGCGTTATCAGCCGCCCACTGGCGCAACCAGACCGCTCGGCGTATAGCTACCACCAGAGCAGAAGCCCTAGCACTCAACTTAATAGCATCGTCCGATGCAGATAGGATATAGTTCACAAAAGTTTCACAGGTGGCCAGAGCATTGGCAGCATCAGAGGGTAAGTCATCCGCCCCTTCAAGAGCAGTCTTAACCACGGTCCTGAGCACTACCGCCGTGATGGCTAAGGCGCACACTGGGCGGAGCGCCGCTCCCCCAAATGCAAAGGCATGACATGCCAGTTGGTCAACACGCCGATCCTCCGAATCCCGCAGCGTAGTAGTGTCGGGGGAGTGCATAATAGAGGTGTTGGACAGGCTTAGGATTGGGGCATCAACCTCTGGTGTTGATGTCCAACACTTGACCAGGTCAGCAGGAAAGGGATATTTCTTATCCACACTTTTAGGGACCCCATGAAGTTTGCTGGGGTGTTCCCATTCTTTCAGCACGAGGCTATTAAAATGGGTTTGTTCGGGAAACTCCAACCGCGCTCTAGCGGTGTGGAACAGATCACCCCTTTGCCGGGGAGCCGCGGCAGGGGGAGAGAGGGACAATACGTCAAAGATCTGGGTCAACAGTCTATCCATGTCGTCCGAGGACCAATGATCAGAACCAGAATCTTCCTGTCCCCTGGACTCGTCATCGTATGACCCTGAGTCAGAGATCAATTCCCCTTCGTCTGAGGGGGAATGAGTGTAGGAAAGAATTAAATCATCAGATTCTATAGGAAATATAGTAGATTCAGGATTCAAATGTCGCCTCTTGGCGATGGCCTTGCGCGCCAAGGAGCCAGCAATTAACTTTTCCACACTAGCCAGCCTAGTGGCCAAATCGGAATGAGAATCCCCACTGGTATTGGGGGTTAGGCTCAGACCTGGGGGAGTAGGTGAAGTGAGGCGAGGTGCGGGCCCAGCCTCAGAAGAGGTGGGAAGACCGGCTAGCGCCTGCTGTGCCCAAGGGACACAGACCCGTGCATTCTCACCGCTGCTAGGTAAGACCCCACAAGCTACACACAGACGGGCTTGTCCCGAAGGAACCCCGTTCACAATATCCTGAGATGCCTCCATATGGTGATTATTATGTGCAATATGCCAGTAGGTATTGACGCTATAAAGCAGCCCTGGATGCCCCAATGACCCGCTGGGAAGTGGGAGTGATTTTTTAGAAGTCAAGGCCGGGCGTTACGCCGGGCCGGGAGAAGCCACCAAAGCTCACGGTCTGAAAGATACAAGGGGAAGAGGGATGTCAGAGCCAAGCGAGGAGAAGCGAAAGCTAAAGAAGAAAGGTCGCCCGTGAGGGCACATACAGAACAGCGAGGGGAGGACAGTCTTCACCACGCGCACGTGAAAGGAATGGCGCCAGCTAACCTCGAAGGGCGGGCCACAGCTGAACATGACGCGGAACGCGCCACATCAGACCACGCCCCCCCCGGAGAGCGCGAAGCTCGGAGCGCGTAACCAATAGAAAAATGAGCAGTTAGAAACTGAGCCCTTACCGAGTGAATCACCTCAGGGACTGACATGACAGGAAAAGAGAATTAACCAGTAGCGTCCATGATCGGCGCCGAGTAAACAACATTAAGGGCGCTGCGGCTAAAGTTAAGATAAGTGTTGAAAAGCGGCTCTGACACCCAGTAGCCGTCAAGGGCTTCAACTCAGTGTAATGGGGCAATGTTAAGCCGTCTGCACACACAACCCCCCCCCCTCTTTTTCCCCCAAGAGCGGGGGAAACTAGGAAGGAAGGTGACCCAATACTCGGGGTTCACCGCTACACGGGGTATGGGGCGCTGATGCGGTAGGGGCATCCTCTGAAGGCTCACCATTAGCCTTAACCGCCTACCCTATGGTGGGGGATTGCGGTGGTGTCTAGCTCCGTAAGCACCTAAGGTGCTGCCTACCTTCACTCGACCGACGCAGCCCAGGCTGGGAGGCATATTCTTTCATAAAGCGGACGGGTGGAAATAGTCCCGCAGGGCCTCGGGCTGTAAAGCCCCCGCTCGCCTGCGAGAGCGTGATACTTCATGTCTTCGCAGTGAGCACTGCAGAGAAATCTGGGGATTTGTGGGAGGTCCCTCGGTATATGTAGGGCCGGGAGGAGCCTGTTTTCTACATGTCTGCAGTGAACAGCGCCTCAGGCGGAGGATTACCCACATTACTACATCTGGAGCAGGACGTGCTGTATGCTTAGAATACTGGGGGGGCATGGATAGATGGGGCAGAGCTGAGGGGACGGGGATGGATGGGGCAGAGCTGAGGGGACGGGGATGGATGGGGCAGAGCTGAGGGGACAGGGATGTATGAGGCAGAGCTGAGGGGACAGGGATATATGGGGCAGAGCAGAGGGGACAGGGATATATGGGGCAGAGCAGAGGGGACAGGGATGGATGGGACAGAGCAGAGGGGACAGGGATGGATGGGGCAGAGCAGAGGGGACAGGGATGGATGGGGCAGAGCTGAGGGGACAGGGATGGATGGGGCAGAGCTGAGGGGACAGGGATGGATGGGGCAGAGCTGAGGGGACAGGGATGGATGGGGCAGAGCTGAGGGGACAGAGATGGATGGGGCAGAGCTGAGGGGACAGGGATAGATGGGGCAGAGCAGAGGGGACAGGGATGGATGGGGCAGAGCAGAGGGGACAGGGGTGGATGGGGCAGAGCAGAGGGGACAGGGGTGGATGGGGCAGAGCTGAGGGGACAGGGGTGGATGGGGCAGAGCTGAGGGGACAGGGATGGATGGGGCAGAGCTGAGGGGACAGGGATGGATGGGGCAGAGCTGAGGGGACAGGGATAGATGGGGCAGAGCTGAGGGGACAGGGATGGATGGGGCAGAGCTGAGGGGACAGGGATTGATGGGGCAGAGCTGGAGGCTGCGCAGGGGCCCGATGCAATGCTAATGGCAAAATACTTTAACCACATTGTGCCAGCTGTCAATGGTCCCCTCTGAGGTGTGGGGGTCCCCGGTAGTTGCTGGCGCCCGCCATGCTCACAGGATCCTGGTAATTTTCTGGAAGGACAAGACTACCTCTAGGCCCTCCCAGTGTGGATACTTCTACAGATCCAGTAAAAGGACAAGAACAGAGGCTCCTCGAACAGCTTTCACATATAACACAAACTGAGCTCTTTTTATTAGATTTTAATAATACGAAAAAAAAGGTTTTAAATTATGTATTTTGCTGACTGGCAATATTAAAGTTAAGAAATCTAGCAGCACTTTTAAAGCATCCTCTTTTCTAAGTGTTGTTTTGCTGGAGCCAACTCAATCTTTTGCTGCCCAAGTTACAGTTACTTATACTTTTGTTCCCTGCAGAGGATTGCTCCTATTTCAGTGTTTTGACTCTTATCTAATCACTAGATCAGCGTTCCGTGCTGCCCAACTTGAGTAGCTTCCCATTGACAGGCTACCCCCCCCCCCCCCCCCCCCAATTCAGAGCCAGGTGAGAATTCTCACTCTTTTTCTAGGAGAGAAAACTGCCATTCACATTCATTGTCTGCGCTTTGGAGCCGATTCAGAAGCTGGCTCTTAATCAACCCCATGGATGATGGCACACCCCCTCAGTTTACTGCAATCCAACGAGCAGTTGGATCTGGTAATCAGACCACCAGCATCTGGCAATCAGGTGAGATTCAGAGAGCAAGACAAGGAGCAATCATCTGCTGAGAACAAAAGGAGAGTATAGCAATTTTCATTTAACTTTTCATTTATTTACCCTGGACAATGACTTAAAAGCAGTCTAATGGACTCCTTTACTCCCATTCCCTTTGAGCTAAGCATGGTCACGCCTGCCACAACTGATTGGCTTGCGTGGTTGCGCATCGCCGAAGGGTGCAAGTGATTCTGAAAGCCACCGATGTGTGCAGCTGGGGATTCCATTCAACTTCTCCAGCCACACATAAATATGCGTCCGCCCATGCGGTGTTGGACCGAGGACAGGTATGTTGCCTGAGCAAACGGCACCACAAACCTGGGTGCCCCCAGGGGACGAACCAAAACCACCTGGGTTCGTGAAAATCCCGGGTTATGGTCTACTTTAAAGCAATCCATAAGTCAAGACTATTGGATTGCTAGTATGGTAAGAATGGCATGCTGTGAGGCATAAAGTCTTGGGATGCCCTACGTATTTAAACATGCCAGACAGTCTATTTGAGGCTACACCTATAACTCACTTCCAGGATTCTCCCCCCCCCCCCCAGCATCTAAGGGGTACAGGGAAGCCGCACGCTTGGCAGATCCCGCACACACAGCCCCCAGGGGAATTCTGTCGGTATGATAAAGCTATAGCCTCAAAACGGTCTTGTGTATAAACATGCTGGGCATCCAAAAATACCATTTTGTGATTACTCACCTGTAAAATGGGTATTATAAGTATGTCTCACACCCTGCTTCGGAAGTATTCATTACACGTGGGTTATAGCCAGTAGAGGGCGAACTTCTGCAGTGATGACTAGAAAAAAAGAAGCCCCTCCCGGCCCATAAATACCTGGGACCTCCCACACATTCCCCAGTATAAGAAAGCAGTAAGGGGACCAGGAAGAGCCAATAAAATTTAAGAGAAAAAGGTTTCACCATATAGAGGATCCAAGATACAACTCAGGGTGGGACGAAGCAGGGTGTGAGACATACTTATAATACTCATTTTACAGGTGAGTAATCACAAAATGGTATTATTCCAAGTATGTCTCACACCCTGCTTCGGAAGTATTCATTACACATGGGACATCCAATAGCAGTGTCCAAAAAGGGTGGGGATCCCAACAGGCAATAGTGCACAAATTAAACCACTTCAGCTTGCAGAACTTTGCGGCCAAAAACAGCATCCGCTGAGGCCCACACATCAACCTTATACTTGGAAAAAGTATGAACAGAAGACCAAGTAGCAGCCTTACAAACTTGTTCAACAGAGGCCTGGTGCTGAAAAGCCCAGGAAGCCCCAACAGCACGAGTAGAATGAGCAGTGATCTAGAAAGGGGGATCCCTCCCCTTGGCAGTATAGGCCCCAACATGACCTGACGTATTCATTTACAAATGGTAGACTCGACGGGCGCCAAACCCTTCTTGGGCCCAGAGGGCACCACAAACAAGCCGTCCATCCTACAGAAAGAAGTAGCCACCAAATAGTACTTCACACAACGCACAACATCCAAAGAGTGCAGGGCCCTCTCCTTGTCATTGCTAGGCTTAGGACACAAGGAAAGGAGAACCACATCCTGATTGAGATGGGAGGCAGAAAACCACCTTAGGTAGGAAGTCTGACGTAAAGCGGAAGACCACCTTGTTCTGGTGTCTTTCAAAGTAAGGGGCCTGAATAGACAGAACAGACAGAATAGACAGAACCGCCAACTCAAACACATCGAACGGAGGTAATAGCCACCAAAAAGGCAACCTTTTGTGTGAGAACAGAAAGTGCAACATCCTGCACCGGCTCAAAAGGAGGCCCCCTCTTGAACCAGCTTGCGCACCACCCTGCCTACCATGGAGAAGGGGGGAAACAGATACAGGAGACCCGGATCCCACCAGGCAAGAGACATGGCATCCACTGCCAGAGCCAGAGGATCCTGAGACAGAGACAGAAAAGCAGGGAGCTTGTGGTAGTGACGGGAGACAAAGAGATCCACCTCCGGGAACCCCCACTAGTGACAAAAGGATAGAAATACCTTGTTGTTGAGGGACCATTCCCCTCGGCGAGAGAACCCCCTGCTGAGGGAGTCTGCTTCCATGTTCTCCACTCCTGGAATGTACACCGCCGAGATACATGGAACAATGCTCTCAGCCCATGCAAGAATCAGAGAAACTTTCCTGAGGGCACTCCTGCTGCGAGTCCCTCCTTGGTGACTGATGTAAGCGACCGCAGTCCGATAGTCTGATCGAACCTGAACCGGAAATCCTTGGAGAAGATGCGTCAAGTGCGACAGCACCAACCGAATAGCCCTCAACTCCAAGACGTTGGTGGGGATGCGTGCCTCCAGAGGACCCCACAGCCCCTGGAACCGATGTTTCTTCCAGAACCCCCCCCCCCAGCCCGACAGGCTGGCATCCGTGGAGACCGTCTCCCAACAAGGAGCCAGAAAGGATCTGCCCCTCAGAAGATTTCTCGGTTCCAGCCACCACTGAAGAGACTGCCGGACCAAGGGAGACATCGCAAAGGACTGATCCAAGGCCAGAGGACATCTGTCCCAAGCCGATAACTGAAAGAGACCTCTTGCAAAACTGAGCAAAAGGAACTGCCTCGAACGAGGCCACCATCAAACCCCACCAGCCTCATCCCTTGACGGATGGACGGGCGAGGTTGGGACAGAAGACGACGTATCAGATCTTGAACCATCTGCACCTTCGACTGAGGTAGGAACACCCTGGACTGAATGGTATCCAGATCCATGCCCAGAAAGGAAATCTCCCTTGACGGGGAGAGAGAAGACTTGGGGTAGTTGATCACCCAACCGAAACTCTCCAGCGTAGTCACCACCAACCTGGTGTCCAGCTCCGCATGACCGAGAGAGGATGCCGTAATGAGAAGGTTGTTCAGATACGGCACAATGCAAATGCCCTGGTCTCTGAAAAGGGCCATTATGCCCGCCAACACCTTGGTGCTGAGGTCAGCCCGAAAGGGAGAGCCACAAACCGGAAGGGTAAGCGTCCTTGATGTCTATGGACGTCATGAAGACCCCTGGATGAAGAGTTGATGGCCTCCATGCGAAATTTCCTGGTTCTGATGAACCTGTTGAGAATCCTGAGATCCAGAATGGGTCTTATGGAGCCATCCTTCTTGGGCACTGTAAAAAGGTTGGCGTAATAGACCCGGCCTCTCTCTGAGGAGGGCACCGGGCAAACGACCCCCCTGTCCAGAAGGTTTAGTATTGCCAATAACAGCCCCTGCGCTGCCCGGGGGACCGAAGGAACCCGAGAAATCTGGGAGGAGGGCGGTACTCGAACTTCAGCTTGTACTCGGAAGAAACCACTTCCAGGATCCAGTTGTCTGTGACCTCCCGGGTCCAGACCTGGGCGAAGAGCCCTAGCCGTCCCCCCACCCGCGAGGGTGAGGGCGCCCCCTCATTCTGAGAGGGTTTGTCAGCAGCCTTGGGTTTGGTACCCCAGGCAGTCCCGTGGCGGGCACGTCCACTGCCCCTACCCCAGAAGTCACCTCTGAACGCAGAGTAAGCAACTCCCCTGCTTGCTCGAGAGCCATGAAAGGAAGGATTAAAACTTTCCTCCTTTCGCCACCGAGTCCAATTTATCTTCAAACAGGCGCCTACCCAAGAAGGGTAGCCCTGTAAGCGCCTTCTTAGCCGCCATATCAGCCGCCAAACCGAGCGGCGTATATCCACAAGCAAATCCGAGGTTCTACTACACATGCATATTGTATCGTCCAAGGCTGATAAGACAAAGGTCATGAACAGATCACACCGCGAAAGTGCTACAAATTCAACACTAGCAGGGTTAAGAAGGGGACCATTCAACAAGCCCCTAATTACAGATCTGGTAGCCACGGCCGAGAGTGCGGAAGCACAAACGGGACGCAGGGCCGAACCCAAACTGGCAAAGGCGTGTGACACCATTTGATCAAGACGACAGTCCTCACCATCCTTCAGCGTGGTGGAGTCAAATGAGTGTACAACCGATGTGTTGGACAACCCCAGAACCGGAGGGTCGACAACTGGGGGTGACGACCAGCGCTTCACCGTGTCTGCCGGGAAGGGATATTTCCTATCCCACCCCTGAGGGACGCCGGGAAACTGGCTGGGTCTTTCCCATTCCTTAAGAATCAACTTGTCAAAAAGTTTCTGATCAGGAACTCCAAAAGCGGCTTAGCGGCCCCAAAAAAATTCCCCCTCTTGCGGAGGGGAAATAGCAAGAACCTCAAAGATATATGCCAGAAGTCTGGGGGTATCCACGTTATCCCCACGCTCCTGTCCAGCATCAGCATCCAGGTACTGCTGATCGTCAGAACCATCAGATTCTGAAAACATCTTCCAGCAGGGAATAATCAGACCAGTTAAAGGAGTCATATTCCTCAAAATCAAAACCCGGCGCAGCTGGTGCCACATGCCTTCTCTTAGCTGGGGGAGCTAGCAATCAATTTCTAAATGTTGGCCAATCTAGCACAGACATCAGATTGCGACTCCCCGCTAATGACAAAATGACAACATCACTTGGGGTCAGAATCAGGCGTGGGGGTGTAGGTGATGAGGCCGGCGGCGCTGACCCAGACGCTTGGGACCCTGACTGTCGCGTAATGGCCTGCTGAGCACATGGAATGCAAATAAGCACATTATCCCCCGCAAGGGATGCCCCACAAACCACACACCGCCGGGGCTGCCCCGAAGGAAGCCCGAGCCCGGTATTCTGGGAAGCCTCCATATGGTGATTTTTTATGGTAGTCGCAATGACCAATGGGAATTACGCCAGTAAGCTGCGCGGGATGCCCCTTAACGTCCGTTAGTGGGAGGATTTGCATAGCCCCAAATTTAGAGTGAGGGACCAAAAGACCGAGAGAACCCCCTTTTCAACTATAATGAAGGAGATCCCCCTGTAAGATATAATAAATAGGGGGGGGGCCATAATCAAGAAGCCATTACAGAAGGCATACATCCAGCCAAAATAACAGTCACTCCAAATATCTACATATTAAACAAGTATACATCTATTCACAGATAAAATAGCATACAATGGCATCAAGGACGACCGAGAACGCCATAGGGAAAAGAAAAACGGGCCCCGCAGGGCACTCACATTTATGGAGTGAAATGGCGACAGACAGTCAGAAGCAGCCAGGAGGGAAGAGAAAGGGGGGCGGGCAGGCGCAAATCGCGCGTGGCCCCGCCCCCTCCTGTACAAGAGAGGAACCTTCCCAGCCGGCGCCAAGGAGAGAGGGGCAGGCCGCATCAGTGCACTGAGCTGGCGGCCCCGCCCCCTTCCTTCAGTGTGAAGAAGGAAAAATGGCTGTGCTCCCGGGACAGCAGCGGAGCCGGCCCCAGCACCAGGCTGCCTGTATAAGCAAAGGACGGCCTGGCAGAGTAAATCAACCAAGCACACACACACTCACATCAAAATCAATCAGCGATGTCAATAAGGAAGAGACGACCCCCCTCCCCCCCCTGATCCGGGGACAGAGGGTAACCCCAGCCACCTAATGCGGCGCAGGGAATACGGACAGGGCATCCCAAACCAGGATCCCGAACTTGGTAACCGCCTACCCCTTGAATGGGGTCTCACGGGGAGCGTAGCTCCTAATAGAACACCCCTAGGGTGCTACCTACCCTCGTCCGGACCTACAGCCGAGGCTGGGAGGCATAGGTACTTTAATGAAACAAAGTCCGGGCAGAAATAATACAGTTTTGTGATTACTCACCTTTAAAACGGATATTATAAGTGTGACATACACTCCGCTTCAATTCTTCATGACATTTGGGTTATTCTCCAGTAGAGATGAATGCAAAAAAGGAGCACCTCCCAGTCCATAAATACCTGGGACCTCCCACCAATTCCCCAGTGTAAGATAGCAGTAAGGGGACCAGGAAGAACCAAATATAACAATACTAACAACCAAGAAACAATGGTTCACCATAAAAAGGATCCAGAATACCAAACAGGGTGGGTGAAGCGGAGTGTATGTCACACTTATAATATCCGTTTTACAGGTGAGTAATCACAAAACGGTATTATTCCAAGTGTGACATACACTCCACTTCAATTCTTCATGACATTTGGGACATCCAATAGCAGTGCCCGTCATGGGTGGGAACCATAAACAGTAAAGAACGCACCAACTTAAACCACTGCAGCTTGCAGAACCTTGCGGCCAAAAACGGCATCCGCTGAAGCCCGCACATCAACCTTGTAAAACTTGGAAAAAGTATGAACGGAAGACCAAGTAGCAGCCTTACAAACTTGTTCAACAGAAGCCTGGTGCTGAAAAGCCCAGGACGCACCAACAGCACGAGTAGAATGCGCAGTGACCCTAAAAGTGGGAGTCCTCCCCTTAGCAGAATAGGCCCCAACAATGGCCTGACGAATCCATTTGCAAATGGTAGACTTGGCGGGCGCCAAACCTTTCCTGGGCCCACAGGGCACCACGAAAAAGGCATCCGTCTTGCGGAAAGAAGAAGTAGTCACCAAATAGTACTTAACACAGCGAACCACATCCAAATTGTGCAAAACCCTCTCCTTGTCATTGCTAGGCTTAGGACACAAGGAAGGGAGAACAATATCCTGATTGAGATGGAAAGCAGAAACCACCTTAGGAAGGAAATCTGTCTTAAAGCGAAAGACCACCTTGTCCTGGTGTCTTTCAAAGTAAGGGGCCTGACAGAGCCGCCAACTCAGAAACACGCCGAACAGAGATAATAGCCACCAAGAAAGCAACCTTTTGAGTAAAAACAGAACGGCTCAAAAGGAGGACCCTGGAGAGCCGAAAGAACCAAATTCAAATCCCAAACAGGAACCATAGCCTTCCGAGGGGGTCGAACATGAGTGACCCCCTGGAAAAAAGTCTTAACCAGCGGGTGTAAGGCAAAAGATCTTTGGAAGAAAACAGACAGAGCAGAGACCTGCCCTTTCAAGGTACTAAGCTGGAGCCCAAGATCCAGACCGTGCTGAAGAAACTCCAAAATCCTAGGGATCGAAAACATCCTGCAAGGCAAAGCCCTAGCCTCACACCAGTCAATATAAGACCGCCAAGCCCTATAGTAAATGCCAGAAGAGGACCGCTTCCTAGCTCTAATCAAGGTCTGAACCACAGCCTCAGACAAACCTTCCTCCTTTAAAAATACCGTTTTGTGAGTACTCACCTTTAAAACGGGTATTATGAGTGTGCCATACACTCCACTTCCTTCTTCATGACATCTGGGTAATCTCCAGTAGAGGGCGAACTTCTGCAGAGATAAATATGCAAAAAAGAAAGCCCCTCCCGGTCCATATATACCTGGGACCTCCCACCAATTCCCCAGTGTATAAAAGCAGTAAAGGGACCAGGAAGAACCAAATATAACCGTAACAATCAAAACCAATGGTTCACCATATAAAAGCCCCAGAATACCTGAAAAAAAACAAGGGTGGGGCGAAGTGGAGTGTATGGCACACTCATAATACCCGTTTTAAAGGTGAGTACTCACAAAACGGTATTATTCTAAGTGTGCCATACACTCTACTTCCTTCTTCATGACATCTGGGACATCCAATAGCAGTGTCCGTCATGGGTGGGAACCAGAAACCACTGCAGCTTGCAGAACCTTGCGGCCAAAAACAGCATCCGCTGAAGCCCGCACATCAACCTTGTAAAACTTGGAAAAGGTATGAACGGAAGACCAAGTAGCAGCCTTACAAACTTGTTCAACAGAAGCCTGGTGCTGAAAAGCCCAGGATGCACCAAAAGCACGAATAGAGTGCGCAGTGACCCTAAAAGGGGGAGTCCTCCCCTTAGCAGAATAGGCCCCAACAATGGCCTGACGAATCCATTTGCTAATCGTAGATTTAGCAGGCGCAAAACCTTTCCTGGGCCCGCAGGGCACCACGAAAAAAGCGTCCGTCTTGCGGAAGGAAAAGTAGTCACCAAATAGTGCTTCACACAGCGAACAACATCCAAGTTGTGGAAGAAACTCCAAAATACTGGGTATAGAAAAAATACAATTCTGTGAGAATCTCACCTGTAGAATTGGTATTATATGCATACAGCACGTCCTGCTCCAGAACATATTCATAACGAATGGGTATACCTCTGCCTTCAACGCCGTGCACTGCAGATCATGAAGAAAACAAGCTCCTCCCGGCCCTACATATACCGGAGGACCTCCCACAATCCCCAGCATTGAAAAGCAGTGAGAAGAGAACCCAGGAGAAACAAACCACCCAGAGTGTCTGACAATAACACCAAGTGAGTACAATCACCATACAGGGGATCCAGAACAAAGTGAAACCAGGGTGGGGTGGAGCAGGACGTGCTGTATGCATATAATACCAATTCTACAGGTGAGATTCTCACAGAATTGTATTATTCTAAGCATACAGCACGTCCTGCTCCAGAACATATTCATAACGTATGGGACATCCAATAGCAGTGTCCACAATAGGGTGGGATCCCCGTGAAAAGGCACAGCCAACAGTAAAGCGCTGTCACCCTTAACCATGCTATCAACAACGAGAGCAATGCTCTAACCTCAACCTTTGAACCTTGTAAAGGGAGAACTGAGCGCAAGCAGCGGACTAGCCAGCTTGATCGCCAGAACATAGTGCTACAGGGAAAGCCAAGCACTAATAGTAAAAGAACGAAAAACAATAGGGAGGAAGAATCATCCTCTAGGATAGGCCAAAATAACTGCCTAACCATGCCGCTACAAGAGGGGGTAGCCATGGTAACTCAAAACTTTTCCCAACGGGGAATACATGTCCAGGTCGCAGACGGAACCAGCAGAAGTGCTAACAACAATATTCAGCAGAGCCGAAAGAGTCCTACAGGTCCGGAAGGACGACCAACCGAATAGGACCAGGCCCTTTATCCATGGAAACAATCAATCCGGTACTTCAAGAAGGGGCACCGGTAGACCCCAAAATAAGATCTCATCAGGAACAAGACAGTTCCGGCAGATCTCTAACCCCAGTAGAGGGGCACAGATCCCTTTCATCTCATAGTAATTTAGATCATAGTCCCGAGACCAGAGGATCCGTCCAAGGCAGAAAGGACGAAATAACGCCTGAATCCAACTTAGTGTGAGGCGGGTACCCTCACCTCATGGTATAGATCTATACCAAGGCATGCATATATATAAGAAATATATATAATGACTAGGACCACCAATAGCGCCGTTCCTTATGGCACACCACTGCCTGGAGTAACCTCCCCAGAAGAGCAACCTGATGGAAGGAGCAGGTCAGACAGGGACCTGACTAAGACCTGTGGGAACCCTTGGTAGGGCTTCAGAATAAGTCCTCCCCCAAAGGGGGAACTAGGGATCCCCCAGGAATGCACCTAAGCAGATCCTGAGGAATGCAAACAAAAGATTGGATCAGGTCTCGTAATAGAAGAACAGATCAGGCCCCAACCATAGACCGAGTCAAGTAGTGAGCCCATACCAAACACTGCTTGTAGGACCCTAATCCCAGGAGCAGATACCATCCCGCCAGGGAAGGAGCTTAGACCCAGCGAATAGCATAGGGACAACATAAGCTAAACCAGCGTGGAAGAAGGAAGAAAATAAGGAGGAAGACAAAGTCCAGAGCCTCCAAGGAACAAGACACCCCGAGATCTGTCATCTCCCGGCAGGGTAAGCCCCAGATCCTGCCAACGCTAAAGTAGGTCTAAGGTAAAGGCACCATACTATGTTAAAAAATGTGACAAAACAGTGGCCGTATCAACGGCATCCCCCGGCACCTGCCCGACATTGGAATTCCCAGGCTGACCATAGTCAGCCTCTGAATCCTGATACAATTCCCCCTCCTCTAACGGGGAATAATCAGACAAATCAGTGGACTCGTCGTCAATATCCCACAAAGGCTGAGCCGACGACAGCTGTCTCTTTTTTGCCTGGGCCTTCTTGCCCACCGTGCTAGCAATAATTTTCTCTATGCTGGCCAACCGAGCCCAAACATGAGAAAGTGACTCCCCACTGGTACCAATGTCACTTGGGGTACGGATCAGGTGGGGAGGGGAAGGCGATGAAGCGGGAGGAGCCTACCCAGAAGGCTGGGTACCAGACTGCCGCGTTATGGCCTTTTGTGCGCATGGTATACAGATCAGCACATTCTCCCCCGTAAGGGATACCCCGCACCCCACACATGGCCCGGAGGGATCCCGGGCCCAGTATCCTGCAGAGCCTCCATATGGTGAATTTTTGTGGTCAGTCGCAAGACAGCAGGGAATTACACATAAGCAACCCGGGATGCCCCTTAAAAGTCCCAGAGGGAGGATTTTTGGGTGGACAACTTTAATAACTAGGGACCAGGAGGGACCCCTTAATATGCCCATATACAGGGTAACCTGTAACACACAAAATAGGCCACATACGAGCAGAGCAGTGTAAAACACAAAATAGGCCACATACGAGCAGAGCAGTGTGAAAAATGCAATAGCATTTGATCTACAGCCACACAATGGAAATATTATATATATACCACAACACAGCCAAACAGTGCAAATAAGGCCTAGAGACACACACACATGTTAGAGACCAGTGGGGGCCCCCGCTAAATAGGGGCCCCCACACATACACAGGCTAAAGAGATGACCATCAGGCCCTTACCACCCCGAGTGCAAAGCAGCCTGCCAGGGAAGATGGCCCCCACGCAGCCTCGTGCCTGGGAAGGGAGAGCAGGAGGAGGGTGGGCCAGCGCAGAACGCGCGTTTTCCGAGGCCACGCCCCCCTCCCAGCAACGCGGACCCCTAGACAACGAGCACTGTAATCGCGCCAATTAAGGGGGCGGGGCTACCGTGGTGAGAGCCCGGCCCCTTCCCAAATGCAGCCTGAGGGGGAGAAGCTCCCCCAGGCTGTAGTCAGACCGTGAGGCCAGTAAGCATCAAGCACTCACACACACACACAAGTGAAACACTCACACCGTGACAAGGGCTGGGTAAAACAAAATATCGGCCAGGCCCACCCCCCCCCCCCCCCCGGAGGGGAATAAGGGACCCGGAAGGGGGGAATTCCAGCCAGGAGCCGGCCATAAGCCTAACGGGACGGGGCATCCCACACCAGGATCACCAAGAAACCTGGAAACCGCCTACCCCATAGTGAGGTCTCACAGTGGAGCAGTGCTCCTGCTGCACCCATAGGGTGCTCCTACCTTCACCAGGTCCCGCAGCCTAAGCTGAGAGGATCAATACACGGTAATTTAGAATGGTCCTGGCAGTAATAGGGATAATAGAAGGCCGGCTTACCTGAAAGCAAAGAAGTTCTCATCTTCTGTCTTTTCGCCTTCTCTGCAGAGAAGAAACTGGGGAATTGGTGGGAGGTCCCAGGTATATATGGACCGGGAGGGGCTTTCTTTTTTGCATATTCATCTCTGCAGAAGTTCGCCCTCTACTGGAGATTACCCAGATGTCATGAAGAAGGAAGTGGAGTGTATGGCACACTTAGAATATGAAGGTTTCAGCAGCCAAGCCGTCAAAGCCAGCGTATGTAAATTGGGGTAACGTAGTTGACCCTGAGACAACAGATCCGGAAACATGGAAAGCCGGTACTGATCTACCGCCAGCCTTACAACGCCTGCGTACCAAACCATTCTTGGTCACCTTGGAGCCACCAGAATTGCTGGTGCCCCCGCCAGAGCCAGCATGGAGAAGGGAGGAAACAGGTACAGAAACCCAAGATCCTTCCAAGCAAGGGACAAGGCATCCACTGCCAGAGCTAGAGGATCCTGAGATAGAGACACAAAGGCCGGGAGTTTGTGATTGTGCCGTGAGGCAAAGAGATCCACCTCCGGAGTCTCCCACTTGCGACAAAGAACCGAAAAACCCCGGGGTTGAGGGACCACTCTCAGGGAGTCCGCCTCCGTGTTTTCCACTCCCGGAATGTAGATTGCCGAAATGCAAGGAACATTGCTCTCTGCCCAATGCAGGATCAGAGAGACTTCCCTGAGGGCACTCCTGCTGCGAGTCCCCCGTTGGTGATTGATGTAGGCTACCGCGGTCCGATTGTCTGAGCGACTCCGGAACCGGAAGACCCTGTAAGTGCGACGTCAGCCGTGACAGAACAAGCCGGATGGCTCTGAGCTCCAAAATATTGATGGGGTTGTGAGCCTGTGAGTACCCCACAGCCCGCTGAACTGATGACTTCTCCAGAAACCTCCCCAGCCCGACAGGCTGGCATCCGTGGTAACCGTCTCCCAGCGAGGAACCAGAAAGGATCTGCCCCTCAACAGGTTGCTCAACTCCAGCCACCACCGAAGAGACTGCCAAACCCCGGGAGACATCCTGAACGGTTGATCCAATGACAGCGGACACCTGTCCCAATGCGTCAATAGATGAAGTTGAAGAGATCTCATGTGAAACTGCACAAACGGGACCGCCTCAAAGGAGGCCACCATCAATCCCACCAGTTTTATCCCCTGCCGGATAGAGGGGCAAGGATCGGCCAGAAGAAGGCGGATCAGATCCTGAATCCCCTGCACCTTGGTCTGGCTTGAATACTCTGGTCTGAATGGTATACAGATTCATGCCCAGAAATGAAATCTTCCGTGATGGCGAGAGAGAGGACTTGGGGCGGTTGATCACCCACCCGAACCTCTCCAGGGTCGACACCACCTGGTGGGTGTCCAGCTCCGCCCGACGGAGGGAAGACACTGAAATCTATAGGTCGTCCAGATACGGCACAATGCGAATTCCCTGAGCTCTGAATAGGGCCATTATGCCCGCCAAAATCTTGGTGAAGACCCTCGGCGCCGAGGTCAACCCGAAGGGAGGGGCTACAAACTGAAAATGTTGATCGTCCACCACGAATCTGAGGAATCTCTGATGCGCTGGAAAAATTGGAACATGCAAATATGCATCTTTGATGTCTATGGATGTCATGAAATCCCCTTGACGAAGGGAACTGATGGCCGAGTGCAGAGTCTCCATACGGAACTTCTTGAATCTGATGAATCTGTTGAGGACCTTGAGGTCCAATATGGGTCTTACAGAACGTTCCTTCTTGGGAACCGTGAAAAGGTTGGAGTAGAAACCCCTGCCTCTCTCCGACGGAGGCACCGGGCATACAACTCCCATGTCCAGAAGGTTTTTCACTGCTAACAGGAGCCCCTGTGCCGCCTGAGGGTCTGCGGGCAACCGAGACCTTAAAAATCTTGGAGGAGGCCAGTACTTGAACTCCAGTTTGTACCCGGAGGAGCCCATTTCCAAGATCCAATTGTCTGTGACCTCTCGAGCCCAGACCTGGAAGAAGAGCCGCAGCTGTCCCTCCACCCGAGCGGGTGAGGGCGCCCCTTCATTGCTGAGCTGGTTTACCCGTAGGCTTGGGTTTGGGACCCCAGGCAGAAGCGGGACGGGCCCAACCTCTGCCCCTGTTCCAGGAAGAACCTCTGACACCCGAGAAGGCCAAACCTCTACCAGCTCTGGCACCTCGAAAGGAAGGATTGAAAGAGCCTGCCCCCCGAAAGGGACGGCGTAGTTTCTTCTGCTGAGGTAACTTACCTCCCTTTGCCACAGCATCCAAATTATCTCCAAACAACCTCGTACCCAAGAAGGGAAGAGCTGTGAGCGATTTCTTGGCCGCAAAGTCCGCCGTCCACTGACGGAGCCATACCGAGCGGCACATGGCCACGCATAAGGCTGAAGTCCTACTACACATAACAATAGTGTCTTCCATAGCAGCCAAGACAAAGTCCATGAACAATTAAAAATAGTGAACTCAGCGCTGGCCGGATCAAGGTGAGCGTCATTTAACCAGTCCCTAATCAGAGACCTAGCACCCACCGCCACTAGCACAGATGCACAAACAGGCCGCAAAGCCGAACCAACACTGGCAAAGGCATGGCATGCCATCTGATCAAGGTGCCTATCCTCACCATCCTTTAGGGAAGTAGCGTCTGGGGTGTGAAGCACGGAGGAGTTGGTCAACCCCAAAACTGGTGCATCGACCTCGGGAGGAGAAGCCCAGCGCTTAACCGCTTCCACCGGAAAAGGATACTTCTTATCCCATCCCTGAGGAACACCCGGAAGCCAACTAGGTTTCTCCCATTACCTAAGGATCAGTGCATCAAAATGACCCTGGGTAGGGAACTCCAAACGAGGCTTGTGGGCCCCAAAAAATTCCCCCTTCTTGAGAGGGGGTGCCTCAGGCGGCGCAATATCCCAAACCTCCAAGAGATG
Organism: Gastrophryne carolinensis; assembly: GCA_027917425.1. Taxonomy (NCBI): domain Eukaryota; kingdom Metazoa; phylum Chordata; class Amphibia; order Anura; family Microhylidae; genus Gastrophryne; species Gastrophryne carolinensis. Next base: position 200,850,964 of record CM051235.1, read on the forward strand.
TGACAAAACCGTGGCCGTGTCAACAGCATCCCCCAGCGCCTGCCCAGCATCAGCATCGCCAAACCGTACATAGTCAGCCTCTGACTCCTCATACAATTCCGCCTCTTCTAGCGGGGAATAATCTGACATATCAAAAGAATCATCATCAATATCCCAAGTCGCCTGGACCGATGACAAATGTCTCTTTTTAGCCTGGGCCTTCATGCCCACCGCGCTAACCATAATGCGCTAGCACCAATGTCACTTGGGGTACGGATAAGGTGGTGAGGGGAAGGCGATGAAGCGGGGGGCGCGACCCAGAAGGCTGCGATATGGCCTTTTGTGCACATGGTATACAAATAAGCACATTCTCACCCGTAAGGGATGCCCCACAACCCACACATGGTCTAAGAGGGAGCCCGAGCCTGGTATCCTGCGGAGCTTCCATATGGTGATTTTTGTGGTCAGTCGCAAGACCGCAGGGAATTTAAGCAATAAGCAACCCGGGATGCCCCTTAAAAGTCCCAGTGGGAGGATTTGTGGTGATCTATATTAAGGCTAGGGACCCCAGGACTAGGAGGAACCCCTTAACATGCACATAAACGATGCAATCTGAAACACACAATGAAGCATCTAAGTCAAAATTGCCTCACAAAAAATAAATATAGATATATATATATATATATAAACATATAATAACATACATCCATACACACAGATGCGATAAAACAGGAGGCCCCCCTGCTGAAGAGGGGCCCCCGCATAAGCAAAGGAAGTGGCCACCAGGCCCTTACCGGCCAGGAGCACACACAATCCCGCAGCAGCACCAAGATGGCCCCCGGAGAAGAGCCTTGTGAGAAGAGGAGGGGGGCGGGCCAGCGCAGAACGCGCATCGCCAGGCCACCGCGCCAAGAGCCTGGCCCCGCACCCTCCCCGAACAAGCCTGAGGGGGAGAAGCTCCCCAGGCTGAGTGAAGGAGGCCAGCACCGTTATGGCTTAAGTGTAAGCAAACATCCTGTCATCACCCAACACAAGTAAAAACACTCACACACGGTGTCATACACAAATAAGCCAACAGGTTATACATGACGACCCCCCCAGAGGGAAGTAAGGGACCCGGAAGGGGGGAATCCCAGGATCTGGCCATATGAATGACAGGGACAGGGCATCCCACACCGGGATCACCAAACCCAGGCAACCGCCTACCCCTTGTAATGGGGTCTCACGGCGGAGCAATGCTCCTTGGACACCCTAAGGTGCTACCTACCATTACCAGGACCCGCAGCCAAGGCTGGGAGGCTCGAATAGGATAATTTAGGAAAGGTCCTGGCAGAAATAGGGACAAAAAATGGCCGGGCGCGGGCCCGGCTTACCTGCAAGTAAGAGAAGTCTTCATCTTCTGTCTTGCTCGCCTTCCTGCAGAGAAGAAACTGGGGAATTGGTGGGAGGTCCCAGGTATTTATGGACTGAGAGGAGCTCCTTTTTTGCATTCATCTCTGCAGAAGTTCGCCCTCTACTGGAGAATAACCCAAATGTCATGAAGAATTGAAGCGGAGTGTATGTCACACTTGGAATAGGGCAATAATTACCCGGGTGCGAACCCGGCTTACCTGTAAGGAAGGAGACAGCCATTATCTGACTTGCTCGCCGTCTGCAGAGACGATTACTGGGGAACGTGTGGGAGGTCCCAGGTATTTATGGGCCGGGAGGGGCATCTTTTTTTCTAATCATCTCTGCAGAAGCTCGCCCTCTACTGGCTATAACCCACGTGTAATGAGTACGTCCGAAGCAGGGTGTGAGACATACTTGGAATATCTGAATTTTTCTTGCATGCCATGCTTACCATATTAGCGATCCAGAAGTATTTTTCTTGCATCCAAAAGACACCCTTGCTTTAGTGTTTGAAACACCTAGTGCCTTTAAACTAACAATATCATTTAAAATGTCTGAGATAACAGAAGCAGCAAGGACTAATTCATTTAGCAAATGGCCAATGCATTTCCATGGCACTTTCCTAATGGAGCAGCTTGTGAATGTGGTCATCACAAGCACTTACTGGTACCATATGGAACACTAGCCGGCCAGTCTCTATGGAAAGAGATAAAAGACAGGTAACCTTGGTCACATCAGCCTGACAGTCACTAATGAAGCAAGCAGCAGGTTGGCTCTTCCTATGCGCAGTAAGTAATTAGACCCCTCAGGTATGGCGCCTTCCCCAGCAGAAAAATACAATTCTGTGAAATACTCACCTGTAGAATTGATATTATTTGTATACAGTACGTTCTGCTCCAGATATAGTACTTACACTTGGGTTATCCTCCGCCAGATGGCGCTGCACTGCAAAGACATGCAAAACAGGCTCCTCCCGGCCCCTAAAATACCCGGGGACCTCCCACAAATCCCCAGCATTGGAAAGCAGTGAACAAGAAGCCGGGAGAATTTAACCACCAAAACAACTGGTAATGAAAAACAATGATAACAATCACCATACAGGGGATCCAGAATAATGCAACAACAGGGTGGGGTGGAGCAGGAAGTACTGTATACAAATAATATCAATAATCAATAATAATATCAATTCTACAGGTGAGTATTTCACAGAATTGTATTATTCTTAGTATACAGTATGTCCTGCTCCAGATATAGTACTTACACTTGGGACATCCAATAGCAGTGTCCATAAGGTAGGGTGGGATTCCCAACAGAAGGTGACAGCAGACAGTTTAAACCACTGCCGCCTGCAAAACCTTGCAGCCAAAAACAGCATCAGCTGAGGCCCTAACGTCAACCTTGTAAAACTTTGAAAAGGTATGAACAGAAGACCAAGTAGCGGCCTTGCAAACTTGTTCAACAGAAGCCTGGTGCTGGAAGGCCCAAGAGGCACCAATAGCACGAGTAGAATGAGCAGTAAGGCGGAAGGGAGGACTCTTCCCCTTAGCAGAATAGGCCTGAATCACAGCCTGACTAATCCATTTGCTAATAGTAGACTTGGCAGGAGCCAAACCCTTCCTAGGACCAGAAGGGACCACAAAAAAAAGCATCAGTCTTCCTGAAAGCTGCAGTAACTACCAGGTAATACTTCAGACACCTGACCACATCCAATGAATGCAGAACCCTTTCCTTAGCATTGCTAGGATTAGGACACAAGGAAGGAAGAACAATATCTTGATTCAAATGAAAAGCAGACGCCACCTTAGGCAGAAAGTCTGGCTTAAAGTGGAACACCACCTTGTCCTGGTGTCTCTCATAGTATGGGGGCTGGATAGACAGAGCCACCAGCTCAGACACACGCCTGACCGAAGTAATAGCCACCAGAAAGACAACCTTGAGGGTAAGTACAGCCAGAGCAGCATCCTGAATAGGCTCAAAGGGAGCACCCTGCAAGGCAGACAGAACCGAATTCAAATCCCAAACAGGGACCGTAGGTTTACGTGGGGGACGCACATGAGTGACCCCCTGAAAGAAGGTCTTAACCAAGGGATGCTGAGCAAAAGACTTCTGAAAGAAGACAGACAAGGCAGAAACCTGACCCTTCAGAGTACTGAGTTTTAGACCCGACTCCAGTCCATGCTGTAAAAACTCCAGAACCCTGGGGACTAAGAACTCCCTACAGGGAAGAGACCTAGACTCACACCAATCAACGTAGGCACGCCATACCCTATAATAGATAGCAGAAGAAGTTTTCTTCCTAGCCTGCACCATGGTATCCACCACCGAGGCAGACAAGCCTTTCTCCATCAAGATGGAGGTTTCAGCAGCCAGGCCGTCAAAGCCAGAGTTTGTAAATTGGGATGGCGTAAGGAGCCCTGAGTGAGCAGATCTGGGGCCCCTGGCAGAACGTACTGGTCTACTGCCATTTGTACCACGTCTGCGAACCACACTCTTCTTGGCCACCTTGGGGCCACCAGAATCACTGGCAGAGCAATCTTGCGCAGAACCCTGCAGGGGGAACGGAGGAAAGACATACAGGAGCCGAAATTCCTTCCATGACATTGACAGAGCATCCGGGCCAAGGCCAGAGGATCCTGAGACAGGGAGACAAAGACCGGGAGCTTGTGATTGTGACACAGGGACTGAAATACCCTGTTGCAGAGGGACCACTCTCCCTGACGGGAAGTTCCCCTGCTCAGAGAGTCTGCCAGCAGATTCTCTACCCCCGGGATATACACAGCCGAAATACATTGAACATTGGCCTCCGCCCATGTCATAAACCGCGACACCTCCTGGAGGGCACCCCTGCTCCGGGTCCCTCCCTGATGGTTGATGTAGGCAACCGCCGTCTTGTTGTCTGAGCGCACCTGCACCGCCAGACCCTTCAGGTGATTGGTCAACTGCTCCAGTACCAATCTGATCGCCCTTAGTTCCAGAATGTTGATGGGCAGGTGGGCCTCCTGGGGGCCCCACCTCCCCTGGAACCGCAGGGACTTCCAGAATCCCCCCCAACCTGACAGACTGGCATCCGTGGTGACCGTCTCCCAGGAGGGGGCCAGGAAGAACCTGCCCTGTAGCAGGTTCTTGTGGTCCAGCCACCACGAGAGGGACTCTCGGACCAATGGGGGAAGCACACAAACCCCATCCAAAGACGTGGGGTCCTTGTCCCATATTGACAGAAGGTGAAGCTGCAGAGGCCTCAAATGGAACTGAGCAAAGGAGACTGCCTCGAAGCTCGCCACCATCAGGCCCACCAACTGCATTCCCTGTCTGAGGGAGGGCTGGGGGCACGAGAGCAGGTACCTCACCCGCGCAGTCAGAGCTTCCACCTTTTGTTGAGGAAGGAATATCTGTGACTGAACCGTATCCAGAATCATCCCCAGGAATGGGGTCACCGGCGAAGGGGTCAGAGAGGACTTGGGATGATTGATCACCCAGCCGAAGGACTCCAAGGTGGACACCACCAGCTGAGTGTCCAGTTCCGCCTGCTGTAGGGACCGTGAAGAGATGAGAATGTCGTCCAGGTAGGGCAGCACGCTTATGCCCCCTGACCTTATCAGAGACATCACCCCCGCCAGCAGCTTGGTGAACACTCTGGGAGCTGAAGTGAGGCCAAATGGTAGGGCCACAAACTGGTAATGTTGATCTTTCAACGCGAATCTGAGAAACCTTTGATGTCCCGGAACCACAGGGATGTGAAGGTAAGCATCTTTGATGTCCTCAGACGTCATAAAATCCCCCGGGCGGGTGCCAATGGCCGAGCGCAGAGTTTCCATGCGAAAGCGTCTGTTCTTGACAAATCTGTTGAGGATCTTTAAATCCAGAATGGGCCTGACTGACCCATCTTTTTTGGGCACTGTGAAAAGGTTGGAATAGAACCCCTTGCCCAATTCTCTTAAGGGGACCCTGCAAATGACCCCTAAATCCAGAAGACCTTGCACGGCCTGTAGCAAGACCTGAGCTGATACAGGATCATGGGGGATCCGGGACCTGATGAATCTTGTGGGGGGCCGCACAGCAAACTCTATCTTGTAACCAGAAGACACTACCTCCTGAATCCACCGGTCTGAGACTTGGCGCCTCCAGACGGGCGCGAAGTGTTGTAGCCGTCCTCCCACCCTGGCAGGCGAGGGCGCCCCATCATGCCTGAGGGGTCTTGGGAGGGGCTTTGGATTTGGACCCCCAGGTGGAGCCCGGACGTCGTCCATCTGCTCCTATGCCAGGAATCTGCACGAGCCCCTGCGAAGGACAACCCCTTCCCCTGCTTAGCGCCTCGGTAGGGGACTGAAGGGGGGCCCTGGCTCCGAAAGGGCCGAGGCTGCCGCCTGCGCTGGGGTAACTTACCTCCCTTAGCAAAGAGGTCTAGGCGGTCCCCAAATAGGCGTAGTCCTTAAATGGAAGTCCAGTAAGGGCTTTCTTAGCAGCATTGTCAGCAGCCCACTGGCGCAGCCATACCGCATGGCATATAGCTACTGCCAAGGCGGAAGATCTGGCACACATCCTAATAGCATCGTCCGATGCAGACAGGATAAAGTTAACAAACACTTCATAGGTAGCCAGGGCATTAATAGTATCAGGTGGCAAATCGTCTGGGCCGTCAAGTGCATTCCTGACCATGGCCCTGAGTGCCACCGCAGTAATAGCCAAGGCGCAAACCGGGCGCAGCGCCGCCCCCCCAAATGCAAAGGCATGGCATGCCAATTGGTCAATGCGCCGGTCCTCAGAATTCCGCAACTAGTAGTGTCAGGGGAGTGCATAATGGATGTATTAGGCAGCCCTAGAATAGGGGAATCGACCTCGGGGGGTGATGACCAGCACTTGACCATGTCAGCAGGAAAAGGATACTTCCTGTCCAAACTCTTAGGAATCCCGGGAAGTCTACTGGGATGTTCCCACTCCTTAAGCACGAGGTTATTGAAATGGGTTTGCTCAGGAAATTCCAATCGAGCCTTAGCAGTATGGAATAGCTCACCCCTTTGCCTGGGAGCCGCAACAGGGGGAGAGATGGACAAAACCTCAAAAATCTGCACCAGCAATTTGTCAGTATCATCCGGGGTCCAGTGATCAGAGCCAGAATCATCATGACCCCTTGACTTCTCGTCAGATGACCCTGAGTCGGAGAAGAGCTCCCCTTCGTCCGAGGGGGCATGGCCATATAGGTGCAAGAACTCATAGGGAAATCTCCGTAGGGAAAAGAGCGGTATCAGGGGCTAAGTGCCGCTTTTTTGTGGTGGCCTTATGCGCTAAGGTATTAGCAAGCAATTTTTCAACACTGGCCAGTCTAGCAGCCACATCAGGACGAGAATCCCTGCTTGTATTGGGGGTTAGACTCAGGCTTGGGGGAGTAGGTGAAGTGAGGCGAGGTGCAGGCCCAGCCACCGGAGGGGCAGGAAGTACCATTAGCGCCTGCTGTGCACAAGGGACGCAGACCCGTGCATTGTCACCGCTGATAGGTGAGACCCCACAAGCTACACACAGCCGGGCTTGTCCCGAAGGAACCCCGGTCCCAATATCCTGGGATGCCTCCATATGGTGATTAATAGGCCCAATAGGCCAGTAGGGATTGACGCTGAAGCTACCCTGGATGCCCCAATGACCCGCAGGGAAGTGGGAGTAATTATACTAGGCCCAACTGACAATTACGCTGGGCCGGGAGAAGCCACTGGATTCAACCTTCTGAAAGACATAAGGGGAATAAAGGGTGTCAGAACCATGCACAGTAAGCAAGGAGCATGAAAAATCGCCCGTGAGGGCACTTACAGAACGCGGAAGGAGGGGGACCGAGACCACGCGCGCGACTACCATCAAAAAGGCGCCAAGCGAACCTCGAAGGGCGGGCCAGAGCGGCCCGTGACACGGAGCGCGCCAAGCCAGGTCCCCGCCCCCCTGAAGAGCGCGAAGCTCTAAGCCAGTAGACAGGGTTGTCATGAGGAACGAAGTCTATGACACACTCAGAATGGATGATTTTTGCCAATGATGACGCCACGGCTTCTGAGGCGACGCCGCCACCCGGCGCAGCACAACCAGATAATTTACCCATCCGTGCTATGAGTGTACACATTACCAGTGAGACACCCTACAACACTTGTGTGTCAAGAGCACTTCAATCCAATGACCCAGTTGGGAATCGATGAAGCAGGGAAGCGCGTGCGCGCGGCGGCGGCAGATACACAAATAAGGCTGCGAATCAGCGTGTCTGACACCGAGTATACAAGTCAAATGACATTACTAAAGGCCACTAGCGTGTAATCCAATCCACCTACACCCCCCCCCCCTCTCTTTCCCCCCGGGCTACGGGGGGGAACGAGGGAGGATGGCGGCCCTTTGTACAGGGCTCACCGCTACACGGGGCATGGGCAATAATGCGGGAGGGGCATCCCTTAGAGGCTCACCATCAGCCTAAACAGCCTACCCTTTGGTGGGGGACTGCGGTGGAGCATGGCTCCATAAGCACACATGGTGCTGCCTACCTTCACCCGACCAGCGCAGCCCAGGCAGGGAGGCACATCACAAGGAGTACAGGTGGGAATAGTCCAACAGGGCCGCAGGCTTTAATAGCCCCGCTCACCTGCGAGAGAGTGATACTTCGTAGTCAGCACTGCAGAGAAATCTGGGGATTTGTGGGAGGTCCCGGGTATTTTAGGGGCTGGGAGGAGCCTGTTTTGCATGTCTCTGCAGTGCAGCGCCATCTGGCGGAGGATAACCCAAGTGTAAGTACTATATCTGGAGCAGGACGTACTGTATACTAAGAATAACAAGGAAGGCAGATGTAGTACAGTAGTGGCCATATAAACAAGCAAATGGTAAAGCCAGTGGGCTGCATGAGGGTTGACCAACCTTTAAAGTGAATATTCTAGAAACTACTTGATTAGAAGCATAACTAGAAACGTAGTGGAGCCATTGCTAAATGTTTATGTCACATCACACCCATGACCCTGATAGTGTTTAAAGATACAGTAAAGCCATCTATGAGACTCCACACTAAAGTGATCCATATTTTCCTACATTTAAAGTGGACCAAAACCCATGGATGATGGCACTGGAATAAGATATTTTCTAAGGCACAATCCTAACATAAATGTATATTTTACACCCCAGCAGAGGAAAATAATAAGGCAGAACACCAAAAAATCTGACAAAAAGGGAGTTTTTCTTTAAGGGATAGTTAGTGTTCACTCGCCTCGGGTTGCTTGCCTTTTAGCACCAATAGCTGCTTTCATTTCACCGTCTGGTCAGTGCAGTCCCATTGTGGGAGCGTCCTGGCTCCCAAGGTTTAAGATTTCAGGGCTGCCTGATTCTCTACCCCCTGGGCATCCAGACTGGGATAACCCACTGTATGAACAACCCCCCCCCCCCACCCCAGACACTTTCTCTGAGCATCCTGGCTCCCAAAGCATAATATTATAGCCACCCTACAGCCACAAATCTGCTTATTACAAATTGTAGATTCGAGAGTTGGACAGAGAAGCAATTTCAAGGATGGTGTAAAACAAATAGGCAAGTTTGAAGAAAGCAAAGTATTTTAAGCAAGCCGATTCCTCTGTGTAAGCTGTAGGTCTGCCCCCTCTCTACTAGAATGTAGAGCAAGAGAGAATGCTGCAGCCACTGCTATCTTGTTCTTAGACATGCCCCCAGCTTGAGAAAAAAGCGGATTTCCCAAGGGATGCAGAATTTGCAATGGCTGCATCCCCCATAACAGGTTACACAGGGTCATCTTTAAATTGAAGTAGGCAGGAAAAGAAAGTTTATAATATTTGCCCAATACCAATATGCACAATACCTGTAATCACACAAACAACTTACATGAGCATGAATGTATGTATATTACAGTTTCTTACCATCAGAGATACTGGACTCCTGGAACATGGTCTCAAAGGCTTGATGAATTTCAGCAAAGGATGGACGATCAAGAGGGTTCCACTGCCAGCCTGAGACAAATAACAAATGGCGGTCAAAACAATTGCTGCAATATAGTCCTTTACTCAGGAAAAACACAAATTCAGGAAGCCACGAGGTAGTGAAGAGCAGACTTTTATATTAAAACCTACTTTTTCGCCAGCCATGTGCCTATTTCCCCATAAATAAAACCTTTTGGGTGTTACCATGGAGCTGCCGTCAGATGAAAACTAACGTCTCCCTCTAGTTATTGCCGATAGTTGAGATGTCTCTGCCGCACCAATGCAATGATCGACAGTTTGTCATTTAAAGATTGTTGCTGGCGCCATCTTTCGACCAAGGGCAATGTTGAGATGCCACAGCGCATGTGTAAGATATTGCTGGGGATCAGAATAGTGTAGCCTCTCATGATAAATCCGGAGGGGGGGGGGGGGGTAGAGGAATAATTCAATTTAGAATCTAACCTAATTAAAGCGAACCTTCACCCTGAATAACTGCATATCTTATATGTTTCCCCCACTCTGTACATACAGATTGCTCACATTAAAAATCATCCTACCTGCATCTACTGCATGTTATGAGCCTTTAAACTTCCAAAATGGCGGCTCATGGAGCATCGGGCAGCCTGCAAACAGGAAGAGTCTTCTGAATGTGTCTACATTCTGGGATTGCTGTCCTTTCCCTGACCCCAGCTCTGCTCTTTCTGTGCAAAGCACAGCTATAATCTCCCCCCTGTACTTTATATCGCTCTCCTCTCCTTTGTATGTGTGATGCTTCTGAGTCAAGATGGCGGCGTCTGTATCCTAGAGTCCTGAACAGAGTTGCAGCCCAGTGGGGGAAAGAATATTAAGTGACTAAAAACTTAAAAATACAATTCTGTGAGTACTCACCTGTAGAATTGTTTTTGTAGTATACAGCACGTCCTGTTTCACTAAATTCTTTACGTCTGAGTGGACTGCAGAAAAGACTTGCAGCATCTCCCGGCCCTATAAAAGGACAGGAACCTCCCACAAATTCCCAATGTTACAAAGCAGCTAGACAAGAAGCCGGGAGAATAATAATGAAGGAAACCCCAAACAAACATTTGAACAAATCACCATACAGAGGTAACCAAGAATAATGATAACAAGGGAGGGATGAAACAGGACGTGCTGTATACTACAAAAACAATTCTACAGGTGAGTACTCACAGAATTGTATTTTCCAAATATACAGCACGTCCTGTTTCACTAAATTCTTTACGTCTGGGACGTCCAAAAATACAATTCTGTGAAATACTCACCTGTAGAATTGGTATTATAAGTATACAGTACGTCCTGCTCCAGATATAATACTTACACTTGGGTTATCCTCCGCCAGATGGCGCTGTACTGCAGAAGCATGCGAAAAAACAGGCTCCTCCCGGCCCTTCATATACCCAGGGACCTCCCACAAATCCCCAGCATTGAAAAGCAGTGAACAAGAAGCCGGGAGAATTAAAAACCACCCAGAACAACTGGTAACAATAACAAGATAACAATCACCATACAGGGGATCCAGAATAATGCAACAACAGGGTGGGGTGGAGTGGTGAGTATTTCACAGAATTGTATTATTCTTAGTATACAGTACGTCCTGCTCCAGATATAATACTTACACTTGGGACATCCAATAGCAGTGTCCATAAAGTAGGGTGGGATCCCCCAACAAAAAAAGGTGACAACAGGCAGTTTAAACTACTACCACTTGCAAAACCTTACGGCCAAAGGCAGCATCTGCTGAGGCCCTAACATCCACCTTATAAAACTTCGAAAAGGTATGAACAGAAGACCAAGTAGCGGCCTTGCAAACTTGTTCAACCGAGGCCTGGTGCTGGAAGGCCCAAGAGGCCCCGATAGCACGAGTAGAATGAGCAGTAAGGCGGAAGGGAGGACTCTTACCCTTAGCAAAATAGGCCTGAATCACAGCCTGACGAATCCATTTGCTAATAGTAGACTTGGCAGGAGCCAAACCCTTCCTAGGACCAGAAGGGACCACAAAAAGAGCATCAGTCTTCCTGAAAGCCGCAGTGACTACCAGGTAATACTTCAGACACCTGACCACATCCAAGGAATGCAGAACCCTTTCCTTAGCGTTACTAGGATTAGGACACAATGAAGGAAGCACAATATCCTGATTCAAGTGAAAAGCAGACACCACCTTCGGCAGAAAGTCTGGCTTAAAGCGGAACACCACCTTGTCCTGGTGTCTCTCGTAGTATGGGGGCTGAATAGACAACGCCGCCAGCTCGGAAACACGCCTGACCGAAGTGATAGCCACCAGAAAAAACACTTTGAGGGTAAGTACAACCAAGGCAGCATCCTGAATAGGTTCAAAGGGAGCACCCTGCAAGGCAGACAAAACCAGGTTCAAGTCCCAAACAGGAACCGTAGGATTACGTGGGGGACGCACGTGAGTGACCCCCTGAAAGAAGGTCTTAACCAAGTGATGCTGAGCAAAGGACTTCTGAAAGAAAATAGACAGGGCAGAAACCTGACCCTTCAGAGTACTGAGCTTTAAACCCAACTCTAATCCTAGCCTGCACCATGGTATCCACCACTGAGGCAGACAAGCCATCAAAACCAGAGTTTGTAAATTGGGATGGCGTAAGGAGCCCTGAGTGAGTAGATCTGGCGCCTCTGGCAGGACGTACTGATCTACTGCCATTTGTACCACGTCTGCGAACCACACCCTTCTTGGCCACCTTGGGGCCACTAGAATCACTGGCACCTTTTCCAGGGCAATCTTGCGCAGAACCCTGCCCAGCAGGGGAAACGGGGGAAATACATACAGGAGGCAAAATTTCTTCCAAGACAACGTCAGAGCGTCCGTGGCCACGGCCAGAGGGTCCTGAGACAGGGAGACAAAGGCCGGGAGCTTGCGATTGTGACGGGATGCAAACAGATCCACATCCGGTAGACCCCAATGGTGACACAGGGACTGGAACACCCTGTTGCAGAGGGACCACTCCCCCTGCCGGGAAGTCCCCCTGCTCAGAGAGTCTGCTAGGAGATTCTCCACCCCTGGGATGTAAACAGCCGAAATGCATTGAACATTGGCCTCCGCCCATGTCAGAATCCGCGACACTTCCTGGAGGGCACCCTTGCTCCGGGTCCCTCCCTGATGATTGATGTAGGCAACAGCCGTCCTGTTGTCTGAGCGCACCTGAACAGACAGTCCCTGCAGGTGATCGGTCAACTGCTCCAGAACCAACCTGACCGCCCGTAGTTCCAGAATGTTGATGGGTAAATGGGCCTCCTGAGGGCCCTACCTGCCCTGGAACCTCAGGGACTTCCAGAATCCCCCCCCCCCCTCAACCTGACAGACTGGCATCCGTGGTGACCGTCCTCCAGGAGGGGGCTAGAAAGGACCTGCCCTTTAGCAAATTCTTGTGGTCCAGCCACCACGAGAGGGACCTTCTGACCAACGGGGGAAGCACACAAACCCTGTCCAGGGACGCAGGATCCTTGTCCCATACCGAGAGGAGGTGAAGCTGCAGAGGCCTCGAATGGAACTGAGCAAAGGGCACCGCCTCGAAGCTCGCCACCATCAGACCCACCAGCTGCATTCCCTGTCTGAGTGAGAGCTGGGGGCATGAGAGCAGGGACCGCACCTGCGCAGTCAGGGCTTCCACCTTCTGTTGGGGAAGGAATATTCGTGACTGAACCGTATCCAGAATCATCCCCAGGAATGGGGTCACCGACGAAGGGAACAGAGAAGACTTGGGGTGATTGATCACCCAGCCGAAGGACTCCAAGGAGGACACCACCCGCTGAGTGTCCAGCTCCGCCTGCTGTAGGGGCCATGAGGCGATGAGGATGTCGTCCAGGTAGGGCAGCACTCTAATGCCCCCTGACCTTAACAAGGACATCACTCCCGCCAGTACCTTGGTGAACACTCTGGGAGCTGAAGTGAGGCCAAATGGTAGGGCCATAAACTGATAATGTTGATCTTTCAACACGAATCTGAGAAACCTTTGATGTCCCGGAAACACAGGGATGTGAAGGTAAGCATCTTTGATGTCCACAGTTGTCATAAAATCCCCTGGGCGCAGAGAGCCAACGGCCGAGCGCAGAGTTTCCATGCGAAAGCGCTTGTGCTTGGCAAATTTGTTGAGGATCTTTAAATCCAGAATGGGCCTGACTGACCCATCTCTTTTGGGTACTGTGAACAGGTTGGAGTAGAACCCTTCTCCCAATTCTCTCAAGGGAACCTGGCAAATAACTCCCAGATCCAGAAGGTCTTGCACTGCTTGCATCAGGACCTGAGCCCATACCGGGTCCTGGGGAATCCGGGACCTGATGAATCTTGAGGGGGGCCACACAGCAAACTCTATTTTGTAGCCAGAGGTAACTACCTCCTGAATCCACCGGTCCGAGACTTGGTGCCTCCAGACATGCGCGAAGTGCTGTAGCCGTCCCCCTACCCTGGCGGGCCAGGGCACCCCATCGTGCCTGAGGGGTCTTGGGAGGGGCTTTGGTCCCCCAGGAGGAGCCGGGGCGTTGCCCCTTGCTCCTATGCCAGGAGTCTGCACGAGCCCCCGCGAAGGACACCCCTTTCCCCTGCTTAACACCTCTGTAGGGGGCTGAAAGGGGGCCCTGGATCCGAAAGGGCCGAGGCTGAAGCCTGCGCTGTGGTAACTTACCTCCTTTAGCAAAGAGGTCTAGGCGGTCCCCAAACAGGCGCAGGCCCTTAAAAGGAAGCCCAGTAAGGGCCCAGTACCGCGCGACGTATAGCCACCGCCAAGGCGGAAGAGAAAGGAAAGAGGGGGGGGGGGATAGAACCCTTACCCAAAGGGGGCTAAGCAACGAGTGTCACAGCATCCCATGAGGCCCACCATAAAGGCCTGTAACCGGCTACCCTTGTGGTACAGGGTTATGCGGTCTGGAGCAACTCTGCTTAAGCACCTGACCCTGGTGCTGCCTAACTTCACCCAAACCAGGCAGCCGAGGCTGGGAGGCAGTGGGTCCAGAACGGGTGGAAATAGTCCTGCAGGCCCGCAGGCTAGTAAGCCCCGCTCACCTGCGCAATATAGAGAGCCATCTTCTTTCTTCGCAGTCCTGACTGCAGAAGGAAACTGGGAATTTTTGGGAGGTTCCTGGCCTTTTATAGGGCCGGGAGATGCCACAAGTCTTTTCTGCAGTCCACTGCGCCACCTTGTGGCGGATAACCCAGACGTAAAGAATTTAGTGAAACAGGACATGCTGTATACTTGGAAAATATATTAATTTTAGATGCTGGGGAATAGTTTTTTTTAAGGGTTCGGGCTTTTCATTTAATCATGCTGAAGGTCCGGTTTAAGAAATAGAGTATCTATAGGGTCATTAAATGAGCACTATCACGAAATTGTGTAATATTAAAAATCCATATAAACATGTTGGTTAAAGTCACTTATACACCCAAACTGAATAAAACTCCCTCCAAGCTTGTGGTTTTCGTCTCCTCGTAGGAATAAAATCCTTCCATTAAAATAAAAGATACAAGCCTGGCTGGATATTTCTTGATGCCAGGTGTATAAGTGACCTCTCCTCCCGCCATCCAGCACATCTATATGGATTTTTATTATTGGGCCATTTTTTCGCTCCTTATGAATATTTTTTCATGTTCAGTGGGTTTTGGCTCACTTTTGATCAGTTTTAATAGAAGCCAGTAGAAACTCTTTACTTTCAGTCTTGGATTGTGTTTTTTTATTTTAAATTTTATAAAACATTTCTGAAGAAATTCCAAACCTTTTTCAAAGAGGAACAAAACCTCAAACTTTTACTCTCCCAAGTTTTGCTACTCTTGCAGTTGTGTAACTGAATGGGAAGAAGTAAAAATACAATTCTGTGAAATACTCACCTGTAGAATTGATATTATTTGTACAGTACAGTACGTTCTGCTCCAGATATAATACTTACACTTGGGTTATCCTCTGCCAGATGGCGCTGCACTGCAGAGACATGGAAAAAAGGCTCCTCCCGGCCCTTCAAATACCCAGGGACCTCCCACAAATCCCCAGCATTGAAAAACAGTGAACAAGAAGCCGGGAGAATTAAACCACCCAGAACAACTGGTAATGATAACAAAGAGAACAATCACCATACAGGGGATCCAGAAAAATGCAAAAACCAGGGTGGGGTGGAGCAGAGCGTACTGTGTACAAATAATATCAATTCTACAGGTGAGTATTTCACAGAATTGTATTATTCTTAGTATACAGTACGTCCTGCTCCATATATAATACTTACACTTGGGACATCCAAAAGCAGTGTCCATAAAGTAGGGTGGGATCCCCAACAAAAAACGACAACAGCAGACAGTGTAAACCACTGTCACCTGCTGAACCATACGGCCAAGACAGCATGAGCTGAGGCCCTAACATCAACATTGTAAAAACCTTACAAAAGGTATGAGCAGAAGGCCAATGGTAGTGGCCTAGCCAACCAGTTCAACAGAAACCCGGTGCTGAAAGACCCAAGAGGCATCAAGCACGCGTAGAAAAGGAATTAAGGCAACAAGGGAGATTCTTCCCCTTGCCGGAATAGGCCTGAGTAACAGCCTGACAAATCCGATAGCTACAATAAATTTGGCAGAAGCCAAAGGCGAAACAAGGTACCAGGAGTAACATCCATTAAGGTAACAACCAGGACCAACCCGCCCAACTCCCGAGAGCAGACAAGATCGGGCACATTCAGGATGTAATGACTACAAGCCCCAAGGAACCTCAGTTCCCTTAAAGGACACAGTGACTCCCAAGGAAAAACTGCCAACACCTGTATAAGGAATGCAGAACCACTTCCTCAGCGTTGCTAGGGAAAGGGGATAGCCGTGGATAACAATATCTCGAATAATTGAACATAAGACACCTCCTGGTGTATTTCAAGGAATGAGGGCTAGGTAGACAGAGCCGCCCGCTAATACACGCCTGACCAAGGTAACAGTCACCAGAAGGACAACCTTGAGGGTAAGGACAGCCAGACAGCATCCTGAGTAGGACCAAGGGACAAATCCTGCAAGCAGACAGAATGAATTCAATTTCAATCCCAACAGGAGGACGCACATGGGCACCCTCTGAAGGAAATCTTAACCAAGGAAGACTGAACCAGACTGCTAAGGCAAGGTGGACAGGGCAGAGCCTGACCCATCAGAGAACTGAGCTGGGGAACCAACTCCAATTCATGCTGAAAACTACACTGGAACCCAGGGAGCCGAGAACGCCCAACAGGTAAGAGAACTAGACTCGCCCCAATCAATGTGGGTATGCCATACCCTACAACAATAGAAGAAGACGAGGAAGAGGCTTACTCCTAGCCTTCCCATAGTCACAAACACCGAGACAGCTAAACTTGTCTCCATCAAGATGTATGTTTCAGCAGTCAGGCCGACTAGGCCAGGGACGGTGGATTGGAGTGACGTAAAGGGGGCCCTGAGTGATCAACTGGCACTCCTGGCAAGGTGCAGAACTACTGACCACAGTACCATGTCTGCAACCACACTCTACTAGGTCAGCTGGGGCCACCAGAATCACTGGTCCCCTTACCAGAGCAATCTTACGCAGAACCCTGCCTAGCAGAGGGAATGGAGAAGGACATACAGAACCGAACTTCCTATGAAGACGGTACTAAAGGCATCCGGACCACTGACATAGGATCCTGGGACAGGGAAACAAAGGCCGATAGCCTGTGAAGGTGACGGAACCCAACAGATCCGCGACTGGTTGGACTCCATAGCGACACGGGGATTAGCACATCCTGTCGCAGAGGGGCTCCGCCGGAGCTAATATCACTAACATGCAGGGAGCATTGTCTCCGCCCAGAAGGGAACATAGACACTCCCTGGAAGGTCCGCCAGCTCCAGGCCCCTTCCAATGGTTAATGTAGGAAATCTGTCGTCAGACGGACCGAGCACCCCCAGACTGGCAAATCCAGAAGGGGAGGGGTCAAGCGAGATAGAGCCAACTGAAAAACGCTCACTGTTAGATTTCAATAGGCGTAAGGACCTTCTAAGGGCCCCACCACCACCAGAATCACAGGGGGTTTCAGAAGAAACCTTCCCCTTCAACCTGAAAGGTTGGCATCCATGGTGACCGTTTCCAGGAAGGGGCAAGGAGGAACTGTCCCCAGACAGGTCCCTCGAGTTCATCCACTTTCAAGAGAAAAACCGTCATACAGGTGGGAAGGCCCACAGACGCTGCTCCAGGGGTGCTGGATCCCTGTCCTATGTCACCAATAGAAGTCGCAGAAGGGCTCAAGGGGAACTGAGCATAAGGGACCTCTTCCGAGCAAGTTACCAACGGGCCCACCAGTTGCATCCCTGCCTGGTGTTAAGAGACCGGGATAGCAATGAGGGACTGAGCCCATGAGACCAGATTGCCCACCTAATTGCTGAGAGGGGGAGAATCTGGTTTGAACCTAATCCAGAATCATTCCTATTAATGGAGTTACCACTTTAGGAAACAGCAAGGGCTCGGGGTGATTGAACACCCATCCAAATGACTCCCAATGGACCCACCAGCCGGGTATCCAACTATCCTGACGCAGAGACAGGGAAGTGAGGAAGGGCGTCCGGGTAGACATCGCGCGGACGCCCCTTGGTCTCATCAGAGACATCACCATCAACAGCACCTGAGTGAATACTCTGGGAGTTGAAGAGAGTCCAGATAACAAGGCCATAATTAACAGTGTTGGACTTCCAACACGAACCTGGAGAACCTCAGAGACCTGAGGGCACAGGAATGTAAACATAAGCATTGTAGAGTTTCCCAGACAGCAAGAAGCCCACTGGGCACAAGGTGCTGATGGCCCAACTCAAGAGTTTCCATGCAGGAAACTGCCTGTAATTAGAGAATTGCTGTGAATCCAGAATGGGCCACCTGACCCATCCTTTGGGGGACTGTGGAAGGTGGTATAGCGGCCCTTGCCTCTGCCTATTACGGGCAATCTGCAAGAGACCCTCAGACCTTGCAGGTCAGAAGGGGTATAGTCACACGGAGTAGCAAACCCCTCAGTTCTCATAGAACAAATAGAAACATGAGGCGACAGGTGCCGCTTTCTACCGGGGCCCATTCGCTCTGACAACCTAGCAATAATCTGTTCAGCCGTAGGCAGTCTGGAAGGCCAGCAGGCTGCAATTCCCCACTTGTAGGCGACTCAGCAGGAGAGAGATTTAAGCCTGGGGAGATAGGTGAATTGAAGCTAGGTGTAGCCACTGGCCGACCAGATTGCAGGGCCAGGGCTTGCTCGGCACAGGGTATGCAGACCCGTGCCCTGTCAGCATCAGCATGGGGTTGTCCACACGCTATACACCGCCGGTCTTTTCCCAGAGGGACCCCGGTCACATAATTCTGAGATGCCTCCATATGGTGATTAATCAAGGCACAATATGCCAGTAGGGATTTACACTATAAGTAACCCTGGATGCCCCAAAGACCCGCTATGGAAGTGGGAGAATATTACAAGGCCCACTATAATTTTACACCGGGCCGGGAGAAGCCAATGGTGTTCACCAGTCTGAAAGACATAATGGGAATAAAGGGTGTCAGAACCATGCGCAGTAAACAAGGATCATGAAAATCGCCCGCGAGGGCACTTACAGACCAAGGGAGGAGGAGGACCGCTACCACACGTGCGTGCGACCAGCATCAAAATGGCGCCAAGCGAACCTCGAAGGGCGGGCCAGAGCAGGCTGTGACGTGGAGCGCGCCAACCAGGTCCCCGCCCCCCCCCCGAAGAGCGCGAAGCTCTGAGATAGTTACAAGTTGTCATGAGGAGCGAAGTGTATGGTACACTTAGAAAAGATGATTTGCCAATGAAGACGCCGCAGCGTCTGAGGCGACGTCGCCACCCGGCGCAGCACATCCAGTAAAGGAAGAGGTGGGCGGCGGCGACAAATACACAGTAAAGAACAAACAGCGCGGCTCTGACACCAGGAATACCAGTCCGGGGCAAGACTAAGGCCATAACGTGTAAAACATACACTAAGACCACCACACACACACACACCCCCCCTTTCTTTCCCCCCGGGCTACGGGGGGAATGAGGGAGGATGGCGACCCTTTGTACAGGGCCCACTGCTACACGGGGCAATAGTGCGGGGAGGGGCATCCCCTAGAGGCTCACCATCAGCCCTAAACCGCCTACCCTTTGGTGGGGGACTGCGGTGGAGCATGGCTCCGTTAAGCATGCATGGTGCTGCCTACCTTCACCCGACCAGCGCAGCCCAGGCTGAGAGGCACATCACAGGGAGGACGGGTGGGAATAGTCCAACAGGGCCGCAGGCTTTGGTAGCCCCGCTCACCTGCGAGAGAGTGATACTTCATGTCTTCGCAGTCAGCACTGCAGAGAAATCTGGGGATTTGTGGGAGGTCCCTGGGTATTTGAAGGGCCGGGAGGAGCCTTTTTTCCATGTCTCTGCAGTGCAGCGCCATCTGGCGGAGGATAACCCAAGTGTAAGTATTATATCTGGAGCAGGACGTACTGTATACTAAGAATATATTATCTTGCCAGCGAACCCATGGTCCGTGTGGGCACTCTGCTCCAATCTGCTTTTTATGCCACACATGTTGATGACGTTGAATGGGGGGCGTCAGGCATCCCCCCAAGCAGCTTCTTTCCAGCTGTGCATGCCCACACTAGGCATTTAAATAGGCCTGGCACAAGACCACGGTGCGATCCTGGGAATGCCATTGCACTGTGGGATCACCGGAAAAACTAATTTCATTGCCATCCTACACCCAAATCAGGTTGCCCCAAAAAGAGGCCACTGGCCCTAAAATCTTATAAACATATATAAAGGTTATAAACTTGAGGCCATGGTTGTTCCTTTTTAGATCTGAGCTTGCGAAATAACTTTGTGCTATTATCCTTTGCAGTGCCCTAGATAAGCCTGGCTTACCGGCATCCGTTTCTAGAAGTAATTTCAGACTCGCTGAGTGATGCTGACCACTTACTAACAATGAGAATCACAACTTATATTTTTGAAACAAATGCAAGTGATCCCTTTGATCACAATTGCAATAAGGGTGCAAGGTTTCACCCGATCCCACAGCCCCGATAGCTAAAGCCAGGCATATTTGGTGTATGAGGCCAAGCTAGGACCATCACTGTTTTCTCTATGGCGCCTTGGCCACAGTTCATACACCCTGAACGCCTCTTGATCAATGCTGTGTGATCAGGTGAAAGGTAAGCAGGGAAGCCTGGGACACATTTGTCACCCCTGATCTGAGGTTCAAGGAAAAAGTCCACTCAACTGAATATTCCCTTTAAATTATGCTGTCAATAAGATTGATACACCTCCAGAAATGGCATGTAGATCTACATGCTGGACTTACACACAGTACTTTAGATACACTAATGCAACAATGCTTCTCAACCTGTAGTACACGTACCACATTGGGTACCCAGCAATGTTCAGGGGTGCACCAAAAGGGGGCGTATGGCTGGTCTGGAATATTTTAACAGTGAAACAATGTTTCTTTTGCTTTAAACGCACTATGGAGGCCTGTGGCCTATTTATTTTGGTTTGATTTATAATTGATCACCCCCTTGGGGGTACATGGTTGGAAGTTCTTGTCACTATAGGATATTTTGCGCAACAAAGCCGAGAGACATTGCACTAATGTGTATGTAAAATGACCCTTTTTAACTTATTTAATACTTATCGATTGCACACATACAGAGGTAGCATTGCTGTAGACAAAGCCCCCCAATGTGCTAAGGCAGTGTGTGCATGAACACTTACATTCTCTCATGAGCTCGTAAACCTTCTCTGGGCAGCCTTCTGGGCGCTCCATGCGATAGTCCTTCTCCAGCAGCTCATACACTTGTGACAGATCAATGCCAGGATATGGGGACATGCCGTAGGTGGCAATTTCCCACAACAAAACACCAAATGCTATAAAATAAAGATAAACAAGGTTATACAATATATCATAATCTTCAACAACACTGGAAAAAAATAAACCACAAGGTTCAGGTTTTATTATAGATGTCACTGTAGATTCATCCAAGTCACGGTCAAGGCAGCTGAATAAGCTCTATTTTATATAAAAATACTTGGCTAGTCATCTAAGTCTTAATACAAATGGCAACAATGTTATTAAATAACATTAAGAGTTTTTAGAGTCAAGGTAATTTAATAAAAAAAAGAACCCTTCATGGTAAGAACCCCAGGGAGGTACAGAGCCCATCGCATTTGAATGATTAGAACTATAAGGAGATCATAACCAAATATATATGCCACAGTGATGAGCCCCATGACCTAATAGGACCCTATACAGTTGCTACCTCTGCACCTCCTATAGTTATGCCTACTGAATTGAAAAGGAAATTTGGACATTCCGAAATAAAAATAACCAATCTTAACTTACCCCAAACATCTGACTTGATTGAGAACTTGTTATAAGCCAGGCTTTCAGGGGCGGTCCACTTAATTGGGAATTTAGCCCCGGCATGGGCTGTATATGTGTCTCCTGTCATCAAGCGGCTGAGACCAAAGTCAGCTACCTTCACCAAGTGGTTTTCCCCAACGAGGCAGTTCCTGGCTGCGAGGTCCCTATAGGAGAATAATAAAAAAGGACGACACATTATAAAGACCTGTATATATGTCATTAATTCCTTCGTACAAACTTCTCCCACCCTTTTCTAACCAGGTATCATGAAGGAGATATGCGACTGCTCTGGCAGGCAAAAATCTCCCTCTGGAAACACTATGCTCAGCACCTTAGGCAGGTAGTGTGTAACATCACCTGGGAAGTAAGGGGCATGTTGTTATTTTCCATTTAGCTGCTACACATCAATATAATAAACAAGTACAGATAAATACATTTAAGCAACCATCTCTGGGCTCACAGAGGACCTACATCTTTCCTGGCATTCTATGGAGGGTATAAATCGTTTCACAGTTAGCACAGAAATGTAAAAAGATCTGTAGCCAGCAGGACTCAGCAAGTATACAAATATCATAATCAACATCTCATCTGACAAAAGTTAAGGTATATACATGAAAAAATAGAGCTACATTCAAAGAGGAACAAAAGCCAACATTTATCTTGTGTTACTGTTCACCTAGCGGGCGCAAGAAATCTCGACTTGCTTTTGTTCCCACGGCGCATGTGCTGGCCAATCACTGCACAGATTTCATTCAGCTTTATGAAGCACCTCCAGCACGTCCCCGCTCGCTGTGGGTGTGCCCGTGCTAGCCATTCCGAAATGGCTGGCTTGGCAACACGGCTAGGTTAAAGGTACAGCTGAGATGTGGCATGGGACTGTCAGCAAGCAGGGCATCCCAATTTGGAATGCCATAAAAAAAGGAGACCCCCAGTCCTAGAGTCTTATAGACTCTAGGTAGGTGACTGCACTTCTTGAACTTAACTATAGCCTAAAGGAAAACGGCGGGCAAAGGGTTCATTTTGCACATAGGGACATTGCCGTTATATTTTTTGATGCTTTTAATTGATTCATATTCGAAATTGGATAATTTTTAACCATCTCAGGAGCCTTGGGAAACTTTTTTTTACATGTTGGAGGATCGCTGGACCCTCTCCCATGCACAGACCGTAGATGTGGGGTGAGTGAGTTGTATTTTTCTACTTTTGTAGAAAGGGTTAATTTAGCTTGCCTTTTGCTCTCCCCCTATGCTGGCTTTGAGGGGAAGCATCTTGCCCCTGAGCCTTACAACAGCCACATGATCTGCTATAGCGCTAATACTAACCACGGTTTTTCCCTTTTATAGTTCTTTCCTAAGCGGCTATCAAACAGAAACCATGACCTAAAGAATGCAGAGTTCAGTGGCAAACAATTTTGATACAACTGTACTGGTTGTCCTTGAAGGTGTTTGTTCTGCCAGCTACAGAGCTAAAACCAGTTAACAAAAAATGCATTTATCGATTCAGCTCAGCGAAAAGCCAAACTGCACAGCATTGTTAATGAAGGTTACCTTATTATACATCACTATGTAAGGCTGCGGCAAAGGGACAGAAAGTAACCTGCACATTATAGCAACAGCAAAGTTTTGCAAATGCTGCAAAGAGCTGATCAGTCTAACATGGTGCCTGCCTCTGCAAACAGCGCATGTGCAATTATTTCCAGACAAAGACATCTGCACATGTGTGAAGCCTTTTAAAATAGGAGGATGAGGTACCAAGGTGTTGCAGATAATCTTTTTAAGGTTCATCCTGCCTTTCCCTCTCACTCCAGTTCCAAGAGATCTTTGATTTATCCTCTGACTGTTGCAGACCCCTTACTCTGGATACCCCACCTTGCTTCTGCCTTTAATTCCAGCTCTGGACTAAGATTCTTGCCTCCTGCCTACAAGGACGGGCCATTATTACGCTGCTAACCTAAGGAACAACTTTGCTACCATATGCGGATTCTGGGAGTGGATAAGCAGAGTGTTTCACTACATTTGATTAGTTATTTTATAGATATCTGGAGCTTCCTGATTAACTACCCATTGCAATGTTCTCTATTCTCCCCTCCCATATAGCTCATTGGTTTAATTACATTTCATGTACATAGTATAAAAGCGCTTAGCACTCGACAGCGACAGGTTGTAGTCTGGAGAGATCTTTAATTAAGTGACAATTAAGCAATTAGCTTTGTTCTCTAAACCAAAGCGCTGAAAGGTTTATGTATTTACCGTGAACGCTGCTCCCATGACTCATGTAAAGAAAATGTCAGCGCAAGGCATTTACATACAGCAAATTAATTGCTGACCTTTTTTGGTTTAGAGAAAGCGGATGGCAGTGACCAGTCATCGCTCTTGTCACCTACCTTACATCCCCAGTTTTCAACTTCTAAGTCTTGCCCTCTTGATACTCTCTCTTTTCCCCCTTAATTCATTCTCTCCTTCCTTTTTTGCCTTTCATTTTACTTGCTTCATTCATCTTTTTTGTGCTCCCTCAGTTTCTCTTTTTTCCCTTTTAAAGATGGCTAAAATCCCTTATGTGCCTCCT
Source organism: Gastrophryne carolinensis (assembly GCA_027917425.1). Classification (NCBI taxonomy): domain Eukaryota; kingdom Metazoa; phylum Chordata; class Amphibia; order Anura; family Microhylidae; genus Gastrophryne; species Gastrophryne carolinensis. The sequence goes on from CM051235.1 coordinate 200,875,223, forward strand.
TTCTGGAGGGCATCCAAATTTTTGATGCACCATGATGTGACTCCCCTGGTATCACCATATACCAGTACTGATCTTGTTCCAGTATCAGACTGTGCATGCGGTCCTTCGGCAGCATCCCCGTTCTGCAAGCTTCTCCTGGCAGAATTTTGAGTCTGCTGGTAGACTGGGGATGCTGCTGAGAATCCCAGATCAAGGTCCTGGTATAGAGAGACTGGGGCTTCACACCTCTGGCAATAGCAAATTGGAAAGCCCCCAATTTGGGGGCACATGAGGGATTCGTGGATGAAAAAAAAAAGGTTTGGTCCCCTTTTAAAGGGATAAAATAGGAGAACACAGAAAAATGAAAAATGGTTAAAGAAGGAAAAAAAGAAGCAAAAAAAAGCAAAGCCAAAAGAGAAAGACAGAAGTTGTAAAAGAGACAAGACATAGAAACGGGGAAGATGAATGTCGACAAGATGGAGGGAATTGTAAAAATGGGAGGAAGACATGGAGCATATGAAAGAATACAAAAATGAAAGGAAGGTCATGAGAGAGGGATGGAGGGAAGGTGTTCGAAAAGGAGATCACAGAATCTGTCGGAGAAAGCAGCAGAAAAAGACAAAAGACTAAAAAAGCACTATAGGTGCACCATCCTGTAATCTACCATAGGGCAACATTTTACTTAAAGGGACTCTAACCCCATCACCAATACTTAGCCAGTAAGCAGCTCACCTGATGCCTATCCCATGTGCCTCTCCTCCATTTCCTGCAATGCAGGGTAGATGCTGTAGTCCAAAGTTTGCCCTATTTTCAATTTTATACCTCTAGGACCACAAAAAGAGTGGTCTTACAGCCACATCGTCCCTTGGCACTCTCATTGTGAGCAAACATGGCAAGCCACTGAGCGAGCCACTTCCTAACCTAGCCATGACCCAGAAGTAAAAATCAAGTTTCGCCTAGAACACAAGGTATTTACATATTTACATACAATCAGATTTTCAGGTGCTTTGAAACAGCTTATTATTTACTGTTCCCAAGGGGGAGGAAGTTCGTATTTACCCATAGAGGAACTTTAAACCAGATCATTAGCATTGTACAGCTGAAAAGTAAAACTCCCCAAAACTCACTTGCCTCATCTGCATGAATGATCCTGAGTCATTGTCAGAACTTACATTTGCTCCTGCACCTGCTCAAAGCTGAGACGCTACCTCATTAATTTTCTATTGGTGGCACCTTGAAGAACCCCAGAGACTTCCTTTCTCAGGTTCCCAGCTGTGCTGCTGCTTTAAAGTGGACCAACACCCAGGATTTTGACTATACTGGGTCTTGGTCCACTTCGGTGGGGCACCCCCGATCGGGGTGCCCCGCTGTGTGAAACCCCCCCGATCACCCAAAAAACTCACCTCTCCCCGCTCCCAGCGCCGACAGACAAGAGGTTTGACAGCCGCGGACAAGCGGCTCCTCCGCCGCCGCCGCCTCCCGCGCTTCACTCTTGACGCGCGCGCCCGCGCCGGCCATTCACAGACGGCCAGCGCGGGCACGTCTAGAGGGGCGCGAGGGAGGCGGCGGCGGCCGGCCGCCGCCGACGACACGGTAAGGGGGTTTGGGGGGGTTTCACCCCGCGGGCCATCCCGATCTCGGATCTTATAGATTATAGATTCCCGGGCCGATCACCGGAGGGTGATGGTCCACTTTAAGAGACAAACAATTCACAGCGTCAAGAAGCCCAGCAGCCGGCTTTGCAGGTGGCCTGCAACTCCATGAGATGGCATTTTGGTTGTAAAATCAGCCAAAGCAGAATTTACAAAAAGGTGAATTATATTTTTATGTGCAGCAATCTGAATTGCCCCAGGGGCATATGAGCACTGTTTCTAGTAAGGGTGTAGGTCCGGTTTAAGGCTGGCCATTTTGGCTTTAGGTCTGCCCACTTTATAATGTAGGCAAGCACTGAGGCAAACATTTTCCAAAATCTAAAAAAGCAAGGAGGGCTTTACTGCTTAGGCAGTGGTAATATATGAATACAAAAAAGCCAAGTGAGAATATTATACTGTGCATAACATCTTGAGTGCTCATAGTAAGTGTAATCTGCTCCAGTAATGTGATTCTTTATACCGGCGTCTGGTGTTAAATAATCATTACCCAATGTGTGTTTCTATGGCACTGAAAGCAGAATGGTAATGTTCCACTTGCAGTTATTAGCACAACACACACAGATGCCGGGAGAGAGGTGGCCTTTTAGGGATCCTGTCTGAATGAGCGCGCTCTGCCAGGGCCCGAGGTCCCTCATTACATTGCTAGGAGCCTTAATCCAAATGCAGAGAATGTGCACGGGTGGAAGCTAATTGCTGGCCAGTTAAAGGTCGATATCTTAAGAGTTTCATGACACACATGTTTAAGGGGAAGATACAATCGCCGGAGAAGGAGAATTAAAACCGCAACCAGGCAGCCGTAAGCGACAAAAAAAAAGATTTCGGTGAAAGAAAAAAAAAACACATGCGACAAGCATTTCTGAATGTTGTCTTTGGTGGCTTAAAAAAGTGATTTACACATTTTAAGTACATCAGGGGGGATTATTTTTTTTTTTTAAACTGCAGACACACTAAACATTAGCTGCAGCTCGAGGGGATAGAGACAGAATATGAATGCGCTGCCCAATAAATTAAAGGTCGATGCCCTAATATAGCAGAATGCTTTCTGGTTATAATGTATTTACATGACCTATAATTAACAAGAATAATAGAATTACACATTGTGGGGGTAGAGGATTGGGAGAGCAAAACCAGAATAGCAGGCTACCTATTTGAGGCTGGGACACCCATGTGCCATGGGATGGGGTGGTTCCACACAGCAGCGGTTAATGGATTTTGGTCCACTTTAAAAGGTCCTCTCCAAAAGATAATTACTCCCCCTCACAGTTGCTTCCTTTAGCCCACACAGCCTTTCTCCCCTAGTGCTGGGGGAGAGGGATACACAAAAAAGCCTTACCTCACCCAGAATTCAGTGATGCAAGAATTCCTCGCTCTGTGCGTGCACCCGCCTACACATTTGAGTAATGGGGGGGATTCCTCTCCGTGCGGTCTGGGCATCCGGATTTGGGATGCTCAGCTATGTGAATTCCCCCGAATTACCCCTAAAAATGTAACGTTTCCCGGTCCCATATAGCATGCACAGGCGCTTGTCTAATCAGCACCATATGCATTGCCCAGCAAACAGTAGAGCTCTTTTTAAAAACAGAGGCAGGACTCAGGAATTGGGAATGGCCAATGGCGCTCCTGTCTCCAGCCTATCTCAATGGCTGAGCCTCAGGCCAGAGATGCCGGTGATGCGGCGGCCTTCATTAAAGCATCGCGGGAACCAGGGCAGTTGTGGAGTGCTTTAAATGAGTGCCTGAATCACAGCCTGACGGATCCATTTGCTGATAGTAGATTTGGCAGGTGCCAAACCCTTCCTAGGACCAGAAGGGACCACAAAAAGTCATCAGTTTTCCTGAAAGGTGCAGTAGCCACCAGATAGTACTTCAGACACCTAACCACATCCAAAGAATGCAAGACCCTCTCCTTAGCATTACTAGGATTGGGGCACAAGGAAGGAAGAACAATGTCCTGATTCAAATAAAAGGCAGACACAACCTCAGGCAGAAAATCTGGCTTGAAGCGAAATACCACCTTGTCCTGGTGTCTCTCAAAGTAGTGGGGCTGGATGGAAAGCGCCGCCAACTCAGATACACGCCTAACATAAGTGATAGCCACCAAAAAGACAACCTTGAGAGTAAGAATATCCAAAGCAGCCTCCTGCACAGGTTCAAAGGGAGCTCCCTGCAAGGCAGACAAGACCAAGTTCAAATCCCAAACAGGCAACATGGGCTTGCGTGGGGGACGCACATGAGTAACCTCCTGGAAAAAAGTCCTGACCAGAGAATGCTGGGCAAAGGACCTCTGGAAGAAAACAGCCAGGGCAGAGACATGACCCTTCAGATTACTGAGTTGGAGCCCCAGCTCCAACCCATGCTGCAGGAACTCCAGGATCCTGGGAATAGAGAACACACGACAGGGAAGAGACTTAGACTCACACCAGTCAATGTAGGCACGCCAAACCCTATAGTAAATGGAAGAAGAAGACTTCTTCCTAGCCTTTGTCATGGTATCAACAACAGAGGCAGACAGCCCCTTCTCCATCAAGTTGAGGTTTCAGCAGCCAGGCCGTCAAAGCCAGAGTTTGTAAATTGGGATGGCGTAAGTGACCCTGAGTGAGCAGGTCTGGCAACCTGGGCAAATCGTACTGATCTACTGCCAGCTGCACCACGTCTGCGAACCACACTCTTGTTGGCCACCTGGGGGCCACCAGTATTGCTGGCACCCACTCCTGAGCTATCTTGTGCAAAACCCTGCGCAACAGGGGGAATTGAGGAAAGACATACAGGAGTTGAAAGTCCTGCCATGACATTGCTAGAGCATCCGTGGCCAAGGCCAGAGGATCCTGGGACAGGGAGACAAAGGCCGAGAGCTTGTGATTGTGACGGGACGCAAACAGATCCACATCTGGTTGGCCCCAACGGTGACAGAGATTGAAACACCCTGTTGCAGAGGGACCATTCTCCCAGGCGAGAGGTCCCCTTGCTCAGAGAGTCTGCCTGCAGATTCTCCACCCCCGGGATACACAGCTGATATGCAGGGAACATTGTCCTCCGCCAAGGCCAGGATCAGAGACACTTCCTGGAGGGCCCTCTTGCTCCGGGTCCCTCCCTGATGATTGATGTAGGCAACAGTCGTCTGGTTGTCAGAGCGTACCTGAACAGGCAGGCCCCGAAGGTGATGAGTCAACGGAGTCAAAACCAACCTGATCGCCCGCAGTTCCAGAATGTTGATAGGTGTGTGGGCCTCCTGAGGGCCCCACCACCCTTGGAACTGCAGGGACTTCCAGAAACCCCCCCAACCTGTCAGACTGGCATCCGTGGCGACCGTCTCCCAGGAGGGGGTCAGAAAGCATCTGCCCACCAACAGGTGCCTGGAGTCCAGCCACCACGAGAGGGACCGCCTGACCAGGGGGTAAAGCATAAGGACCTGGTCCAAGGACGCTGGGTCCTTGTCCCATACTGACAAGAGGTGGAGTTGCAGAGGCCTCATGTGGAACTGAGCATAAGGGACCACCTCGAAGCACGCCACCATCAGGCCCACCAGCTGCATTCCCTGCCTGATGGAGGGATGAGGGCAAGATAGCAGGAACTGAACCTGCGCAATCAGACTGTCCACCTTCTGCTGAGGAAGAAAAATCTTTGCCTGAACTGTATCCAGACTCATTCCCAGGAAGGGAGTCACAAAGGAGGGAGACAGGGAAGACTTGGGATGGTTGATCACCCAGCCAAATGACTCCAGAGTGGACACTACCATCTGAGTATCCAACTTTGCCTGTTGTAGGGACTGGGAAGTGATGAGAATGTCATCCAGGTAGGGCAGCACGCGGATGCCCTGAGACCTGAGCAGAGACATCATTCCTGCCAGCACCTTGGTGAACACCCTGGGAGCTGAAGTGAGACCGAAGGGTAATGCCACAAATTGGTAGTGCTGATCCTCCAGAGCGAACCTGAGGAACCTTTGATGACCTGGAAACACAGGAATATGAAGATAAGCATCTTTGATGTCCACAGACGTCATGAAGTCCCCTGGACGCAGGGAACTGATGGCAGAGCGCAGAGTTTCCATGCGAAAGCGCCTACACCTGACAAATTTGTTAAGGATCTTCAAGTCCAGGATGGGCCTGACTGACCCATCTCTTTTGGGCACGGTGAAAAGATTGGAATAGAAGCCCTTGACCCTTTCTCGTAAGGGGACCTGACAGATGACCCCCAGGTCCAGAAGGCTTTGCACCGCCAGAACTAGAGCCTGAGATGACACAGGGTCCTGAAAAATCCAGGATCTGATGAATCTGGGGGGGGGGGCAGCAAACTATCTTGTAACCGGAGGACACTACCTCCTGAATCCACCGGTCTGAGACATGAAGCCTCCAGACGTGAGCAAAGTGCTGAAGCCGTCCCCCCACCCGGATGGGTGAGGGCACCCCTTCATGTCTGAGGGAGCTTGGGAGAAGACTTAAGCTTGGAGCCCCAGGAGGAGCCAGGGTGACCACAGCCTCTGCCCCTACCCCAGAAATCTCAGCGGGCCCCGGTAAGGGAGACCCCCCTCCCCTGTCTGACACCACGATGGGGGGAAGAAAAGGAGCCCTGACCCCGAAAGGGGCCGAGACTGCCGCCTGCGCTGGGGTAACCTGCCTCTCTTAGCAAACAGGTCCAGGTGGTCCCCAAACAGACGTAGTCCTTTGAAGGGAAAACCAGTGAGAGCTTTCTTGCCAGCGGCCAGCAGCCCACTGGCGCAGCCAAACCGAGCGGCGTATAGCCACCACAAGGGCAGATGTTCTGCCACACATTCTAACGGCATCATCCAAAGCAGAGAGGACATAAGTCACAAAAACCTCACAACGAGAGAGTGCATTAAACTCCTCACTAGACAAATCATCAGGGGCACCATCAAGGATACTTCTAAGCAGGGTCCTAATAGCCACAGCCGTAATGGCAGAGGCACAGACCGGGCGCAGCACCGTCCCCACACATGCAAAGGCATGGGACGCCAGCTGATCAACGCGCCGGTCCTCAGCATCCCGCAGCGTAGTAGAGTCAGGGGAGTGCATGACAGAGGTGTTAGATAACCCTAGGACCGGGGCATCCACTTCAGGAGGGGATGACCAACGCTTCACCACATCAGCAGGAAAAGGGATACCTCTTATCCCAATTCTTAGGCACACCGGGAAGCCTGCTGGGATGCTCCCATACCCTGAGCACAAGATTATTAAAATGGGCTTGCTCAGGAAAATCTAAACGTGGCTTAGCAGTATGAAACAACTCCCCCTGTTGCCTGGGGGCCGCAACCGGGGGAGAGATAGACAGTACCTCAAAAATCTGAGCCAACAGCCTATCAGTATCATCTGGGGCCCAGGGGTCAGAGCCAGAATCATCATGACCCCTGGGCCTCTCATCAGATGACTCCAAGTGAGAGAATAACTCCCCTTCTTCCAAAGGGGTATATCCAGACAGTTCCAAAAACTCAGCTTCCATAGGGAAAAGGGTGACATCAGGCGTCAAGTGCCGCTTTTTAGCAGAGGCCTTACGCGCCAAGGTATTAGCAAGCAACTTCTCAACACTAGCCAGTCTAGAAGACACATCAGGCTGAGAATCCCCACTTGTATGCAACTCAATGGGAGTCAAATTTAAGCTAGGGGGAGTAGGTGAAGCCATACGAGGCGCAGGCCCAGCTACTGGTAAACCAGTCTGCAGCGCAAGCGCCTGCTGGGCACAAGGTACACAGACCCGCACATTGTCAGCACTGGTAGGGGACACCCCACAAGCTACACACAGCCGGGCTTGTCCCGAAGGAACCCCAAGAACATTATCCTGAGACGCCTCCATATGGTGATTATAGCGGCAAAATTGGCCGATAGGGATTCACGCTATAAAAGCAACCCGGGATGCCCCAATAGCCCGCTAGGGAAGTGGGAGTAATTTACACACTAGGCCTCACAAGTTTAATAACTAAAAGGAGGGAGTAGGACCGGGAGAAACAAATAGAGGTCTGAAAGACATAAGCGAAGAGAACCCCGTAAGTGACATGTAAAATGACATAGGTTAAATAAAGCCGCCCGCGAGGGCACTCACGGACCGTGGTAGGTATATGCCAGTCACGCAGCAGCCAGATCCAGAGAAAATGGCACCAGGTATACCTCGAGGGGCGGGCCGCGGAGACAGTGACGCGGAACGCGCCAAACGCGAGCCCCGCCCCCCCAAAGCCGCACACGTGACAAGCAGCCAATAACGGCGCACAGCGCCTGAGGTAACGCCACCGTTATTGGCTGCTTGTCACGTGTGCGGCTTCGCGCTCTTCGGGGGGGGGGGGGCTCACGGTTCGCACAATCCGGCGGCAAATGTAAAAAGCAACCAGTGCAGCCAAGTCGGCGCAGTGACTGACACCAACCAGACAGACAAAATACAGTGAAGCACCAAGGCAAATTCACATACACCCCCCCCCCCCCCCGAGAGCTACAAGGGAGCGTGAGGGAGGACAGCGGCGACTCAACAAGGGCCAACCGATAGACAAGGGCAAGGGGCAATAGGGCGGGAGGGGCATCCCATAGAGGCTCACCATATGCCTATACCGCCTACCCTTTGGTGGATTGCGGTGGAGCAGCGCTCCTAAGCACCTGACAGCGGTGCTGCCTACCATCACCCGGACCAGCGCAGCCAAGGCTGGGAGGCAAATTAATAATGGAACGGGTGGGAATAGTCCTACAGGGCTGCAGGCTAATAGCCCCGCTCACTTGCAAGAAGAGAGAGCCATCTTCTTGTCCTTCGCAGTCCAGACTGCAGAGAAAATCTGGGGATTTGTGGGAGGTCCCGGGTATTTGAGGGGCCAGGAGGAGCCAATTTCGCTGTCTCTGCAGTCCAGCGCCATCTGGCAGAGTAATTTCCAAGTGTAAGTAATCTAATCTGGAGCAGGACGTACTGTATACTAAGTATAGGACAGCAATCCCAGAATGCAGAGTAGCACAGTCAGAAGACACCTCCTGTTTGCAGACAGCCTGTGGGCCGCCATCTTGGATAGTTAAAGGCTCGGAAAATACAGTAGAGGCAGGTAGGATGATATTTAATGTGGGCAATCTGTATGTACAGGGCTCTTATTCAAGGTTCGCTTTAAATACCTGGCTTCATGATAAACTGTAAAATAAACAAAATCTATGCCACGTCTTCACGGTCTGACAACAAGAACATACTAGATGGGAAGACTGGGAAGCATAACCAGAACTATATGTAGACCAGGAGGAGCCACACCTTTATATCTTGCAGTCCTGCCTACAGCTGAGCGTTAACACATTAGTAAATGATTTGGTGATGCCCTGGATATAATATGGGAGAAATAGGAGTAACTCGGCCTCTGATCATACAGAGATTTGGTGCTGTGATATTTTTTTAGCCATTCCAAAAGTCAAGCTCCAATATCATGACAACACTCGGGATATGCACTTAAAACAGTCGAGCAACACGTCCTGAAGGAATAGAAAGCATGACGAAGATTTCTCCCTGCAGTGCTGACATTTAATAAACTCCAATTTCTTTCCAAAGACATAAAATGCCATGCCGGCGTCATGCTCAAAGCGCTCTCTCGTTCATCTGAGGAGACACTTCTCTTTACTTCCTTCAGTGACAGCAGGCCTGCTGTGCATCAGCTCTTAACTATGCCAGGTCCTGCTATTGTTTCACACAAATCCGCACAGCAAATTGTTTCCGCACTTAAGCTTACGAATGCGATATTAATAGGCAGCAATTTTTGGCAAAGTGCACAATGACAATGTAATTACACCTTGGGGAAAGCAAACTTATTTTGCTTTTATTTCAGAGAAGAAAAAGTAACACTATTGGACAAATGGACCAAACCCCTAGTTACAGTTAAAGAGCCACTAACCTAACTAATAGTTTGTCTAATAAAGCAAATCAGTTAGTCACATTAGACCACCACATTAATTTTTGGTATATTGAACGAAGGGACAATTTAGACCTTTCCACATGCTCAATAGCAAAATGGAGTTAAAGTGCATGAACAATGATAAACATACAAAAGGATATGCATACTAAAAAAAAAATGGACACCGAGAGTAGAGCGTGTCAAATAGGCCATTAGGCAGGCTTACTCATGGGTATCATGCAGTACACCTGTAATGCTGGAAGCCTGAATAAGCCTATTGGATGGTGGGCAACCAGTGGTAGGGATGCCTGGAGAAATATTTCCACCACCTACCTCATTGCTCTCGCTCTCAGAATAAGATATGTCTCCTAATTACCAATGCATATGTATGTAAGAAGGTCTGTTGGATCTCTAAAGACTCGACTCTCAAGATCTCTGAATGCGAATATTGGCCACAATTAGATTTAGCTCATTGCAATGCAGTCCAAGCGGTATGATATAGCAAACTTTCCTTCAGCATAAGATATGACGGATATCAAATCATGCTACAAAAAACACTGTGCTGTCTTGCAAGGCTCCAGGGCCGTTCGTGCAATCCCCCCCCCCCCCCCCCCCCGGTCTTCTCGATTTGAGATGCCCCACTGTGTAAACCCCCACAAGCACCGCAAAATTCACTTACCTTTCCGGCTATTCAGATAGCCTGGGTGCATGAGCGCGCGCCTAACCCTGTGGAGATGCAGTACTAAAACCCAGCATGGGAACACCAGGAAGGTATGTAAACTTGCACAGGCAGCCAGCACAGCCAGCAAAATACTCATTATGTATTTTGTAGCATAGGCTGATTTTTCATCAGATCTTCCACTCTGAGGGTGGTAGATGTCCACTAGGGGTAGTAGCCTGAGGAAGCTTAGGCTCCACGGAACATGTGGCTGGTGAGGTGTAAGGCGGGAGGACAGCAGCTTGATACTATACCCTGCTTGGATCCTATCATTTGATTTATCTACGTGAAGCGACACCACCTGCATTGGAACTGGCATAAAAAGCTGTGTGGCCAGGCTGGGCCCCCCTGGGGACTCCCTTACATAGATCTTTTTTCATTCACCAGTATATTTTCCATTTTTGCATTGCAAATATATACACATTTTCAATTGGTTTGCACATATTGATTGCTCTTTATGAGCAGTCTCATTTAGTGGGGGGATCTGCAGACCTGGATCTTAGTTAGGGTATCGGCCTGGTCACATGCATGCTGCTCTCATAGATCCCATGTCCTTTCACATACATCTATCTACATACAAATGTATGTATGCATAACATTATTTCATGGCTGCATGTATTTTTATTGTTGGTATTATTCAGCTATGATTGGTGTAGTTATTAACATCTTGCTGCCTTTTTACCTCCCGTTTGTCCTTCCTCTGTGTGGGATTTTCCAATGTGTGTGTAAATAGGGTTTTTGTATCCGAATTACTTAATAAAAATATATTGTTGCTTATTATAGTAATGCCCCCTAGGCTATTTGTTTCATTTGTCTGTTGGTAGATGTCAACCAGGTGTAGAACACTCTGCATGCTGTAGACCACAGGAAGGCCAGGGAAGTAGCCCCATTTCCTATGCTGGAGCTCTGGTAGCGGCGTGTGCCGAGAATTACTATTCACGGCATGGATTAAAACTAGTTCCCAGTCCCTCTTCTCTCGTCCTTCAGACAAATGCCCAACCAGATGCAAATCACTGAATGGCACCTTGCAATGCTTGCAAAGTGGGTGCAGGCACCGTTACACTGCCGACAGTATATCCTGACCACAGTCTCAACAGGTAGACAGAATTAAGGGGGCATTTAACTGTAGGTCTTTCAATGTTGTATATCTGCTTACTTGTATGTACCTCCACAGTCCTCTAGGTAGGGGAAACCAGGCAGAACATGCAGTCAGCACATGAACTCACATGGATTCAGTATTAAAGTGGACCAACACCCACGGGTGATCGGCCCGGGAATCTATAAGATTCCCGGGCCGATCACCCCCCACCCCGCGGGACATCCGAGATCGGGATGTCCCGCGGGGTGAAACCCCCCCCAAACACCCCAACTCACCTACCTTATCTTCGGCGGCGGCCGGCCGCCGCCGCCTCCCTCGCGCCCCTGTAGGCGTGCGCGCCTCCGCGCCGGCCGTCTGCGAATGGCCGGCGCGGGGGCGCGCGCGTTCAAAGCGACGCGAGGGAGGCGGCGGCGGCGGCGGCCGCCGCTTAGACGTTCCTTGTACGTTGGCGCTGGGAGCGGGGAGAGGTGAGTTATTCGGGGGGTTAGGGGGGGTTTCACACAGCGGGGCACCCCGATCGGGGGTGCCCCACCGAAGTGGACCAAGACCCAGGATAGTCAAAATCCTGGGTGTTGGTCCACTTTAAAGTGATATTTCAGGCAATGGCAGCCCTTAGGCTATTGTGTCAGACTATAATTGGCACTGTCCTAAACGGTTTACCTGTTTTTAAATTGAAGAGGAAATGGCAGAGATATCAAGGTTTATCTAACAATTTCTTTTCTTAAGCAGATGGGCGTGGGCCGTGGAGCGGTTATGCATCATAATCAGCATAATGGTGAGACGGCACAGAGAGCGAGGGTGCTTGCTAGGACAAGGCTGGGTGGAGAGGAAGTAAGGAGGGCTGAGCTTGAATGGCAGCTCTGAGAGCCATCGATTTATACGGGGCGTGGTCTGGACTAGCTCCTCAAGCCACTATTGGTGGCCCACATCAGGAAGGGTGTCGCAAGAGGGGCAGAATAGGAAGTATATTTCCTAATTCAGTGCACAGAGTGGAAAGGAGGTACAGCACTAGAGGAATGCTTGGCGCAGTAAAATACCGTCCAGAGCAGCACACTCAGTGGATGACCTGAAAGTGGTTGCTCTTATTGGGAATTTTGAAACACAATAAGCTGATGGAATGGGAATAAAAATGAATGAAAACATTTAACATATTATATATTCAGGTACGTTATATCACACATTTCCTAGCAGTTTGCCATAAATTCTTCTTCAAGAGAGAACAGAGAAAAACATTCTAAATGTTGCCTCTTCAGGTCTCACAAACTTACAACTTTTGTCCAGGCTAATTGTGAATAGCTTGATCCCACTGACCTGTTTATCTCCTTAAATGGCCTGCTTTTTTACCTCTTTACATCAACTAGTCCGATGTGTATAAAATGCGCTGATATTTTCTGTTTATGCAACATGTCCCCTAGGGCAGGCCAACACCTGCTTGCCTGCTAGCAGATGTTGGTCCATGTCTGGCCACAGTAAGAATGCTAGAGCGGGGTGGTCCTCTTTCCAGTCCAAGATTGCTGCCATGGACATTTCCAGTATACGCCCTGCAGTTCGCTGTATAGCTACGCTAGACAAAAGCTAATTTTTTGGCTGAACAATCCCTTTAAATATACTTAAAGCGGAAGTCTAGTCTAGATAACAATTCTCCCTAGTCCCCCTCTCCCTCCCCCCCACACACTGTGGGCAAGATGGGGGGGTTAACAAAAAAAATTGCACACGTTACTTTGGCACAGTGCGTCTTGGCGAGGCCGCTTTGCTCACACCCATCGGCCCATTAACTGGGATGGAGGCCAGCAGCACTCACAGAGTGGGGGAATGCGGGGGGTTACTAAGCTTCTGAGAGGCTGGTAAACTGAGTGCAGGACTGCAGAAAAGACAGGTAAGCCAACACCACTCCACCTGACTGCATGAACCCTATGCCCATTGCTGACAGTTTCCACCCTGGGTGACATGTAAGCCCACTAGCCTCCACAGTGTTCTAGACCCCTGCTACTGTTCTGGTAGCAGACAATTGGCGAGCCACATAATAGGGGTCTGAAAGCAACAGGTTGGGGACCCCCTTGCTATAATGTGAGTTGTGTTCATTTGTACATTTTGCATTTCTAGGCAGTTTGAAAATATGGTTTTAGGGGGACAGAAAGTACAAATGCTTTTGTGATAGAACAAACCAGAGTTACAATGGACCAGTTGTGCTTGTACCTGTCTAGTAGATAAGTCAGCCTAGAACAAAACAAATGCTACTTTTCTTTTAGACAACAGAAACTTGACAAAGATTTGCCTTAGACTCTGCACTCCCACAGAGAAACCTCCATTCCGAAGCTACCACATGCAGCCATTTATTTCAAATTCAAATATAATGCTTTTAAAATCAAATCCATTAAAAAATATACCAATAAATATACCAAAATTGTGATTTTAAAATCCCTTCCAAAAGTACACAATAGCAGTTCTGCTTTTTTATTATTTAACATTGGTTCTGCTTAACAGCCTGATTGCTGGCGCACTTTCCGTCATCGCTTTGCATTGTGCTCGCTGTCTAAATGCAGAATGGTTAAATGTAAACATTCAGGACACAATTGCGAGGTGTTATAATCACAATGTTGTGCTGCAGAGCCCCACCACTCATCTACCGCACGGAGCTGCGAAAGACTGATTATGCGGCCAGTATTGGATAGTTTACTCAGGAGTCCTCTCGCTGTGCTTTGTTCTCCCGTGTATGCTTTAATATTCCCAAACAAAAGCCGCATATATTTCATATTTATCAGCCTCCTGTACATCAAAAGGGGGAATGAAACTTTCATTTTGTTGCCTCGGTGCTGATTGAATCACAGCTGAAAAAGGTTGCAGCTCAGGTATTTAAAGGAGACATCAAGACAAAGACTGATCAGCTCCACTAGGACTGACCAAATGATCTGTTAGACATTAAATGGGCCCTTTAGTGAGGCAAACGAGCTCAAACAAACATTAAGGACTCAATAAAGGGAAAGGGCAGCAAAACATCTATCCCCAGCTGACCACCTTTCTTTTTCATTTTAAACAAATTATTTTTCACAACAACTCTAAGTAGCCTCAGATGACTGGCTCTACAACCTCCCGGCAAGCAACGGGTGGTAATCTTTGCCTTGTGAATTCAGAATTTCATTTTATTGTATTCAGGCTGGGACATTGGAGTAGGCATGGCTTCAAAGCAAAATACGGGGACATTCGACAATAAAAGGTCTTCTCTAGGACAAAATAAAGATCTGTACTTCCCATTCAGTGTCTGAATATGAACACTAGTCCTGAAGATATAGGTCCACAATGTGCATGCACATCTTTTGTCGCCGTCCACCAGTGCAGGAGCAAACCAGTAGTAGAATTCCACACCTGCCAGACCGTCCCACTGGCTGTTCACAGAGGGGACACAAGCAGACACTTCCCTCTGTTCGAGGCATGGGGGAAAGGGGGGGGGGCATGTGGCTTCCACAACTGATCCTGAGAATAGGTGATCAGGTGAGTATTGTGGATGCAGATAGCAATGCATCTGTTGCAGGGGAGAAAAATAAAATTCTGTGATTACTCACCTGTAGAATTGGTATTATGAGTATACAGTACGTCCTGCTCCAAATCTAATACTTACAGTTGGGATATACTCCGCCAGATGGCGCTGGACTGCAGAGACATCGAAAATAGGCTCCTCCCGGCCCCTCAAATACCCAGGGACCTCCCACAAATCCCCAGCATTGAAAAGCAGTTAAGGAGAAGCCGGGAGCATTAAACAATCCAAACTATCAATTATAACAATGATAACAATCACCATACAGGGGATCCAAGAAAATGCAAAACCAAGGGTGGGTTGGAGCAGGACATACTGTATACTCATAATACCAATTCTACAGGTGAGTAATCACAGAATTGTATAATTTAGTATACAGTAAGTCCTGCTCCAAATCTAATACTTACAGTTGGGACATCCAATAGCAGTGTCCATAAAGTAGGGTGGGATCCCCAAGAAAAATCAGCAGCAGGCAGTTTAAACCACTGCCGCCTGCAGAACCTTGCGGCCAAAAACAGCGTCAGCTGAGGCCCTTACATCAACCTTGTAAAACTTTGAAAAGGTATGAACAGAAGACCAAGTAGCAGCCTTGCAAACTTGTTCAACAGAAGCCTGGTGCTGAAAAGCCCAAGAGGCACCAATAGCACGAGTGGAATGAGCAGTAAGGCGGAAGGGAGGATTCTTCCCCTTATCAGAGTAGGCCTGAATCACAGCCTGACGAATCCACTTGCTGATAGTAGACTTGGCAGGAGCCCAATCCTTCCTAGGACCAGAAGGGACCACAAAAAGAGCATCAGTTTTCCTGAAAGGTGCAGTAGCCACCAGATAGTACTTCAGACACCTAACCACATACAAAGAGTGCAAAACTCTCTCCTTAGCATTTCTAGGATTAGGGCACAAAGAAGGAAGAACAATATCCTGATTCAAATGAAAGTCAGACACTACATTAGGCAGAAAATCAGGTTTGAAACGAAACACCACCTTGTCCTGGTGTCTCTCATAGTAGGGGGGCTGAATGGACAGCGCCGCCAACTCAGACACACGCCTGACCGAAGTGATAGCCACCAGAAACACAACCTTGAGCGTAAGAATGGCCAAGGCAGCATCCTGCACAGGTTCAAAGGGAGCACCCTGCAAGGCTGACAGAACCAAGTTCAAATCCCAAACAGGCACCATAGGTTTACGTGGGGGACGCACATGAGTGACCCCCTGGAAAAAAGTCCTTATCAGAGGGTGCTGAGCAAAGGACTTCTGGAAAAAAAAAATAGCCAGGGCAGAAACCTGACCCTTCAGAGTACTGAGTTGGAGACCCATCTCCAACCCATGCTGCAGGAACTCCAGAATCTTGGAAATAGAGTACACACAACAGGGAAGAGACTTAGACTCACACCAGTCAATGTAGGCACGCCAAACCCTGTAATAAATGGAAGAGGAAGACTTCTTCCTAGCTTTAATCAAAGTATCCACAACTGAGGAAGACAACCCCTTCTCCATCAAGATGGAGGTTTCAGCAGCCAAGCCGTCAAAGCCAGAGTTTGTAAAATGGGATGGCGTAGTGAGCCCTGAATGATCAGATCTGGCACCAAGGGCAGAGCGTACTGATCCAGGTCTGCGAACCACACTCTTCTTGGCCACCAGAATTGCTGGCACCCCTTCCAGAGCAATCTTGCGCAGAACCATGCCCAGCAGGGGAATTGGGGGGGAAGATATACAGGAACTTAAAGTCCTTCCATGACATTGCCAGCGCATCCGAGGTCAGGGCCAGAGGATCCCTGGACAGAGAGACAAAAGCTGGAAGCTTGTGATTGTGGCAGGACGCAAACAGATCCACATCTGGTTGGCCCCAACGGTGACACAGAGATTGAAACACCCTGCTGCATAGGGACCATTCTCCCTGGCGAGAGGTCCCCCTGCTCAGAGAGTCCGCCAGGTGATTTTCCACCCCCGGGATGTACACAGCTGAAATGCAGGGGACATTGGCCTCCGCCCAAGTCAGGATCAGAGACGCTTCCAGGAGGGCCCCCTTGCTCCGGGACCCTCCCTGATGACTGATGTAGGCAACTGCCGTCTGTTTGTCCGAGCGCACCTGAACAGGCAGGCCCTGAAGATGAGTAGTCAAGCGAGCCAGAACTAACCTGATCGCTCGCAGCTCCAAGACATTGATAGGTGTGTGGGCCTCCTGAGGGCCCCACCTCCCCTGGAACCGCAGGGACTTCCAGAACCCCCCCCCCCAACCTGACAGACTGGCATCCGTGGTGACCATCTCCCAGGAAGGGGCAAGAAAGAATCTGCCCCCCAACAGGTTCCATCCACCACGAGAGGGACCTCCTGACCAGGGGGGAGAGGACACAGACCCTGTCCAGGGACGCTGGGTCCTTGTCCCATACAGACAATAGGTGAAGTTGCAGAGGCCTCAAGTGGAACTGAGCATAAGGGACCGCTTCGAAGCACGCCACCATCAGGCACACCAGCTGCATCCCCTGCCTGATGGAGGGATAGGGACAAGCTAGAAGGGACTGAGCCTGTGCAATCAGACTGTCCACCTTCTGCTGAGGAAGGAAGACCCTTGCCTGAACTGTATCCAGATTCATTCCTAGGAATGGAGTTACCAAGGAAGGGGACAGTGAGGACTTGGGGTGGTTGATCACCCATCCAAATGACTCCAGAGTGGACACCACCAGCTGAGTATCCAACTCTGCCTGATGTAGAGACTGGGAAGTGATGAGGATGTCGTCCAGATAGGGAAGCATGCGGACGCCCTGACATCTGAGCAGAGACATCACGCCAGCCAGCACCATGGTGAACACCCTTGGAGCTGAAGTGAGGCCGAAGGGCAAGGCCACAAATTGGTAGTGTTGATCCATCAGAGCGAACCTGAGGAACCTTTGATGACCTAGGAACACAGGAATATGAAGGTAAGCATCTTTGATGTCCACAGAAGTCATGAAATCCCCTTGGCGCAGGGAACTGATGGCAGAGCGCAGAGTCTCCATGTTGAGAATCTTTAAGTCCAGGATGGGCCTGACAGAACCATCCTTTTTGGGTACTGTGAATAGGTTGGAATAAAAGCCCTTGCCTTTTTCTCTTAAAGGGACCTGGCAGAAAACCCCCAGCTCCAGGAGGCCTTGCACTGCTTGCACTAGCTCCTGAGCGGACACAGGGTCCTGAGGAATCTGGGATCTGATGAATCTTGGAGGGGGATTGGCAGCAAACTCCAACTTGTAACCGGAGGGCACTACCTCCTGAATCCACCGGTCTGAGACATGAAGCCTCCAGACGTGAGCGAAGTGCTGCAGCTGTCCCCCCACTCGGATGGGTGAGGGAGCTCCATCATGCCTGAGGGGGCTTGGGAGAGGATTTAGCTTTGGGACCCCAGGAGGAGCCAGGACGTCCACATCCTCTGCCTCTACCCCAGAAATCTCCCCGGGCCCCAGGGAAAGAGAAGGAACCCTGACCCCGAAAGGGCCGAGGTTGCCGCCTGCGCTGGGGTAACCTGCCTCCCTTAGCAAAAAGGTCCAGGCGGTCTACAAACAGGCGCAGTCCTTTAAAGGGAAAACCAGTGAGGGCCTTCTTGGCAGCGTTGTCAGCAGCCCACTGGCGCAGCAGAACCGAGCGGCGTATAGCCACCACGAGGGCAGAAGCTCTGGCACACATTCGGACGGTGTCATCCAATGCTGATAGTACAAAGTTTACAAAAATACAATTCTGTGAAATACTCACCTGTAGAATTGGTATTATAAGTATACAGTACGTCCTGCTCCAGATAGATTACTTACACTTGGGGTTATCCTCCGCCAGATGGCGCTGCACTGCAGAGACATGTAAAACAGGCTCCTCCCGGCCCCTCAAATACCCGGGGACCTCCCACAAATCCCCAGCATTGAGAAGCAGTGAACAAGAAGCCAGGAGAATTTAACCACCCAAAAACTGGTAACTATAACAATGACAACAATTACCATACAGGGGATCCAGAATAATGCAAAAACCAGGGTGGGGTGGAGCAGGACGTACTGTATACTTATAATACCAATTCTACAGGTGAGTAATTCACAGAATTGTATTATTCTTAGTATACAGTACGTCCTGCTCCAGATAGATTACTTACACTTGGGACATCCAATAGCAGTGTCCATAAAGTAGGGTGGGATCCCCAATAAAAAAGGTAACAGCAGACAGTTTAAACTACTGCCGCCTGCAAAACCTTGCGGCCAAAAACAGCATCAACTGAGGCCTTAACATCAACCTTGTAAAACTTTGAAAAGGTATGAACAGAAGTCCAAGTAGCAGCCTTGCAAACTTGTTCAACAGAAGCCTGGTGCTGGAAGGCCCAAGAGGCACCAATAGCACGAGTAGAACAAGCAGTAAGGCGGAAGGGAGGATTCTTCCCCTTAGCAGAATAGGCCTGAATCACAGCCTGACGGATCCATTTGCTGATAGTAGACTTAGCAGGAGCCAAACCCTTCCTAGGACCAGAAGGGAACACAAAAAGAGCATCAGTTTTCCTGAAGGACGCAGTTACTACTAGGTAATACTTCAGACACCTGACCACATCCAAGGAATGCAAAACCTTTCCTTAGCATTGCTAGGATTAGGGCACAATGAAGGAAGAACAATATCTTGATTCAAATGAAAAGCAGACACTACCTTAGGCAGAAAATCCGGCTTAAAGCGGAACACCACCTTATCCTGGTGTCTCTCAAAGTATGGGGGCTGGATAGACAGAGCCGCCAGCTCAGACACACGCCTGACCGAAGTAATAGCCACCAGAAAGACAACCTTGAGGGTAAGTACAGCCAGAGCAGCATCCTGAATAGGTTCAAAGGGAGCACCCTGCAAGGCAGACAAGACCAAGTTCAAATCCCAAACAGGGACCATAGGTTTTCGTGGGGGACGCATATGAGTAACCCCCTGAAAGAAAGTCTTAAACAAGGAATGCTGAGCAAAAGACTTCTGAAAGAAGACAGACAGGGCAGAAACCTGACCCTTCCAAGTACTGAGTTGGAGACCCGACTCCAACCCATGCTGTAAAAACTCCAGAACCCTGGGAACTGAGAACACCCGACAGGGAAGAGACCTAGACTCACACCAGTCAATGTAGGTACGCCATACCCTATAATAGATGGAAGAAGAAGTTTTCTTCCTAGCCTTCACCATGGTCTCAACCACAGAGGCAGACAAGCCTTTCTCCATCAAGATGGAAGTTTCAGCAGCCAGGCCGTCAAGGCCAGAGTTTGTAAATTGGGATGGTGTAAGGGGCCCTGAGTGAGCAGATCTGGCACTCATGGCAGAACGTACTGATCTACTGCCATCTGCACCACGTCTGCGAACCACACTCTTCTTGGCCACCTGGGGGCCACCAGAATCACTGGCACCCCTTCCAGAGCAATCTTGCGCAGGACCCTGCCCAGCAGGGGGAATGGAGGAAAGACATACAGGAACTGAATGTCCTGCCATGTCCTGCCATGACATTACTAAAGCATCCGTGGTCACGGCCAGAGGATCTTGGGACAGGGAGACAAAGGCCGGGAGCTTGTGATTGTGACGGGACGCAAACAGATCCACATCTGGTTGACCCCAACGGTGACACAGAGATTGGAACACCCTGTTGCAGAGGGACCCCCCCGGAATGTATACCGCTGATATGCAGGGAACATTGGCCTCCACCCAGGTCAGGATCAGAGACACTTCCTGGAGGGCCCTCTTGCCCCGGGTCCCTCCCTGATGATTGATGTAGGCAACTGCCGTCAGGTTGTCCGAGTGCCCCTGAACAGGCAGGCCCTGAAGATGAGTAGTCAAGCGAGCCAGAACTAACCTGATCGCTCACAGCTTCAAGACATTGATAGGTGTGTGGGCCTCCTGAGGGACCCACCTCCCCTGGAACCGCAGGGACTTCCAGAACCCCCCCCCCCCCAACCTGATAGACTGGCATCCGTGGTGACCGTCTCCCAGGAAGGGGCAAGAAAGGATCTGCCCCCAAACAGGTTCCTTGAGTCCATCCACCACAAGAGGGACCTCCTTACCAGGGGGGAAAGCACACAGACCCTGTCCAGGGATGCTGGGTCCTTGTCCCATACAGACAATTGGAGAAGTTGCAGAAGCCCCAAGTGGAACTGAGCATAAGGGACCGCTTCGAAGCACGCCACCATCAGGCCCACCAGCTGCATCCCCTGCCTGGTGGAGGGATGGGGACAAGCTAGGAGGGACTGAGCCTGTGCAAGCAGATTGTCCACCTTTTGCTGAGGAAGGAAGATCCTTGCCTGAACTGTATCCAGATTCATTCCTAGGAATGGAGTTACCAAGGAAGGGGACAGTGTGGACTTGGGGTGGTTGATCACCCATCCAAATGACTCCAGAATGGACACCACTAGCTGAGTATCCAACTTTGCCTGATGTAGAGACTGGGAAGTGATGAGGATGTCCAGGTAGGGCAGCACGCAGACGCCCCTTGGCCTCATCAGAGACATCACCCCCGCCAGCACCTTGGTGAGCACTCTGGGAGCTGAAGAGAGGCCAGATGGCAAGGCCACAAATTGGCAGTGTTGATCTTCCAACTGAGGAACCTTGGTGTCCTGAAAACACAGGGATGTGAAGGTAAGCATCTTTGATATCCACAGACGTCATGAAACCCCCGGGGCGCAAGGAGCTGATGGCCGAGCGTAGAGTTTCCATGCGAAAAACGCCTGTTCTTGACAATTTGCTGAAGATCTGTAAATCCAGAATGGGCCTGACTGACCCATCTTTTTTGGGAACTGTGAAAAGGTTGGTGTAGAGTCCCTTGCCTCTGTCTTAAGGGAAATCTGCAAATGACCCCCAGACCGAGCAGGCCTTGCACGCCCTGCGCCAACACCTGAGCAGAGGCAGGGACCAGGAGTACCCGGGGACCTGATAATCTTGGGGGAGGCCGCACAGCAAACTCTATCTTGTAGCCGGAGGACACTACCTCCTGAATCCACCGGTCTGAGGCGTGATGCCTCCAGACTTGAGCAAAGTGCCGCAACCGTCCCCTCACCCTGACGGGCGAGGGCGCCCCATCATGCTTGAGGGGACTTGGGAGAGGATTTGGGCTTAGCCCCCCGGAGGAGCCAGGATGTTGTCTTCTGCTCCTGTGACAGGGATCTGCGCGAGCCCCCGCGAAGGACACCCCTGGTTCTTGTTTAACACCATGGTAGGGGGGTGAAGGGGGGCCCTGGCCCCGAAGGGGCCGAGACAGCCGTCTGCGCTGGGGTAACTTACCTCTCTTAGCAAACAGGTCTAGACGGGCCCCAAACAGGCGTAGCCCCTTAAAAGGAAGCCCAGTGAGGGCCTTCTTCACAGCATTGTCAGCACCCCACTGTCGCAGCCAAACCAAGCGGCGTATAGCCACGAGGGCAGAAGTTCTTGCACACATTTTGATGGTGTCATAAAATGCTAATAGGACAAAATTTTACAAAAACATCACAACTGGAGAGTGCATTAAACACCTCACAAGGGAGATCATCAGGGGCACTATCAAGCATATTTCGGATAAGAGTTCTAATGGCCACAGCAGTAATAGCAGAGGCACAGACCGGGCGCAGCGCCGGCCCCGCACATGCAAAGGCGTGGGAGGCCAGCAGGTCAATGCGCCGGTCCTCAGCATCCCACAGGGTAGTAGAATCAGGGGAATGCATGACAGGGGTGTTAGATAGCCCTAAAATCGGGACATCCACCTGGGGGGGGGGGGGAATGACCAACATTTAACCACCTCAGGGGGAAAAGCATATTTCCTATCCCAATCCCTTGGAACCCCGGGAAGTTTACTGGGGCACTCCCGTTCCTTGAGCACAAGGGTATGGAAATGTGCCTGCTCTAGAAATTCCAAACGTGATGTTGCTGTATGAAAACGCTCCCCTTTTTTCCTGGGAGCCTCACCAGGGAGAGAGATAGACAGAACCTCAAAGATCTGGGTCAATAATCTGTCAGTGTCATCCGGGACCCAGGGGTCAGAGCCAGAATCGTCATGACCCCTTGGTCTCTCATCAGATGAACCTGAGTCAGAAAAGAGCTCTCCTTCATCAGAAGGGGTATAGCCACACAGATTCATAAACTCCTGAGATCCCATAGGGAAAACAGTAACATTAGGCGTCAAGTGCCGCTTCTTACCAGGGCACTTACGCGCTAAAGACCTCGCAATAATCTGTTCAGCAGTAGGCAGTCTAGAAGACACATCAGGCTGAGAATCCCCACAAGTATGCAACTCAACAGGAGTGAGATTTAAGCTTGGGGGAGTAGGTGAAGTGAAACGAGGTGCAGCCACTGGCAGGCCAGATTGCAATGCAAGCACCTGCTCAGCACAGGGTACACAGACCCGCGCCTTGTCAGCATCAGCATGAGGCTGCCCACACGCTACACACAGCCGGTCTTGTCCCGAAGGGACCCCGGTCACATTATCCTGGGATACCTCCATATGGTGATTATAGCGGCGCTATACGCCGACAGGGAATAACGCTATATAGCAACCCTGGATGCCCCAATAACCCGCTAGGGATGTGGAAGTATAATTTTTACAAGGCCTACAAGTAATATACAAAAAACAGGGCTGGGAGAAGCCAAGAAGGGTTCGTCCCGCCTGAAAGACATAAGCAGACAAGACCTTAAGTACATTGTAACAAAAGTGAAGCAGATAAAGCCGCCCGCAAGGGCACTTACGGACCGCGGTAGGTAGGAGTCCGTCGCGCATAGGCCAACCAAGTCAGAAAAGATGGCGTCGGTATACCTCGAGGGGCGGGCCAATAATAGCGATGACGTGGAACGCGCCAAAGACGCCTGAGGTAATGCCGCCGCCAAGCCCGGAACCAAGTCAGCGCGGCGGCTGACACAAGAATAAAGACATGTGAAAAGTGAAAGCAAGACTGCATAACATACATATCTATACACATACACCCCCCCCCCCCCTCTTTTCCCCCGAAGACTACGAGGAGGATGAGGGAGGACGGCGGCCACTTAAATAGGGCCCACCGATAGGCAGGGGCAAGGGGCAAAAGTGCGGGAGGGGCATCCCATAGAGGCTCACCATAAGCCTGAACCGCCTACCCTTTGGTGAGGGATTGCGGTGGAGCAGCGCTCCTAAGCACCAACGGCGGTGCTGCCTACCTTCACCCGACCAGCGCAGCCAAGGCTGGGAGGCATATTACTAGTGGAACGGGTGGGAATAGTCCTACAGGGCCGCAGGCTAATAACCCTGTTCACCTGCGAGTAGAGAGCCAATTTCTCGTCCTTCGCAGCCAGACTGCAGAGAAATTCTGGGGATTTGTGGGAGGTCCCTGGGTATTTGAGGGGCCGGGAGGAGTCTATTTTCGATGTCTCTGCAGTCCAGCGCCATCTGGCGGAGTATATCCCAACTGTAAGTATTAGAATTTGGAGAAAGACGTACTGTATACTAAGAATATGTGAGTATAGGTATATTTTATTTGATCCCAGTAGTGTTTCTTAATTTATATTGGACCTCTGCACAAAACGAAGGAACACACACTGCGTTAGCATTCTACACAATCCTTTGGGCTTGCTATACCCAGGAATTTTACTATCCTGGGTTTTGGTCCTTGCCCTCCAGGGCATTTGGGGTGCCCCGCTGTGTGTACCAGCCCCTAGCCAATAGTCGGGAAAAACTCACCTTTCCATGGCCCTGCAGCACATGAGCCAATCAGAATGCTCGGACAAAAATTGGCTTAGGGCCGAATGGAGCTGAGTGTGTGATGGTGGCATACTTTGTATGGCGCGTGTCTGGCTAAAGGTATAACGTAGTGTGGTGGAGGCCCGCACATGCGTCATTGGATCGAGGATCAGGTAGGATCTTGAGATGGGTTTTGGTCCACTTTAAAATGCAGAACATTTAGTTTAATGCTTTAATAAAAGAGAAAGTAAAAGATATTGATCCTCCCCCACGCACACACTGTGGGGTGTACTGCAGTCAGCATGGCTCCAGATACCTGTGACAACCTACCAGCAGCCTAACGAGTTACTCCCAGCATATATATATATATATATATATATATATATATATATATATATATATATCTACCTAATACACACACACACACACACACACACACACACACACGTATATCTATATCTCTCATCTATCTATACACTCTCAATGTTTCATTGGTAAATGTTAATAGTATATTTTTGGAGACCGTAAACCTCAATTCAGCGGTATATCTTTAGCAATAGCGGGGATCAGGAATCCCATCCTGTGTCACCTACCTGTGAATGAAGTTTTTCTTCTCCAAATACTCCATAGCAGATGAGATCTGAGTTGCCATGTGCAGTAGCACCACTGCAGTGACCTCTTGCCGATTACAGTCCCTTAGGTAATCCAACAGGTTGCCATATGTCATAAACTCCGTGATGATGTAAAAAGGGGGCTCCCGTGTGCACACCCCTAGAACACAGGCAGGATTATAAGTTAGAATGTGAGATCATTTTTGTCAGTTTCAGACAACGTATATTACGGATTGACCACATATATAGGTAGGAGTAGAATAAAAATGTCTTTAAAACTAGGCCAGTAAATTCTCAGTGGGCCCCTTTGCAGTGTGTCATGACAAAATTGGCATGGTTGCTTTTCCATGTGCACTCTCCCAGTGTCCACAACCAACAATGCCACCAGCCAGGACTGGTCTTTACCCCAAAGATTGAGCGCCAGCACAAGGCACCGTCATCTTGGGCTGCACAAATGAGCTGGCAGACCTGAATGCATTTTATTCTTTTTTGTTTTAAACCGGACCTTCAGCGTGATTTAATGAAAAGCCCAAACTCTTAAAAAATGGTTCCCCAGCATCTAAAATTAATATATTTTACGTTTTTAGTCACTAACTTATTATTCTTTCCCCCACTGGGCTGCAACTCTGTTCAGGAATTTAGGATACGGGCGCCGCCATCTTGACTCAGAAGCATCACACTTACTGAGGAGAGGAGAGTGGGATAAGGTACAGGGGGGCGGGTTATAGCTGTGCTTTGCTCAGACAGAGCAGAGCTGGGTCAGGTAACGGTCAGCAGTCCCAGAAAGCCGAGCAGCACAGTCAGGAGGCACTTCCTGTTTGCAGGCTGCCTGATAAAATGGCGGCTTCCATAAGCCGCCATCTTGGATGTTTAAAGGCTCATAACATGCAGTAGATGCAGGTAGGATGATTTTTAATGTGACCAATCTGTATGTACAAGGTGTGGGAAACATATAAGATAGACTCTTATTCAGAGTGAAGGTCCGCTTTAAGTCACTTTATTTTTATAAACATTTTTTAAACACAATTTTCTGTTTTGACAATCTCTTCAAACCCTGTGGCTCCTTTCACACAATCGCCTGTTGCCCAGTGCTTTGCAGCCGATTTACAACTCATTGATTTTAAACCTGAGTTTTCTCCTTGTTCTCAGATTTTATTTGTAGGTTTCTCTGGAGGATTTCTAACACACTTTAGAAGCACGAGAGTGATAATAGTTGTGATCCTGGTATGTGTTCTTTGTTGGCGTGAAGGATGTCTGGGCATGTTTCACACCTTTGGTTGCTGCAGAGGAATGTGTCTGGATGGTTTTCATTTGTGCGCATCTAACTTTTGTCTTCATGAGAGGGCTGCTGGAGCTGTGAAGAAAATAACTATTTTCCTCCAAATATCCTCCTTTTTCCGGCTGGTGGTTTGTCCAGCCAACATGTTTCCCTGGGTAAGAACGGGAGTCAATCTCAGAAGTGGCTGCAGCATTTCCCACCCCATTGGCATGCTCAGCTGGGAGAGCCTCTGGCTTCTGTTAACGACTGCTGAATTCTCAGCAAACCCCAGGGGGAACAAGTAGCTTATCTCCGGTCTAATATTGAGCCCCTCTGAAAAACATTATAAAGCCATCTTCCGCAATAGAACTGTTATAGATATTCCCCAGGGCCGCCACCTGGGTCTTTAATGTTGATACCTTAAGTCCCTTTTGAAGATCTGCTTGTAAAAACTCCAGAATCTTTGAAATATCCAGCATGCCCATGATTTACTTTGTAGCCGCAAAACGTCAGACCCTCCAATTAATTTTGTATGTCAAAGCCTTCTTCGCTCTCACCAAAGTGGTGGCTACCACTGGAGGGACCCCTCTGTCTAATGGGATGAAAAATACAATTCTGTGATTACTCACCTGTAGAATTGGTATTATGAGTATACAGTACGTCCTGTTCCAGATAAGATTCATAACACATGGGTATTACTCCGCCAGATGGCGCTGGACTGCAGAGACATCGAAAACAGGCTCCTCCCGGCCCCTCAAATACTCAAGGACCTCCCACAATCCTCAGCATTGAAAAGCAGTTAACGAGAAGCCGGGAGAATTAAAACAGAACCAAACTGGTAACTATAACAATGATAACGATCACCATACAGGGGATACAAGATAATGCAAAACCAAGGGTGGGGTGGTGCAGGACGTACTGTATACTCATAATACCAATTCTACAGGTGAGTAATCACAGAATTGTATTATTCTTAGTATACAGTACATCCTGCTCCAGATAAGATTCATAACACATGGGACATCCAATAGCAGTGTCCATAAAGTAGGGTGGGATCCCCAAAGGTAACAACAGACAGGTCAGACCACTGCAGCCTGCAGAAACTTGCGGCCAAAAGCAGCATCAGCTGAGGCCCTAACATCAACCTTGTAAAACTTTGAAAAGGTATGAACAGAAGACCAAGTAGCGGCCTAGCAAACTTGTTCAACAGAAGCCTGGTGCTGAAAAGTTCAAGAGGCACCAATAGCACGAGTGGAATGAGCAGTAAGGCGGAAGGGAGGATTCTTCCCCTTAGCAGAATAGGCCTGAATCACAGCCTGACGGATCCATTTGCTGATAGTAGACTTGGCAAACCCTTCCTAGGACCAGAAGGGACCACAAAAAGAGCATCAGTTTTCCTGAAAGGTGCAGTAGCCACCAGATAGTACTTCAGACACCTAACCACATCCAAGGAATGCAAGACCCTCTCCTTAGGTTTACTAGGATTAGGGCACAAGGAAGGAAGAACAATGTCCTGATTCAAATGAAAGGCAGACACTACCTTAGGCAGAAAATCTGTCTTGAAGCGAAACACCACCTTGTCCTGGTGTCTCTCAAAGTAGGGGGGCTAGATGGAAAGCACCGCCAACTCAGAAACACGCCTAACAGAGGTGATAGCCACTAAAAAGACAACCTTGAGAGTAAGAATGGCCAGGGCAGCCTCCTGCACAGGTTCAAAGGGAGCACCCTACAAGCCAGACAAGACCAAGTTCAAATCCCAAACAGGCAACATAGGCTTACGTGGGGGACGCACATGAGTAACCCCCTGGAAAAAAGTCTTGATCAGAGAATTCTGGGCAAAGGACTTCTGGAAGAAAACAGCCAGGGCAGAAACATGGCCCTTCAGAGTACTAAGTTGGAGCCCCATCTCCAACCCACGCTGCAGGAACTCCAGGATCCTGGGAATAGAAAACACACGACAGGGAAGAGACCTAGACTCACACCAGCCAATGTAAGCACGCCAAACCCTATAGTAAATGAAAGAAGAGGACTTCTTCCTAGCCTTTATCATGGTAACAACACAGGCAGACATCAAGATGGAGGTTTCAGCAGCCAGGCCGTCAAAGCCAAGGTTTGTAAATTGGGATGGCGTAAGTGACCCTGAGTGAGCAGGTCTGGCACTCTAAGAAGAGCGTACTGATCTACTGCCAACTGTACCACGTTTGCGAACCACACTCTTCTTGGCCACTTGGGGGCCACCAGTATTGCTGGCACCCCCTCCAGAACTATCTTGCGCAGAACCCTGCCCAACAGGGGGAATGGAGGAAAGACATACAGTAGCTAAAAAGCCCTGCCATGACATTGCTAGAGCATCCGTGGCCAAGGCCAGAGGATCCTGGGACAGGGAGCTTGTGATTGTGACAGGACGCAAACAGATCCACATCTGGTTGGCCCCAACGGTGACACAGAGATTGAAACACCCTGTTGCAGAGGGACCATTCTCCCAGGCGAGAGGTCCCCCTGCTCAGAGTCTGCCTGCAGATTCTCCACCCCCGGGATGTACACAGCTGATATGCAGGGAACATTGGCCTCCGCCCAGGCCAGGATCCGAGACACTTCCTGGAGGGCCCTCCTGCCCCGGGTCCCTCCCTGATGATTGATGTAGGCAACTGCCATCTGGTTGCCCGAGCGTACCTGAACAGGCAGGCCCCGGAAGTGATCAGTCAGAACCAAACTGACTGCCCGCAGTTCCAGAATGTTGATAGGTGTGTGGGCCTCCTGAGGGCCCCACCGTCCTTGGAACTGCAGGGACTTCCATAAACCCCCCTAACCTGTCAGACTGGCATCCGTGGTGACCGTCTCCCAGGAGGGGGCCAGAAAAATACCATTTTGTGAATACTCACCTGTAAAACGGGAATTATAAGTATGTCACACACCACGCTTCAAGACATTCATTACATGTGGGTATACTGATCTGTAGATGGCGATCTTGCAGAGATGTCAATAAAAAAAGGTAAGACCCTCCCGTCCCATAAATACCTGGGACCTCCCACTCATTCCCCAGTATAAAGATAGCAGTAAGGTAAAGGGACCAGGAAAGCCAATTAAAAACTAACAAAGGTTCACCATTTAAAGGATCCAGAATACAAAAGGGCAGGGTGAAGCGGGGTGTGTGACATACTTATAATACCCATTTTACAGGTGAGTATTCACAAATGGTATTATTCTAATTATATCACACACCCCGCTTCAAGACATGTCATTACATGTGGGACATCCAATAGCAGTGCCCATAAAGGGCGGGATCCAAAAACAAGGCAACAAGGCACAAACTTAAACCACTGCAGCTTTCAGAACTTTGCGGCCAAAAACAGCATCCGCTGAGGCCCGCACATCAACCTTGTAAACTTGGAAAAAGTGTGAACCGAAGACCAAGTAGCAGCCTTACAAACCTGCTCAACAGAAGCCTGGTGCTGGAAGGCCCAGGACGCCCCAACAGCGCGAGTAGAATGAACAGTAACACGAAAAGGGGGAATCTTCCCCTTAGCAGAATAGGCCCCAACAATGGCCTGGCGAATCCATTTACTAATGGAAGACTTGGCGGGAGCCAAACCTTTCCTAGGCCCAGAGGGCACCACAAAAAGAGCGTCAGTCCTACGAAAAGGGGAAGTAGCCACCAAATAGTACTTCACACAGCGAACCACATCCAAAGAATGCAAAACCCTCTCCTTGTCATTGCTAGGCTTAGGACACAAGGAGGGTAGAACAATATCCTGATTAAGATGAAAAGCAGAGACCACCTTAGGAAGGAAATCTGTCTTGAAGCGGAAAACAACCTTGTCCTGATGCCTCTCAAAGTAAGCGCAATATCCTGCAAAGGTTCAAAAGGAGCACCCTGCAAGGCAGAAAGAACCAAGTTCAAATCCCAAACTGGGAGCAAAGGCTTCCTAGGAGGCCGCACATGCGTAACCCCCTGGAAAAAAGTCTTAACCAGAGGATGAAGAACAAAAGACCTTTGAAAGAAAACTGCCAGGGCAGAAACATGCCCCTTCAGCGTACTAAGCTCCAAACCTAGGTCCAGACCATGTTGCAGAAATTCCAAGACTTTAGGGATAGCAAACGCCCTGCAAGGCAAGGCCCTGACCTCACACCAATCAATATAAGACCTCCAAATCCTATAGTAGATGGCAGAGGAAGACTTCTTTCTAGCCCTAACCAGAGTCTGAATGACAGCATCAATTGGGGTAGAGCAGTGGACCCTCAGTGAGTAGATCCGGCAGAAGGGGCAGAACTAACTGATCCTCTGCCAACCTTACCACGTCTGCGAACCAAACCTGTCTTGGCCACCTTGGAGCCACCAGGATTGCTGACGCGCCCTCTAGGGCCAGCTTGCGCACCACTTTGCCCACCATGGGAAACGGAGGGAACAGGTATAGAAACCCCAGATCCCTCCAGTTCAGAGACATGGCATCCGCTGCCAGAGCCAGCGAATCCCGCGAGAGAGACACAAATGGCGGAAGCTTGTGATTGTGACGAGAGGCAAAGAGGTCCACCTCCGGAGTCCCCCACCGGTGGCAAAGCGACTGAAACACCTTGGGGCAGAGCGACCATTCCCCCCCGGCGAGATGACCCCCTGCTCAGGGAGTCCGCCTCCGTGTTTTCCACTCCCGGAATGTACACTGCCGAGATGCATGGGACATTGCCCTCTGCCCAATCCAGGATCAAAGACACTTCCCTGAGGGCACGCCTGCTGCGAGTCCCTCCCTGGTGATTGATATAGGCGACCGCCGTCCGATTGTCCGACCGAACTTGAACCGGTAGTCCCCGTAACTGATGAGTCAAGAGAGCCAGAACCAACCTGATGGCTCTCGGCTCCAGAACATTGATGGGATCGTGAGCCTCCTGAGGCCCCCACAGTCCCTGAAACTGAAGATCCTTCCAAAATCCCCCCCAGCCTGACAGGCTGGCATCCGTGGTGACCGTCTCCCAACGAGGGGTCAGAAAAGACCTGCCCCTCGTCAGATTGCTTGGCTTCAGCCACCACCGAAGGGAATGCCGCACCCGAGGGGACATCAGAAAGGACTGATCCAATGACCGCGGGGACCCGTCCCAGGCCGCCAAGAGATGGAGCTGGAGCGTCCTCGTGTGAAACTGGGCAAAGGGAACCGCCTCGAACGATGCCACCATCAATCCCACCAGTCACATCCCTAGCCGGATGGATGGACGGGCGGGGGATGGATAGGAGACGCTGAGTCAATTCCTGAATCAGAAGAACCTTGGCTAGGGGGAGGAACACCCTGGCCTGAGAAGTATCCAGAGACATTCCCAGGAACTCCACCACCCTGGAGGGAGTGAGGCAGGACTTGGGATAGTTGATCACCCAAACGAAACTCTCCAGAGTGGACACCACAGTCCTGGTATCCAGCTGCGCCTGACTGAGAGAAGACGCCATGATGAGAAGATCGTCCAGATAGGGCACGATGTGGATACCCCTGGCTCTGAGGATGGCCATCACTCCTGCCAACACCTTGGTAAAAACCCTTGGAGCCGAGGTAAGGCCAAACGGAAGAGCCACAAACTGAAAATGTCGATTTCCCACGACAAACCTGAGGAATCTCTGGTGTGCCGGAAATATTGGAATATGCAGGTAAGCATCCTTGATGTCTATGGACATCATGAAGTCCCCGACGAAGTGAGTGGATGGCTGAGCGCAGAGTTTCCATACGGAACTTCCGGGGACGAACGAACATGTTGAGCAACTTCAGATCCAGAATGGGACGAACGGATCCGTCCTTCTTGGGCACCGTGAACAAATTGGAATAGAAGCCCAGGCCCCGGTCTGAGTGAGGCACCGGACAGATGACAGCCATGTCCAAGAGACTTGCTACTGCCGCCCGCAGCCCCTGGGCGGCCAGAGGATCTGACGGCACCCGAGAACTGAAGAATCTGGGAGGGGGCCGGAACTCGAACTCCAGCTTGTAACCGGAAGACACCACTTCCTGAATCCATCTGTCCGAGACCTCTTGGACCAAGACCCGGGAGAAGAGTTGCAGCCGTCCCCCCACCTGCAAGGGTGAGGGCGCCCCCTCATTGCTGAGCCGGCTTGGCAGCGGCTCTAGGCTTGGAGCCCCAACTGTGTCCTGGACGAGCCCGACCCCTGCCACTGGTCCAGGAATCACCTCTGGACGAGGGGAAAGCCGAACCCCTGCCAATTCTAGCCCCACGAAAGGACTGAGAGAAGGAAGCCGCCCCCCGAAAGGGGCGACGCTGCTTTTTACGCTGAGGTAACTTACCTTTGCCACCGAATCCAATCTCTCTCCAAAGAGCCGCAACCCCACAAAGGGAAGGCCCGTAAGCGACTTTTTGGACACAAAATCAGCCGCCCACTGGCGTAACCAAACCGACCGCCGGATAGCCACAAGCAAGGGCGAAGCTCTGCTACACATCACCAATGTGTCGTCCAGCGCGGACAGCACAAAGGACAAAAATAACTCACAGCGCTTAAGGTCGGCAAACTCCTCACTAGCCGGGTCAAGCCCGGAAGAGGTCAACAGTCCTCTAACAACCGACCTGGCAGCTACCAATAAAAGCGCACAAGCACAAACCGGCCGCAAGGCCGATCCAACACTGGCAAAACCATGACAAGCCATCTGGTCAATGCATTTATCCTCACCATCCTTGAGAGTAGTGCACTCTGGAGAATGCAGGATTGAGGAACTGGACAACCCCAAACAGGAGCATCCACTTCGGGGGGGGAGGGGGGGGGGGACGACCAGTGTTTCACCGCGTCTGCCGGAAAGGGATATTTTTTTTTTGGGTCCCAACCCGGAGGGACACCCGGAAGCCTAGTCGGCCTCTCCCATTCCTTGAGAATGATACCATCAAAATGCTTTTGATAAGGAAATTCCAAGCACGGCTTGGTCACCTCAAAGAACTCCCCCTTCAGCGGAGGAGCCGCCTCGGGGGGAGAGAAAGCCAGGAACTCAAACATATGAGCCAGGACCCTAGGGGTATCCAAGGAATCCCCCTGGCCCTGCTCGGTATCAGCGCCCACAAACTGCTGATCATCAGAGCCCTCAGACTCCTCATACAGCTCCCTTTCCTCACGCGGGGAACAATCAGACCAATCCAGGGAGTCAAACTCCTCCATATCAAGGGCCTGCGTGGCTGTATACACGTTTTCGCTTTGCCATGGCCTTTTTAGCAACGGCACTGGAAAACAATTTTTCAAGATTGGCCAATCTGGCACACACCTCAGATTGCGACTCCCCTCCAATGACCGCATTACATGGGGTACGTGTCAAGCGAGGGGGAGACGGAGAGGAGACAGAGGAGACTGGCGGAGCAGACGCCTGAGATCCGGTCTGCCGGGTAATAGACCGTTGCGCACAGGGTACACAAAGAAATCCCCCAAAAGGGATACCCCACACCCCAAACACAGCCTGGATTGCCCCGAGGGGGGCACAAGCCCAGTATCCAGGGAAGCCTCCATATGGTGATTTTTTAATATATATATATATATATATATATATATGTACAATGCCCAGAGGGAATTATGCAGTAATGCAACCCGGGATGCCCCTTTAAGTCCCGAGTGGGAGGAATTTAAAGCCAACTAAATTTTAACCAGGGACCCTAGGACCGGGAGAATCCCCCTTTAATAGGATCAATGGTCCACCTGAAACACACAAACACACAATCAGATGCTAGCAAATGACCAAAGAGTTAAAGTGGACCAACACCCAGGATTTTGACTATCCTGGGTTTTGGTCCACTTCAGGGGGGCACCCCGATTAGGCCCCGCTGTGTAAA
Source organism: Gastrophryne carolinensis (assembly GCA_027917425.1). Classification (NCBI taxonomy): domain Eukaryota; kingdom Metazoa; phylum Chordata; class Amphibia; order Anura; family Microhylidae; genus Gastrophryne; species Gastrophryne carolinensis. Next base: position 200,909,345 of record CM051235.1, read on the forward strand.
ACCCCCCAGAAACCCCCAAACTCACCTCACCACGCTCCCACGGACAAGCGGCGGACAAGGCAGCGCGTCCGCCGCCGCCTCCCGCGCGCCCCTCTGACAGTGCGCGCGCCCGCGCCGGCCATTCACAAACGGCCGTCGCGGGCACGGCTAGAGGAGTGCGCGGGAGGCGGCGGCGGCAGCTCAGGTAAGTTCTTTTGGGGTTTTGGGGGGGGGTCCCTCACCGCGGGACATCCCGATCTCGGATGTCCCGCGGTGAGGGGGGTGATCGGCCCGGGAATCTTATAGATTCCCGGGCCGATCACCCATGGGTGACGGTCCACTTTAATAGCAGAGCATTGCCTAGCAGCCCCAGGGAGGGGCATAATCAATAAGTAAAACTGATGGGCCACAGGCCACTCACCTGACAGGCACCCCTCTGGAGTCCCGCATGCCAGGCAATAGGGGATGGCAGGCGCGTAGTGTGCAGAGGGAGGGAGGGAGGGAGGGAGGGAGGGACGGCGCGGTTCGCGCGTCGCTCCCGGCCAGAAGCCGGGACTTGAAAACGGCGCCCGCAGCACGGGGACGGGCCGTAGGCGCACGCGCGAGCGCCCGGCCCCCCGCCCTGAGGGGAAAAAGCTCCTCTTGGGTGCCTACAGCCGCCATTGTTTTTTTAAAAACGCCGGTGGCCAGCGGCGCCAGCCTGAGTAGTAAACATGCACAACACACACAATATAATAAAAAGATGAATCCATAAGGACCCCCCCCCCCCCCCTCTAAGGGTATCCGGGAGAGGGGGAATCAATGCTAGGGTAGGGGGCCAAGGGACGGGGCATCCCAAACCGGGGTCCCCAACCCGGTTAGCCGCCTACCCCTTGTTATGGGGTCTCACGGCTCCTGAGCACCTAGGGTGCCATCTACCGTTGCCCGGACCAGCAGCCTAGGCTGGGAGGCAAGTGATGTAAATAAAGGGATCCGGGCAGGAATAGAAGAATAGAGGGCCAGGAGTAATCAGCTGCAAGGAGGAGACATCATCTTATGACTTGCTCACCTCTGCAGAGATGAAAGACTGGGGAATGAGTGGGAGGTCCCAGGTATTTATGGGCCGGGAGGGTCTTACCTTTTTTTATTGACATCTCTGCAAGATCGCCATCTACAGGTCAGTATACCCACATGTAATGAATGTCTTGAAGCGGGGTGTGTGACATACTTAGAATAGATCTGCCCCCCAACAGGTTCCTGGAGTCCAGCCACCACGAGAGGGACCGCCTGACCAGGGGGGAAAGCACAAAGACCTGGTCCAGGGACGCAGGATCCTTGTCTCAAACTGACAAGAGGTGGAGTTGCAGAGGCCTCAAGTGGAACTGAGCATAAGGGACCGCCTCGAAGCACGTCACCATCAGGCCCACCAGCTGCATTCCCTGCCTGATGGAGGGATGATGAAAAGAGAGCAGGAACTGAACCTGCACAATCAGACTGTCCACCACCTGCTGAGGAAGAAAAATCCTTGCCTAAACTGTATCCAGAGTCATTCCCAGGAAGGGAGTCACCAAGGAGGGAGACAGAGAAGACTTGGGATGGTTGATCACCCAGCCAAATGACTCCAGAGTGGACACTACCAGCTGAGTATCCAACTCTGCCTGATGTAGGGACTGGAAAGTGATGAGAATGTCGTCCAGGTAGGGCAGCACGTGGATGCACTGAGACCTGATCAGAGACATCACTCCTGCCAGCACCTTGGTGAACACCCTGGGAGCTGAAGTGAGACCAAAGGGCAATGCCACAAATTGGTAGTGCTGATCCTCCAGCGCGAACCTGAGGAACCTTTGATGACATGGAAACACAGGAATATAAAGATAAGCATCTTTGATGTCCACAGACGTCATGAAGTTCCCTGGACGCAGGGAACTGATGGCAGAGCGCAGAGTTTCCATGCGAAAGCGCCTGCACCTGACAAATTTGTTGAGGATCTTCAAGTCCAGGATGGGCCTGACTGACCCATCTCTTTTGGGGACGGTGAAGAGGTTGGAATAGAAGCCCTTGCCCCTTTCTCGTAAAGGGACCTGGCAGATGACCCCCAGCTCCAGAAGGCTTTGCACCGCCTGCACTAGAACCTGAACTGACACAGGGTCCTGAAAAATCTGGGATCTGATGAATCTTGGGGGGGGCAGGGCAGGCAGCAAACTCTATCTTGTAACCGGAGGACACTACTTCCTGAGTCCACCAGTCTGAGACATGAAGCCTCCAGACGTGAGCAAAGTGCTGAAGCCGTCCCCCCACCCGGATGGGTGAGGGCGCCCCTTCATGCCTGAGGGGGCTTGGGAGAGGACTTAAGCTTGGAGCCCCAGTAGGAGCCAGGGCGTCCACGTCCTCTGCCCCTACCCCAGAAGTCTCCCCGGGCCCCAGGAAAGGAAACCCCCCCTCCCTTGTCTAGCACCACGGTAGGGGAGGAAAAGGAGCCCTGACCCCGAAAGGGCTGAGACTGCCGCCTGCGCTGGGGTAACCTGCCTCCCTTAGCAAACAGGCCCAGGCTGTCCCCAAACAGGCATAGTCCTTTGAAGGGAAAAACCAGTGAGGGCTTTCTTGGCAGCGTTGTCAGCAGCCCACTGGCGCAGCCAAACCGAGCGGCGTATAGCCACCCCAAGGGCAGAGGTTCTGACACACATTCTAATGGTATCATCCAAGGCAGAGAGGACATAAGTCACAAAAACCTCACAGCGAGAGAGTGCATTAAACTCCTCACTAGACACATCATCAGGGGCACCATCAAGGATACTTCTGAGCAGGGTCCTGATAGCCACAGCCGTAATGGCAGAGGCACAGACCGGGCACAGCGCCGTCCCCACACATGCAAAGGCATGGGACGCCAGCTGATCAATGTGCCGTTCCTCAGCATCCCGCAGCGTAGTAGAGTCAGGGGAGTGCATGACAGAGGTGTTAGATAACCCTAGGACCGGGGCATCCACTTCAGGAGGGGATGACCAACACTTCACCACATCAGCAGGAAAGGGATACCTCTTATCCCAACTCTTAGGCACACCGGGAAGCCTGCTGGGGCGCTCCCATTCCTTGAGCACAAGATTATTAAAATGGGCTTGCTCAGGAAATTCCAAACGTGGCTTAGCAGTATGAAACAATTCCCCCTGTTGCCTGGGAGCAGCAACTGGGGGAGAGATAGACATTACCTCAAAAATCTGAGCCCACAACCTATCAGTATCATCTGGGGCCCAGGGGTCAGAGCCAGAATCGTCATGACCCCTGGGCCTCTCATCAGATGACTGAGTCAGAGAATAACTCCCTTTCTTCCAAAGGGGTATAGCCAGACAGTTCCAAAAACTCATCAGCTTCCATAGGGAAAAGAGTGACCTCAGGCCTTACGCCTTACGCGCCAAGGTATTAGCAAGCAACTTCTCAACACTAGCCAGTCTGGAAGACAAACAAGACTGAAGTGGACGTGTCCAATTACACACCTTTCTTCAAAAAGGAGCACCAATATCAATATGGATACAAAATTCTTTATTATGAAAAAGGAGATATTAAAATACACAAAAACACACTGGACAATTAAAATCACATGGATGACCCCATGGTCACAATAATATTAATGAAAAAACCCCCTAAGGGGAACAATGCATCAAAAGACCCTATGTGCACTTATTAGATCCTATTATAACAGTTATTTTATGCCGGCATAAAAATTGTATGTGTAAACCCTCAAAGTGTAAAACCTCTAATAAATATCAACTCTTAACAATACCTCATATGTGAAAATGAATAAAAAACTAAATTCCACAGAAAATATATTGGCAGACTCGCCCAGTTCAAACAGTTATAAGTGAATGGAAACAATAAAGATATACTCAAAGTGCACGTGTGCGTGCTAAATGACACCAGCAAACCTGAATATTCAAGAATAAAAAATGGCACATAGAGTCAGCATCACAGGGTCATCAAATATAAATCACCGCGCCCGCAACTCCCATGTTGCTTCAAGGTGAGGGTTAGTATCCAATGTCTATTCCTACCCTTAAATAGTGTTGTCCCATCCTCTGATTCATATCAGCTGTAACAAATCAGCCGGCATTTGCTTACATCCTGTTATGGCGCTGAGCATTGTGGGAAACCATCGTCATCGATTACATGCGCATCACTGTTGTCTAGGAGACGTGCTGGTGCAGAGCCGTCCCGCCCCTCCCACCCACTGAGCCAGCCCACACTCACTGTGTCATCATCCCAGCTGCAGCATAATCAAAGCATAGTGTGCTGCAAACACAGGCAGATCCATCCATCCTGCTCAATCCTTATAGTCTGGAAGACACATCAGGCTGAGAATCCCCACTTGTATGCAACTCAGTGGGAGTGAGATTTAAGCTTGGGGGAGTAGGTGAAGCCTTAAGAGGCGCAGGCCCAGTCACTGGTAAACCAGGCTGCAGCGCAAGCACCTACTGGGCACAAGGTACACAGACCCGCACATTGTCAGAGCAAATAGGGGACACCCCACAAGCTACACACAGCCGGGCTTGTCCCGAAGGAACCCCGAGCACTTTATCCTGAGACGCCTCCATATGGTGATTATAACGGCACAATAAGCAGATAGGGATTCACGCTATAAAAGCAACCCGGGATGCCCCAATAACCCGCTAGGGAAGAGGGAGTAAATTACACACTAGGCCTCTCAAGTAAATAGAGGGAGTAGGGCCGGGAGAAGCCAATAGGGTTCGCCCGTCTGAAAGACATAAGCAAAGGGGAACCGTAAGTGACATGTGAATGACAATGGGAAATAAAGCCGCCTGTGAGGGCACTCACGGACCGCGGTAGGTAGATGCCAGTCACGTGGCAGCCGGATCCAAGAGAAATGGCACCGGTATACCTCGAAGCGGGCCGCAGGCACAGTGACGCGGAACGCACCAACCGCAGGCCCCGCCCCCCCAAAGAGTGCAACGCTGTACATGTGACAAGCAGCCAGTAACGGCAACCAGTGCAACCAAGTCAGCGCAAGGACTGACACCAACCATAAGTACATAATACAGTGAAGCACCAAGGCAAATTCACATCCCCCCCCCCCCCCGAGGGCTACAAGGGTGAGCGAGGGAGGACAGCGGTCACTTAACAGGACCCACCGATAGGCAGGGGCAAGGGGCTATAGGGCAGGAGGGGCATCCCATAGAGGCTCACCATATGCCTATACCGTCTACCCTTTGGTGGGGGATTGCGGTGGAGCAGCGCTCCTAAGCACCTGTCAGCGGTGCTGCCTACCATCACCTGACCAGCCAAGGCTGGGAGGCACATTAATAATGGAACGGGAATAGTCCTACAGGGCCGCAGGCTAATAGCCCCACTCACCTGCGAGAAGAGAGAGCCATCTTCTTGTCCTTCGCAGTCCAGACTGCAGAGAAGATCTGGGGATGTGGGAGGTCCCTGGGAATTTGAGGGACCGGGAGGAGCCAGTTTTCGATGTCTCTGCAGTCCAGCGCCATCTGGCAGAGTAATACCCATGTGTTATGAATCTTATCTGGAGCAGGACGTACTGTATACTAAGAATAACTGAGCCCTGATGTAGACGGTTGCTCCTCACTGGTAGTGCCCAGATACTGTCCTGTGCCGTCCTCTTCATATATAAGTATATCATGTATAAGTATATAAAAGTGTCCAGTCTGGTGCAAGGCCTTCTGCTCTTGGATTTTCTGGTGAACCTTGGGAATCGGGGGGGCATAAAGCAGATTTCCAATTTTGACTTAGTGTCTATTGTGTCTGGTCAATCTCTAGGGTTTAGAGAGAAGAATCTGTGTGCCTTCCCATTTTCCTTTGTGGCAAACAAGTCTATCCTGGGGAATCTGTCAAAATACTTTGTCATTTAAGGTCTATACTACGATCTGTAACAGTTTCCAGCTGAGGAAGACTACCCCAGCATTCTCTGTGCCTTTCAGATGAACTGCTTTTAGGGACATAAGGTGTTCCTCTGCCCATAGGAAAATATCCTTTGTTAGCCACACTAGACTCAAACTTCACGTTCCTCCTTGTTTGTTTACGTGAGCCACCATGGTAGTGTTGTCTGTAATAACAAGCACATTCTTGTTCCTACATACTACCTGGAATTCCTCCAGAGATAGTGCCAATGCCTGAAGGTGGCCCAAACCCATCTCACCACTGGAATGGCTGCTATCAATTGACCTAATGCAGACATAGACACCCTGATGGTACAACTGGTCTTATGCTGAATATCGTCACATGCAGTCATGATTTTCACCTGTTTTTCAGCTGGTTAAAACATTTTCTCTTGTTCCAAATCTAATATTAATCTTCAAGAATATCCTAGATTGGTCCAATACCAGAATGGACTTTTAAAAATACCATTTTGTGATTACTCACCTGTAAAATGGGTATTATAAGTATGTCACACACCCCGCTTCCACTATTCATGACATATGGGTTATGGTCCAGTAGAGGGCGAACTTCTGCAGAGATGAAAGCAAAAAAAAGAAGCCCCTCCCGGTCCATAAATACCTGGGACCTCCCACACATTCCCCAGTATATGACAGCAGAAAGGGGACCAGGAAGAGACAATAAAACATTCTTAACAATAAAAGCTTCACCATATAAAGGATCCAGAATACCAAAGGGCGGGATGAAGCGGGGTGTGTGACACACTTATAATATCCCACACAAAATGGTATTATTCCAAGTATGTCACACACCCTGCTTCCACTATTCATTACATATGGGACATCCAATAGCAGTGTCCATCATGGGTGGGGATCCAAATACAGCAAAAAAAAAAAAATACACAAATTTAAACCACTGCAGCTTGCAGAACCTTGCGGCCAAAAACAGCATCCGCTGAGGCCCGCACATCAACCTTGTAAAACTTGGAAAAAGTATGAACGGAAGACCAAGAAGCAGCCTTACAAACTTGTTCAACAGAAGCCTGGTGCTGAAAAGCCCAGGAAGCCCCAACAGCACGAGCAGAATGAGCAGTGATCTTAAAAGGAGGAACCCTCCCCTTAGCGGAATAGGCCCCAACAATGGCCTGGCGGATCCATTTACTAATGGTAGACTTGGCTGGTGCCAAACCTTTCCTGGGCCCGGAGGGCACCACGAACAAGGCGTCCGTCTTACGAAAAGGAGAAGTAGCGATCAAATAGTACTTCACACAACGAACCACATCCAAAGAGTGCAAAACCCTCTCCTTGTCATTGCTAGGCTTAGGACACAAGGAAGGGAGAACTACATCCTGATAGAGATGGAAGGCAGAAACCACCTTAGGAAGGAAATCTGGTTTAAAGCGAAAAACCACCTTATCCTGGTGTCTCTCAAAGTAAGGGGCCTGAATAGACCACCAACTCAGAGACACGCCGAACAGAGGTAATAGCCACCAAAAAGGCAACCTTTTGAGTGAGCACAGAGTGCCACATCTTGCACCGGCTCAAAAGGAGGCCCCTGTAGGGCCGAGAGAACCAAATTTAGGTCCCAAACGGGAACCAAAGGCTTTCTAGGGGGCCGAACATGAGTGAACCCTTGGAAAAAAGTCTTGACCAGATGATGCAAAGCAAAGGACCTTTGAAAAAAAGAGAGCCAGGGCAGAAACCTGACCCTTCAAAGTACTGAGCTGGAACCCCAGATCCAGACCGTGTTGTAGAAACTCCAAAATCCTAGGAATCGAAAACACCCTGCAAGGTAAGGCCCTACCAGTCAATATAGGACCGCCAAGTCCTATAGTAAACGTTAAAGACCTCTTCCTAGCTCTAATCAATGTCTGAATAACCGCCTCCGACAAACCTTCCTCCCTCAGGATGAAGGTTTAAGCAGCCACGCCGTCAAAGTCAGCGTTTGTAAATTGGGGTAACGTAGCTGACCCTGAGAGATTAGATCCGGAAACAGGGGCAGCCTGTACTGATCTACCGCCAGTCTTACGACGCCTGCGAACCAAACCTGTCTTGGCCACCTTGGGGCCACCAGAATTGCTGGTGCCCCCTCTAGAGCCAGGTTGCGCACTACCTTGCCTACCATGGAGAAGGGGGGAAACAGGTACAGAAACCCCAGATCCCTCCAGGCAAGTGACAAGGCATCCACTGCCAGGGCCAGAGGATCCCGAGACAGAGATACAAAGGTTGGGAGCTTGTGATTGTGCAGAGAGGCAAAGAGATCCACTTCCGGAGTCCCCCACTTGTGACACAGGGACCGAAACACCCTGTGGTTGAGAGACCATTCCCCTCGGCGAGAGAATCCCCTGCTCAGGGAGGCCGCCTCCGTGTTCTCCACTCCCGGAATGTACAGTGCCGAGATGCAAGGAACATTGCTCTCCGCCCATGTCAGAATCAGAGAGACTTCCCTGAGGGCACTCCTGCTGCGAGTCCCTCCTTGGTGATTGATGTAAGCTATCGCAGTTCGATTGTCTGATCGAACCTGAACCGGTAAGCCCTGTAGGTGAAGTGTCAGACGTGACAGAACCAAACGGATAGCTCTGAGCTCCAAGACATTTATGGGGGTGTGAGCCTCCTGAGGATCCCACAACCCCTGGAACTGATGATCCTTCCAGAAACCTCCCCAGCCCGACAGGCTGGCATCCGTGGTAACCGTCTCCCAACAAGGGTCCAGAAAGGATCTGCCCCTCATCAGATTGCTTGGTTCCAGCCACCACTAAAGGGACTGCCGAACCCTGGGAGATATCAGAAAACACTGATCCAAGGACTGTGGACATCTGTCCCATTTCAGCAATAGATGGAGTTGGAACGACCTCATGTGGAAACGAGCAAAGGGGACTGCCTCGAAGGAGGCCACCATCAAACCTACCAGAGTCATCCCTAGCCGGATAGAAGGGCGAGGATTGGTCAGGAGAACACGTATCAGATCCTGAACCCTCTGCACCTTTGGCTGAGCTAGGAACACTCTGGCCTGACTGGTATCCAGATGCATGCCCAGAAAAGAGATCTCCCTTGATGGGGAGAGAGAAGACTTGGGGTGGTTGTGCCCGCCAGAACCTTGGTAAACACCCTCAGTGCCGAGGTCAGCCCGAACGGGAGGGCCACAAACTGAAAATGCTGATCTCCAACCACGAACCTGAGAAATCTCTGGTGTGCTGGGAAAATTGGTACATGAAGGTAAGCATCCTTGATGTCTATGGACGTCATGAAATCCCCCTGACGAAGGGAACCGATGGCTGAGCGCAGAGTCTCCATGCGGAACTTCTTGGTTCTGACGAACCTGTTGAGAAGCTTCAAATCTAGAATGGGTCTTATGGAGCCATCCTTTTTGGGAACCGTGAAGAGGTTGGAATAATAGCCCCGACCTCTCTCTGAAAGAGGCACCGGGCATATGACTGCCATGTCCAGGAAATTCTTTACAGCCAACAGGAGCCCCTGCGCCGCCTGAGGATCCGATGGCACCAGAGACCTTAGGAATCTGGGAGGAGGCCGGTACTCGAACTCCAGTTTGTACCCAGACGAGACCACTTCGAATATCCACTTGTCTGTGACCTCCTGGGCCCAGACCTGGAAGAAGAGCCGCAGCCGTCCTCCCACCCGTAATGGTGAGGGCGCCTCCTCATTGCTGAGCTGGCTTGGCAGCGGGCTTGGAACCCCAGGTAGAAGCTGGACGGGCGCGTCCCCTGCCTCTGTTCCAGGAATCACCTTTGAAGCTAGAGTAGGCAAGACCTCTGCCCACTCTGGCACCGCGAAAGGAAGGACTGAAGGAGCTTGCCCCCCGAAAGAAGCAACGCTGCTTCTTACGCTGAGGTAGCTTCCCACCTTTCGCCACAGAATCCAATTTGTCACCAAACAGCCGCATACCCAGGATGGGCAGTGCTGTAAGTGATTTCTTGGCCGCTATGTCAGCCGCCCACTGGCGTAGCCATACCGAACGACGCATGGCCACCAGCAGAGCCGAGGTTCTACTACACATGATAATACAATTCTGTGAAGTACTCACCTGTAGAATTGATATTATTTGTATACAGTACGTCCTGCTCCAGATATAGTACTTACACTTGGGTTATCCTCCGCCAGATGGCGCTGCACTGCAGGGACATGCAAAACAGGCTCCTCCCGGCCCCTCAAATACCCAGGGACCTCCCACAAATCCCCAGCATTGAAAAGCAGTGAACAAGAAACCAGGAGAATTTAACCACCCAAAAACTGGTAACTATAACAATGATAACAATCACCATACAGGGGATCCAGAATAATGCAAAAAACAGGGTGGGGTGGAGCAGGACGTACTGTATACAAATAATATCAATTCTACAGGTGAGTACTTCACAGAATTGTATTATTCTTAGTATACAGTACGTTCTGCTCCGAATATAGTACTTACACTTGGGACATCCAATAGCAGTGTCCGTAAGTAGGGTGGGATCCCCAACAAAAAGGTGACAGCAGACAGTTTAGACCACTGCCGCCTGCAAAACCTTGCGGCCAAAAACAGCGTCAGCTGAGGCCCTAACATCAACCTTGTAAAACTTTGAAAAGATATGAACAGAAGACCAAGTAGCGGCCTTGCAAACTTGTTCAACAGAAGCCTGGTGCTGGAAGGCCCAAGAGGCACCAATAGCACGAGTAGAATGAGCAGTAAGGCGGAAGGGAGGATTCTTCCCCTTAGCAGAATAGGCCTGAATCACAGCCTGACGAATCCATTTGCTAATAGTAGACTTGGCAGGAGCCAAACCCTTCCTAGGACCAGAAGGGACCACAAAAAGAGCATCAGTCTTCCTGAAAGCCGCAGTGACCAGGTAACACTTCAGACACCTGACCACATCCAAGGAATGCAGAACCCTTTCCTTAGCGTTGCTAGGATTAGGACGCAAAGAAGGAAGAACAATATCTTGATTCAAATGAAAAGCAGACACCACCTTAGGCAGAAAGTCTGGCTTAAAGCGGAACACCACCTTGTCCTGGTGTCTCTCATAATATGGGGGCTGAATAGACAGAGCCGCCAGCTCAGACACACGCCTGACCGAAGTAATAGCCACCAGGAAGACAACCTTGAGGGTAAGCACAGCCAGAGCAGCATCCTGAATAGGCTCAAAGGGAGCACCCTGCAAAGCAGACATAACCAAGTTCAAATCCCAAACAGGAACCAAAGGCTTACGTGGGGGACGCACATGAGTGACCCCCTGAAAGAAGGTCTTAACCAAGGGATGCTGAGCAAAAGACTTGTGAAAGAAGACAGACAGGGCAGAAACCTGACCCTTCAGAGTACTAAGTTTTAGACCCAACTCCAATCCATGCTGTAAAAACTCCAGAACCCTGGGAACTAAGAACTCCCTACAGGGAAGAGACCTAGACTCACACCAATCAATGTAGGTACGCCATACCCTATAATAGATGGAAGAAGAAGTTTTCTTCCTAGCCTGCACCATGGTATCCACCACCGAGGCAGACAAGCCTTTCTCCATCAAGATGGAGGTTTCAGCAGCCAGGCCGTCAAAGCCAGAGTTTGTAAATTGGGATGGCGTAAGGAGCCTTGAGTGAGCAGATCTGGCGCCTCTGGCAGGACGTACTGGTCTACTGCCATTTGTACCACATCTGCGAACCACACTCGTCTTGGCCACCTTGGGGCCACCAGAATCACTGGCACCCTTTCCAGAGCAATCTTGCGCAGAACCCTGCCCAGCAGGGGAAACGGAGGAAAGACATACAGGAGCCGAAATTCCTTCCATGACATTGACAGAGCATCCGTGGCCAAGGCCAGAGGATCCTGAGACAGGGAGACAAAGACCGGGAGCTTGTGATTGTGACGGGATGCGAACAGATCCACATCCGGTAGACCCCAACGGTGACACAGGGACTGGAATACCCTGTCGCAGAGGGACCACTCCCCCTGACGGGAAGTCCCCCTGCTCAGAGAGTCTGTCAGTAGATTCTCTACCCCCGGGATATACACGGCCGAAATGCATTGAACATTGGCCTCCGCCCATGTCATAATCTGCGACACCTCTTGGAGGGCACCTCTGCTCCGGGTCCCTCCCTGATGGTTGATGTAGGCAACCGCCGTCCTGTTGTCTGAGCGCACCTGCACAGCCAGACCCTTCAGGTGATTGGTCAACTGCTCCAGTACAAACCTGATCGCCCGCAGTTCCAGAATGTTGATGGGCAGGTGGGCCTCCTGAGGGCCCCACCTCCCCTGGAACCGCACCAACCTGACAGACTGGCATCCGTGGTGACCGTCTCCCAGGAGGGGGCCAGGAAGGACCTGCCCTGTAGCAGGTTCCTGTGGTCCAGCCACCACGAGAGGGACCCTCGGACCGAGGAGGGAAGCACACAAACCCCGTCCAAAGACGTGGGGTCCTTGTCCCAAACTGACAGAAGGTGAAGCTGCAGAGGCCTCAAATGGAACTGAGCAAAGGGCACTGCCTCGAAGCTCACCACCATCAGGCCCACCAGCTGCATTCCCTGTCTGAGGGAGGGCTGGGGGCACGAGAGCAGGAACCTCACCTGCGTAGTCAGAGCTTCCACCTTTTGTTGAGGAAGAAATATCCGTGACTAAACCGTATCCAGAATCATCCCCAGGAATGGGGTCACCGACGAAGGGGACAGAGAGGACTTGGGGTGATTGATCACCCAGCCGAAGGACTACAAGGTGGACACCACCAGCTGAGTGTCCAGCTCCGCCTGCTGTAGGGACCGTGAAGAGATGAGAATGTCGTCCAGGTAGGGCAGCACGCGTATGCCCCCTGACCTTATCAGAGACATCACCCCCGCCAGCACCTTGGTGAACACTCTGGGAGCTGAAGTGAGGCCAAATGGTAGGGCCACAAACTGGTAATGTTGATCTTTCAACGCGAATCTGAGAAACCTTTGATGTCCCGGGAACACAGGGATGTGAAGGTAAGCATCTTTGATGTCCACAGACGTCATAAAATCCCCTGGGCGCAGGGAGCCAATGGCCGAGCGCAGAGTTTCCACGTGAAAGCTTCTGTTCTTGACAAATCTGTTGAGGATCTTTAAATCCAGAATGGGCCTGACTGACCCATCTTTTTTGGGCACTGTGAAAAGGTTGGAATAGAACCCCCTGCCCAATTCTCTTAAGGGGACCCTGCAAATGACCCCCAGATCCAGAAGACCTTGCATGGCCTGTTGCAAGACCTGAGCTGATACAGGGTCCTGGGGGATCCGGGACCTGATGAATCTTGCGGGGGGGGGGGGGGCGGCGCACAGCAAATTCTATCTTGTAACCAGAGGACACTACCTCCTGAATCCACCGGTCTGAGACTTGGAGCCTCCAGAAGTGCGCGAAATGCTGTAGCCGTCCCCCCACCCTGGCTGGCGAGGGCGCCCCATCATGCCTGAGGGGTCTTGGGAGGGGCTTTGGGTTTGGACCCCCAGGAGGAGCCCGGACGTCGTCCTCTGCTCCTATGCCAGGAATCTGCACGAGCCCCCGCGAAGGACACCCCCCTTCCTCTGCTTAGCGCCTCGGTAGGGGACTGAAGGGGGGACCTGGCTCCGAAAGGGCAGAGGCTGCCGTCTGCGATGGGGTAACTTACCTCCTTTAGCAAAGAGGTCTAGGCGGTCCCCAAACAGGTGTAGCCCCTTAAATGGCAGTCCAGTAAGGGCTTTCTTAGCAGCATTGTCAGCAGCCCACTGGCGCAGCCATACCGCGCGGCGTATAGCTACCGCCAAGGCGGAAGATCTGGCACAGATCCTAATTGCATCATCCGACGCAGACAGGATAAAGTTAAACACATCATAGGTAGACAGTGCATTAATAGTATCAGGTGGCAAATCGTCTGAGCCATCAAGTGCATTCCTGACCATGGCCCTGAGTGCCACCGCAGTGATGGCCAAAGCGCAAACCGGGCGCAGCTCTGCCCCCCCAAATGCAAAGGCATGGAATGCCAATTGGTCAATGCGCCGGTTCTCAGAATCCCGCAGCGTAGTAGTGTCAGGGGAGTGCACATCCCTAGAATAGGAGCATCGACCTCGGGGGGGCTGGCGATGACCAGCACTTGACCATATCAGCAGGAACCGGATACTTCCTGTCCAAACTCTTAGGAATCCCGGTAAGTCTACTGGGATGTTCCCACTCCTTAAGCACAAGGTTATTGAAATGGGTTTGCTCAGGAAATTCCAATCGAGCCTTAGCAGTATGAAATAGCTCACCCCTTTGCCTGGGAGCCGCAACAGGGGGAGAGATGGACAAAACCTCAAAAATCTGAACCAGCAGTTTGTCAGTATCATCCGGGGTCCAGTGATCAGAGCCAGATTCCTCATGACCCCTTGACTTCTCGTCAGATGACCCTGAGTCGGAGAAGAGCTCCCCTTCGTCCGAGGGGGCATGGCCATATAGATGCAAGAACTCATCAGACTCCATAGGGAAAAGAGCGGTATCAGGGGCTAAGTGCCTTTTTTGCGGTGGCCTTACGCCATTACGGCCTTACGGTATTAGCAAGCAATTTTTTAATACTGGCCAGTCTAGCAGCCACATCAGGATGAGAATCCCCGCTTGTAATTGGGGGTTAGACTCAGGCTTGGGGGAGTAGGTGAAGTGAGGCGAGGTGCAGGCCCAGCCACCGGAGGGGCGGGAAGTACCATTAGTGCCAGCTGTGCACAAGGAACGCAGACCCATGCATTGTCACCGCTGATAGGTGAGACCCCACAAGCTACACAAAGCCGGGCTTGTCCCAAAGGGACCCCGTTCACAATATCCTGGGATGCCTCCATATGGTGATTAATAGGCCCAATAGGCCAGTAGGGATTGACGCTGAAGCTACCCTGGATGCCCCAATGACCCGCAGGGAAGTGGGAGTAATTATACTAGGCCCAACTGGCAATTACGCTGGGCGGGGAGAAGCCACTGGATTCAACCGTCTGAAAGATATAAGGGGATTAAAGGGTGTCAGAACCATGCACAGTAAGCAAGGAACATGAAAAATCGCCCGTGAGGGCACTTACAGACCGCGGAAGGAGGGGGACCGATACCACGCGCACGACTACCATCAAAATGGCGCCAAGCGAATCTCGAAGGGTGGGCCAGAGCGGACCGTGAAGCGGAGCGCGCCAAGCCAGGTTCCCCCCCCCCCCCCCCCAAAGAGCGCGAAGCTCTAAGACAGTAGACAGTTGTCATGAGGAGCGAAATGTATGACACAATTAGAATAGATGATTTTGCCAATGATGACGCTGCGGCGTCTGAGGCGCAGCACATCCAGTGAAGCAAAGAGGCGCGCACGGCGGCAGATACACAAATAAGGCTGCGAATCAGTGCGTCTGACACCGAGTATACAAGTCAATGACATTACTAAAGGCCACAAGCATGTAATCCAATACGCTGAGACCACATACACACTCCCCCCCCCCCCGTCTTTCCCCCCGAGCTATGGGGGGAACGAGGGAGGATGGCGACCCTTTGTACAGGGCCCACCGCTACACGGGGCATGGGCAATATTGCGGGAGGGGCATCCCTTAGAGGCTCACCATCAGCCTAAACTGCCTACCCTTTGGTGGGGGACTGCGGTGGAGCATGGCTCCATAAGCACGCATGGTGCTGCCTACCTTCACCCGACCAGCGCAGCCCAGGCTGGGAGGTGGGAGGCACATCACAAGGAGGACGGGTGGGAATAGTCCAACAGGGCCGCAGGCTTTAATAGCCCCGCTCACCTGCGAGAGAGTGATACTTCATGTCTTCGCAGTCAGCACTGCAGAGAAATCTGGGGATTTGTGGGAGGTCCCTAAGTATTTGAGGGGCCGGGAGGAGCCTGTTTTGCATGCCTCTGCAGTGCAGCGCCATCTGGCGGAGGATAACCCAAGTGTAAGTACTATATCTGGAGCAGGACGTACTGTATACTAAGAATAATAGTGTCATCCATAGCCGTCAACACAAAGTTCATGAACAATTCACACCTCTTAAGGGCTGTGAATTCAACACTGGCCGGCTTGAGTTGGGACTCTTAACATGTCCCTAACCTCAGACCTGGTAGCCACAGCCACGAGTGCAGATGCACAAACAGGCCGCAAGGCTGAACACACACTGGCAAAGGCATGGCGTGCCATCTGATCAATGCGCTTATCCTCGCCATCCTTAAGGGTAGTGGCGTCAGCAGTATGTACAACGGAGGTGTTGGACAACCCTAAGAGGGGCGCATCGACCTCGGGAGGGGAAGACCATCGCTTCACCGCGTCCGCCGGGAAGGGATACTTCCTATCCCATCCCTGCGGGACACCGGGAAGCCGACTCGGCTTCTCCCATTCTCTAAGAATCATGCTATCAAAATGATCCTGATTTGGGAACTCCAAGCGGGGCTTAGATGACCCAAAGAATTCCCCCTTCTTCGGAGGGGCCTCCGCTGATGGGGAAATATCCAGAACCTCTAAGAGATGGGCCAGGACTTTGGGGGTATCCACAGCATCCCCCAGCACCTGCCCGGCATCAGAATCAAAGAACTGCAGTTCTTCAGTCTCAGATTCCTCAAACAATTCCCCCTCCTCAAGAGGGGAATAATCAGACCAGTCAAGGGAGTCATAATCATCAAAATCAAGTACCGGCATAGCCGGAGACAGATGCCTTTTCTTAGCAGAGGCCTTCTTGGCCACTGAGCTAGAAATAATTTTCTCGAGGTTGGCCAGCCTAGCACATACCTGCGATTCCCCACTAATGACCGTGTCACTTTGGGTACGGATAATGCGGGGAAGGCGATGAGACGGGCGGCACTGACCCAGACGCCTGGGACCCCGACTGCAGCTTTATGGCCTGTTGCGCACATGGTATGCAAATTAGTAAATTTCCCCCATAAGGGATACCCCACAATCCACACATAGCCGGGATTGACCCGAAGGGAGCCCGAGCCCGGTATCCTGTGGAGCCTTCGTATGGTGATTTTAATGGTAGTCGCAATGACCAGAAGGAATTACACTGATAAGCTACCCAGGATGCCCCTTTAAGTCCCAAGTGGGAGGATTTAAGTAGCCCAAATTACTCTAGGGACCCTAGGACCGGGAGAAACCCCTTTTAAGCAAGGCACAGGGAGTCCTCCTGAAAGACACAAGATATGGGCTTAAGCACATGCACCCACACACATTGTATGATATATACATGTAATAATAAAACCAACAAGCAGAGGGAGCCCCAAGCGGCAACTGGGGCATATGGCCAGCATAGCAAGAAAGGGGGGGAAGCCCAAAAAGGGCACTCACACAAGTCCAAAATGGCGTCAGGCACCAGCCAGCAGCTCCGTCTGAAGGAAGGAGAGAGAAGAAGAGCCGGGCCACCGCGGATTGCGCGCCGCGCCAGGCCCCGCCCCTCCCTCCGAGTTCATCAGTGCGGTTCCCATCATTAGGATGGGCCCGCAATGGCGCCAAAAAAGGGAGGGGGCAGACCGCGGCAATGCTCGAGCGCCCGGCCCCGCCCCCTCACAAACGCAGCCAGAGGAGGAGAAGCTCCCCAGGCTGTAGCAGAGCGCGAGGTCAGCAAATGTGAAGCACCATGCGCACAAAACACAGACACATCTAATGTGAAAGTAGAAAGGCAAGGCCACCCCCCCCTGCTGGAGGGTTAACAGAGGGGACCCGGAAGGGGGAGAATCCCTCACCATGAGGTATAAGGGAAGTAAATAGGGACAGGGCATCCCAAACCGGGATCACCAACCCAGATACCGCCTACCTCCTTGTACGGGGTCTCACGGGGGAGCATGGCTCCCTAAAACACCTATTAAGGTGTTGCCTACCCTCACCCGGACCTGCAGCCAAGGCTGGGAGGCTAGTATTGGACTTAGAAATAGGGCAAAAAATGGCTGGGCGTGAGCCCGGCTTACCTGCAAGGAAGAGCAGCATACATCTTCTGACTTGCTCGCCGTCCTGCAGAGAAGGAACTGGGGAATGTGTGGGAGGTCCCAGATATTTATGGACCGGGAGGGGCTTCTTTTTTGCTTTCATCTCTGCAGAAGTTCGCCCTCTACTGGACCATAACCCATATGTCATGAATAGTGGAAGCGGGGTGTGTGACATACTTGGAATAGTTTATAATCCAACCCAATTGATGTAAAAAGGCATGCCAGTAAGAAAATAGTCCAGGTAGGGAACCAGATGAATATTTTGTTGCCTCAGGAATGCAGCCACTTCTTTGCAGCCGTTACTTGTGAACACACGGGGCGCTGATTATCACAAAAGGGAATGTTGTGAACTGCAGATGAAGAACCCCCTGCTCAGTCTGTAAGGCAATTCTCAGGTATTTTTGATGCCCCGTCCAGACTGAGATCGAGTGTCATCAACCAGGTGTCTCTTCACCGATGATACAGTTTCCATTTTGAACTTCTTGTAGGCCATAAATTTGGGCTTTTAATTATTCTAAATTAGACTTCTTTATCAGAAGAATCAGGAAATAATAAACCCCTATCTCCTGTTCCTTCACAGGGATTAGAACTTTTTGGATCACTAAAACGTTTACTTGATCCAGAACTGCGGACTGCAGTGAGAGGGAAGGCTGCATAGGGGTTACTAATACGTGATCTCTTGGAGTACACTGGAAATCTATATTGTATCCCTCTCTGACTAGTTTCAAAACCTAGCCATTTCAAGTGATCTTCACCCATACGTCCGCAAAGTAAATGAGCTCGCCCCCCCGACCCCCATGGAGTCATTTCTTAGGGGCCATTGCCTTCTCTCCTTTATTGGAGGAGTTAAACAAAAAACCTCTGTTCTTATTCCTTTGAAATCTCCAGTTTGTGTCTTTTTGCCTCTCCTGGCCGACAAAATGGAATCTTACCAGGTTGAAAAGGGTTCCCCCTGAACACATCGCAGCAGATGGGTTGTACTGAAACCTGGAGAGAAAACAAAGCTCCTCATATTCATCCTTATGAGCTTGCTTATATTCCCTAGGAGCTCCGACCCCCATGCCTTGGGTCACTACTGAGAAGGAAAAAAAGTAACCCCCCATTCCTTCTGCTTTAAAGTGCAACAAAACCCACAGAGATCGGCCCAGGTCCCGGGCCAATTGATCCCCTCCCCCCCGGGGCATCCAGAATCAGGATGCCCTGCCCTGTGAAACCCCCCAGGTTGCCCATAAACTCACCTTCCCTCTTTCTGAGGGATGCGACCATCAGCTTGCTCGGATCTGCTCCCTATTAGACTCCTGGGTGAAGGGGCTCGAGCAGGTCCAAGCGCGCTGAACGGGTGTTTTTTTGTGCAACCTAAGGGGTTTCACACAGCAGGGCACCCGCATCGAAGTGCCCTGGGGGCAAGAACCGAAACCCAGCATAGTCAAAATCCTGGGTTTTGGTCCACTTTAAACAAACAAGCAGCGCCGCAGCCCAGAGATCAATTTTAAAACCGCTGCGCCACGTTGATAAGCAACAAAATGGTGCCGACTATGTGCAGCAGCCTAAGACCAACAAGATGGCCCCCGGAATGCCGATATATTACCTCGTCAGGCAAGTTAGCCCCGAAATCGCGTGAGATCACACCGGAACTCCAGCCCAGCATCAGAGCCTTCCCACGGAATGTCCAGGATGCCCCGAACACATGCCCTGTCGGACCGTTATGGGGGGGAATATCCCCTATATTCCCACCCCCCTAGTAAAGGCCATGAGGGACTTACCTCAGTAATGGAACAGCCCTCCTTACATTGCAACCCCAAAGGGGAAGGAATTCCACGATACTTTAGGCCCTAGAATCCTAAAGTAAATCCAGGAAAAACCACTGAAGATGGAAGGGTGGAGCTCAAAAATACAATTCTGTGAGAATCCTGTAGAATTGATATTATACGCATACAGCACGTCCTGCTCCAGACATAGTAATAACATGTGGGTAATCCGCCGCCTCCGGCGCCGTGCACTGAAGACATGTAGAAAACAAGCTCCTCCCGGCCCTACATATACCGAGGGACCTCCCACAAATCCCCAGCATTGAAAAGCAGTGAGAAAGAGAAGCCGGGAGAAACCAACCACCCAGAAAATGGCAATAATATCAATGATAACAATCACCATACAGGGGATCCAGAACAAGGTGAAATCAGGGTGGGGTGGAGCAGGACGTGCTGTATGCGTATAATATCAATTCTACAGGTGAGTATCTCACAGAATTGTATTATTCTAAGCATACAGCACGTCCTGCTCCAGATATAGTAATAACATGTGGGACATCCAATAGCAGTGTCCATAAAGTAGGGTGGGATCCCCGTGAAAAAAGGCACAGCCAACAGTAAAGCGCTGTCACCCTCAACCATGCTACCAAGAGCAACGAGAGCAATGCTCTAACCTCAGCCTTTGAGTTCTTGTAAAGGAAGAACTGAACACAAGCAGCGGACTAGCCAGCTTGCTCAACAGAACCTAGTGCTGAAAGGCCCAAGCCAAGCACAAGTAGTAAGAGAGCAAAAACCAAGAGAGAAGAAGAATCTTCCCCTAAACGAGTAGGCCAGAGTAACAGCCTAACCATGCTACTGGAAAAAAAGGGTAGCCATGGCAACCCTAGAACTCTCCCCATCGGGGAATATGAACCCAGGTCTCAGGCGAGACCAGCAGGAATACTGAAAAACAACGCTAACAAGGCTCAGCAAGAGCGAAAACGTTTACTTTAGGCTCACAAGGACCAAACCAACCGAGCAGGACCAAGCGAAAGGGCACCTACACCCGTGGTAGCAATCAGATCCGGTACATAAGGATGGAGAAACCTATAAGCCCCAAGGGGCATAATCCCTACCAGGGACAAGAGACAGACCAGGAATCTCCAACACCTGATGAGGGATACAGATCCCATTCGCTCAGAGTAATCAAGACAATAGCCCAGAGACCGGAGGGTCTGGACTAAAGGAGAATAAAAACATTGCCTGGACCCAATTCGGTGTAAGGCGGAACACCCTCACCTCATGGTGTACAGATATATAATATGACTAGGACCGCTAACAGAGCCATCCTTTATGGCACACTTCTGACTGAAGCAACCGCCCCAGAATAGCGATATGAGGGAAGGAACAGTTCAGACAAGAACCTGAATAAGACCCATGGGAACCCTTAGCAGGGCATCCGGATAAGTAACCCCCCCAAAAGGGAGCATAGAATTCCCTGGGGAATGCACCTGAGCAACCCCTGAGGAATGCGCAACACAGAAGATTGAACTAAACTTCTGCAGTAGGTGAACAGGGCGAGCCCTGAAACCTTCAGAGCACTGAGTTGAGGAGCCAACTTCAACAGTGCTATAATAATTCTAGGACCCAGGGATAGAAAACATCCCGCAGGATAGAGAGCTAGTCCAAGCAAAGCAGACTAGAACAACATACTCCAACATAGCCGGCAGAAAAGGAGGAAGAAGAGGAGGGAGCTAGGCCTAGCCCTCCAATAGAGAAAAGACACCCAGGGATACCCATCTCCAAAAGGGTGAAAAGCAAACCGACCAATCGCCTAAAAGGCCTGTAGGTAGGGGCAACGTAGTAAGGAGCCTGAATAGGCAGAATAGCCCACTTGAGAGGGCATACAGTACGACTGTCTTCAGCAGAGAATCTGCGAACCACGCCCCGCTAGGCCACCCAGGGCCCCCAGCATAACGGTTCTCCCTGTCTACAGCAGTCTTATGCAGAACCCCGCCTCGCAGGGTGAAAGAAGTTAAGACATATAGAAAATAATGTCCTGACAGAAGCAATACCAGGCCCCCATGACCAAGGCCAGAGAGTTCTGGGACAATAACCCAGGACAGAGTCCCTGTAATAGCAAAGGGCCCCACAGGGCCACACCAGTAGGGACTCAGTGAGACACTAGAATAGAACCTCCTGCCACGTTAGGGCAGCCAGCAAAGCTAATACCAATGAAGTGCAAGGAATGTAAACCCCCACTTAGATCAGAACCAGAACCTTCTTGAAGGGTCAACCTGTTCCGAGACCTTCACAGATAAAAAAGGACAAGCCACTGTCCTCAGACTGACCGAGAGTCCCCAAAAAGGACAAGTCCTGAAGAGGAGAAGTCCAGCAAATTAGAGCCCACCAAAGCTCAAAGTGTCAACCGAAAAACCGTATGAAGATGGATCCCCTAAGGGGCCCCCCTTTAGGAACCACGGGGGATTTCAGAAGAAATAAGACCCCCCCAGTCAACCTGCAAGACTTAGTACCCATGATGACCATCTACAGGGAGAAGCGAGAAGGAAGGAATGGTCCCAGACATCTTCCTTGAATTTACAACCACAAAAGGAACCCCCGTAACAAGGGGAGCGTACTGACCTAGTTCCAGCGGTGCTGGAACCCTGTCCAGGATAAGTAACCTAAGGTGCCGCAGGGCCCAAGGGCTTCTGAGAATAAGGGACAGCATCTGGGCCTCCACCAACAGGCCCACCAGCTGCAAGGTGAAGGTAGTATGACATCAAAGAGGGCAAGGCCCTTCCATAATAAGTCCACATATAGCAGAAGGAAGGTTCTAACATGAACCACTCTAAATGCCACCCCGTAGGGAGATACCGAAACGGGGGACACTAAGTAAGTGATGTGCCTGAGCACCAATCCACAGGACTCCCAAAGGAGCCACAAAATCAATAGCCAACACGGCCTGATGCAAAATAGGAAGCAAAGAAGGACCATAAAGTAGAACCTAGCGCGGACGCCACATGGGCACGTCCAAGACACCACTCCCATACTCGCCTTGGTGAGCCGTCTGGGAGCAGGAGAGAAACCAAAAACAATACCCCAATGCGCAGAGTTGGACCTTCAACACTGGCTGGCAGTGTCCTAGGTGTCCTGAAGGCACAGGGGACTAAAAAGGGATTATAAATCCTCACATGCATCAAGAGGTCCACTGGACAAGAGCGCCTGCAGCCCAACAGTTAGATACCATGTAGGAACTGCCTGTGAAGGTATAAATGCTAGGCCCAGAATGCCAACCTGGGTCAGACTGCTTCATCCGGAGGGGAAAGGTAATGTGGATGCAATCACAGTTCAAGGGCCAACCTGTAAGAGAGCCCAGACCCTACAAGCCAAACTCGGCCTGCCTTAACTCCCGAAGGGAAAACAGGGACTAGAAGAACCCTGATAGCCTTAGAAAGGGACCACCCAGCAGACTCCATTCTGCATCCGGGGGGACTACCTCCTGTAACAACCTGAAAGAAGCATGGCGCCCTGCGATAGGAGCTCAGTGCTGCGGCAGTCCCCTCGCCCAACATGGCGAGGGCGTCCCTTCATGCTTGTGCGGCTTCGGCAGATTTGGACTTCGCCCTGCCGGAGGTCCCAGGGCGTTGCCTGCCCCCCCTGGGGCGGGTCTCTACTCCAAAAAGTTGGAAGCACACTTCTGGTTCGCGCTTGACACTAACGTAGGGAGGGGGAGGGGTGTCCCTGCCCCTGGGAGGCCGAGACGGCCTTCTGCTCGAGGGTGCCTTACCCCTTTTCCAAAAAGGTCCAACCGGGCCCCAAATAAGCGTCGTCCTCTAAAAAGGAAGGCCAGTAAGCCTTTTTAGTATCATTGTCAGCCCCCCACTGTCGCAGCCAAGCAGGCAGTTTCAGTGGGAAACATAGAACCATGAGGCGTCAGGGACCGCTTCTTTCCAGCGCCCAAGCGCGCCGCCAAACCAGGCATCACCTGCTCAGCCGTAGGTAGACTGCGCGGCACCACCTGCTGGTCATCCCCGCTCGAGTGCGACTCATCAGGAGTGAGATTTAAACACGGGGAGACAGGTGTATTGAAGCGAGGTGCAGCCACAGGTAAACCTGATTGCAGGGCCAGTGCTAGTTCAGCACACGGTCCGCAGACCCATGCTCTGTCAGCCTCAGCATGGGGTTGACCCCACGCAGTACACAGCCGGTCTTGTCCCCGCGGGACCCCGGACACATAATTCTGAGATGCCTCCATATGGTGATTATCAAAGCAATATGCCAGCAGGGATTTATGCTGTAAGCAACCCTGGATGCCCCAAGACCCGCTAGGAATGTGGGAGAATTTAAATGTGAACCCGTTTAAGATATATATCAGGCCGGGGAATGCCACCGGAATCTTGGCGCCTGAAAGACGTAAGGAGAAGAATGGGTGTCAGAGCCATGCGCAGCTGGAAAAAACATATAAAAGGAGTCACCTGCGAGGGCGCTTACAGACCAAGGGAGGAGGGGAACCGCCACCACGCGCGTGCGAAGATCAGCAAAATGGCGCCCGGCGGGCTCGATGCTCGGCCGTGACGCGGAGCGCACCAATTCAAGTCCCCACCCACTCCGAAGAGGGCGAAGCTCTGAGGTAACGGCAAGGCAAGGACACAATCACACGCTTAAAGCGGACCTTCACTCTAAATAAGAGTCTATCTTATATGTTTCCCACACCCTGTACATACAGATTGCTCACATTAAAAATCATCCTACCTGCATCTACTGCATTTTATAAGCCTTTAAACATCCAAGATGGCGGCTTATGGAAGCTGCCATTTTTGCAGGCAGCCTGCAAACAGGAAGTGCCTGCAAACAGGAAGTGACTGTGCTGCTCTGCATTCTGGGACTGCTGACCTTTCCCTGACCCCAGCTCTGCTCTGTCTGAGCAAAGCACAGCTATAACCCGCCCCCCTGTACCTTATCCCACTCTCCTCTCCTCAGTAAGTGTGATGCTTCTGAGTCAAGATGGCGGCGCCCGTATCCTAAATTCCCGAACAGAGTTGCAGCCCAGTGGGGGAAAGTATAATAAATTAGTGACTAAACATGTAAAATATATTAATTTTAGATGCTGAGGAATTGTTTTTTAAGAGTTTGGGCTTTTCATTAAATCATGGTGAAGGTCCGGTTTAAGGATTTGTAGAAAAACCGTTACATCTAGTAAGGAAAAGGTGCCACAGCATCTGGACAACGCAGCAAACTGTGTATAAGACATACGGCGGCAGCCGAAAACCGAATAGCGAGCAAACAGCGCGGCTCTGACCTTTCAATGTTAAGGAAAGGGCAGAAATAATACAACTCTGTGAAGTACTCACCTGTAGAGTTGATATTATATGCATACAGCACGTCCTGCTCCAGTAGTAGTAATAACATGTGGGTAATCCTCCGCCGCCGTGCACTGCAGACATGTAGAAAACAAGCTCCTCCCGGCCCTACATATACCGAGGGACCTCCCACAAATCCCCAGCATTGAAAAGCAGTGAGAAAGAGAGGCCAGGAGAAACAACCACCCAAAACTTGGCAAAAATATCAAAGATAACAATCACCAACAGGGGATCCAGAACAAGGTGAAAACAGGGTGGGGCGGAGCAGGACGTGCTGTATGGCGTATAATATCAACTCTACAGGTGAGCACTTCACAGAGTTGTATTATTCTAAGCATACAGCACGTCCTGCTCCAGTAGTAGTAATAACATGTGGGACATCCAATAGCAGTGTCCATAAAGAAGGGTGGGATCCCCAACAGAAGGCAACAGCAAGCAGTCTAAACTACTGCCGCCTGCAGAACCTTGCGGCCAAACACAGCGTCAGCTGAGGCCCGAACATCAATCTTGTAAAACTTTGTAAAGGTATGTACAGAAGACCAAGTAGCGGCTTTGCAAACTTGCTCCACAGAGGCCTGGTGCTGAAAAGCCCAAGAAGCCCCAACAGCTCTAGTAGAATGAGCAGTAAGACAAAAGGGGGGAGTCTTCCCCTTAGCAGTATAGGCTTGAACAACAGCCTGACAAATCCATTTACTGATGGTAGACTTGGCGGGAGCCAAACCCTTCCTAGGCCCATGAGGCACAACGAAGAGAGCATCCGTCTTTCTAAAGGCCTGAGTGGTAACCAGGTAAGACTGCAAAACCCTTTCCTTAGGGTTACTAGGGTTAGGGCACAAGGAAGGAAGTACAATATCTTGATTCAAATGAAATGCAGACACAACCTTAGGCAGGAAGTCTGGCTTGAAGCGAAACACCACTTTATCCCGGTGTCTCTCAAAGTAGGGAGGCTGAATGGGTAAAGCAGCTAACTCAGACACACGTCTAACCGAAGTGATGGCTACCAGGAAGACAACCTTGATTTTCAAATCCAGAATGGGTCTGGCTGACCCATCCTTTTTGGGCACCGTGAACAGGTTGGAATAAAACCCCATGCCCCTGTCTCTTAAGGGGACCTCGCAGATGACCCCGAGCTCCAGAAGATCCTGCACAGCCAGCATCAAGACTCGAGCTGAGGCAGGATCCTGTGGGATCCGAGACCCAACGAACCTGGTAGGGGGTAGCACAGCAAATTCTATCTTGTAACCGGAGGAGACTACCTCCTGAATCCACCGGTCTGGGACAAGGCGTCTCCAGACATGCTCGAAGTGCTGTAGACGTCCCCCCACCCTGACGGGCGAGGGCGCCCCTTCATGCTTGGGGGGTCTTGGGGGGGCTTTGGGCTTGGACCCCCAGGAGGAACCAGGACGGCGTCCTCTGTTCTTGTTCCAGGGTTCTGCGCGAGACCCAGAGAAGGACACCCCTCTACCATGCTTGGTCCCACGGTAGGGGGTAGAATGGGAGCTTGGACCACGAAAGGGCCGAATCTGACGCTTGCGCTGGGGCAACTTGCCACCCTTGGCAAAGATATCTAATCTTTCTCCAAACAGGCGCAGCCCTTTAAATGGAAGCCCAGTAAGGGCCTTCTTGGCGACGTTGCCAGCAGCCCACTGGCGTAACCAGATCGCGCGGCGTATGGCCACCACCAGGGCAGAAGATCTAGCGCTCAGCTTAATAGCATTGTCCGATGCAGATAGGATATAATTCACAAAGGTCTCACAGGTGGCCAGAGCGTTGGCGGCCTCAGAGGGCAAGTCATCCGCCCCTTCCAGGGCAGTCTTAACCACCGTCCTGAGCGCCACCGCCGTGATGGCTAAGGCGCACACCGAGTGGAGCGACGCTCCCCCAAATGCAAAGGCATGACATGCCAATTGGTCAACTCGCCGATCCTCTAAATCCCGCAGCGTAGTAGTGTCCGGGGAGTGCATAATAGAGGTGTTGGACAGACTCAGAATCAGGGCATCGACCTCGGGCAGCGATGTCCAACACTTAACCAGATCGGCAGGAAATGGGTACTTCTTATCCACAGCTTTAGGAATCCCCTGGAGTTTGCTGGGATGTTCCCATTCTTTCAGCATTCGGTTATTAAAGTGAGTTTGTTCGGGAAACTCCAACCGCACCCTAGCGGTATGAAACAGATCGCCCCTTTGCCGAGGAGCCGCGGGAGGGGGAGAGAGGGATAACACATCAAAGATCTGAGACAGCAGTCTGTCAATGTCGTCCTGGGACCAAAGATCAGAACCAGACTCCTCCTGACTCCTCCTCATAGGATCCTGAGTCAGAGAGCAGTTCCCCTTCCTCTGATGGGGAATGAGCATAGGAAAGCAGTAAATCATCAGATTCTACAGGGAGAATAGTAGCTTCAGGATTCAAATGACGCCTCTTGGCAGTAGCCTTGCACGCCAAGGAGCCCGCGATGAAGCTTTCCACACTAGCCAATCTAGAGGCCAAATCAGCGTGAGAATCCCCACTAGTATTGGAGGTTAGGCTCAAGCTTGGGGGAGTAGGGGAAGTAAGGCGAGGTGCGGGCCCAGCCTTGGAAGAGGTGGGAATACCGGCTAGCGCCTGTTGAGCTCAAGGTACGCAGACCCGTGTATTGTCACCGCTGCTAGGTGAAACCCCACAAGCTGCACACAGACGGGCTTGTCCCGGGGGGACCCCGTTCGCGATGTCCTGGGAAGCCTCCATATGGTGATTATTAAATTCAATATGCCAGTAGGGATTGACGCTTTAAAGTGGACCAACACCCAGGATTTTGACTATCCTGGGTCTTGGTCTACTTCGGTGGGGCACCCCCGATCGGGGTGCCCCGCTGTGTGAAACCCCCCCAATCACCCTAAAAACTCACCTCTCCCCGCGCCGACGGACAAGCGATTTGACAGCCGCTTGTCCGTGGCTCCTCCGCCGCCGCCTCCCGCGTGTCCCTCTCGACGCGCGCGCCCCCGCGCCGGCCATTCACAGACGGCCGGCGCGGGGGCGCGCACGCCTAGAGGGGCGCGAGGGAGGCGGCGGCGGCCGGCCGCCGCCGAAACTAAGGTAAGGGGGTTTGGGGGTTTTGGGGGGTTTCACCCCGCGGGACATCCCGATCTCGGATGTCCCGCGGGGAGGGAGGTGATCGGCCCGGGAATCCTATAGATTCCCGGGCCGATCACCCGAGGGTGATGGTCCACTTTAAGCAACCCTGGATGCCCCAATAACCCGCTGGGAAGTGGGAGTAATTTCTGAAAAATGGTCTGGACCGGGCGCTACGTCGGGCCGGGGGAAGCCACCGAGGACCGCTGTCTGAAAGACACAATGGGAACAGGGATGTCAGAGCCAAGCGCGAAGAAGCGAGCTAAGGAAAGATCGCCCATGAGGGCACTTACAGGTCTGCGAGGGGAGGACCGTCTTCACCACGCGCATGCGAGAAGGAAATGGCGCCTAGCGAACCTCGAAGGGCGGGCCAGAGCGGGCGATGACGCGGAACGCGCCAGACCGAACCACACCTCCCCCCCGGAGAGCGCGAAGCTAGAAGGCGCGCAGCCAATCAGAAGAGAATGGTAGATACGTCAGCGTCACTTCAGAGAAGAAGTCTGACAGAGTGAGTAAGGAGATTTGAAAAACGCCGTAGCTTCCCCCAAACAGTGCTGCCGTATGCCGCATAGAGAACAGTAAAACGCTGCGGTCAGTTGAAAAGTAACAAGTGAAACGCGCTCTGACACCCGGTAGCAGTAAAGCGTCTATAGTGTAATTAGGGCAAGGAGTAGGCCATCAAACACACAACCCCCCTCTTTTTTCCCCCACTAACGGGGAATCTGGGGTGGAAGGTGACCCGAATAGAGGGTTCACCGTTAGATGGGACAGGGGGCACTGGTGCGGGAGGGGCATCCACTGAAGGCTCACCATTCGCCTTAACCGCCTACGCTATGGAGGGGGACTGTGGTGGAGACTAGCTCCGTAAGCACACTAGGTGCTGCCTACCTTCACCCGACCAACGCAGCCCAGGCAGGGAGGCATTAAATTCACAATGAGGACGGGTGGCAATAGTCCCGCAGGGCCTCGGGTGATACTTCATGTCTTCGCAGTTCCAACACTGCAGAGAAATCTGGGGGTTTGTGGGAGGTCCCTCGGTATATGTAGGGCCGGGAGGAGCTTGTTTTCTACATGTCTGCAGTGCACGGCGCCGGAGGCGGAGGATTACCCACATGTTATTACTACTACTGGAGCAGGACGTGCTGTATGCTTAGAATAAGGCCATAAGCGTGATATACTGGTACACTGGGACCACCACACACATACCCCCCCCCCCCTTTCTTTTCCCCCTAACTAGTTGGGGAAATGAGGGAGGATGGCGACCCTTTACACAGGGTCCAGCACTACCCGGGGTATGGGGCAATAATGCGGGAGGGGCATCCACTAGAGGCTCACCATCAGCCTAAACCGCCTACCCTATGGTGGGGGATTGCGGTGGAGCATGGCTCCGTTAAGCACACACGGTGCTGCCTACCTTCACCCGACCAACGCAGCCCAGGCTGGGAGGCATATTCTTCACAAAGAGGACGGGTGGAAATAGTCCCGCAGGGCCTCGGGCTGTAAAGCCCCGCTCGCCTGCGAGAGCGTGATACTTCATGTCTTCGCAGTTCCAGCACTGCAGAGAAATCTGGGGATTTGTGGGAGGTCCCTCGGTATATGTAGGGCCGGGAGGAGCTTGTTTTCTACATGTCTGCAGTGCACGGCGCCGAAGGCGGAGGATTACCCACATGTTATTACTACATCTGGAGCAGGACGTGCTGTATGCTTAGAATATTTATACTCTTCTGTTCCTTGTCCTTTCAAGGTGGAGAGACACGCTCTTACCTGTGTCATCTTAGAGTGGAGTGTAAGGGAAAGATGATAATAGAAACCAGGCTTCTGAGCTTCGGTTTACTACCGTGGGACACAGATCTAGATGTTCTGGGGGTGGCTGTTTTAAGTTCAGTAGCAGTCACATGGTAGTCCAAGGACTATTTACTATACACACCCAGCAGCTGCACCAGATTTGGATGTTTAACTTCCTTCATCACAGCAGCTTCTTTCAAGAACTCTTCCACTTCCATGGTGTCCTCCTGAAATAAGAAAACAAGACTCTTTCAATTAAGAAACACAACCAATAAAATACACTAAGCAAGCAGTCTATAATCCCAATAGGCTCCGCAAGTGAACATTTGAAATGTCCTGTAATTGCATGCGAGCCAATAAGCCATTGTGTAACTGTGTCTAAAGTGGAAGTAAAGATGATTTGGTGACTCCTGAGAGGAGACAGTTACTATGATGTTACAGCACTCCACAATCACCTCAACTGACACATCAATAAAGGTCATCATGCAGCATATGACATCAGGGGCGTGACAGCTGCTTCCAGCCACTAGGAGGCAGCTGTTCACATGGGTGCTCTGTAAATCAATGAAGACGTTTACTTTCCCAGGGGATGCTGAGCAGAGCCAGGAGTATACAAAATGAAAGCCTGGTCAAGTGGAATTCTGATTAATTTGAGAACTAGTCCAAAACAGATCAGTCACTGCACATGCTTGAGAAGCAGCTTCAAGGCCTGGCTTTTTTTGCACATTGCTTACTGGTGGCCAAGATACATGTCAGGGGAAAAAGCAACACACGTGTTAGGTCAGAACATCTCAACAGTTAATGAAAAATCGACATTTTAAGTCTTAAAATACTCCCTACCACCCCCCTAACTTACTGGTGTAGAACCATCTCTTATGCCACCATACAGCAGGGCTCTAAGGCTGCTATTGAAGTTTAGCTTTGAAAATTAGTGTGTTCCCCCAATTCCATTCACCCCCCTCTACAACAAAAATGCTATTCCTATTTTGAGCCTTTAGAGCACTAGTAGTCAAAGTAAAGTAGCCAACCAATTACATGTTGAGAGACAGCTATCAGATTAACAGAACATATTCCGAACTCAACTGAAAAGTCTGGACAGAAAGCAGGGTTGGAGACTAAATCAGACCTATAGGTGAAGCCCCTGTCATATGAGCCACCTACAACTGTGCATATCCTGCTCACCACTGAATATTGCTTTGAAGAGCCTGTATGGCAGCACCACTCAAAATGCAGTTACAGCCAGTCCTCTGTATTTGTGGGGGTTAGGTGGATAGCATTATCACGAATACCGTGAATCTGTGAATAACCCCCGAAAAAACAGAGCGCCAGGAGGCACACATCGTGCAGGGTAGGGCGAGGGGTTTACCCAGGAAAAAAAAAGGGGACGGATGGAAGAAAGCAGTACAGGAAATGCTGCATCTGTGCGGCCTGTGTCTGGGGGACAAATGGCGCTGGTTTTGGTGAGGTAAGGTTTTCTTTTTTCTTTGTATCCCCCCCCCCCCAAGCAAGTGAATAACTGAAACTGCAAATGCCGGATTTGCAAATTGAAGGGCCGGCTGTATATTCAATACAATATAAAGAACATTTTAAAAGCATAAAAAAACATATAAACGTACACACCAAAGCAGACACCAGGGGGCGCCCCAGCACAATTAGAGCGTACAATGTAATAACAAATATACCATAAGTATCCAGTACGGTCTACCTTTGGTCCAGACCAGATCCCTCACTATTAACTATCAATAAGGCAAGCCATACATATAAAGTGCAAGGGAATAAATATATTTTATAAAATAAAAAAAAAATACAGGGACACCGAGCAATCAACAATTAGGTTAATCTAGTAGCCGGAAGTGAGCTATAATTCCTCCAAAAAGCGCAGGTATAAGACCCGGCCAGCCGGTAGGTTTCCCAGTACAAAGCAGTCAAGACTGGGTTTATGGGAGGAATGTCTACATAATAATAAGATTTATTTAAAAAAAGGCAGGAGAAAGTCAATAGCCTAAGACGCAATGGCAATAGGCATAGTCCTAACACCCTTTGGAGGGTGCGGTGTCCCTGTATGGACAGCAAAGTACAAAAAATGGTATTTCCCAGTCAGGTTGTCCATACAGGGACACTGAGCAATCACTAATGGGATGTTCAAAGCAGTTCCCAAAAATGGATGGGAAGCAACTTCAAAGGGGCAAAACTTGAACAAATAAGGGCAACTGTGCAAGAGCGCCTTATTCAGTCTGGCGAAGTTATGGCGGAGATCCAGGCTCTGGTCAGGCACTGAACTGCCTCCTGAAGCAGCTTTCATCTGAACACAATGTCCGCGGACACTCGGATATCCACCTTATTAACAGGGAAGCCTGGTGCCAAAAGGCCCAAAATGCACCATCAGCTCTACTAGAGTGAGCGGTTACCAGAAAAGGGGGTTCTCTACCACCAGGAAGGGATTTATCATTTCCCCAAAGTTGTGTCTGGGGGTCCAAATTTTGTAAAGTGAAATACAATATATTATTAATTTTTATTTATATAGCACCATCATCTTCTGTAGCGCTTTATAAGGTATGAGTACAAACATAGGAAAACATAGTACAGGGAACAATAAAAACAAACTAGATGCCACGAGGTTTAAGTGTTGTGAGCACAGGAAACAATAGGAAAAAGAGCCCTGCCCTTGCGAGCTTACAGTCTAAAAGATTGGAGGGTGGAGACTAAAAGGTAGGGATCACAAGTGGTAGAGCTTGAGTTGGGCTGCATGGTAATAGGAGTTGCTTAAGCCAGGTTATATGCTTGTCTGAAGAAGTGCGTTTTGAGGGCACTTTTAAAGGCTTGGAGTGATGAAGAGTGACGGATTGAGCGGGGAAGTGCATTCAAGAAAAGTGGGGAGGAGCGGGAGAAGTCTTAAAGGCAGGAGTACGAGGAGGTTACCAAGGAGGACAGAGGCACTGACACTGACCAATCTGTATAACGCTACCTGAGAGGAGAAATCCCTCAGACAGCAAAGAGGCAATGATACCTAGTTGTTTCTGATTTAATTAAAAGGTGGAAACACCCCCTCAAACAAAACTTCACTTTGGTAATACTATTGCATTTGTTTATTCATACTTTTATGTATATACACTAACCTATTTTTCCTCACAGGATTGAGGAGAACATTTACCCTTTATTTACTCTCCCTTTTAACCTGCCTTTTTATCCACAGCGCACCTACACTAATCTCTTCTCCAACTAGGTTAGAACAGATTTAACCCATCTACATTTCTCCCAGGGAACACAGGTTTTTCTCTCAAGTAGGAGCTGCTCAAATTATCTAATTGCGCTTTCCTCAATCCAATTCCTGCATACTGATCTACAGCCAACTTCACGTCGTCTGCGAACCACACCCTTCTTGGCAAACAGGGGGCCACCAGAATGGCTGGTACCCCTTCCTGAGCAATCTTGCGCAACACCCTGCCAAGCAGAGGGAAAGGAGGAAACACATAAAGAAGCTGAAAGCTCTTCCAAGACATTGCTAGAGCATCCATGGCCAAGGCCAGAGGGTCCTGTGAGAGAGACAAAGACTGGAAGCTTGTGATTGTGACGGGGACACAAACAGATCCACATCTGGCTAACCCAAACGGTGGCACAGGGAGTGAAACACCCTGCTGCTGAGGGACCATTCTCCTAGACGAGAAGTCCCCCTGCTGAGGGAGTCTGCCTCCAGATTCTCCACCCCCGGGATGTACACGGCTGAGATGCAGGGAACATTCTCCTCCACCCAAGACAGGGACACTTCCTTGAGGGCCCTCTTGCTGCCCACCAACAGGTTTCTTGAGTCCAGCCACCACGAGAGAGACCGTCTGGCCAGGGGGGACAGAACCAGCACCTGATCCAGGGACCGAGGGTCCCGATCCCAAACTAACAAGAGGTGAATTTGAAGGGGTCTCATGTGAAACTGAGCGTATGGAACCGCCTCGAAGCAGGACACCATCAGGCCCACCAACTGCATCCCCTGCCGGATGGAGGGATGAGGGGAAGACAGAAGACGCCTGGCTATGGCCTGAAGATTCTCCACCTTCTGCTGAGGGAGAGTCATGCCCAGAAAAGACCTCACCATTGACGGTGACAGGAAAGACTTGGTTGATGGTTGATCACCCAGCCGAAGGACTCCAGTGTGGACACCACCAGCTGGATATCCAGCTCGGCCTGCTGCAAGGACTGAGAAGTGATGAGAATGTCGTCTAAGTAAGGAAGGATGCGGATGCCCTAAGATCTCAGCAGAGCTAGTACAGCCGCCAGCACCTTGGTGAATACCCTGGGAGCCGAGGTGAGACCGAAAGGTAAGGCCACAAATTGATAGTGCTGATCCTCCAGAGTGAACCTGAGGAATCTCTGATGACCTGGAAAGATTGGTAAATGAAGGTAAGCGTCTGATGTCTACAGAGGTCATGAAGTCGCCCAGGCGTAGGGAATTGAGTCTCCATGCGAAAGTGTCTGGATGTGACAAATTTGTTGAAGCACTTTAAATCCAGGATAGGTCTGATGGACCCGTCTTTTTTGGGAACAATGAAAATATTGGAATAGAATCCTCTGCCCCTTTCCCTCAAAGGCACCTGGCAGATGTGCCTTGCTGTCCAGAAGGTTTTGGACAGCAAGGCACAGACCCTGAGCTGACAGGGGGTTTTGAGTCATCAGGGATTTGATGAATCTTGGGGGCGGCCAGGCAGCAAACTCTATCTTGTAACCGGAGGACACTACCTCCTGAATCCACCGATCTGAGAAGTTAAGCCTCCAGAGGTGAGCAAAGAGCCGAAGCCATCCACCCACCCGGATGGGAGAGGGCGCTTCTTCATGCCTGAGGGGGCTTGGGTGAGGATTTTGGCTTGGGACCCCAGGAGAGGCCAGGACGGCCAAGTCCTCTGCCCCTACCCCAGAAGTCTCCCCGGGCCCCAGGAAAGGAAACCCCCCTCCCTTGTCTAGCACCACGGTAGGGGGAGGAAAAGGAGCCCTGACCCCGAAAGGGCCGAGACTGCCGCCTGCGCTGGGGTAACCTGCCACCCTTAGCAAATAGGTCCAGGCCGTCCCCAAACAGGCGTAGTCCTTTGAAGGGAAAACCAGTAAGGGCTTTCTTGGCAGCGTTATCAGCAGCCCACTGGCGCAGCCAAACCGAGCAGCGTATAGCCACCACAAGGGCAGAGGTTCTGCCACACATTCTAATGGTGTCATCCAAGGCAGAGAGGACATAAGTCACAAAAACATCACAACGAGAGAGTGCATTAAACTCCTCACTAGACACATCATCAGGGGCACCATCAAGGATACTTCTGAGCAGGGTCCAAATAGCCACAGCCGTAATGGCAGAGGCACAGACCGGGCGCAGCACCGTCCCCACACATGCAAAAGCATGGGACGCCAGCTGATCAGTGCGCCGGTCCTCAGCATCCCGCAAAGTAGTAGAGTCAGAAGAGTGCATAACAGAGGTGTTATATAACCCTAGGACCGGGGCATCCACCTCAGGAGGGGATGACCAACACTTCACCACATCAGCAGGAAAGGGGTACTTCCTATCCCAACTCTTAGGTACACCAGGAAGCCTGCTGGGGCGTTCCCAATCCTTGAGCACAAGGTTATTAAAAATACCATTTTGTGATTACTCACCTTTAAACAGATATTATAAGTGTGACATACACTCCGCTTCAATTCTTCATGACAGTTGGGTTATTCTCCAGTAGAGGGCGAACTTCTGCAGAGATGAATGCAAAAAAGGAGCTCCTCCCAGTCCATAAATACCTGGGACCTCCCACCAATTCCCCAGTGTAAGATAGCAGTAAGGGGATCAGGAAGAACCAAATATAACAATACTAACAACCAAGAAACAATGGTTCACCATATAAAGGATCCAGAATACCAAACAGGGTGGGTGAAGCAGAGTGTATGTCACACTTATAATATCCGTTTTAAAGGTGAGTAATCACAAACCGGTATTATTCCAAGTGTGACATACACTCCGCTTCAATTCTTCATGACAGTTGGGACATCCAATAGCAGTGCCCGTCATGGGTGGGAACCATAAACAGTAAAGAACGCACCAACTTAAACCACTGCAGCTTGCAGAACCTTGCGGCCAAAAACAGCATCCGCTGAAGCCCGCACATCAACCTTGTAAGCCTGGTGCTGAAAAGCCCAGGACGCACCAACAGCACGAGTAGAATGTGCAGTGACCCTAAAAGGGGGAGTCCTCCCCTTAGCAGAATAGGCCCCACCAATGGCCTGACGAATCCATTTGCTAATGGTAGACTTGGTGGGCGGCAAACCTTTCCTGGGCCCACAGGGCACCACGAAAAAGGCATTCGTCTTGCGGAAAGAAGAAGTAGTCACCAAATAGTACTTAACACAGCGAACAACATCCAAATTGTGCAAAACCCTCTCCTTGTCATTGCTAGGCTTAGGACACAAGAAAGGGAGAACAATATCCTGATTGAAATGGAAGGCAGAAACCACCTTAAGAAGGAAATCTGGATTAAAGCGAAAGACCACCTTGTCCTGGGGTCTTTCAAAGTAAGGGTCCCGAATCGACAGAGCCACCAACTCAGAAACACGCCGAACAGAGGTAATAGCCACCAAGAAAGCAACCTCTTGAGTGACAACAGAAAGAGCAATATCCTGTAACGGCTCAAAAGGAGGACCCTGGCGAGCCGAAAGAACCAAATTCAAATCCCAAACAGGAACCATAGCCTTCCGAGGGGGTCGAACATGAGTGACCCCCTGGAAAAAAGTCTTAACCAGCGGGTGTAAGGCAAAAGATCTTTGGAAGAAAACAGACAGAGCAGAGACCTGCCCTTTCAAGGTACTAAGCTGGAGCCCAAGATCCAGACCGTGCTGAAGAAACTCCAAAATCCTAGGGATCAAAAACACCCTGCAAGGCAAGGCCATAGCCTCACACCAGTCAATATAGGATCGCCAAGTCCTATAGTAAATGCTAGAAGAGGACCACTTCCTAGCTCTAATCAAGGTCTGAACCACAGCCTTAGACAAACCTTCCTCCTTTAAAATGAAGGTTTCAGCAGTCAAGCCATCAAAGCCAGCGTTTGTAAAATGGGGGTAACGTAGTTGACCCTGAGATAACAGATCCGGAAACATGGGAAGCTGGTACTGATCTACTACCAGCCTTACAACGTCTGCGTACCAAACCCTTTTTGGCCACCTTGGAGCCACCAGGATTGCTGATGCCCCCTCCAGAGCCAGTTTGCAAACGACCTTGCCCAGCATGGAGAAGGGAGGAAACAGGTACAGAAACCCCAGATCCTTCCAAGCAAGGGACAAGGCATCATCTGCCAGAGCTAGAGGATCCTGAGATAGAGACACAAAGGCCGGGAGTTTGTGATTGTGCCGTGAGGCAAAGAGATCCACCTCCGGAGTCCCCCACCTGCGACAAAGAACCCGAAAAACCCCGGGGTTGAGGGACCACTCTCCTTGGCGAGAGAACCCCCTGCTCAGGGAGTCCGCCTCCGTGTTTTCCACTCCCGGAATGTAGATTGCCGAAATGCAAGGAACATTGCTCTCCGCCCAATGCAGGATCAGAGAGACTTCCCTGAGGGCACTCCTGCTGCGAGTCCCCCCTTGGTGATTGATGTAGGCTACCGCCGTCCGATTGTCTGAACAAATCTGAACCGGAAGACCCTGTAAGTGCGACGTCAGCCGTGACAGAACAAGCCGGATGGCTCTGAGCTCCAAAACATTGATGGGGTTGTGAGCCT
Organism: Gastrophryne carolinensis; assembly: GCA_027917425.1. Classification (NCBI taxonomy): domain Eukaryota; kingdom Metazoa; phylum Chordata; class Amphibia; order Anura; family Microhylidae; genus Gastrophryne; species Gastrophryne carolinensis. Next base: position 200,946,786 of record CM051235.1, read on the forward strand.
CCTGAGGGCCCCACACCCCGCTGAACTGATGACTTTTCCAGAAACCTCCCCAGCCCGACAGGCTGGCATCCGTGGTAACCGTGTCCCAGCGAGGAACCAGAAAGGATCTGCCCCTTAACAGGTTGCTCGACTCCAGCCACCACCGAAGAGACTGCCGAACCCCGGGAGACATCCTGAACGGTTGATCCAATGACAGCGGACACCTGTCCCAATGCGTCAATAGATGAAGTTGAAGAGATCTCATGTGAAACTGCACAAACGGGACCGCCTCAAAGGAGGCCACCATCAATCCCACCAGTTTCATCCCCTGCCGGATAGAGGGGCAAGAATCGGCCAGAAGAAGGCGGATCAGATCCTGAATCCCCTGCACCTTGGTCTGGGGTAGAAACACTCTGGCCTGAATGGTATCCAGATTCATGCCCAGAAATGAAATCTCCCGTGATGGCGAGAGAGAGGACTTGGGGCGGTTGATCACCCACCCGAACCTCTCCAGGGTCGACACCACCTGGTGGGTGTCCAGCTCCTCCTGACGGAGGGAAGACGCTGAAATCAATAGGTCGTCCAAATACGGCACAATGCGAATTCCCTGAGCTCTGAATAGGGCCATTATGCCCGCCAGAACCTTGGTGAAGACCCTCGGCACTGAGGTCAACCCGAAGGTAAGGGCTACAAACTGAAAATGTTGATGGTCCACCTCGAACCTGAGGAATCTCTGATGCGCTGGAAAAATTGGAACATGCAAATATGCATCTTTGATGTCTATGGATGTCATGAAATCCCCTTGACGAAGGGAACTGATGGCAGAGCTCAAAGTCTCCATACGGAACTTCTTGAATCTGATGAATCTGTTGAGGACCTTGAGGTCCAAAATGGGTCTTACAGAACCTTCCTTCTTGGGAACCGTGAAAAGGTTGGAGTAGAAACCCCTGCCTCTCTCCGACAGAGGCACCGGGCATACAACTCCCATGTTCAGAAGGTTTTTCACTGCTAACAGGAGCCCCTGTGCCGCCTGAGGGTATGCGGGCACCCGAGACCTTAAAAATCTTGGAGGAGGCCAGTACTCGAACTCCAGTTTGTACCCGGAGGAGACCACTTCCAAGATCCAATTGTCTGTGACCTCCCGAGCCCAGACCTGGAAGAAGAGCCGCAAGCCGTCCTTCAGCCCAAGCGGGTGAGGGCGCCCCTTCATTGCTGAGCTGGTTAACCCGCAGGCTTGGGTTTGGAACCCCAGGCAGAAGCGGGACGGGCCCGACCTCTGTCCCTGTTCCAGGAAGAACCTCTGACACCCGAGAAGGCCAAACCTCTACCAGCTCTGGCACCTCGAAAGGAAGGATTGAAAGAGCCTGCCCCCCGAAAGGGACGGCGCAGTTTCTTCTGCTGAGGTAACTTACCTCCCTTTGCCACAGCATCCAACTTATCTCCAAACAGCCTCGTACCCAAGAAGGGAAGAGCTGTGAGCGATTTCTTGGCCACAAAGTTCGCCATCCACTGACGGAGCCATACCGAGCGGCGCATGGCCACCAATAAGGCTGAAGTCCTGCTACACATAACAATAGTGTCTTCCATAGCAGCCAAGACAAAATCCATGAACAATTCAAATCTTTTAAGCGTAGTGAACTCAGCGCTGGCCGGATCAAGGTGAGCGTCATTTAACCAGTCCCTAATCAGAGACCTAGCACCCACCGCCACTAGCGCAGATGCACAAACAGGCCGCAAGGCCGAACCAACACTGGCAAAGGCATAGCATGCCATCTGATCAAGGCGCCTATCCTCACCATCCTTTAGTGAAGGGGCGTCTGGGGTGTGAAGCACGGAAGAGTTGGTCAACCCCAAAACTGGCGCATCAACCACGGGAGGAGAAGCCCAGCGCTTAACCGCTTCCAGCGGGAATGGATACTTCTTATCCCCTCCCTGAGGTACACCCGGAAGCCGACTAGGTTTCTCCCATTCCCTAAGAATCAGTGCATCAAAAATACAATTCTGTGAAGTACTCACCTGTAGAATTGATATTATTTGTATACAGTACGTCCTGCTCCAGATATAGTACTTACACTTGGGTTATCCTCCGCCACATGGCGCTGCACTGCAGAGACATGCAAAACAGGCTCCTCCCGGCCCTCAAATACCCGGGGACCACAAATCCCCAGCATTGAAAAGCAATGAACAAGAAGCCGGGAGAATTAACCACCAAAACACTGGTAACTATAACAATGGTAACAATCACCATACAGGGGATCCAGAATAATGCAAAAACCAGGGAGGGGTGGAGCAGGACGTACTGTATACAAATAATATCAATTCTACAGGTGAGTACTTCACAGAATTCTATTATTCTTAGTTAACCGTACGTCTTGCTCCAGATATAGTACTTACACTTGGCACATCCAATAGCAGTGTCCATAAAGTAGGGTGGGATCCCCAACAAAAACGACAACAGCAGACAGTTTAAAACCACTGTCACCTGCATAACCATACAGCCAAGACAGTATGAGCTGAGGCCCTAACATCAACCTTGTAAAACTTTGCAAAGGTATGAACAGAAGGCCAAGGTAGTGGCCTAGCGAACCAGTTCAACAGAAGCCTGATGCTGAAAAGCCCAAGAGGCATCAAAGCACGAGTAGAATAAAAATCAAAGCGAAAGGAAGTTGGAATAGGCCTGAGTAACAGCCTGACGAATCCAATCGCTAACAGAAGACTTAGCAGAAGCCAAAAGACCCTTCCAAGTACCAGAAGGAACATCCATTAACCCTTCTATTGCCAGCCACGTAAATTTTACGTGGCTGCCTCTCCAACAGTTAAACACCAGCCACGTAAAATTTACGTGCCTGACTTTCCCCTGGAATAAAAAAAAAAGTAAAAATAAAAGACACTTACCTGACCCCTCGTTCGATCCGGCCGGGTCTCCTCTTCAGCCAGAGGGGCTCCGATCGCCCATCGGGGCTCCTTCGGCTGCAGGGGAGGGCCCGGAATAGGGTGCCCCCCCCCCCGTTTCAGCAGCCGCCCGGTTTCCTGTAAAAAAAAAAAAAAAAAAAAAAAAAAGAAGACAGTTACCTACCTTTGTCCCCGCCGGCTCCGATCCCCCCCCCCCCCGCTCTTCTGGAGGGGGCATAACAGCCCTCCTCCCTCAGCTGCGTCTTCCGATGGCGGCCGCCATCTTGTATTCTGGTCCCGCCCCTTAGGGGCGGGGCCAATGACGTCACCGCCGGGTGTCATCGGGGCACCCGGCAGTTCAACTCTCAGATGCCGGTGACGGCTGGGCAGGGAAGGAGGGAGGTAGGCGATCCTCCGATCGCCTGCCTCCCCCCTCCTCTGCCCAGCCGTCACTGACAGCAGATCGCCGCGGGACACAGAAGATGAAGATCGGAGGTGAGTAAAGTAAAAAAAATTTTTTTTTTTTTTTAATAAAGCATTTACAAAAAAAATGTGTCTTTTTTTTTTACTTTAACCCTTTGTGAACTGGTAAGGGGTCCATATGACCCCTATACCAGTTCACAGGGCTTGGGGGTCTGGCACGTCACCTGCGGCTGGCGGGTGACTTGCCATTAACCCCTGGCCCCCCAAATTACCTGCCTCCCCAAAGCCCAGGGGGGGGGGGGGCAGAAGAGCCGTGGCCCTAGGCTATGACGGCTTGTAGCCGCAGGGCCAGGGGCCACTAAAGCTGGCCCCTGCGCCCTGTTCTACAAGCCCCCATAGCTGGTCACAGACTGGTTATGCTGGGTAGGGGGGACCTCACGCCATTTTTTTTTTGGGATTTTTAAGGGTTTTAACCCTTAAAAATCCCCCCCAAAAAAAATGGGGTCTCCCTCCCTTCGAGGGGGGACCCTATGTCATTTTTTTTTTTAATTAACCCTTTGTTACCTGTAACCCAGTAGGGGTTAAAAGGCTTCCAGCAGCAGCAGGAGAGCAGAAGCCTAAGTGATCCTCGTGGCACACAGGGATGGATGGGAGGTAAGTATTAAAAAGAATAATTAAAAAAATATTTTTTTTTAATAAAGTTTTTTTTAAAGTGTGTCTCTGTGTTTTTTTTTTTTTTTTTTAACTTTTAACCCTTTGTGAACTGGTAAGGGGTCCACGTGACCCCTATACCAGTTCACAGGGCTCGGGGTCCGGCAAGTCACCTGCGTCTAGTGCCATTTTTTTTTTATTTAACCCTGTATTATGTGGATAGCAGTTGTATTTTATTTGTAAATGTTATAAAGTGCTCTTTTCAGTTTATGGGATCACCTGGACAGGAACGGGGGGCTACCGATACATATGTGGTATCATTGTAATCGGGAGAAATGGGGCTTTCACATGCAATATGGTTTTCTTTAATAAAATAAATGTTTTTGTTTAAAATAAAGGAGACAATTTAAAAAATATATTTTTTTTATTTATTTACATTTTTTTAAAAAAGTAGAAAAAATACAAACAAGACATTTCATGTTAAAGCCTAAACTCTGCCACAAAAAAAAAATATGCCATTTTCTTGGAAATTCCTGCAAAAATCACAGTTAAACATCACGCAAAATGGTGAAAAATATCCTGTCAGGAGAGGGTGACAAAATCTCAAGTAGACTGGCAGTCAAAAGGTTACAGGTACCTATGAATGTTGGGTATTGTTCTGCTCGGGGGACCTTGCGCTTTCAGATTTAGCTTGTTTTTTCTTATTTGCATTTTTATACATTTTTTTGTGAAACCCTGTGCAACCTAAGAATTCTTCGAGATATTACTTCCAGAAAGATGAGCCCACTACAACAAGCTGGGTACGCTTAGAAAGCTTAACATGTGTACTTTCAGGGAATATATGGTTTATGGGGGATATTCCAAATATAAAGGGTCGGTTTGGTAGAAAAAGCACAAGGTACGCACTTTGTCTGCAGAGCTGAAAAGCTGAAGTAAAATTACCGTTATGCGCATGCTTTACTTTGGTGTGTTTGGCAACTCTTTCCTTGACAGAACCTACGCATGTTGGGTATCGTTCTGTTTGGGGGATGTTGCTTTTTCAGATTTTCTGTTTTTTTCTGGTTTGCATATAGGTTTTTTTAGGAAAATGTGGTTTTGATTCTGCTTTTTTATTCATTTTTAGAGAAACCCTGTGCAACCAAAGAATACATTGAGGGATTACTTCCAGAAAACTGCACCCATGTCAACAAGCCTGGTACGCCTAGAAAGCTTGAGGTGTGTACTTCTAGAGAATATATAGTTTGTGGGGGGTATTTCAAATGTAAAGGGTTGTTTTTCTTGAAAAACTGCAAGGTGCGCATATTGCATAGCATAGTTGTATTTTATCTGAAAATCTCCTAAAGAGTTGTTTCAGTTTGGGGGAGTCTCCTGGGCAGGAAAGGGTATCTACCTATACATATGTGGTAACGCTGTAACCGGGAGAAATTGGGGTTTCACACGCAATAAGATTTTATTGACAAACTTACATTTTTTATTACAAAAAAACACTACAAATTGTAAAAAATAGTTTTTTTTTATTTTTTTTGCACAATTTTCACCCAAAAATATTGAGAATACACTTAGAAAATGACAAACAAGACATTTCATGTTAAAGCCCAGGCTCCGCTGAAAAAAACAATATATCACTTTCCTGGGAAATCCCTGGAAATCCCTTCAAAAATCACAGATGAACATGGGGAGCGCAAAATAGGGCAAAATATTCTGGCAACAAAGGGTGACAAAATCTCAAGGTAGGCTGGCAGTTAAAGGGTTAAAGAAATAACCAGGGCCAAAGCCGCCCAACTTCCCGAGAGTAGACGAGATCGTGCACATTCAGGATATAATGACCATAGGCCCCAAGGAACATCAGTTCTCCTAAGGGACACAGTGACTACCAAGGTAAAAACTTCCAACACCTGTTCAAGGAATGCAGAACCGTTTCCTCAGCGTTGCTAGGAAAAAGGCACAGCAGGAAGAATAATATCTTGAATCAATGAACATAAGACCCCACCTGATGCGGAGAGTCCGGCTTCAGGCGGAACACCACCTTATCCTGGTGTATCCCAAAGAATGGGGGCTAGGTAGACAGAGCCGCCCGCTAACACACGCCTGACCAAGGTAACAGTGACCCGAAGGACAACCTTGAGGGTAAGAACAGCCAGACAGCATCCTAAATAGGACCAAAGGAACAAAACCCTGCAAGCAGACAGAAAGAAATTCAAATTCAAATCCCAGCAGGGACCATAGGATTACATGGGGGATGCACATGAGTACTCCCTGAAAGAAGTCTTAACCAAGGAAGACTGAACCAGAGACTAATAAGGCAAGGTAGACAGGGCAGAACCTGACCCATCAGAGTACTGAGTTGGAGAACCAACTCCAAATCATGCTGAAACCAACTCTAGAACCCTGGGAACCGAGAACGCCCAACAGGGAAGAGACCTAGACTCACACCAATCAATATGGGTATGCCATACCCTATAACAGATAGAAGAAGAAGAGGAAGAAGCTTGCTCCTAGCCTTCCCATAGTCTCAATCACCGAGACAGATAAGCCTGTTTCCATCAAGATGTATGTTTCAGCAGTCAGGCCGACTAGGCCAGAGACTGTAGATTGGAGTGACGTAAAGGGGGCCCTGAGTGATCAGAGCTGGCACTCCTGGCAAAAGGTACAGAAAACTACTGTCCTCGGTACCATGTCTGCAAACCGCACTCTACTAGGGCACCTGGGGGCCACCAGAATCACTGGTCCCCTTACCAGAGCAATCTTGCGCAGAACCCTGCCTAGCAGGAGGAATGGAGAAAAGACATACAGAACCGAACATCCTGTCATGACGTTACTAAGGCATCCGGACCACTGCCAGAGGATCCTAGGACAGGGAAACAAAGGCCGAGAGCCTGTGATAGTGACGGAACACAACAGATCCACAACTGGTTGGACTCCATAGTGACACGAGGATTAGCACATCCTATCGCAGAGGGGCTCCACCGGAGCTAATATCACTGATATGCAGGGAACAATGTCTCCACCCAGAAAAGGAACATAGACACTTCCTGGAGGGTCCCCAGCTCCAGGCCCCTTCCAATGATTAATGTAGGACACTGTCGTCAGACAGACCGAGCGCCCCCAAACTGGCAGGCCCAGAAGGGAAGTGGTCAAGCGAGATAGAACCAACTGAAAATGCTCGAACATCAATAGGCGTAAGGACTTTCTAAGGGCCCCACCACCCTCAGAATCACAGGGAGTTTCAGAAGAAACCCTCCCCCTTCAACCTGATAGGTTGGCATCCATGGTGACCGTTTCCAGGAAGGGGCAAGAAGGAACTGCCCCCAGACAGGTCCCTCCACTTCCAAGAGAAAACATTCTTACCAGGTGGGAAGGCCCACAGACCCTGCTCCAGGGATTCTGGATCCCTGTCCTGTATTAACAATAGAAGTCGCAGAAGGGCCCAAGGGGAACTGAGCATAAGGGACCTCTTCCGAGCAAGCCACCAACGGGCCCACCAGCTGCATTCCTGTCTGGTGAAGGGACCGGGACAGCAATGAGGGACTGAGCCCATGTGACCAGATTGCCCACTTGCTGAGAAGGGGGAGATTCTGGTTTGAACCTAATCCAGATTCATTCCTAGTAATGAAGTTACCATTTAAGGGGACAATGAGGACTTGGGGTGATTGATCACCCATCCAAATGACTCCCAATGGACACCACCAGCCGGGTATCCAACTTAGCCTGACGTAGAGACTGGGAAGTGAGAAAGGACGTCCAGGTAGGTCATCACGCGGACGCCCCTTGGTCTCATCAGAGACACCACCACCGTCAGCACCTGAGTGAGCACTCTGGGAGCTGAAGAGAGGCCAGATAACTAGGCCACAATTAGCAGTGTTGGACTACCAACACGAACCTGAAGAGCCTCAGTGTCCTGAAGGCACAGGGATGTAAACATAAGCATTTTAGAGCTCCCCAGACGGCAAGAAGCCCACTGGGCGCAAGGTGCTGATGGCCCATCTCAGAGTTTCCATGCAGAAACTGCCTGTAATTAGAGAATTGCTGTGAATCCAGAATGGGCCAGCCCGACCCATCCTTTTGGGAGACTGTGGAAAGGTTGGTGTAGCGGCCCCTGCCTCTGCCTGTTACGGGCAATCTGCAACAGACCCTCAGACCTCGCAGGCCTAGCATGGCCTGTGCCAGCAACTGAACAGTGGCAGGGACCAGGAGTACCTGGGACCTGATAAAACTGGGGAAGGACGCACAGCAAACTCTATCTTGTATCTGGAGGACACAACCTCCTGAATCCACCAGTATGAGGCGTAAATCCTCCTGACAAGAGCAAAGTGCCGCAGCCATCCCCTCACCCAGACGGGCGAGGGCGCCCCATCACGCCTGAGGGGGATTGGTGGAAGATTTAGGCTTAGCCCCGCCGGAGGGGCCAGAGCGTTGTCTGCTGCTCCCGGGGCCGGAGTCTGCGCAATGCCCCACGAAGGACACCCCTGGTTCTTGTTTAACACTAAGGTAGGGGGAAATAGGGGTGCCCCTGCCCTGAGGGGGCCTAGACGGCCGCCTGCGTTGGGGTGACTTACCCGTTTTTCCAAACAGGTCTAGACGGGCCCCAAACAAGCTTTGCCCTCTAAAGGGAAGCCCAGTAAGAGTCTTTTTAGTAGCATCGTCAGCACCCCACTGTCGCAGCCAAATCAAGCGACGTATAGCCACCGCAAGGGCAGAAGTTCTTGCACACATTCTAATGGTGTTGTCCAACGCTAATAGGATGAATCTTACAAACACATCACAGTTGGAGAGTGCATTAAACACCCCCCAGGGGAGATTATCAGAGTGATGATCAAGCATCTTTCTGACTAGGGTTCTAGTGGCCACTGCAGTAATAGCCACGGCACAGACCGGGCGCAATGCCGTCCGTGCACAAGAAAAGGTTTGGGAGGCCAGCAGCTCAATGCGCCGGTCCTCAGCATCCCGAAGGGTATTATGAGCAGGGGCTGTAATAAAGGGGGGGTTAGGAACCCCAATGAAAGGGGCATCCACCACGTGGGGAGATGACCAGCAATTAACCACCTCAGGGGGAAAGGGGTATTTCCTATCCCAATCCCCTGGGACCCCTGAAAGTCTACTGGGGCATTCCCATTCCTTGAGAACAAGAGCATGGAAGTGAGCCTGTTCTAGGAATTCCAAACGTGCTGTTGCTGTATGGAAACGCTCCCCTCTCGGCTTGGAAGCTTCACCAGGGAGAGAGATAGACAGAGCCTTAAAGACCTTGATCAACAAATCGTCAGTGTCAAACTGGGCCCAGTATTCAGGTCCAGAATCATCATGACTCCTCGGCCTCTCATCAGATGAGCCTGAGTCAGAGAATAGCTCTCCTTCATCAGAAGGGGAATAGTCACACGGAGTAGAAAACTCCTCAGTTCCCATGGGAAAAAACAGAAACGGGAGACGTCAAGTGCCGCTTCATACCAGGGCCCTTGCGCTCTGACAACCTCGCAATGAACTGTTCAGCCGTGGGCAGTCTGGAAGACGCAACAGGCTGCAACTCCCCTTTTATATGCGACTCAGCAGGAGTGAGATTTAAGCAAGGGGAAATAGGTGAAATGAAGCGAGGTGCAGCCACTGGCAAGCCTGATTGCAGAGCCAGTGCTTGCTCGGCACAGGGTCCGCAGACCCATGCCCTGTCAGCATCAGCATGGGGTTGTCCACACGCTATACACAGCCGGTCTTGTCCCAGAGGGACCCCGGTCACATAATTCTGAGATGCCTCCATATGGTGATTATTCAAGGCACAATATGCCAGTAGGGATTTACACTATAAGCAACCCTGGATGCCCCAAGGACCCGCTAGGGAAGTGGGAGAATAATACAAGGCCCGCTATAATTTTACACCGGGCCGGGAGAAGCCAATGGTGTTCACCAGTCTGAAAGACATAATGGGAATAAAGGGTGTCAGAACCATGCGCAGTAATCAAGGATCATGAAAATCGCCTGTGAGGGCCCTTACAGACCAAGGGAGGAGGAGGACCGCTACCACGCGTGCGTGCGACCAGCATCAAAATGGCGTCAAGCGAACCTCGAAGGGCGGGCCAGAGCGGGCTGTAACACGGAGCGCGCCAAACCAGGTCCCCGCCCCCCCGAAGAGCGCGAAGCTCTGAGATAGTTTCAACGTTGTCATGAGGAGCGAAGTGTATGACACACTTAGAAAAATGATTTGCCAATGAAGACGCCGCAGCGTCTGAGGCGACACCGCCGCCCGGCGCAGCACATCCAGTAGAGGAAAGAGGTGCGCGCGGCAGCGACAGATACACAATAAAAATGCAAACAGCGCGGCTCTGACACCAGGAATACCAGTCAAAGGACAATACTAAGGCCATAAGCGTGTAAACACCATACACTGAGACCACCACACACCCCCCCCTTCTTTCCCCCCAAGCTACGGGGGGAACGAGGGAGGATGGCGAGCCTTTGTACAGGGCCCACCGCTACACGGGGCAATAGTGCAGGAGGGGCATCCCCTAGAGGCTCACCATCAGCCTAAACCGCCTACCCTTTGGTGGGGGACTGCGGTGGAGCATGGCTCCATAAGCACGCATGGTGCTGCCTACCTTCACCCAACCAGCGCAGCCCAGGCTGGGAGGCACATCACAGGGAGGACGGGTGGGAATAGTCCAACAGGGCCGCAGGCTTTGATAGCCCCGCTCACCTGCGAGAGAGTGATACTTCATGTCTTCGCAGTCAGCACTGCAGAGAAATCTGGGGATTTGTGGGAGGTCCCCGGGTATTTGAGGGCTGGGAGGAGCCTGTTTTTGCATGTCTCTGCAGTGCAGTGCCATCTGGCGGAGGATAACCCCAAGCGTAAGTACTATATCGAGCAGGACATACTGTATACTAAGAATATGGCGTCGGTATACCTCGAGGGGCGGGCCCGCATGAACAGTGAAGCGGAACGCGCCAAAGACAGCCCCCCCCCCCCCCGAAGAGCGCAAAGCCCCACACGTGACAAGCAGCCAATGACGCCGCACCGGCGCCTGAGGTAACACCGCCGCCAAGCGCGGAACACAGGAAAGTGCACACGGCGGTGGCAATTCCAAGGCACAATAAGTGAAAACAAGTCAGCGCGGCGGCTGACACTAAGTATTATGTAGTGAAGCATAAAAGCCAATACACACATATATACACACACACCCCTCCCTCCCCTGAAGGCTACAAGGAGAGTGAGGGAGGGGCAATAGTGTGGGAGGGGCAACCCATAGAGGCTCACCATAAGCCTGAACCGCCTACCCTTTGGTGGGGGATTGTGGTGGAGCAGCGTTCCTAAGCACCTAACAGCGGTGCTGCTTACCATCACCCGACCAGCGCTGCCAAGGCTGGAAGGCAATTACTGATGGAACGGGTGGGAATAGTCCTACAGGGCCGCAGGCTAATAGCCCCGCTCACCTGCGAGTAGAGAGAGCCATCTTCTTGTCCTTCGCAGTCCAGACTGCAGAGAAGATCTGGGGATTGTGGGAGGTCCCTGGGTATTTGAGGGGCCAGGAGGAGCCTATTTTCGATGTCTCTACAGTCCAGCACCATCTGGCGGAGTAATACCGAGTGTAATTAATCTATCTGGAGCAGGACGTACTGTATACTAAGAATAAATAGAGTATATTAGTGAAGTATTCCTATAGCCTATCATACAATAGCGTTTAGTTTTCATGGGTATTTAATGATGCTTGTTCTTTAAATGTGTTACCTTCACATTGGTTTTCTGTTTAAGTTCCATGTCATAGGAGACCCTATATGACCTAAAAAGATGGTCACACCAGCCAGAATGTTTATCACGCCAATGGTCAAGTAGATCTTCAAATGTGCCTCAAGGGTTACAGTATCTTCCGGGAACTCTTTATGCTCTTCAAAACGAAAACCTGCCATGGGATGTAGCCCCTCATAACACCAAAATGTTTCAAAGAAGATCCACTTTCACGCACAGCAGAGCATCTCATGTAAACACTGGCAGATGAAAAATATTGATTTCTGAAGAACTACAAGAGCATGAAACGTGTTTATGGTCAAGACCATAATGACAGATGTTTGAGCAGCGTTCGGGGCCTCTCAATATTCAGCTCAGGAAAGCAGAGCAGAGGGACAATGTCATCTGAGCAATACATTGAAACCTCTGGACAGGGCTGCTGAAAACTGCCTGCCCGAATCATAAAACTGCTGTGCAGAGATGACAAACAGCATAACTTCAAAATGGTGCACACTGCATCCCCCTATTTTTCATTTTTTTCTTACTCTGATTTTCAGAACCCCTGCTTGACGGGACTCTCCGGAATTTTGATACATTTATTTAAACAGTTTTTTAGCTACCCTTTTTCACCAAATATAAGGCCGGTCTTCTATTAACAGTTGCTCCAAAATATCCATTTCTTGGCATTCCAGCTCTTCCAAGTTCCACTGGATTCCAAGTATAGCATCTTCCTTCCCCTGGTAACCAGAAGCAACCACAATGCTCTCATATATGCTCAGGAGTGAAGTGACTCCAGGAGGACTGGATATAGGTGTGTGAATCGTGCCAGGGATTTTTTCAGGGAAACAGGGTAAATGAATTGAGAAACTACACACAGGCATAATAATGTTGGTCTGCTGGGGGATATAAGCAAGCTGCCCGCTATACACTAGAGAAGTCTAAACTCTAAAGACTGGCACCCCTCCAATCTATCCTGAACTCTGCTGCTCGCCCCATCCATCTCTCCTCCAGCTCTGCTCCTCTCTGCCAATCCCTGCACTGGCTACCAGTCCCACAGCGAATCCTGTTCAAAACTCTAACTCTCGCCCACAAAGCTCACTCCAACCAGGCCCCTCCCTACATCTCATCTCTAATCCAACAATATCAACCTAGACGCAGCCTGCACTCTGCTGCCGACTCTCGCCCACAAAGCTCACTCCAACCAGGCCCCTCCCTACATCTCATCTCTAATCCAACAATATCAACCTAGACGCAGCCTCCACTCTGCTGCCGACTTTCTCCTGTCCTCGACCCTGGTCACCTCCTCTCATGCCCCGCCTCCAGGACTTCTCGCATGCAACTCCAATCTTCTGGAATGCCCTCCCCCACCCAATCTGCCACTCCACAACCTTCAAAACCTTCAAAGGTGCACTTAAAACTCACCTATTCAGACAAGCATATACTCTGGCTTAACCAATTTTCTAAAGGGTACATGCCACAAAGCTTAATACTGACTATTTGTGATCCTTCCCCCTCGTCTCCAACCCTCATCCTTTAGACTGTAAGCTTGCAAGGGCAGGGCTCTCTTTCCTACTGTATCTTGTATTCAGAATATCCATTGTTAACTCCGTAACACTGCATCTGAAATAGTCTATGTACTTTATGCTTCTACCATGTCTGTAATTACTACTTTGTACAGCGCTACAGAAGATGATGGAGCTATATAAATAAACAATAATAATAATAAAGATAAAGGCCACTTGCAGTGCAAAGGCGTAATCAATATTTGAATGTCAGGAAAACACTTCATGTCTGCATGTAAAATTTGGTGCTGGAGGTACAGTGGTCTAGGAGAAGCACTGTTGAGCATCCAGTCACATCTGACAGCCCATACATACACATATATCAGAACAGCTAATACTAGCTTGCATAGGAAGTCTGGGAGAAGCACCTTCATTCTTGTAAGGGGAAATCTCCATGCAACAACATACAACAATCTAGGCATGGTGTGCTTTCAAATATTACAGCAACAATTTGGGGAAGGGCACTTAGGTTTGACTAGGACACTGTCATCATGCACAAAGCCAGATCATAAAAGAAATAGTTTCTGGGGTCTGGTGACCTAAACCCTACCTGGCATCTAAGGCCCATTCCCATTGTGCTTTTTTACCACTAGAATACTGTGTGCTGCGCTGTGCCTCCGTTGTGATGCAGTGCAGGTCAGTATAGTTGTCCCCAGCCTAGCAGAAGCACCTTGAGGATGGTAGCAGGACCTAGGATCAAGGCGGCGGTATAAGACCTGGCATTGGAGAAGGCGGTGAGCCCGGGCAGAAGCCATAAGCGGATTCACACCCCAAGTTTAAGACCTATAGGAGGTAGTTTTTTGATTGCGTTGTGATGGTAATTGTTGCATGCCAAGGGTTTTCTTGCCAAGGATTTTCTTGCCGATTAAATCACATTGGAGTATTCTTAATCAAACGCCACACAATTAGGTACATGTGAAAGAAGCCTTAGACACCATCATCCAACCCCAGTGCTGAACCTACTGTCCTGCATCTGTAAGAGGACCGGTAGCAAAATCCCACAACCAAGTTCCACAATGAAGCGGAAAACCTGCCAAGGATTGTCTACCTACTAATTTCTACATTTCTTACATGCAGTGCTCATAAATCCACATATAGCACCTCTAAACAATGTGTTAGTAGAAAGATCTAGAAACCCAAGTTGATAAAAAAAATCCTTTCCAAACCAGAGGTTAGCTATGTACCTTTAGGGTTTTGACGGCAACAGTCAGGTTGTACTTTTTCCACACTGCCTCATACACTTCTCCGTACTGTCCGCCACCCAGCTTGTGCTTCATAGTGATGTCCGTCCTCTCAATCTCCCACTTGTCATAGTTGGGGGACACGCCATAGATGGTGGGCTTGTTGCGCTTCGGGGCGGGGTAGTGTAGTGTGGTGATCAGTCCGTCGGACACAGTAGAGTGGTGATGGACCAGCTCGGCCAAAGTGTTAAATCGGCTGTCAGAGGACACGTAAAGCTGAAAGAGAGAAAAGAAACTTATCGTACATTTATTTGAAAACTCTTTAGTTTGCCTTAAAGCAGAACTTCAGTTAAAATTGCCCTGGCACTAAGGAAGGACCAGGGGAGAGGGGTTCAAAGAAAAAAACCCTTACCTTAGTCAGACGCCCACGTCTTCCGTGGAAGATGGCAGCTCCCAGGATCTGGAACAGGCGCCTGGCTAAGGAAAGGTTTTTTTTTTTTTTTTTTTGCTTTGTTACAAAGAAAAGTTTTAACTGAAGTTCCGCTTTAAGAATTTTATTACACATTGCCACCGCTATAAAGCGATACTTTTTTTTTTAAAGTGTACATCAAGTACTACTTTTCATTTCTCATTATGTGGTTCCATATCAGATGTCACCTAAACTGTAACCGCGCATAAGAGCATAAAATGACATCACCTTTTAAGGCAGTTTTGTATTTATTGAGCAAATTAAAGCAGACCAAAACAAAATTTTTAACTGACATCCCCTGAATTGCTCCCCATGTAGAATACCTTTCGGCAATTTTCACTCTAATTTCAAGCTAATTCTGCTTGTTAGCTGTAAAGCTCAGCCTCCTCCATTTATTGCCACACATATGCAATGGCTGATCTCCTGTCATCTTACAGAGAGGGACAGCAAAAAAAGGGAGAATCGGCACGAGCTTTGGCCAGATGTATTTCACAAGTTCAGTGGGTTTTTGTCCGCTATAAGATTAGGTAAAGTACAATATAGATGGCAGAAGATCTGTTCGGGCCATAGGTCAGTCTGCAGCCTCGCCACATACCACACGATAGGCTCTCACATACCACTTGTTAGATACCCCTGCTCTAAAGTACACAAATATATACAAGGCAGCAGCCCCATGCCCCATCTCCAACTCTAAAGTTTTTTATTTTACCATTTTTCCTATTGCACCCACTAGTGGTCACTTGTGGATTAAAATGAAAGCAGACCAAAACCCAGGATGTTTGCCCTCCTAGGTTATGGTCTGCAGTATGAGTAACACTGGGGATCAAGTGTTACCTTACTGCACAGCGCATGTGCAGGTTCTTCTCTAATCAGAACAAATTGCTGTGCATTGTTACACCTGGAAATCTATTCAGAATGAATGGATTTCAGGAGGAGGCACCTCCTGCTGGTCGCTCCCTCTGGCTGCATGAACACGGTGCCAGCCATTCAAATATGCCTGGTTAGCATGCAGAGAACTGGAGGGGGAGTTCTGGGGGTTTTGGCAGTGGCCTGTGCATGTGCCATGGAACAGAGGAATATGCAATGATTTGCAGGGATCTTGTGGGTTTCACAAAACCCGGGCATTCCAAATCCACCCAGGAGTCTTTTAGACCTTTGGGTCGCATGAACTGGGTTTTGATCCCCCACACTGTAGCAGAGAGCTGTAAGCCGTGGTCTGATTCTGACCACTAAGGGGAGCAATACCCCTGATTATCAGGGCAAGCCATGCGCGAGTATTGCTCTACACATCACAGGCACAAGTCTGATGAAGCCCAGGTCTCCCAACCTCGATACTCAACTCGTCCCGGGCTCACCTCTGTGTGCATATTCCGGTGCGACTGGCAGGCAGCTGCACATACAGCGCTGTACAAGCTCACCCTACAAAGCTCATTGGCTGCTGGCGGTCACGACACATCACAGGCACATGTCTGATGAAGCCCAGGTCTCCCAACCTCGATACTCAACTCGTCCCGGGCTCACCTCTGTGTACATATTCCTGTGGTGACTGGCAGGCAGCTGCACATACAGCGCTGTCCAAGCCCACCCTACAAAGCTCATTGGCTGCTGGCGGTCACGACACAACACAGGCACATGTCTGATGAAGCCCAGGTCTCCCAACCTCGATACTCAACTCGTCCTGGGCTCACCTCTGTGTGCATATTCCGGTGGCGACTGGCAGGCAGCTGCACATACAGCGCTGTCTAAGCCCACCCTACAAAGCTCATTGGCTGCTGGCGGTCACGATGCAGCATGGGATCCAGGAAGTAGGAGTAATGGGCAATCAGTCGCCACAAACTCCCCTTCACCCCCAGGAATTGAATTCTTGCAACTCTGTGCCAGAGAGGGTTTTGGTCCACAGGGACACTAAAAGAATAAAATCAATCCGCATATGCCACCAGTGAGTCCTGCATTAGAGAGATACTCACCTCTTCCCAGCAGATCTCCTTAAAGCGGAACAAAACCTGTGAATTTGCCTTTCCTAGGTTTTGTTCCGTGCCCCAAATTGGGCCGCCCCAATGTGTGCAACCCCCCGTTCGCCCATAAAAACTCATCTGTTCATGCTCCAATAGTGCAAGCGTGGGTTCTTGTCCAAAGAGAGCCGTCGGCTGTGACAGGCGTCTCTCATTTACTTGAATGAAATTATGCCAGAGATGCAGGGCAAGAGTTTGTGCATGCACTGTCAGAGCGAGGGAAGCCGAGTTATTATAAGCAAAATGGGGGGGTTCACACAGCGGGGCATCCCAATTCGGAATACCCCAGGGAAAAGCGCTAGCAGATGGCCCTGGAACTTTTTAGATATCAGGTCAGCAGCTGCAGGATTTTGTTCCGCTTTAGGGTCAGGGACAGGAAGGAATGCAGGTACTTTCTGCACTCCATGCCTGATTTTTGCCAAATCGGGATGCCCAGAGGGACCTAAAGTCATTTTTTAAAGTGGACCTAATCTCTGGGATTTTCACCTTGGGTTTTCGTCCACTTTACAAGGGAATCTTGATTTGGAATTTCCCTGTTTGTGAAACACAATGCCCCCCCCCCCGCCCCCCATGGTACACCCTTTGAAATGGGGATTCCAAGGTGCATGCACAGGCTAAACCAAAATCATAATTTATTGCTATGAATAATAATTCCGGGCAAATATTCATGAATAAATATTTAGGACACTGAATAAAAGGATGGATAAATTGCCGGGCGCCTGCCTCTAGGCGCCCCCTCCAGCTGCACGCACCTGCTACCAGCCATTCAGGTATGCCGCAGATTGAGGGTTGCAGAGGAGTTGCTGTGTAATCTTCAGAATGAGTTTCGAATTGTGCCAATGCCCAATGAGCCAGCTGTAAGCAGGGGCGGACTGGGACTAAAAAATACCATTTTGTGAGATACTCACCTGTAAAATGGTTATTACGAGTATGTCACACCCCCCACTTCCCGATATTCATGACACTTGGGAACCCGGCCTGTAGAGGGCGATCTTGCAGAGATGACGTGGAAAAAAGGAGCCCCTCCTGGTCCATAAGTACTGGGTTCCTCCCACTATTCCTCAGTCATTTTAAACAGCAGTGAAAACCAGGAAGAGCCAATTATATTCAATAATTGTAAAATTATATGAAATAATAATACCAAATAAAGTATCCCTTAGAGATAAAAGAGCCAATTATATTCAATAATTGTAAAATTAGTTGAAATAATAATCACCATATAAAGGATCCCTCAAACAAAAAAGGGCGGGGGAAGTGGGGGGTGTGACATACTCGTAATAACCATTTTACAGGTGAGTATCTCACAAAATGGTATTATTCCTAGTATGTCACACCCCCCACTTCCCGATATTCATGACACTTGGGACATCCAATAGCAGTGTCTATAATGGGTGGGGATCCCAAAGGAATAATGCATAACTTAAATTACTGCAGCTTGCAGAACTTTGCAGACTTGTTCTACAGAAGCTTGGTGCTGAAAAGCCCAAGAGGCTCCAATAGCACGGGTAGAATGAGCGGTGACACGAAAAGGGGGAACCTTCCCCTTCGCCATATAGGCCCCAATGATAGCCTGACGTATCCACTTACTAACAGAAGATTTGGCAGGAGCAAAACCCTTCTTGGGCCCAGAAGGCACAACAAAAAAGGCATTCGTCTTGCGGAAGGCCGAGGTAGTAACTAAATAATACTTAACACAACGAACTACATCCAAAGAATGTAAGCCCCTTACCTTGTTGTTACTAGGTTTAGGACACAAGGAAGGAAGAACTATAGCCTGATTTAGGTGGAAAGCAGACACCACCTTAGGAAGAAAATCCGGTTTAAAACGGAAAACAACCTTATCTTGATGCCTCTCAAAATAAGGGGCTTGAATAGACAAAGACGCCAGCTCAGAAACTCGGCGGACAGAAGTAATAGCAACCAAAAAGGCAACCTTCTGAGTAAGAATAGGAAGCAGCTTGCATAGCAGAAAGCACCAAATTAAGATCCCAAACAGGAAGTAAAGGCTTTCTGGGAGGCCGCACATGCGCGACTCCTTGGAAAAAGGTCTTAACCAAAGGATGAAGAGCAAACGATCTTTGAAAGAAAATTGCCAAGGCAGAGACTTGCCCTTTCAAAGTACTAATCTGTAGTCCCATATCCAGACCTCGTTGCAGATATTCCAGAATTCTAGGAATAGAAAATACTCTACAGGGCAAAGCCCTGGATTCACACCTATCAATATAGGACCTCCAAGTCCTGTAATAAATGACAGAGGAAGACCTCTTCCTAGCTCTAATAAGAGCCTGAATAACCACATCAGAAAGACCTTCTTCTTTCAAGATGGAGACTTCAGCAGCCATGCCATCAAAGCCGGCGTTTGTAAATTGGGGTAACAAAGTTGACCCTGAGTGAGGAGATCTGGAAGAAGAGGCAGATGGACACGATCCACTGCCAGCCTTAGGACGTCTGCGTACCACAGACGTCTTGGCCCCCTTGGCGCCACCAGAATTGCTGGCACCTCCTCCAGTGCTAACTTGCGCACCACCTTGCTGATCATGGAGAATGGGGGAAACAGATATAGGAACCCCAGATCCTTCCAGGCTAGAGACATGGCATCCGCTGCCACTGCCAGAGGATCCTGGGATATAGACACAAAAGCTGGCAGCTTGTGATTGCGACGAGAAGCAAACAGGTCCAACCGTGGAGTCCCCCACTTGTTATAGAGGAACTGAAAAGACCCTTGGATTGAGAGACCATTCTCCCTGGCGAGAACATCCCCTGCTCAGGGAGATTGCCTCTACATTCTCTATCCCCGGAATGTAAACTGCTGATATGCAGGGAACACTGATCTCTGCCCACTGAAGGATCAGAGACACTTCCCGGAAGGCACCCCAACTGCAAGTCCCTCCCTGGTGATTGATGTATGCAACAGCTGTTCGGTTGTCTGGCCGAATCTGAACTGGCAGACCCTGTAAGAAATGGGTCAGTCGAAGTAGAACAAGACAAGGCCTGAAGCTCTAATACATTGATTGGAGAATGAGCCTCCTGAGGCCCCACAATCCTTGGAACTGATGCTTCTTCCAGAAGCCCCCCCAGCCCACCAGGCTGGCATCCGTGGTAACCAGGTCCCAAAGCAGAGTCAGAAATTACTTGCCCTTCTGGAGGTTGTGCGATATTAACCACCACTGAAGGGACTGCAAAACGTGGGGGAGACAACAGACAAGTCTGATTCAATGATAGTGGGCACCTGTCCCACTTTGCCAAGAGGAAGAGCTGAAGCGTCCTTATGTGAAACAGATTCGCTACTGCTGCCCGCAGTCCCTGCGCAATTGCCGGATCTGACGGCATCCGGGACATGAAAAATCTGGGAGGAGGCCGGGACTCGAATTCCAGTTTGTAACCGGAAGAGACTACTTCCAGAACCCAATTGTCTGATACCTCCTGAACCCAGACCTGGAAGAAGAACCGCAGCCGTCCCCCCACCCACCCATAAGGGTGAGGGCGTCCCCTCATTGTTGAGCGGGCTTAGTGGCAGATTTGGTTTTGGACCCCAAATTCTGACTTGGATGCCCACATCCCTTTCCTCTATTCCATGCATTCCCTCTAGGGGCTGAAAAGGCCGATCCTCTACCGGATCTAGACCCCCGAAAGGAAGGGTTAAAAGAGGCCATTCCACGAAAGGAACGACGTTTCTAACGCTGAGGTAATTTACCTCCTTTAGTGACAGAATCCAATTCTTCCTCCAAAGAGGCGCAATCCCACAAAAGGGAGCACTGTAAGCGATTTCTTAGCTACAATATCAGCTGCCCACTGCCGCAACCATACTGACCACCGGATGGCGACTAACAAGGCAGAGCTTCTGCTGCACATGAGCAGAGTATCATCTAAGGCAGAAAGTACAAAAGATGCAAACATCTCGCATCGCTTAAGAGCGGCGTACTCATCAGAGGCTGGATCAAGCCCTGAGTAATTCATTAGGTCTCTCACAACATACCTAATAGCCACTGTCATGAGTGCCGAAGCACCAACAGGCAGCAAGGCCGAGCCCACACTGGAAAAAGCGTGGCACGTCATTTGATCAATACGCTTACCCTCTCCATCAAGTGTAGTGGAGTCAGGAGAATGCAACACAGAAGAATTGGATAAATTAAGCAGAGGGGCATCCACCCATGAGCAGAGTATCTTTTAAAAATCCAGTCTCTCTATAAATTAATTAAATATTAATGCATAGATGGCCATTGTATGCTTGCGCACACATAGAAATTTGTCCTCCGCATTTAACCCATCCGTGCAGTGAGTGTAAACATGCCCAGAGCGGTGGGCACAGGTGGTGATGACCAACGCTTAACAGTATCAGCTGGGAAGGGATTATTCTTGCCCCAGCCCAAGGGAAAGCCAGGAAGCCGCGCAGGCTTCTCCCATTCTTTAAGAATAATTTCATCCAAATGCTTTTGATTTGGAAATTCTAAACGAGGTTTAGACACTACAAAGAATTCCCCTTTTTGAGGAGGGACTACTTCAGGAGGAGTAATAACCAAAACCTCAAATAACTGAGCAAGAGCTTTTGGGGTATCCACAACACTTGCTTCACCCTGCTCAATCTCAGTACCAACAAATTTCTGTTCATCAGAAACATCTGATTCCTCATAATAATTCTCCTTCTTCTAACTGAGAAGGATCAGACCAATCAAGCAATTCACAATTGTCTGACTCCCTTGCCGGAGCGGCATGAGTCAAGTGCTTTCTTTTAGCTGAGGCCTTCTTAGGCACAGAGGTAGACATTAATTTCTCAAGATGAGCCAATCTGGCACATAAATCAGCATGCGAATCACCACCCATGACAATATCATTGGGGGTACGGACAAGACATGGCGGAGTAGGAGATGAGGCATTAGCCGCAGGCCCTGAAGCCTGGGCCTCAGTTTGCTGCATAATAGTTAATTGTGCGCAAGGGACGCAAAGAATTGCGTTATCCCCAACAATGGATGCCCCACATCCAAAACATTGCCGAGTCTGTGCAGAGGGAATTGTATGTCCGTTATCCTGGGATGCCTCCATATGGTGTTTAGTATTATACTATAATGGATTATAGTCGCCAAGTATATATGGGATTTACGCAATTGCTACCCGGGATGCCCCTTTAAATAGTCCCAAGCGGGAGGATTGAAACACAAATGGACCCCCAAATAAGGCTTAAGGGCTTCTTTTTTTTATATAAGGACCAGGAGAAACCCCTTTTTAAATAAGGAGTTTCTACCTAAAGAGAAAACAAAAAAACTGTCACCAAATGCACACAATAAAATAAATGACAGAAAAAAACTCCCTTCAGCCAAGCTGAAGGGTACTCACAGCCCATGCAATAAGCTCACATCATGAGGTAAGGCCACAGGAAGTCAAACAGAGCATACAGGTGCTCTCTGAAAAAAAGCATGCCTAAGCCCCGCCCACTTCCAGGATCACATGGCCAAAAATGGAGGGAAAATTCAAATCTGAACACAGCCAAAGAGCTTTAATAGGTAAGCAAAAAATGCTGCCTAGACAGAGATAGGAAAATCTAAATAAAACATTTCCTATTAAATAGTATAGTAAAACATACATAATAAAAATAAGAAATAAAGACTTATTTTATATATCTCTTTTTTTTTTTTTGTGTGTGTGCATGGTGACAAATACGCCCAGATAACGCCCCCCCCCTTCCCCCCTCCTTTTTACCCAGCAGGGTTAAAGGAGAACTAAGGGGAGGGGATAGAAAAGCACCCATAAGGCACAAGGGGATTATAAAGGGACAGGGGCATCCCATGCCGGGAACACCAACCCGGAAGCCGTCTACCCACATTTAAGTCTCACGGAGGAGTAATACTCCTGTATACACCAGAAGGTGTATGTATCTAACTTTGCCTGAACCACACAGCCAGGGCTGGGAGGCATACAATATAACCAAACAGGTTTAAAGAGTTTCAGACAGAAATAGAAAAAAAAAGGGCCGGGGCAAACTCGGCTACCTGCAGCTTGAAGGAGAGTCATCTTCTGAATGCTTCGCCGACTGCAGAGTCGAAAAGACTGAGGAATAGTGGGAGGAACCCAGTACTTATGGACCAGGAGGGGCTCCTTTTTTCCATGTCATCTCTGCAAGATCGCCCTTTTACAGGCCGGGTTCCCAAGTGTCATGAATATCGGGAAGTGGGGGGTGTGACATACTAGGAATGTACCATTTTGTGAGTACTCACCTTTAAAACGGGTATTATGAGTGTGCCATACACTCCACTTCCTTCTTCATGACATCTGGGTAATCTCCAGTAGATGGCGAACTTCTGCAGAGATGAATATGCAAAAAAGAAAGCCCCTCCCGGTCCATATATACCTGGGACCTCCCACCAATTCCCCAGTGTATAAAAGCAGTAAAGGGACCAGGAAGAACCAAATATAACCGTAACAATCAAAACCAATGGTTCACCATATAAAAGCCCCAGAATACCTGAAAAAAAACAAGGGTGGGGTAAAGTGGAGTGTATGGCACACTCATAATACCCGTTTTAAAGGTGAGTACTCACAAAACGGTATTATTCTAAGTGTGCCATACACTCCACTTCCTTCTTCATGACATCTGGGACATCCAATAGCAGTGTCCGTCATGGGTGGGAACCAGAAACAGTAAAGAATGTACCAACTCAAACCACTGCAGCTTGCAGAACCTTGCGGCCAAAAACAGCATCCGCTGAACACATCAACCTTGTAAAACTTGGAAAAGGTATGAACGGAAGACCAAGTAGCAGCCTTACAAACTTGTTCAACAGAAGCCTGGTGCTGAAAAGCCCAGGATGCACCAACAGCACGAGTAGAGTGCACAGTGACCCTAAAAGGGGGAGTCCTCCCCTTAGCAGAATAGGCCCCAACAATGGCCTGACGAATCCATTTGCTAATCGTAGATTTAGCAGGCGCCAAACCTTTCCTGGGCCCGCAGGGCACCACGAAAAAAGCGCCCGTCTTGCGGAAGGAAGAAGTAGTCACCAAACAGTACTTCACACAGCGAACAACATCCAAATTGTGCAAAACCCTCTCCTTGTCATTGTTAGGCTTAGGACACAAGGAAGGGAGAACAATGTCCTGATTGAGGTGGAAAGCAGAAACCACCTTAGGAAGAAAATCCGGCTTCAAACGAAAAACCACCTTATCCTGGTGTCTCTCAAAGTAAGGGGCCTGAATCGACAGGGCCACCAACTCAGAGACACGCTGAACAGAGGTAATAGCCACCAAGAAGGCAACCTTCTGAGTGAGAACCGAAAGAGCAATATCCTGTAGCGGCTCAAAAGGAGGACCCTGCAGAGCCGAAAGAACCAAATTCAAATCCCAAACAGGAACTACAGCCTTCCGAGGAGGCCGCACATGCGCCACCCCTTGGAAAAAGGTCTTAACCAGCGGGTGTAAAGCAAAAGACCTCTGGAAGAAAACCGACAGAGCAGAAACCTGTCCTTTCAAAGTACTAAGCTGGAACCCAAGATCCAGATTATGCTGAAGAAACTCCAAAATACTGGGTATAGAAAAAACCCTGCAAGTCAAGGCCCTAGCCTCACACCAATCAATATAGGACCTCCAAGTCCTATAGTAAATGCCCGAAGAGGACCGCTTCCTAGCCCTAATCAGGGTCTGAACAACAGCCTCAGACAAACCTTCCTCTTTCAAGATGAAGGTTTCAGCAGCCAAGCCGTCAAAGCCAGCGTTTGTAAATTGGGGTAAAGTAGATGACCCTGAGATAGCAGGTCCGGCAGCAAGGGAAGCCGGTACTGGTCTACGGCCATCCTTACAACGTCTGCGTACCAAACCCTTCTTGGCCCCCTTGCAGCCACCAGAACCGCTGGTGCCCCTTCTAGAACCAGTTTTCGAACTACCTTGCCCAGCATGGAGACAGGTGGAAACAGGTACAGAAAACCCAGGTCCTTTCAAGCCAGTGACAAGGCATCCACCGCCAAAGCCAGGGAAAGAGACACAAAGGCCGAAAGTTTGTGATTGTGCCTCGAGGCAAAGAGATCCACCTCCGGAGTCCCCCACTTGCGGCAAAGATACAGAAAAACCTCGGGGTTGAGAGACCACTCTCCATGGCGAGAGGATCCCCTGCTCAGGGAATCCGCCTCCGTATCCTCCACTCCCGGAATGTAGACTGCCGAAAGGCAAGGAACATTGCTCTCCGCCCAGTGCAGGATCAGAGAGACTTCCCTGAGGGCACTCCTGCTGCGAGTCCCTCCTTGGTGATTTATGTAAGCCACTGCCGTTCGGTTGTCCGAACGCACCTGAACCGGAAGACCCCGTAACTGTGTGGTCAACCGAGCCAGAACCAGGCGAATGGCTCTGAGCTCCAATATACTGATGGGGGTGTGAGCCTCCTGGGGACCCCACACCCCGCTGAACGGATGACTCTTCCAATAACCTCCCCAGCCCGACAGGCTGGCATCCGTGGTAACCGTCTCCCAACAAGGGACCAGAAAGGATCTGCCCTTCACCAGATTGCTCAAGTCCAGCCACCACCGAAAGGACTGCCGAACCCTGGGAGACATCTTGAAAGGTTGATCCAATGACTGTGGGCTCCTGTCCCAATACGTCAATAGGAGAAGTTGAAGAGATCTCATGTGAAACTGTGCAAACGGCACCGCCTCGAAGGAGGACACCATCAGACCCACCAGTTTCATCCCCTGTCGGATAGAGGGACAAGGACTGGCCAGAAGAAGATGGATCAGGCCCTGAATCCCCTGCACCTTGGCCTGGGGCAGAAACACTCTGGCCCGACTGGTATCCAGATTTATGCCCAGAAATGAAATCACTCGAGACGGGGAGAGAGAAGACTTGGTGCGGTTGATCCCCCACCTGAACCTCTCCAGGGTCGACACCACCTGGTGGGTGTCCAGTTCCGCCTGCTGAAGGGAAGAAGCTGAAATCAACAGATCGTCCAGATAAGGCACAATGCGAATGCCCTGAGATCTGAGCAGAGCCATTACACCCGCCAAAACCTTGGTGAAGACCCTCGGTGCCGAGGTCAGACCGAAGGGAAGAGCTACAAATTGATAATGTTCCTCCACCGCAAACCGGAGGAATCTCTGATGTGCCTGAAAAATCGGAACATGCAGATACGCGTCCTTGATGTCTATGGATGTCATAAAATCCCCTTGGCGAAGGGAATTGATAGCCGAGCGCAGAGTCTCCATGCGGAACTTCTTGGCTCTGATAAACCTGTTGAGAACCTTGAGATCTAGAATGGGTCTCACCGAACCCTCCTTTTTGGGAACCGTGAAAAGGTTGGAGTAGTAACCCCTGCCCCTTTCCAACGGAGGCACCGGGCATATAACCCCCATGTCCAGAAGGTATTTTACTACCAACAGGAGCCCCTGTGCAGCCTGAGGGTCTAAGGGGACCCGCGACCTTAAGAATCTTGGGGGCGGCCAGTACTCGAACTCCAGTTTGTACTCGGAGGAGACCACTTCCAAGATCCAATTGTTTGTGACCTCCCAGGCCCAGACCTGGAAGAAGAGCCGCAGCCGTCCCCCCCACCCTTGCGGGTGAGGGCGCCCCTTCATTGCTGAGCCGGTTTAACGGCAGGCTTGGGCTTGGAACCCCAGGCAGCCGCGGGACGTGCCCGACCTCTGCCTCTGTTCCAGGACGAGCCCCTGACACCTGAGAAGGCCAGACCCCTAGACGCTCTCCTCGAAAGGAAGGAGTAAACGAGCCCGCCCCCCGAAAGGGACGGCGCTGTTTCCTCCACTGAGGTAACTTACCTCCTTTAGCAACAGCATCCAATTTATCTCCGCCCAAGAAGGGGAGAGCTGTGAGCGACTTCTTGGCTCCAACGTCCGCTGTTCACTGACGGAGCCAGACCAGTCTGCGCATGGCCACCAGTAAGGCTACACACGACAATGGAGTCTTCCATCGCAGCCATGACAAAATCCATGAACAATTCGCACTTCTTAAGTATAGCAAACTCAGCACCATCTGGATCAAGCTGAGCGTTATTCAGCCAGTCCCTGATAAGAGACCTGGTAGCAAGCGACACCAGGGCAGATGCACTAACAGGCCGCAGGGCCGAGCCCACGTTGGCAAATGCGTGGCACGCCATCTGATCAAGGCGCTTATCCTCGCCATCCTTAAGGGAGGTGGCGTCAGGGGTGTTCAGCACAGACGAGTTGGTCAAACCAAAAACAGGCGCGTCGACCTCGGGAGGAGAAGACCAGCGCTTGACCGCCTCCACCGGAAAAGGATACTTCTTATCCCATCCCTGAGGCACACCAGGAAGCCGGCTGGGCCTCTCCCATTCTCTAAGTATCAGCGCATCAAAATGACCCTGGGTAGGGAATTCCAGACGGGGCTTGTGGGCCCAAAAAAATTCCCCCTTCTTAAGAGGGGGCGCCTCAGGTGGATCAATATCCAACACCTCCAATAAATGTGACAAAACAGTGGCCGTATCAACGGCATCCCCCGGCGCCTGCCCGACATTGGAATTCCCAGGCTGACCATAGTCAGCCTCTGAATCCTGATACAATTCCCCCTCCTCTAACGGGGAATAATCAGACAAATCAGCGGACTCGTCGTCAATATCCCACAAAGGCTGGGCCGACGACAAATGTCTCTTTTTAGCCTGGGCCTTCTTGCCCACCGTGCTAGCAATCATTTTCTCTATGCTGGCCAACCGAGCCCAAACATGAGAAAGCGACTCCCCACTGGTACCAATGTCACTTGGGGTACGGATCAGGTGGGGAGGGGAAGGCGATGAAGCGGGAGGAGCCAACCCAGAAGGCTGGGTACCAGACTGCCGCGTTATGGCCTTTTGTGCGCATGGTATACAGATCAGCACATTCTCCCACGTAAGGGATACCCCGCACCCCACACATGGTCCGGATTGTCCCGAAGGGATCCGGGCCCGGTATCCTGCAGAGCCTCCATATGGTGAATTTTTGTGGTCAGTCGCAAGACCGCAGGGAATTACGCATAAGCAACCCGGGATGCCCCTTAAAAGTCCCGGTGGGAGGATTTTTGGGTGGACAATTTTAATAACTAGGGACCCCAGGACCAGGAGGGACCCCTTAATATGCACATATACAGGGCAACCTGTAACACACAAAATAGGCCACATAAGAGCAGAGCAGTGTAAAAAATGCAATAGCATTTGATCTACAGCCACACAATGGAAATATATATATTATATATACCACAACACAGCCAAACAATGCAAATAAAGCCTAGACACACACACACGTTAGAGACCAGTGGGGGCCCCCACTAAATAGGGCCCCCCCCCCACACACACAGGCTAAAGAGATGGCCATCAGGCCCTTACCACCCCGAGTGCAAAGCGGCCTGCCAGGGAAGATGGCCCCCACGCAGCCTCGTGCCTGGGAAGGGAGAGCGGGGGGAGGGCGGGCCAGTGCAGAATGCGCGTTTTCCGAGGCCACGCCCCCCTCCCAGCAACGCGGACCCCTAGACAACGAGCACTGTAATCGCAACAATTAAGGGGGCGGGGCTACCGAACGCAGCCTGAGGGGGAGAAGCTCCCCCAGGCTGTAGTCAGACCGTGAGGCCAGTAAGCATCAAGCACTCACATACACACACACACACGAGAAACACTCACACCATGACAAGGGCTGGGTAAAACAAAATATCGGCCAAAACGAATTCCCCTGGAGGGGAATAAGGGACCCGGAAGGGGGGAATTCCAGCCAGGAGCCGGCCATAAGCCTAACTGGACGGGGCATCCCACACCAGGATCACCAAGAAACCTGGAAACCGCCTACCCCATAGTGAGGTCTTACGGTGGAGCAGTGCTCCTGCTGCACCCATAGGGTGCTCCTACCTTCACCAGGACCCGCAGCCTAAGCTCGGAGGCTCAATACAGGGTAATACAGGGTAATTTAGAAGGGTCCTGGCAGTAATAGGGATAATAGAAGGCCGGGCCGAGCCCGGCTTACCTGAAAGCAAAGAAGTCCTCATCTTCTGTCTTGTCGCCTTCTCTGCAGAGAAGAAACTGGGGAATTGGTGGGAGGTCCCAGGTATATATGGACCGGGAGGGGCTTTTTTTGCATATTCATCTCTGCAGAAGTTCGCCCTCTACTGGAGGTTACCCACATGTCATGAAGAAGGAAGTGGAGTGTATGGCACACTTAGAATATACATCAATAAATCTAGAACATTGTTCTGCATCAATGTCAATAATATCAACATGATCACCAAACTTAAAAGTTTCAATCTATTAACTTGATACCTGCCTATGACCCAGATCCTAGCTATATATAATAATACCACACATATATAAAGTGCTTGTGCCAATCAATAAATAACCTCAACTAAATCAGTATATATAAAGTTTTTGAGCCTGATGAAGTGGGCCTTGTGACCTATGGAACATGTGGCTTTCATGAGGTGATAGGCGGCGGAGAGACATTATGGTCATTGCTGGTATTCTGTGATAGAACTTGGTTGTGACGGGCATATTACTGGCCATTGGTATGGTAATTCCATTTGATTGCAATGTGCACTGTGTTATTCATAGATTTGATGTTTATGATATACTTCATTTAGTTGAGGTTAATTTTGGTTTATAGATTTGCACAATCACTTTATATATGTGTGGTATTATATATAGTTAGGATCTGGATCATAGGCAGGTATCAAGTTAATAGATTGAGCCTTACAGCTTTAGTGATCACGTTGATATGATTGACATTGATGCAGTAACATGTTGTATATTTATTGATGTATTGTTGATGATTTCTCTCCCTACCGCCCACTCATCATTTCATGTTAGTATGTCTTGTGTGTATTTGTATTAATGTATTTTAGTGGTTTTAATATGTTATGTTTCATTATTAGCTTTTGGAATAAAGATGAAATGTAAATTAATATGTTGGAGTGCCAACTTATGTACTATTGGTCCTAAGCACATAGGTTTCTATGGATTTGGGAGTGGCACCAATTTATTGATTTTGGGGTGTTGGATTTAGGGGGTTTGGTGCTAACCAAGTCCAAGTACCTTTACGCTGAAGGTGAATGGGGCGCAAGCTCAGTGCTCTGCCTTTTGGACTGCTTGGATGTGCAGAAAGGACATGCCTCAGAGTGATTGAGCATCCTACACGCAAGCGACCCTGTGCACGCACCCGTGATCTGGCAGGTATTTTATATAAATTCAGGTGCAGAATTTTTAAACAAACAGTAAAAAGGTCAGCACTAGCCACGTTACAGGCACCATGTCTGCGGTCAGGATCAGAACCAGTACTGCTCTCCACTGTGGCGTACCAGTGCAGTACTCGTCAGCAGCACACACAGACTCAAAGAACTGCTGCTTGTGGCAGAAGCCATGGCTAAAGCCACCGCCACCTGGTACCTGTCAGATGGCCATATAAAAAGGCTTAGAGGGCTGCACCTGGCCCCGGTCCTTGAGTTTGACACATGTGCTTTAAAGTACATTTTCAGGCAAAAGTAAAAAAAAAAAAAAAAAAAAAAAAAGCTATACTCTCCTTTTCTCGCCAGACCGAGACAGGAATAGCATCCCCAACAGCGAGAGAGAGACCTACATCAAGCCTTTCAGGAGAGTGCTGCTGCCCCAGACTGAGAGCAATGGTCTGCATGGGAGAAATGGCAAGCTTTTTCTTTTTTTTTTGGCCTGAAAATTGTCTTAAAAGAGCAAGCCTGGTTACCAGGCAGAAAAACCATTTTGGTGACCTGCATGACCACTGGCAGCAAGGCACACCATGTGGTACAAGCCCACTACTGCTCATCTGAGGCACCAGAACATCAGCTGGTAGTGAGGAAATACAAAATTGGTAAGTAGCTCTGCCCAGCATTGGACTTGAAGGGACAGCGTACACAGCGGGGAATCCTGTATTGGGATGCCCCTAAGCTGCAGGGGAGAATAAAGGCACATTCATGCTGAATTTCCATCACATTCATGCAGCACGGCACACAGTGCACAGTGATGTGTCTACGTTTGCAGCATCATTGTGGTGGCGGCCCCATAGGCAGACCTGCAGTGGCATGCAGGAGACAGGAGGACCAAGCAGGCTGCAGTAGGACCATGGAGTGGCCTGGAGGCACCGGCATAGACAGAAGACACAGTGGTGACTGGGTTATGCTAGTTTAGTGTCGCTGTGGACCAGGAACCTCCCTGGTACAGAGTTACAAGAAAGGGTTTAGGTCTGCTTTAAAGAATGGAATCTCAATGCTGTTTACACTAGCGACTCAGCAGCGCCAAGAAGAGGCGGAGGTCACATCTTAAAAACAATGCAGAGAGCCGCCAGCTCTTTGGAAACAGGAATAAGCAGCGTCCTGGGGAAGCCCCTCTGGGGGTCAATGTGCCCCCGGGAGGAGTGCTTCCTCTGCAGCGTCGCAGTTTCTATAGCTATTCCTCGCTTCAGCCTTCCTCTGCATCCAGCGCTGGTGACGTTAGTTCTGTGTTTATTTACGGCAGATTGCGAAGCGGGAGGGGGGCAGAAGAGATTTCATTGCAGGCAGGCCGGATTTTTCGGTTCTGTTGCCAGGGAAGTGTTTGCGGTCGCCGGGAAAAGCAGAGACAGAAGTTTCATTCTGCCAAGTCACATCCCACGTTAATTCAGGATAAGGAAACCTAAGTGCAGCATCACCGGTGCTATGAGATGCACATAGGAGGTCCTTAATGGCCAATGTGATTCTCCACTTTCCGCCATTCCCTCACCTCAGCCTGTGCCATAGCACAAGACCCCATCCATCTCACCTAATGGTCGTTCAATCTACAGAACAGGGAATCAGTACACACCACACATTATTACAGGATAGATTAGCCTACTGTGTCATACGTGATTTAAACCCCAACTACCTGCTTTCTCTGTTGTGCAATAACAGCACAATGCAGGGAAAATGCTACCAGGTATTTTTAGTGGTCCAGCTCACGTAACTGTGCTGGGGAAAATTTAAAAATTCCTTGTCAAGTTGTCCAGCCAGGGGCACTGGTCCATAACTATTGGGACGGTCATCCAGTCCACAAGCATGGGGGAAAAAACGGGAATCCCATGAACCACAGTGGAAAAATCAGCGTCAGCTGGGGACTGCTTGCAAATCGACTTTGTAGAAGGAATTGAAATGGTGGACAGATGACCAGGTATTAAACACCTTCTACACCAAAGCCTGGTGCCGGAGCGCCTAGAACGCACCCTACAGCTCTGGTAGAATGAGCTGTCTCAGGAAAAGGGGGTTCCGTACAGCAGCTGTCAACCCCTTTTAGGGTCCATCCAGGACCACATACAGTGCATCAGTTTTGCACCGAAGCCTACCAGGTAATAATTCAGAGCACGGACCACATCCAGCAAGTGAAGAATCCTGGCGAGTCTGATTCAGACAGTAGGAAGGCAGGAAGTGCTGCGTGCAGAACTAGCACGAGGCAACAGAAGTCAACGGCAATGTAAAAAATACAATTCTGTGAAATACTCACCTGTAGAATTGGTATAAGTATACAGTACGTCCTGCTCCAGATAGATTACTTACACTTGGGTTATCTCCGCCAGATGGCGCTGCACTGCAGAGACATGCAAAACAGGCTCCTCCCGGCCCCTCAAATACCCGGGGACCTCCCACAAATCCCCAGCATTGAAAAGCAGTGAACAAGAAGCCAGGAGAATTTAACCACCCAAACTGGTAACTATAACAATGACAACAATCACCATACAGGGGATCCAGAATAATCCAAACCAAGGGTGGAATGGAGCAGGGCGTATTGTATACTTATAATACCAATTCTACAGGTGAGTATTTCACAGAATTGTATTATTCTTAGTATACAGTACGTCCGGCTCCAGATAGCTTACACTTGGGACATCCAATAGCAGTGTCCATAAAGTAGGGTGGGATCCCCAACAAAAAGGTAACAGCAGACAGTTTAAACCACTGCCGCCTGCAAAACCTTGCGGCCAAAAACAGCATCAGCTGAGGCCCTAACATCAACCTTGTAAAACTTAGTAAAGGTATGAACAGAAGACCAAGTAGAAGCCTGGTGCTGGAAGGCCCAAGAGGCACCAATAGCACGAGTAGAATGAGCCGTAAGGCGGAAGGGAGGATTCTTCCCCTTAGCAGAATAGGCCTGAATCACAGCCTGATCCATTTGCTGATACTAGACTTGGCAGGAGCCAAACCCTTCCTAGGACCAGAAGGGACCACAAAAAGAGCATCAGTTTTCCTGAAGGACGCAGTTACTACTAGGTAATACCTGACCACATCCAAGGAATGCAAAACCCTTCCCTAGCATTGCTAGGATTAGGGCACAATGAAGGAAGAACAA
This sequence comes from Gastrophryne carolinensis, assembly GCA_027917425.1. Taxonomy (NCBI): domain Eukaryota; kingdom Metazoa; phylum Chordata; class Amphibia; order Anura; family Microhylidae; genus Gastrophryne; species Gastrophryne carolinensis. The sequence continues at coordinate 200,979,921 of CM051235.1, forward strand.
TATCTAGATACAAATGAAAAGTAGACACCACCTAGGCAGAAAATCCGGCCTAAAGCGGAACACCACCATATCCTGGTGTCTCTCGAGGTATGGGGGCTGTATAGACAGAGTCGCCAGCTCAGACACACGCCTGAAAATTGTAAGGACTGGGATATGAACCCACAAGGCTCTGCTTCACAGACTAGCACACCAACCATTGTACCAACCACTTACTCCGAAGTAATAGGCACCAGAAAGACAACCTTGAGGGTAGGTACAGCCAAAGCAGCATCCTGAATAGGTTCAAAGGGAGTACCCTGCAAGGCAGGCAAGACCAAGTTCAAATCCCAAACAGGGACCATAGGTTTTCGTGGGGAACGCACATGAGTAACCCCCTGAAAGAAGTCTTAAACAAGGAATGCTGAACAAAAGACTACTGAAAGAAGACAGACAGGGCAGAAACCTGACCCTTCAAAGTACTGAGTTGGAGACCCGACTCCAACCCATGCTGTAAAAAACTCCAGAACCCTGGGAACTGAGAACACCCGAGAGGGAAGAGACCTAGACTCACACCAGTCAATGTAGGTACGCCATACCCTATAATGGATGGAAGAAGAAATCTTCTTCCTAGCCTTCACCATGGACTCAACCACCGAGGCAGACAAGCCTTTCTCCAGCAAGATGGAGGTTTCAGCAGCCAGGCCGTCAAAGCCAGAGATTGTAAATTGGGATGGCGTAAGGGGCCCTGAGTGAGCAGATCTGGCACTCCTGGCAGAACGTACTGATCTACTGCCATCTGCACCACGTCTGTGAACCACACTCTTCTTGGCCACCTGGGGGCCACCAGAATCACTGGCACCCCTTCCAGAGCAATCTTGCGCAGGGGGAATGGAGGAAAGACATACAGGAACTGAATGTCCTGCCATGACATTACTAAAGCATCCATGGTCACGTCACGGCCAGAGGATCCTGGGACAGGGAGACAAAGGCCGGGAGCTTGTGCTTGTGACGGGACGCAAACAGATTCACATTTGGTTGGCCCCAACGGTGACACAGAGATTGGAACACCCTTTCGCAGAGGGACCCCCCCGGAATGCATACCGCTGATATGCAGGGAACATTGGTCTCCACCCAGGTCAGGATCAGAGACACTTCCTGGAGGGCCCTCTTGCTCCAGGTCCCTGACGGAGTGCCCCTGAACAGGCAGGCCCTGAAGATGAGTAGTCAAGCAAGCCAGAACTAACCTGATCGCTCACAGCTTCAAGACATTGATAGGTGTATGGGCCTTCTAAGGGCCCCACCTCCCCTGGAACCGCAGGGACTTCCAGAAACCCCCCCAACCTGATAGACTGGCATCCGTGGTGACCGTCTCCCAGGAAGGGGCAAGAAGGGCTCTGCCCCCAACAGGTTCCTTGAGTCCATCCACTACAAGAGGGACCTCCTTACCAGGGGGGAAGGCACACAGACCCTGTCCAGAAATGCTGGGTCCTTGTCCCATACAGACAATAGGAGAAGTTGCAGAAGCCCCAAGTGGGACTGAGCATAAGGGGCCGCTTTGAAGCAAGCCACCATCAGGCCCACCAGCTGCATCCCCTGCCTGGTGGAGGGACGGGAACAGATAGGAGGGACTGAGCTTGTGCAAGCAGATTGTCCACCTTCTGCTGAGGAAGGAAGATCCTTGGCTGAACTGTATCCAGATTCATTCCTAGGAATGAAGTTACCAAGGAAGGGGACAGTGAGGACTTGGGGTGGTTGATCACCCATCCAAATGACTCCAGACTGGACACCACCAGCTTAGTATCTAACTTTACCTGATGTAGAGACAGGGAAGTGATGAGGACGTCCAGGTAGTGTCAGCACGCGGACGCCCCTTGGCCTCATCAGAAACATTACCCCCGCCAGCACCTTGGTGAGCACTCTGGGAGCTGAATAAAGGCCAGATGGCAAGGCCACAATTGGCAGTGTTGATCTTCCAAGACGAATCTGAGGAACCTTGGTGCCTGAAAACACAGGAATGTGAAAGTAAGCATCTTTGAAATCCACAGACGGCATGAAGCCCCCGGGCGCAAGGAGCTGAAGGCCGAGCGCAGAGTTTCCATGCGGAAAAACGCCTGTTCTTGACAATTTGCTGAAGATCTGTAAATCCAGAATGGGTCTGACTGACCCATCTTTTTTGGGAACTGTGAAAAGGTTGGGGTAGAGTCCCTTGCCTCTGTTAAGGGAAATCTGCAAATGACCCCCAGACCCAGTAGGCCTTACACGGCCTGCGCCAACACCTGAGCAGAGGCAGGGACCAGGAGTACCCGGGACCTGATAATCTTGGGGAAGGCCGCACAGCAAACTATCTTGTAGCCGGAGGACACTACCTCCTGAATCCACCGGTCTGAGGCGTGATGCCTCCAGACTTGAGCAAGGTGCCGCAGCCGTCCCCTCACCCTGACGGGCGAGGGCGCCCCATCATGCTTGAGGGAACTTGGGAGAGGATTTGGGCTTAGCCCCCCCGGAGGAGCCAGGGTGTTGCTTCTGCTCCTGGGGCAGGAATCTGCGCGAGCCCCCGCGAGGGACACCCCTGGTTCCTGTTTAACACCATGGTAGGGGGTAGAAGGGGGGCACTGGCCCCGAAGGGCCCCGAGACAGCCGTCTGCGCTGGGGTAACTTACCTCTCTTACCAAACAGGTCTAGACGGGCCCCAAACAGGCGTAGCCCAGTAAAGGCCTTCTTCGCAGCATTGTCAGCACCCCACTGTCGCAGCCAGACCAAGCGACGTATAGCCACCAGGAGGGCAGAAGTTCTTGCACACATTCTGATGGTGTCATCCAATGCTACTAGGACAAAATTTACAAACACATCACAACTGAAGAGTGCATTAAACATTTTCTGATGAGGGTTCTAGTGGCCACAGCAGTAATGGCACAGAGGCACAGACCGGGCGTAGCGCCGTCCCCGCACATGCAAAGGCGTGGGAGGCCAGCAGGTCAATGCGCCGGTCCTCAGCATCCCGCAGGGTAGTAGAATCAGGGGGATGCGTGACACGGGTCTTAGATCGGGACATCCACCTCGGGGGGGGGATGACCAACATTTAACCACCTCAGGTGGAAAAGGATACTTCCTATCCCAATCCCTTGGAACCCCGGGAAGTTTACTGGGGCATTCCCATTCCTTGAGCACAGGGGTATGGAAATGTGCCTGCTCTAGAAATTCCAAACGTGAGGTTGCTGTATGGAAATGCTCCCCTCTTTGCCTGGGAGCCTCACCAGGGAAAGAGATAGACAGAACCTCAAAGATCTGGGTCAATAATCTGTCAGTGTCATCCGGGGCCCAGGGGTCAGAGCCAGAATCGTCATGACCCCTTGGTCTCTCATCAGATGAGCCCGAGTCAGAAAAGAGCTCTCCTTTATCAGAAGGGGTATAGCCACACAGATTCATAAACTCCTGAGATCCCATAGTGAAAACAGTAACATAAGGCGTCAAGTGCCGCTTCTTACCAGGGCCCTTACGCGCTAAAGACCTCGCAATATTCTGTTCAGCAGTAGGCAGTCTAGAAGACACATCAGGCTGAGAATCCCCACAAGTATGCGACTCAACAGGAGAGAGATTTAAGCTGGGGGGAGTAATGAAACGAGGTGCAGCCACTGGCAGGCCAGATTTCAAAGCCAGCGCTTGCTCAGCACAGGGTACGCAGACCCATGCCTTGTCAGCGTCAGCATGAGGTTGTCCACACGCCATACACAGCCGGTCTTGTCCCCGGTCGCATTATCCTGAGATGCCTCCATATGGTGATTATTAGGCACAATATGCCAGTAGGGATTGACGCTCCAACCCTGGATGCCCCAATGACCCGCTAGGGAAGTGGGAGTAATTTTACAAGGCCCGACTATCAATTACACCGGGCCGGGGGAAGCCAATGGATTCACCCGTCTGAAAGACACAATGAGAAGAAAGGGAGTCAAGATCGAACAGGGCACTTACGGACCACGGTAAGCAAGAACGTCACACGTGCGCGACCTGACAACATGGCGCCGAGTACCTCGAAGGGAGGGCCAGAGCGAGCCGTGACGCGGGGCGCGCCAGGCCAGGCCCCGCCCCCCTGAAGAGCGCGAAGTCCAACCGACAAGCAGCCAATGAGGACGCAGAAGTGTCTGAGGCAACGCCGCCGCCCGGCACGGAACATCCAAATGAAGGAAAAGGCGCGCGCGGCGGCGGCATTTGCAAGAGTAAAGAGACAAGTCAACGTGGCGGCTGACACCACATATACTAGTCCAAAGGAAATTACAAAAGGTCCATATGCACGTAATCACGATACACTGACACCTACACCCCCCCCCTTTCTTTCCCCCCCGAAGGCTACAGGGAGAATGAGGGAGGATGGCGGCCCTTTGTACAGGGCTCACCGCTACCGGGGCATGGGGCAATAATGCGGGAGGGGCATCCCATGAAGGCTCACCAACAGCCTATACTGCCCACCCTTTGGTGGGGGACTGCGGTGGAGCAGCGCTCCATAAGCACGCATGGTGCCGCCTACCTTCACCCAACCAGCGCAGCCCAGGCTGGGAGGCACATCACACGAAGGACGGGTGGTAATATTCCAACAGGGCCGCAGGCTAATAGCCCCGCTCACCTGCGACAGAGTGATAATTTCATGTCTTCGCAGTAAGCACTGCAGAGAAATCTGGGGATTTGTGGGAGGTCCCCGGGTTTTTAAGGGCCCGGGAGGAGCCTGTTTTGCATGTCTCTGCAGTGCAGCGCCATCTGGCGGAGGATAACCCAAGTGTAAGTAATCTATCTGGAGCAGGACGTACTGTATACTAAGAATATAATGCAGGTGAAATGCAGTGTACTGGGCTTTACCTAAATTACACTTGCGTTGTGTTGTGTTGAGACTTTAACCAAGAAACCCATCATAATCACATCACTAGCGCAGCTAAAAATCATTCCCAAATATCTGTGTACAATGATAGGTGCAAATATATCCTTCTAATTGACCTAAACTCATTTGACTTAAAGAGGGGGAAGCACCCGGGAGTTTCACTCTCCTGAGTATTGTTCCTCTCTGAAAGGGCATCCTGTGTGTATCCCTGCAGTTGGCCGTTAAAACTCACCTTCCTGTCATTTCCATGCTGCAGGCTAGACCGCTCAGCCAATCAGATAACTCGATTTTGCTCAGCTCCCTTTGGCTCTGCTAGTGGCTGATCAACTGAAGGAAGCTGAGCAGGGCCAAGTACGCTGCCAGCTGCATCTCTGCTCAGCTTCTAGCTGTGGCCAGGCCTGGTGTAGGTATGCGCACAGCTAGAAATGAGCAGGGATGAGGCCGCAGTGCCAGGGGCAGATAAGTGGAATGGGCTACCTGAAGGGGTTAACAATTTGGGATGCTCCAAGTAATGGCTCCTGAAGTTAAACCTCCTTCCTGTCTGGGTCATCTCAATTCAGGAAGTCCAAAATCAAAACCGACTCCCTGTGGGGGATCCTAATTTTAGATGCCTCTACAGTAAAACATCCTTAGGAAGGCAAAATCAGATGTGGAACTCCTGTCCTGGGGGAAAATACAATTCTGTGAAATACTCACCTGTAGAATTGGTATTATACGCATACAGCACGTCCTGCTCCATCTATAATACTTACACATGGGTAATCCTCCGCCAGATGGCGCTGTTCAAAACAGGCTCCTCCCGGCCCTTCATATACCCAGGGACCTCCCACAAATCCCCAGCATTGAAAAGCAGTGAGAAAAAGAAGCCGGGAGAAACCAACCACCAACTGGTAATAATAACAATGATAACAATGGTAACAATCACCATACAGGGGATCCAGAACAAGGTGAAACCAGGGTGGGGTGGAGCAGGACGTGCTGTATGCGTATAATACCAATTCTACAGGTGAGTATTTCACAGAATTGTATTATTCTAAGCATACAGCACGTCCTGCTCCATCTATAATACTTACACATGGGACATCTAATAGCAGTGTCCATAAAGTAGGGTGGGATCCACAACAACAAAGGCAACGGCACGTAGTTCAAACTACAACCGCCTGTAAAACCTTACGGCCAAAGGCAGCATCAGCTGAGGCCCGAACATCAACTTTGTAAAACTTTGAAAAGGTGTGAACAGAAGACCAAGTAGCGGCCTTGCAAACTTGTTCAACAGAGGCCTGTTGCTGAAAAGCCCAAGAGGCGCCAATAGCACGAGTGGAGTGAGCCGTAAGGCGGAACGGGGGAGGCCTCCCCTTAGTAGAATAGGCCTGAATCACAGCCTGACGAATCCATTTACTGATGGTAGACTTGGCGGGAGCCAATCCTTTCCTAGGACCCAAAGGCACAACAAAGAGAGCATCAGTCTTCCTGAAGGCCTTAGTGACAACCAGGTAATACTTCAAGCACCTGACTACGTCCAAGGAATGCAGAACCCGCTTCTTGTCTTTGTGAGGATTGGGACACAGAGAAGGAAGAACAATATCCTGGTTCAAATGAAAAGCTGAAACCACTTTTGGCAGAAAGTCCGGTTTGAAGCGGAACACCACCTTGTCCTGGTGTCGCTCATAGTATGGAGGCTGAATAGATAGAGCGGCCAGTTCTGACACATGCCTAACCGAAGTAATAGCCACCAAAAAGACAACCTTGAGAGTGAGAACGACCAGAGCAGCCTCTTGAATAGGCTCAAAGGGAGCCCCCTGCAAGGCAGACAAAACCAAATTCAAATCACAAACAGGGACTGTAGGCTTTCGAGGGAGACGCACGTGAGTGACCCCCTGGAAAAAGGTCTTAATCAGGTGATGCTGAGCAAAGGTCTTCTGAAAGAAGATAGATAGGGCAGAAACCTGACCCTTCAGAGTACTAAGTTTGAGACCAAACCATGCTGCAAACACTCCAGGACCCTAGGGACGGAGAATTCTCGGCAGGGAAGAGACCTGGACTCACACCAGTCAATGTAGGAACGCCATACTCTATAATAAATAGCAGAAGAAGTCTTTTTCCTGGCCTGCACCATAGTAGCCACCACAGAAGCAGACAACCTTTTCTCCATCAAGATGGAGGTTTCAGCAGCCAGGCCATCAAAGCCAGCGTTTGTAAATTGGGATGGCGTAATGACCCTTGGGTTAGCAGATCCGGTACACTTGGCAGATCGTACTGATCTACTGCCATTTGAACCACGTCTGCGAACCACACTCTTCTTGGCCACCTGGGGGCCACCAGTATCACAGGTACCCCTTCCAGAGCAATCTTGCGTAGAACCCTCACCAGAAGGGGAAACGGTGGAAACGCATACAGGAGTCGAAACTCCCTCCAAGACATGGACAGGGCATCCGTGGCCATGGCCAGAGGATCCTGAGACAGGGAGACAAAGGCCGGGAGCTTGTGATTGTGACGGGAAGCAAACAGATCCACATCCGGTAGACCCCAACGGTGGCACAGGAACTGGAATACCGTGTTGCAGAGGGACCACTCCCCCTGACCGGACATTCCCCTGCTCAGGGCGTCCGCCAGCAGGTTCTCTGCCCCCAGAATGTAAACAGCCGTAATGCATTGAACATTGGCCTCCGCCCATGTCAGAATCTGAGACACTTCTTGGAGAGCACCCTTGCTCATGGTCCCTCCCTGATGATTGATGTAGGCAACCGCCGTTCTGTTGTCTGAGCGAACTTGGACCGACAGACCCCTCAGGTGTTGGGTCAATCGCTCCAGTACCAACCTGACTGCCCGTAATTCCAGAATGTTGATGGGCAAATGGGCCTCCTGAGGGCCCCACATCCCCTGGAAGCGCAGAGACATCCAGAATCCTCCCCAACCTGACAGACTGGCATCCGTTGTGACTGTCTCCCAGGATGGGGTCAGAAAGGACCTGCCCCTTGTCAAGTTCCCGTGGTCCAACCACCACGCAAGGGACTGTCTGACCGAGGGGGGAAGCACACAGAACCCGTCCAGGGACGCAGGGTTCTTGTCCCACACTGACAGAAGGTGAAGCTGCAGAGGTCTCAAGTGGAACTGGGCAAAGGGCACCGCCTCGAAGCTCACCACCATCAGGCCCACCAACTGCATTCCCTGCCGGATGGAGAACTGTGGGTTCGAGAGCAGGAACCTCGCCTGCGCTGTCAGAGCCTCCACCTTCTGTTGAGGAAGGAATATCCTTGACTGAACCGTATCCAGAATCATTCCCAGGAACGGAGTCACCGAGGAGGGGGACAGGGATGACTTGGGGTAATTGATCACCCAGCCGAAGGACTCCAGGGTGGACACTACCAGCCGAGTGTCCAACTCTGCCTGTCGCAGAGACCGAGAGGTGATGAGAATATCGTCCAGGTAGGGCAGCACGCGTATGCCCCTTAGCCTTATCAGGGACATCACCCCTGCCAGCACCTTGGTGAACACCTGGGAGCCGACGTTAGGCCGAATGGCAGGGCCACAAATTGATAATGCTGATCTCTTAGTGCAAATCTGAGAAACCTTTGGTGTCCCGGAAACACCGGAATGTGCAAGTAAGCATCCTTGATGTCTACGGACGTCATGAAGTCCCCTGGGTGCAGTGAGCCAATGGCCGAGCGCAGAGTTTCCATGCAAAAGTGTTTGTTCTTGACAAATTTGTTGAGGATTTTTAAATCCAGAATGGGCCTGACTGACCCATCCTTCTTGGGTACTGTGAAAAGGTTTGAGTAGAACCCCGTGCCCCTGTCTCCAGGGGGGACCTCGCGAATTACCCCTAGGTCCATGAGACCCTGTACGGCCAGCAACAAGACCTGAGCTGAGGCAGGGTCTTGAGGGATTCGAGACCCAATGAACCTGTTGTGGGGGATCGTACAGCAAATTCTATCTTGTAGCCGGAGGACACTACCTCCTGAATCCACCGGTCTGAGACGTGGCGCCACCAGACATGCTCGAAGTGCTGTAGACGTCCCCCCACCCTGACGGGTGAGGGCGCCCCCTCATGCCTGGGGGGCCTTGGGAGGGGCTTTGGGTTTGGTTCCCCAGGAGGAACCTGAACGGCGTCCTCTGTTCCTGTTCCAGGAATCAGCGCGGGCCCCTGCGAAGGGCGCCCCTCTACCCTGCTTGGCCCCCCGATAGGGGGTTGACAGGGAGCCTTGGCCACGAAAGGGCCGAATCTGTCGCCTGCGCTGGGGTAACTTGCCTCCCTTGGCAAAGAGGTCTAATCGATCCCCAAACAAGCGCAGCCCTTTAAATGGCAGCCCCGTGAGGGCTTTCTTGGCGGCATTGTCTGCGGCCCACTGGCGCAACCAGACCGCGTGGCGTATAGAAACCACCAGGGCAGATGACCTGGCACACATCTTAATGGCATCGTCCGAAGCAGAAAGGATAAAGTTCACAAATGCATCACAGCTGGACAGAGCATTGACAGTATCAGGAGGCAACTCATCTGTGCCATCGACACTGCCACTCCTAACCACGGCCCTGAGCGCTACGGCCGTAATGGCTAAGGCGCAAACCGGGCGCAGAGTCGCTCCCCCAAATGCAAAGGCATGACATGCCAGTTGGTCAACATGCCGGTCCTCAGAGTCCCGTAGCGTAGTAGTGTCAGGGGAGTGCATAATAGAGGTGTTGGACAACCCTAGAATAGGAGCATCGACCTCGGGCGCGATGACCAGCACTTAACCAAGTCCGCAGGGAAAGGATATTTCCTATCCATGCTCTTAGGGACCCCGTGAAGTCTGCTGGGATGTTCCCATTCTTTAAGCACGAGGCTATTGAAATGGGTCTGCTCGGGGAACTCCAAGCGAGCTTTAGCAGTATGGAAAAGATCACCCCTTTGTCGGGGAGCCGCAGCAGGGGGAGAGAGGGACAGAACCTCAAAGATCTGAACCAGTAGTCTATCGACATCATCCGAGGACCAATGCTCGGAGCCAGACTCTTCCTGACCCCTGGACTCATCGTCATATGACCCTGAGTCAGAGAACAGTTCCCCTTCGTCCGAGGGGATATGGGCATAGGAATGCAACAAATCATCAGGTTCTACAGGGAAGAGGGTCGATTCAGGGTTCAAGTGCCGTCTCTTGGCGGTGGCTTTAAGCGCTAGGGAATTAGCAAGTAAGTTTTCAAAACTAGCCAGCCTCGTGGCCAGATCAGTATGAGAATCCCCACTGGTATTGGGGGTTAGACTCAGGCTTGGGGGAGTAGGTGAAGTGCGGCGGGGTGCAGGCCCAGCCTCAGAGGAGACGGGAAGCACCGATAGCGCCTGCTGTGCACAAGGAACACAGACCCGTGCATTGTCACCGCTGCTAGGTAAGACCCCACAAGCTACACACAGCCGGGCTTGTCCCGAAGGAACCCTGTTCACAATATCCTGAGGTGCCTCCATATGGTGATTTAATTGGCACAATTTGCCCGTAGGGATTGACGCTGTAAGCTACCCTGGATGCCCCAATAACCCACTGGGAAGTGGGAATAAGTTTATATGGTCGCGACCGGGAGCTATGCTGGGCCGGGAGAAGCCACTTGAATCCGCGGTCTGAAAGACATAAGGGGAAACGGGATGTCAGAGCCATGCGCAATGGTGGATGTGAGTAAAGAAAAGTCGCCCGCAAGGGCACTTACATACAGAGAGGAGGGAACGATCTTCACCGCGCGCGCGGGAGAAGAAAATGGCGCAGAAGAACCTCAGGGGGCGGGCCTGAACTGATCGTGACGCGCCAAGCCGAAACCACGCCCCTCTTCGAGTGAGCGCGAAGCTCGCAAGGCAACCAGCCAATGGTGTACAGACAGGAGAAGTAAAAGACAGACGTCTATTAAAAAATGGCGCTCAGAGCCGTGGCAGTTACAGCCGAGATCTGTATCTGGCTCTCCTGCGTCTCCCCGTCAGGGAAGAATCCCGGTCTGTGACAGAGACACTGTAATTAAGACTGGCGCTCAAGCCGGCGCAGCCTGTGAAGAGCCGATAAGGCTAAGAAGGGAAGGAGGAAGAAGGAGACGCCAGGGCGTCCGCGAGCCGCCGCCGTACTTGCGGCAGAAGGCTGAATACTAGTGTGCTTAAACAGTACGGTAAGAGCGCGGCTCTGATCCCCAATCCCAGTGCAACACAGTTAAGCCACAAGCGTGTAGGTATACACTAAGGCAGCTATACACACAACCCCCCCCCCCTTTCTTTTCCCCCTGACTAAGGCGGGAACGAGGGATGAAGGCGATCCGTTAACATAGGGTCCACCGCTACATGGGGCGTGAGGCAATGTGCGGGAGGGGCATCCCCTGAAGGCTCACCATCAGCCTTGACCGCCTACCCTATGGTGGGGGATTGCAGTGGAGCGTTGCTCCGTAAGCACACATGGTGCTAACTACCTTCACCCGACCAGCGCAGCCCAGGCTGGGAGGCACATCTTTATCGAAGAGGACGGGTGGGAATAGTCTCACAAGGCCGCAGGCTGCAATAGCCCTGCTCACCTGCGAGAGAGTGAGATTTCATGTCTTCACAGCCAGCACTGCAGAGAAATCTGGGGATTTGTGGGAGGTCCCTGGGTATATGAAGGGCCGGGAGGAGCCTGTTTTTGCATGTCTGCAGTGAACAGCGCCATCTGGCGGAGGATTACCCATGTGTAAGTATTATAGATGGAGCAGGACGTGCTGTATGCTTAAAATATTGCACTGCAATGAAGCTTATGGACTGCCGCATGTGTTCAGCTGTTTTCATTGTTACTCAGATGAGGCTCTAATAGCAAAAGTTGATCATCTCTAGAATGCAGGGGGCTAGGTTGGTGTTCCTGTGAACCAGGACCACTTTAAAGAAGTGTAAAGTCTGAAAAAAAAAAAAACTTAGGACCATTTAAGTCCCCCAATCGTGGGGGCATCCCCATATAAGGATCTCCGGGGCATTTGTTTTTTTACTAACCTGGACAGTTACTTTTACAGACTCGAAACTCACCTTTTTAACTATAGGTTCGCTCTAGTCAACCCATTTGTTTCATGAGTAGGTAACGTTTGTGCTGTGGAAAGCCAGGGCAGGAGATGTGGCACCGGAAGCGATATCGTGTTATATAAATGCAGGGTTCTCCATGGGTATTCAGAGGCGGCATTTTCCCTTTAAATATGTGGCTAGAGCAACCCTCTGATGATTTAGAGGAAAATATTCCCCTACTTATTGTGTTGCAGGCTCTATGAAAGTGGCCACCAGAGGCCTGCTCATCGCTCCCCGGAGCTGGCAGTGTATGTGCAGAATCCAAAGCATGAGGCTGAAGAGCCACTAGTAAAGTATGAGAGGCCTCCCCGGTATGCCGAGCACAACAGCCCCTGTCCTCACAGTGACCCCCTCCCCTGGAGTCTGGCTGTTGCTCCATTGTAAAATCGCCTCCCACACAACTCCTGGCCAGAAGACGTAGAAGCCAGAACACTAGCTCTGGAGATTGACGCACCAATCATTTACTGAAACACAATTTGTTTTCTATTTTTTTTAATTCATGCTACTACGTCCGGTCACACCGGCCAACAGGGGAGAGGGGTTGCGGGGGGAGCAAGGAATGAATGAGCTTACTGCAAAACCAGGGCATTTCACCATGCCCCAGGAACAAGGAAACGCTGTGGCTTGTGGCTGAGTTAAATTTTATTTTTTGACACCTAGGACAGGGCAGCACGACTTTCAGATTCCAGGGCTGTTGCAGCTTGCTGGTAGGGAATTCTAATTTGGGATGCTCCGCTGAAGAAAAAACACAAGGTACGTCAATACCAACCCCAAATCCAGTGATCACATGCACAGCCACAACTGGCCAATGGCAAGCAGCAGGTGCACGAAGGAGGAGGGTATAGCCAGCAAGAGGCACCCGGCAATCTGATTTGGATCCAGTGGACCAAAAGAAAATGACGTTAGGTCACTTGTAACAACAAACTCTTTACAACTTATGATGCCCCTTTGGAGAACAATCCCTAAGCAGCCTATGGCTCAAGTGGTCGTGCACCTGTGCCACTCGCCATGCGCACCTTGTGACTGCTGGCAGTCATAAGTATTTGGCACATGCAACGGAATAGTCACTTATACAGAAAGTACTAAAACTCAGGATTGCTGAGGGGTGACCAATTCTGTCAATTTCAGGCTTCTTGGGGATATTTAACTTTAGGAACATCTCATATTGGAGGGGGGATTGTTACAAGCTACCTAAAGACATTTTAGGACTATAGGTCTGCTTTAAAGTGGGTCAAAAGTAACAAATTACTTCAGGTCCCTTAAACCGGAACAAAACCCAAGCAGCGGCCTGTCTGGAATCTAAAAGGTTGGGATGCCCCGCTATGTGAAACCCCCCAGGGCACCCTTAAAAACTCACCTTTTCCCAATGGCACATGCGCAAGCTCTTGTCCAATGAGAACTGCCTGCCATGACTGTGTCATTCGGAGTGTGGTTCTCATTGTTTTGAATGGGAGGCACACTCTGCAGCATTCCCTGCATACCCAGTGTCGTGCCCGCGCTCCCGCCCCAGCTTATCTGAATGGCTGGGATGGGAGCGTGTGCACACTGCTGGGAATGCGTGCATGGGGCCGGGCTTTCTGGGGGGGTTCACGCAGCGGGGCATCCCAATTGGGAATGCCTCGAGGGCAGGGAACAAAACTGAGGAAAATCAAATAACTGAGTATTGTTCCTCTTTAGCAATTGCCCCAGTGGCTCCTGATTTGCAATGCCACCGCAGTTACCAATAACAGCAATGAACGTTGTAAGATGAGGGATAGGAAATGTACACTGCATGAAGCACGTCTCCTATTGGAGAAGGTGCAGCTGCGCAGCAATTTTCTGTATCCAATCAGACAGGAAAAGTTGATCATCTCCCCAATGCAAGGCTCATTGATGATGAGATGGGGTAGGTTAGGTTTTTTTTGTGCATTCCTGAACCAGCTCCCATAGCAGAAGCAGTGCTTATCAGAGGTGCTGCTGCCACTGTGACTGGGAAATGAGCCTGTCACTCAAGATCCCCAACAGTCTGGAAGACCAGAAGCAGAGAATGCAGTGCCGCACAGGAAGGAGACTGGATGAGAGCTAAGAGCAAGGTAAGTTTCCCAAATTTGGCAAAGCTTGTGAAGATATCGCAATTGGAGGAACATCCAAAATAAGGATCATTACAGTATAAGTGGGTCTAAAGTAATTTTTGACAAAATGTCTACTTTAGAAAACAAAATGGACTGGCACTAGTACCTAATAAACATCCAAGCGTGCTCACCTAAAGCACAGCAAGACAGAGGAGAGCTCTCCTACCTTTCCATCGGAAGCAGTGTTGATGCGGTAGTGGTACACCCTGCCCTCGTATCTCAGTGATATGGACCTCTGGCCAGGGCTGCTCTCGCTCTCTCGAACCAGGAAGCTCCCGTTGATGCCGCTGCTTAGTAAATATTCGGCTGCATTTCGTGAGACGGGTCCGTGGTACCAGGAATGCTTCTCAGGGCTGTTTACTGGTGTGATGTAATTGCTGGGAACCCAGCCCTGCCCGTTCTTCGTCTGGGCTTCACACCACTCTCTGTTGTGATTGTATCCCAAAACCCGGAGCTTCTCACCTGACAGAGTAAGGAACAGAGGATTAGGGGGGACTTCAATATGAAGGAAACCCTATTCGTTACTTTTAGGTAAGCTTGTCTGGTCTCCATTGTGGTTAATCACTCCACTGAGGAGGGGAAATGTAAGCGCTCAAATTTGTGACAAAAGTTAGTTGCCTGTCTGGCAAAGCTTGTACCACCCTGTATAGTGAAATTACTAGCCAATGCCTATCTATGAAACAACTGAACTACAGCTCCACAGTATGTAGATAAAAAAGCAATTCTGTGAGTACTCACCTGTAGAATTGTTTTTGTTCTTGCATGGCACGGCCCGCTTCAGTATTCATGACAGTTGGGTTATTCCGCCACAAGGTGGCGCAGTGGTACTGCAGAAAAGCTGTGGCTTGTCCCGGCTCCCTATAAAAACGGGCTTAACCATAGAGTTCCCCAGCGTAAACAAGCAGTGAGACAAGAAGCCGGGAGAGAATAAAGTAAAAAATGTGAAAAAGGTAAAAGACCCCAATTAACTTGGAGCAATCACCATAAAGAGGCAACCAAGAATAACGATAACAAGGGTGGGGCGAAGCGGGCCGTGACATGCAAGAACAAAAACAATTCTACAGGTGAGTACACACAGAATTGCTTTTTTCTTTATTGCATGGCATGGCCCGCTTCGGTATTCATAACAATTGGGACATCCAAAAGCAGTGTCCAGAGTAGGGTGGGATCCCCAAAGAGTAACGGCCAGTAGTTCAAGTCACTACCGCCTGAAGCACCTTGCGGCCAAAAGCAGCATCCGCTGAGGCCTTAACATCAACCTTGTAAAACTTGGTCTTCTGTTCATACCTTTTCCAAGTAGCGGTCTTGCAAACGTGTTCAACAGAAGCTTGGTGTTTGTTGAAAAGCCCAAGAGGTACCAATAGCACGAGTGGAATGAGCAGTAATCTAAAGGGAGGTTCCTTTCCCTTAGCAGAATAAGCTTGAACCACCGCCTGACGGATCCACTTGCTGATAGTGGATTTAGCCGGAGGCAAACCCTTTCCAGGTCCAGAAGTGAGAACAAAAAGAGCATCAGACTTCCTGAAAGTCTCAGTAGCGACCAAATAAAACTTCAGAGCCCTAACCACATCCAGAGAATGCAGAATCCGCTCCTTGGAATTAGTAGGATTAGGACACAATGAAGGCAAGACAATGTCCTGATTAAGATGAAAGGCAGACACAACCTTTGGCAGGAAATCCGGCTTAAGCCGGAACACCAACTTATCCTGATGTCTCTCAAAATAAGGAGGTTTGATGGAAAGAGCCGCTAGCTCAGAAACTCGCCTAACAGAAGTGATAGCCAGCAGAAAGGCTACCTTAAGAGTCAGAATAGACAAGGTAGCTTCACGGATAGGCTCAAAGGGAGGCCCTTGCAGAGAAGACAACACCAGATTCAAATCCCAGACTGGTAGCAAAGGCTTACAGGGTGGACGCACATGAGAAACACCCTGAAAAAAGGTTTTAACCAACCGATGATTGGCAAAAGATCCTTGGAAAAAAATTCCCAGTGCTAAAACATGGCCTTTTAGGGTACTAACTTGAAGGCCCAAATCCAAACCATGTTGCAAGAATTCCAGAATCCTGGGAATAGAAAACACCCGACAGGGAAGATACTTGGACTTACACCAGGCAATGTAAGCATGCCAGACCCTGTAATAGATAAAGGACGAGGACTTTTTCCTAGCCCGAATCATGGTATCAACAACAGAAGCAGGCCACCCCTTTTCCATCAATATGGAGGTTTCAGCAGCCAAGCCGTTAAAGCCAGAGATTGTAAATCTCTTTGTGATTGTGACGGGACGCAAACAGGTCCACGTCCGGCTGACCCCAGAGGGAGAGAAACACCTGGTTGTTGAGATACCACTCCCCCAGACGAGACGTCCCCCTGCTCAGAGAGTCCGCCACCTGGTTCTCCACCCCTGAGATGTAGACCGCTGAGATGCAGGAAACATGCTGTTCCGCCCAAGACAGAATCAGGGACACTTCCTTGAAGGCTCGCTTGCTCCGAGTCCCTCTCTGATGGTTGATGTAGCCAACCGCCGTCTGGTTGTCTGAGCGAATCTGAACAGCCCAACCCCGAAGGTGAGTGGAGAGGCGAGAAAGAACCAACCTGATCGCCCTCAGTTCCAGGACGTTGATGGAAGCATGGGCCTCTTGTGGGCCCCACCGACCCTGGAACCTCAGGGACTTCCAGAAGCCTCCCCAGCCGGTCAGACTGGCATCCGTGGTGACCGTTTCCCAGCAGGAAGGACCTGCCCCCCAGAAGGTTCCTTGAGTCCAGCCACCACGAGAGAGACTGTCTGGCCAAAACTGACAAGAGGTGCAACTGAAGAGGTCTCATGTGAAACTGAGCAAAGGGGACTGCCTCGAAGCAGGACACCATCAGGCCCACCAACTGCATCCCCTGACGGATGGAGGGATGAGGACACGACAGCAGAGCCCAAGCCAGCAGCTGAAGACCCTCCACCTTCTGCTGAGGAAGGAACACCTTGACCTGAGAGGTATCCAGAGTCATGCCCAGAAATGACCTCACCAAGGACGGGGACAGAGAAGACTTGGGATAGTTGAACACCCAGCCAAAAGACTCTAGAGTGGATGTCACCATTTGAGTGTCCCGCTCGGCCTGAGGAAAAGACTCGGCCACAATCAAGATGTCGTCCAGTTAAGGAATGATGCGGATGCCCTGGTTCCTTAGCAGAGCCATCACTCCCGCCAGCACCTTGGTGAACACCTGAGGTGCCGAGGTGATACCGAAGGGTAGAGCCACAAACTGGTAATGCTGATCCTGCAGCTCGAACCTTAGAAATCTCTGATGACCTGGAAAGATAGGCACATTAAGATAAGCATCCTTGATGTCCACAGTGGTCATGAAGTCGCCCGGGCGAAGGGTACTGACAGCAGAGCGCAGCGTCTCCATGCGAAAATGCTTGAATCTGACAAATTTGTTGAGGCCCTTCAGATCCAGACTGGGCCTCAGAGAGCCGTCCTTTTTGGGGATCGTGAAAAGATTGGAATAGTACCCCTGACCTCTTTCTTGATGAGGCACCAAACAAATGAATCCGGACTGTAACAGGCAATGAACAGCCAGAAGCAACCCCTGAGCGGACAGGGGGTTTAAAGACATCTGGGATCTGATGAATCTTGGGGGGGGGGCCAGGCTGCAAACTCTATCTTGTAACCGGAGGACACTACCTCCTGAATCCACCGGTCTGAGACATGAAGCCTCCAGACGTGAGCAAAGAACCGAAGCCGTCCCCCCACCCGGATGGGTGAGGGTGCCCCTTCATGCCTGAGGGGGCTTGGGAGAGGGTTTGGGCTTAGGATTCCAGGAGAGACCGGGACAACCACGGGTTCTGCCACGGCCCCAAGAATCTCTGCGACCACTGGAGAGGAGGGAGCCACGGCCCCCTCTGGGAATGCGAAAGGAAGAGAAGGGGGCAGAGGACCCCCGAAAGGGCTGAGGCAGCCTCCCATCCTTGGCTAGAACATCAAGACGTTCCCCAAACAGCCGCAGCCCTACGAACGGGAGGCCAGTGAGAGCTTTCTTAGCCTCAGCGTCAGCTGCCCACTGGCGCAACCAGACAGTGCGGCGCATAGCCACCAAGGGCGCAGAGGTCCTTCCACACAGCATCATCCATAGCAGTAAGGATAAAGGCCACAAAATGATTGCAAAGTAAGAGAGTCCTATATTCCTCCCCCACACTACCTGCTGTTGTGCCATCAATGAGACACTTGAGCAGCTTCTTAAGGGCAATAGCAGTAATGGCAGCAGCACATACGGGGCGCAAGCCAGCCCCCACACAGGTAAAATCATGGCAGGCCACATGATCAATGCGCCGGTCCTCACCGTCCCTCAGAGTGGTAGTGTCAGGGGAAGGCATGACTGAAGTATTGGACAAGCCTAGCACGGGAGCATCCACTTCAAGGGGAAATGACCACCTCTTAATCCTTTCAGTGCCAAGCCCGTAGTTTCTACGTGCTTGCTTCCACTCCACTTAAGTGCCAAGCCCGTAGAAACTACGGGCTTGACTTTCCCCCCTGCTACAGTAAAAGTAAAAAAAAAAAAAACACTCACCTGACCCCTTGTTCTATCCGGCCGGGTCTCCTCTTCATCCGGGGGGGCTTCGATCCCCCACCCAGGCCCCCCCGGGTGCAGGGGAGAGCCCGGAATAGCCACCCCCCCCCTTCAGCAGCCGCCGAAAAAAAAAATATATAAAAATGACATTTACTTACCTTAGTGATCGATTGCTCCCGCCGGGTCTCCTCTTCACCAGGGGGGCCTCCGATCGCCCCCCCCCCTGGCTCTCCAGCTTCAGGAGAGGGCCTGTCCTGCTCGACGGGCGCCGCCATTTTGCCGATAAGCCCCGCCCCTTTGGGGGCGGGGCTTATGACGTCACACCTCCGGGTGTCGTCCTGGCTCCGGGCTGCGATTCTCACACTTGTCATCGCTGGCCACAGGAGGAGGAAGGCAGGTGATGATCTGATCACCTGCCTCCCTCCTCCACTGGCCAGCGATGACAATAACTGTCATCAGAGCTGCGAGGGACACAGAAGCTGAGGATCAGAGGTGAGTAAAGTAAAAAAAAGTTTTTATTTTTTAATAAAGTTATTTTTTAATCTGTGTGGTGTTTTTTTTTTTATTACTGTTAACCCCTTGTGAACTGGTAAGGGGTCCATGACCCCTATACCAGTTCACAAGGCTGGGGGGATGGCAAGCCACCTGCGCTAGCGGGTGGCTTGCCATTAACCCTTGGCACCCCCATTACCTGCCTCCCCAAAGGCCAGGGGGGGGCAGAAGAGCCCGGGCCCACATAGGGTGTGTGGGCTCGTAGGCTGCAGGGTGGGGGGGCCACATAAGCTGGCCCCCCCACTCTGTGCCTACAAGCCCCCATAGCTGGTCCCGGGCTGGTAATGCTGGGTAAGGGGGACCCCACGTCATTTTTAACCCTTAACTTTTTAACCCTTAAAAATAAAAAAAAAAATGGGGTCCGCCCCCCCTGGGAGGGGGGACCCTATGTCTTTTTTTTTTTTTTAATTAACCCCTTATGTTCTGTCACCCAGCAGCTATAAAAGGCTTCCAGCAGATGAGCAGAAGCCAGTGATTGGGAGGGGAAGATGGATGGGAGGTAAGTATTAAAAAAAAAAATAATAATAATAAAATATTTTTTTCTGCGTCTGTGTGGTGTTTTTTTTTTTTACATTTAACCCCTTGTGAACTGGTAAGGGGTCCACAAGACCACAGTCATATCAGTTCACAAGGCTGGGGGATGGCAAGTCACCTGCACTAGCGAGTGACTTGCCATTAACCCTTGGCACCCCCATTACCTGCCTCCCCAAAGGCCAGGGGGGGGGCAGAAGAGCCCGGGCCCACGGGCTATGCGGGCTTTGTAGCCTGCAGGGCCAGGGGCCACAAAAGCTGGCCCCTGTGCCCTGTTCCTACAAGCCCTGCATAGCTGGTCCCGGGCTAGTTACTTTGGGTAAGGGGGCCCCCATGTCGTTTTTTTTTGGATTTTTAAGGGTTTTTAACCCTTAAAAATCCCCCAAAAAATGGGGTCCCCCCCCCCTGGGAGGGGGGACCCTATGTCATTTTTTTCCCCGATTTAACCCTTTGTAGTGTGGATGGTAGTTGTATTTTATTTGTAAATGTTATAAAGTACTTGTTTCAGTTAGGGGGGTCTCCTGGGCAGGAACGGGGGGCTACCGATAAATATGTGGTACCGTTCTAATCTGTAGAAATGGGGCTTTCACATGCAATACGGTTTTCTTTAATAAAATAAATTTTTTATTTAAAATAAAGGAGGCAATTTTCTAAAAAAATTTTTTATTTATTTACTTTTTTTAATATCAATAATATTGTAAAAAAACAGAATAAAATTTACATTTACATGTTAAAGCCTAAACTCTGCTGCAAAAAATATATATATATAATTTTCCTGAAAATTCCAGCAAAAATGTCGCAAAACATGGCGCAAAATGGGGAAAAATGACCTGTCAACAGAGGGTGACAAAATCTCAAGTAGGCTGGCAATTAAAAGGATTAAAAGTAGCTATGCATGTTGGGTATTGTTCTGTTCGGGGGACCTTGCGCTTTCAGACTTAGCTTGTTTTTTCTGGTTTGCATATTTATATTTTAGGAAAAGGTGTTTTTTATTCAGCTTTTTTATAAATTTTTTAGGGAAACCCTGCGCAACCAAAGAATCCTTTGAGGGATCAATTCCAGAAAGATGAGCCCACTACAACAAGCTGGGTACGCTTAGAAAGCTTAACATGTGTACTTTTAGGGAATATATGGTTTATGGGGGATATTCCAAATGTAAAAGGGTTGTTTTGGTTGAAAAATCGCAAGGTGTGCACCTTGTCTGCAGAGCTGAAATTTTCAAGAAAAATTACCGTTATGCGCATGCTTTACTTTGGGGTGTTTGGCAACTCTTCCCTTGACAGTAGCTATGCATGTTGGGTATCGTTCTGTTCGGGGGAGGTTGCTTTTATAGATTATACTTGTTTTTTCTTGTTTGTATATAGTTTTTTTAGGAAAATGTTGCTTTGATTCTGCTTTTTTATCCTTTTTTTAGGGAAACTCTTTGCAACCAAAGAATACATTGAGGGATTACTTCCAGAAAACTGTGGCCACATCAACAAGCCTGGTACACCTAGAAAGCTTGAGGTGTGTACTTCCAGAGAATATATAGTTTGTTGGGGGTATTTCAAATGTAAAGGGTTATTTTTCTGGAAAAAACTGCAAGGTGCACATAGCACATATCACAGTTGTATTTTTTTCTGAAAATTCCCTAAAGCGCTGTTTCAGTTTGGGGGAGTCTCCTGGGCAGGAAAGGGTGTCTACCTATAAATATGTGGAACCGCTGTAACCGGGAGAAATTGGGGTTTCACACGCAATAAGATTTTATTGACAAACTTACATTTTTTATTACAAAAAAACACTACAAATTGCAAAAAATAGATTTTTTTTTATTTTTTTGCACATATTTCACCCAAAAGTATTAATACACAAAAAAAAGGCCAAACAAGACATCGCATGTTGAAGCCCAGACTCTTCTGAAAAAAACAATATATCATTTTCCTGGGAAATCCCTGGAAATCCCTTCAAAAATCACATTTGAACATGGGGAGCGCAAAATAGTTCAAAATGGTCTGGCACCAAGGGTGACAAAAACTCCAGGTAGGCTGGCAGCGAAAGGGTTAACAAGATCAACAGGAAAGGGATACCTTTTATCCAAACCCTTGGGCACCACAGGCAACTTGTTAGGACGTTCCCATTCTTTAAGCACCAAGGTGGTAAAATGTTCCTGCTCAGGGAACTCTAGATGCTGTTTACCAGGGCGAAAAAGCTCCCCCTGCTTTCTTTTAGCTACCTCAGGGGCAGCAATGTGTGAAATTTCAAAAATATGTGACAGCAGGTTATCAGTGTCCTCGGGGTACCATGATTCCTCCTGCTGGTTCCCAGAGGAGTCAGAATCCTGGGAGAGCTCCCCCATCTCAAGGGGGTGACAGTCACCAAGATCATCAATCCCCACTACATCTCAGTAAGGGAGGGGTCCAGGTGTCTTTTCTTGCCAGAGGCCTTCCTAGGAACATTACTGGCAAGCTGCTTTTCAATGTTAGCCACCCGCAGAGCCAAATCAGAATGTGACTCCCTGCCAACATTCCCCTCACTGGGGCCCAATTACAGGAGTGGGGGGGTAGGTGAAGCCGAGTGAGGCGCAGAGCTGGGAAGCGAAGCAGGAAAACCAGCTTGAAGCGCAAGGACACTTTCAGCGCACGGCACACACACCGTGACACTGTCACTCACAGGGGATACCCCAAACATGGAATACAGCCGTGCTTGCCCCGAAGGGCCCCCAAGCGCGCTATCCCCAGAAGCCTCCATATGGTGATTAGCACAGGCGCAAAAGGCAGCAGTGGGTACAGGCTTAAGACAGAGGCCACCCGGGATGCCCCCAGAAGTTAATAAAAGGGGGGATGAGGGGGAGAAAAGGAGTGGAGCCGGGAGAAACCACAACCCAATGGTATCCCGCCTGAAAGACATAAGAAAAATCACACATGAGCATCCTGCAGCAAAATACCCTAAATACACCCCAAGGGGGATTCACGGAACAAAGACACCGCAGGGTCACACAGGCACAGACCACTTAATAAGGCGACCCGCCGGAGGAAGTAGCGCTGCAGCCAGGAAGGGAGAAATCCAGACGCGCAGCTCGTCCAAAATGGCATCGGCAGAGGTACCTCGAGGGGCGGGCCGAGAGGTGAATGACGCGATACACGTCATCACCCGCCCCCCCCCCCCCAAAAACGCGAAAAACGGCGCTCACGTGACCCGGCCGGCGCCATGACAAAGCAAAATCACCTCAGGTTATAGCGCCCACGGCTGCGGAACGCAGTACAAAGCGGTGCAGCAGCTAAAAACACCAGAAAAAACACCAAAAAACGTAAAAACACCACAGATATGACTACTCGCTGTTTTTATAGGGAGCCGGGACAAGCCACAGCTTTTCTGCAGTACTACTGCGCCACCTTGTGGCGGAATAACCCAACTGTTATGAATACCGAAGCGGGCCGTGCCATGCAATAATACAATTCTGTGAAATACTCACCTGCAGAATTGGTATTATAAGTATACAGTACGTCCTGCTCCAGATAGATTACTTACACTTGGGTTATCCTCCGCTAGATGGCTCTGCACTGCAGAGACATGTAAAACAGGCTCCTCCCGGCCCCTCAAATACCCAGGGACCTCCCACAAATCCAGAGCATTGAAAAGCAGTGAACAAGAAGCCGGGAGAATGTAACCACCCAAAAACTGGTAACTATAAATACAACAACAATCACCATACAGGGGATCCAGAATAATGCAAAAACCAGGGTGGGGTGGAGCAGGACGTACTGTATACTTATAATACCAATTCTACAGATGAGTATTTCACAGAATTGTATTATTCTTAGTATACAGTACGTCCTGCTCCAGATAGCTTACACTTGGGACATCCAATAGCAGTGTCCATAAAGTAGGGTGGGATCCCCAACAAAAAGGTAACAGCAGACAGTTTAAACCACTGCCGCCTGCAAAACCTTGCGGCCAAGCAACAGCTGAGGCCTTAACATCAACCTTGTAAAATGTATGAACAGAAGACCAAGTAGCTGCCTTGCAAACTTGTTCAACAGAAGCCTGGTGCTGGAAGGCCCAAGAGGCACCAATAGCACAAGTAGAATGAGCAGTAAGGCGGAAGGGAGGACTCTTCCCCTTAGCAGAGTAGGCCTGAATCACAGCCTGACGGATCCATTTGCTGATAGTAGACTTGGCAGGAGCCAAACCCTTCCTAGGACCAGAAGGGACCACAAAAAGAGCATCAGTTTTCCTGAAGGAGGCAGTTACTACTAGGTAAAACTTCAGACACCTGACCACATCCAAGGAATGCAAAACCCTTTCCTTAGCATTGCTAGGATTAGGGCACAATGAAGGAAGAACAATATCTTGATACAAATGAAAAGCAGACACCACCTAGGCAGAAAATCTGGCTTAAAGCGGAACACCACCTTATCCTGGTGTCTCTCAAAGGATGAGGGCTGGATAGACAGCTCAGACACAAGCCTGACCGAAGTAATAGGCCCCAGAAAGACAACCTTGAGGGTAAGCACAGCCAGAGCAGCATCTGAATAGGTTCAAAGGGAGCACCCTGCAAGGCAGGCAAGACCAAGTTCAAATCCCAAACAGGGACCATAGGTTTTCGTGGGGAACGCACATGAGTAACCCCCTGAAAGAAGTCTTATACAAGGAATGCTGAACAAAAGACTTCTGAAAGAAGACAGACAGGGCAGAAACCTGACCCTTCAAAGTACTGAGTTGGAGACCCGACTCCAACCCATGCTGTAAAAACTCCAGAAACCTGGGAACTGAGAACACCCGACAGGGAAGAGACCTAGACTCACACCAGTCAATGTAGGTACGCCATACCCTATAATAGATGGAAGAAGCAGTCTTCTTCCTAGCCTTCACCATGGTCTCAACCACCGAGGCAGACAAGCCTTTCTTCATCAAGATGGAGGTTTCAGCAGCCAGGCCGTCAGGCCAGCATTTGTGAATTGGGATGGCGTAAGGGGCCCTGAGTGAGCAGATCTGGCACTCCAGGCAGAACGTACTGATCTACTGCCATCAGCACCACGTCTGTGAACCACACTCTTCTTGGCCACCTGGGGGCCACCAGAATCACTGGCACCCCTTCCAGAGCAATCTTGCGCAGGACCCTGCCCAGCAGGGGGAATGGAATAAAGACATACAGGAACTGAATGTCCTGCCATGACATTACTAAAGCATCCGTGGTCCCGGGCAGAGAATCCTGGGACAGGGAGACAAAGGCCGGGAGCTTGTGATTGTGACGGGATGCAAACAGATCCACATCTGGTTGGCCCCAACGGTGACACAGAGATTGGAACACCCTGTTGCAGAGGGACCCCCCCGGAATGTATACCGCTGATATGCATGATTGGCCTCCACCCAGGTCAGGATCAGGGACACTTCCCGGAGGGCCCTGTTGCTCTGGGTCCCTCCCTGATGATTGATGTAGGCAACTGCCGTCAGATTGACCAAGCGCCCTTGTACAGGTAGGCCTGAAGATGAGTAGTCAAGCGAGCCAGAACTAACCTGATCGCTCACAGCTTCAAGACATTGATAGGTGTATGGGCCTCCAAAGGGACCCACCTCCCCTGGAACCGCAGGGACTTCCAGAAACCCCCCCCAACCTGATAGACTGGCATCCGTGGTGACCATCTCCAAGGAAGGGGCAAGAAAGGATCTGCCCCCCAACAGGTTCCTTGAGTTCATCCACTACAAGAGGGACCTCCTTACCAGGGGGGAAGCACACAGACCCTGTCCAGGGATGCTGGGTCCTTGTCCCATACAGACAATAGGAGAAGTTGCAGAAGCCCCAAGTGGAACTGAGCATAAGGGACCGCTTCGAAGCACGCCACCATCAGGCCCACCAGCTGCATCCCCTGCCTGGTGGAGGGACGGGAACAGCTAGGAGGGACTGAGCCTGTGCAAGCAGATTGTCCACCTTCTGCTGAGGAAGGAAGATCCTTGCCTGAACTGTATCCATATTCATTCCTAGGAATGGAGTTACCAAGGAAGGGGACAGTGAGGACTTGGGGTGGTTGATCACCCATCCAAATGACTCCAGAATGGACACCACCAGCTGAGTATCCAACTTTGCCTGATGTAGAGACTGGGAAGTGATGAGGACGTCCAGGTAGGGCAGCACGCGGACGCCCCTTGGCCTCATCAGAGACATCACCCCCGCCAGCACCTTGGTGAGCACTCTGGGAGCTGAAGAGAGGCCAGATGGCAAGGCCACAAATTGGCAGTGTTGATCTTCCAACGAGGATCTAAGGAATCTTGGTGTCCTGAAAACAGAGGGATGTGAAAGTAAACATCTTTGATATCCACAGACGTCATGAAACCCCCGGGGCGCAAGGAGCTGATGGCCGAGCGCAGAGTTTCCATGCAAAAAGCGCATGTTCTTGACAATTTGCTGAAGATCTGTAAATCCAGAATGGGCCTGACTGACCCATCTTTTTTGGGAACTGTGAAAAGGTTGGTGTAGAGTCCCTTGCCTCTGTCTGTTAAGGGAAATCTGCAAATGACCCCCAGACCCAGCAGGCCTTACACGGCCTGCGCCAACACCTGAGCAGAGGCAGGGACCAGGAGTACCCGGGACCTGATAATCTTGGGGGAGGCCGCACAGCAAACTCTATCTTGTAGTCGGAGGACACTACTATAGATTTGAGCAAGGTGCCGCAGCCGTCCCCTCACCCTGACGGGCGAGGGCGCCCCATCATGCTTGAGGGGACTTGGGAGAGGATTTGGGCTTAGCCCCCCCCCCCCTCCCCCCGGAGGAGCCAGGACGTTGTCTTCTGCTCCTGGGGCAGGAATCTGCGCGAGCCCCCGCGAAGGACACCCCTGGTTCTTGTTTAACACCATGGTAGGGGGGAGAAGGGGGGCACTGGCCCCGAAGGGGCCGAGACAGCCGTCTGCGCTGGGGTAACTTACCTCTCACCAAACAGGTCTAGACGGGCCCCAAACCGGCGTAGCCCCTTAAAAAGAAGCCCAGTGAGGGCCTTCTTCACAGCATTGTCAGCACCCCACTGTCGCAGCCAGACTAAGCGGCGTATAGCCACCACGAGGGCAGAAGTTCTTGCACACATTCTGATGGTGTCATCCAATGCTAATAGGACAAAATTCACAAAAACATCACAACTGGAGAGTGCATTAAACACCTCACAAGGGAGATCATCAGGGACACTATCAAGCATTTTTCTGATAAGGGTTCTAGTGGTCACAGCAGTAATGGCAGAGGCACAGACCGGGCGCAGCGCCGTCCCCGCACATGCAAAGGCGTGGGAGGCCAGCAGGTCAATGCGCCGGTCCTCAGCATCCCGCAGGGTAGTAGAATCAGGGGAATGCATGACAGGAGTGTTAGATAGCCCTATGATCAGGACATCCACCTCGGGGGGGGGGGGGGATGACCAACATTTAACCACCTCAGGGGGAAAAGGATACTTCCTATCCCAATCCCTTGGAACCCCGGGAAGTTTACTGGGGCACTCCCATTCCTTGAGCACAAGGGTATGGAAATGTGCCTGCTCTAAAAATTCCAAACGTGATGTTGCTGTATGAAAACGCTCCCCTTTTTGCCTGGGAGCCTCACCAGGGAGAGAGATAGACAGAACCTCAAAGATCTGGGTCAATAATCTGTCAGTGTCATCCGGGGCCAAGGGGTCAGAGCCAGAATCGTCATGACCCCTTGGTCTCTCATCAGATGAGCCCGAGTCAGAAAAGAGCTCTCCTTCATCAGAAGGGGTATAGCCACACAGATTCATAAACTCCTGAAGTCCCATAGGGAAAACAGTAACATACCAGGGCCCTTACGCGCTAAAGACCTCGCAATAATCTGTTCAGCAGTAGGCAGTCTAGAAGACACATCAGGCTGAGAATCCCCACAAGTCTCAACAGGAGAGAGATTTAAGCTGGGGGGAGTAATGAAACGAGGTGCAGCCACTGGCAGGCCAGATTGCAAAGCCAGCGCTTGCTCAGCACAGGGTACGCAGACCCATGCCTTGTCAGCGTCAGCATGAGGCTGTCCACACGCCATACACAGCCGGTCTTGTCCCAAGGGGACCCAGGTCACATTATCCTGAGATGCCTCCATATGGTGATTATTAGGCACAATATGCCAGTAGGGATTGACGCTATAAAGCAACCCTGGATGCCCCAATGACCCGCTAGGGAAGTGGGAGTAATTTTACAAGGCCCAACTATCAATTACACCGGGCCAGGAGAAGCCAATGGATTCACCCGTCTGAAAGACACAATGAGAAGAAAGGGTGTCAGAACCAAACACACTACAATGAGTATAAAGCCGCCCGCGAGGGCACTTACGGACCACGGTAATTAAGAACGTCACGCGCGCGCGCGACCTGTCGCCGAGTACCTCGAAGGGCGGGCCAGAGGGAGCCAGGCCCCACCCCCCTGAAGAGCGCGAAGTCCAACCGACAAGCAGCCAATGAGGACGCAGAAGCATCTGAGGTAACGCCGCCGCCCGGCGCGGAACATCCAAATGAAGGAAAAAGCGCGTACGGCGGCGGCATTTGCAATAGTCAGCGCGGCGGCTGTCAGCGCGGCGGCTGACACCACATATACTAGTCCAAAAAAACATTACAAAAGGCCATATGCACGAATCACGATACACGCTCACCCCCCCCCTTCTTTCCCCCCCGAAGGCTACATGGAGAATGAGGGAGGATGGCGGCCCTTAGTACAGGACAATAATGCAGGAGGGGCATCCCATAAAGGCTCACCATCAGCATATACCGTCTACTCTTTGGTGGGGGACTGCGGTGGAGCAGAGCTCCATAAGCACGCATGGTGCCGCCTACCTTCACCCGACCAGCGCAGCCCAGGCTGGGAGGCACATCACACGAAGGACGGGTGGGAATAGTCCAATAGGGCAGCAGGCTAATAGCCCCGCTCACCTGCGACAGAGTGATAATTTCATGTCTTCGCAGTCAGCACTGCAGAGAAATCTGGGGATTTGTGGGAGGTCCCCGGGTATTTGAGAGGTCGGGAGGAGCCTGTTTTGCATGTCTCTGCAGTGCAGCGCCATCTGGCAGAGGATAACCCAAGTGTAAGTAATCTATCTGGAGCAGGACGTACTGTATACTAAGAATAAAGAAAATTACAGGAACAGACCAGACAAAGGCACACTATTTCCCCACAGCAACTTCCTCCATTGGTTCTGCATACGCCTGCCTGAGAATTCTTTAGGATCTTCTCCACCGTTTGCAAACAAACTGTGGATAAGACTCGTCCCACGTGCCACTCCATTCACTGTTAATGGAGCAGAATGTGCTAGACACTGCCTCAGAGCACTCACTCAGAGCACTCAATCAGTAGGAGGCAAACGGGGCCTGCCCCGAGGACACAGATTTCACACAGTCCTAGACTCTAAGACTGGATGAAATACTCTAGTCTAGGGTGAAATACCTCTAGTGGCAACCCTGCACCCCTCCGCCCCCAGAACGTACCTGTGGCTGTTTCATGTAGCCAGAGAAAGCAGCCATGGGCATTTACATGCATTTACATGGTAGTGGTGCTCACAGGAAACATTCAATAAATAAAAATAAATAAATCAATAAACAAAACCAAATTAAGATGCCCTGCTGTGTAAAACCCCCAACAACGGCCAGTAAAACTCACCACTCCTCAGCCCAACCACGGGCTCTCGTCCAATTATTCGGCAAAGGGCTCTCATTGAATTTAAAGAGAAGCGCGTGTTGCCGTATCGCGGTGCGCATGCTCCCCCCTGCCTGGACTATCTGAATGGCTGGGATGAGAGCAAGCGCACGCCGCAAAGGATGCAGCACTGTGCACTCCCCATTTTTACTGGCGCCCTGGGGGGCTTCACACAGTGGGGCATCCCAATTCAGGATGGGAAAGACAGCGGCCGCTGATGAGTTTTGTTCCGCTATAAGCCATCTTATCATTGTATTAGGATCAGTTGATCCAAAATGCTTACACATCACATTTTATGGATTAAACTTGGCTTATCTATGGAATGTTTCCTGTGAGCTGGATTTTACCGGTATGCTCCATTGCTGTGCAGAAAATGGGACTATAGGCGCTGGTTGGGGCACAGTGTGGGTTTTCAGGAGCTGATTGGATACTGCTGTTTTAAGGCTAACAGGTTGTGCCATGTCCTGGTCATGTGGGTATCTCTAGCCAATAGTGAGGCACCAGAAAGGTCCGGGCTAGCATTTTTTGCTGCACTTCATTCTGCAGTCCTTTCTATTGACTTGAGTGGACCAGAACAAGGGGCGGTCAGCAGTTGCTGGGCTAGGCCAGGATAAGTTGCAGAAAAGCAACACTGCACTGCAAGTGGACATGGGCATGGATGTAAGCACAGGGAGTGCAGAGATAGTGAAAACATCAGGGGGGCATAAGGTCAGGAGGCCACACTGTTGCTGTCCCTTTATGACTTGTTAAAAAGTACAGGAAAAAAGAATAATCATAGTTGTTTCAGTGTTTAGAGATTCAATTGAATCCCATTTAGTTACAATTTGCCATCAAGGCCATTCAAGGCTGAATGTAAAAGTAATAAGGTCACTTTATATGGAGACTCCTTGTATTGGGGCACAGGGATCAGTCTTACCTTTAGTGATGCTGAGTGTGTTATCCCCACTGGCCACAAAGTCATACAGTGCAACAAACAGGTTGGGGTCATTTTCACTTGGTCCTGACAAAAGATTTTCCTTGGAATTCCAACGAGCAGCTTCACTCAAACCTTGAGGCTCAAAATCAGAAACGATGGGTCTTTGCAAAGCTTCTGCAGAACAAAAAAAGAAAAAGTTAAGACTACAACAGACATTTCCCTGCATACCTTCATATACTACTTATACACAACTTTATACAACTGATCTATAGTCATAAGGATACCTAAGTGCAAGAAAAAGTAGCTCTGTTTTTAATTTTATTTGGTAATACACCAGATTTATCATACAACCAAATTTCAAACAAAATGAAGATGATTCTGGATGATGAAGACAATCATTAAACCGGACCTTCAGCGTCATTTAATGAAAAGCCCAAACCCTTAAACTATTCCCCAGCATCTAAAATTATACTACTCTGCAACTCTGTTCAGCACTCTAGGATATGGGCGCCGCCATCTTGCCTCAGTAGCATCACATGCTAAGGAGAGGAGAGGGATCAAATGTGCAGGGGGGAGCTGGGTTATAGCTGTGCTTTGCACAGACAGAGCAGAGATGGGGTGAGGAAAAGGTCAGCAATCCCAGAATGCAGAGCGGCACAGTCAGAAGACACTTCCTGTTTGCAGACAGCCTGAAACTCCATGGGCTGCCATCTTGGATGTTTAAAGGCTCATAAAATGCAGTAGATGCAGGTAGGATGATTTTGAATGTGAGCAATCTGTATGTACAGGGTGGGGGAAACATAAAAGATAGACTCTTATTTAGGGTGAAGGTCCGGTTTAAATACATGTGAAAATGCCATTATATGATAGGCTACAGAAAAATATTTGACTAATCTACTTTATTTTAAAAAATCTTTCCCTCTGTACTTTTTGCCTGCTCACAAAGCTTTTAGGGACATTGCTGTGACTATCCTGGGTTCTGGTCCATGCCCCGCTGTGTGAAACCCGAACAAACGTATCTCTTCCTGGAGGTGCAAGGTCACTCGTCCAATCAGCGCGCTCAGATCCACTCTAGTCCCTGCGTCCAGGAGCTCGTCTAATGCAAGCGGATCCAACAGCCGCATCCCTGCTACCCTCTAACAGGGAGCGCGCCAGTGCCTCCCATTCACAAATGCCTAGCACAGGCATGTACCCTGCTAGAGGAATAGCGGGGATGCGGCTGCAGCTCGAGCATGCGCCGTTGGACTGGAAAAGATGATAAGTTTCTCGAACCTGGGTGTTTCACGCAGCGGGGCATCCCGATTTGGATGCCCTGGGCGGCCCAGAAAACGTATAGATTCTTGGGCCGATTTCTGTGTGTTTTGGTCCACTTTAAGACACACAAATCACAAGCCCTGAGCCATCACACAAACATAGCTATGGCAGGTCCGACCGAGCAGTGTCCTTGAAATCAATGTGATCGGACACATGTTGCCCCACCTCCCTGTCACTTTCTGTAGACTTGGAAAGAAGAGAGGGGAAGATTTTTTTTAAACCGGACCTTCACCCTGAATAAGAGCCTCTCT
The DNA here is from genome assembly GCA_027917425.1 of Gastrophryne carolinensis. Lineage (NCBI taxonomy): Eukaryota > Metazoa > Chordata > Amphibia > Anura > Microhylidae > Gastrophryne > Gastrophryne carolinensis. The sequence goes on from CM051235.1 coordinate 201,011,660, forward strand.
TTTAGGTTTCCCCCACCCTGTACATACCGATTGCCCATGTTAAAAATCGGCTTACCTGCACCTAGCGCAGGTAGGACGGCTCATAGAGCATCAGGCAGCTCTGCTCTGTCTGTGCAAAGTACAGCATTAACCTGTCCCTTGCACTTTTGCCCCCTCTCCTCAATATGATACTTCTGAGGCAAGATAGCAGCGCCCGTATGCTCAAGTTCTGAACAGAGTTTCAGCCAGCGGGGGAAAGAATAATAAGTAAGTGACTTAAAACTTATAATATATTAATTTTAGATGCTGGGCAATATGGTTTTAAGGTTTGGGTTTTTCATTAAATGATGCTGAAGGTCTGGTATAATAAAGCATTTTATTAAATATGTCATTTTCAATAGCACATCACATTTTCACGGGTGTGTAATGATTGTTGTCCCTTAATGCAAAACAAGACCCTCCTGGGGCAGATAATGTGGAATGGGTGGGTATGGGCAAGTTGGCTGGGGGGTACAGGGAGGCAAAGTATGATTGGAGGGGTTAGGGAGAGACTCAGAAAACCAGGTGGGGTGTTAGATAATGAATAAGTCAGTATGGGGACTACATCCAGCCCAACCAGCCCCAAGGCGGTGCGGCCTACCTGGAATTCTCCTTGTATTCCATACGGTCAGTCTAATACGGCTTCAGTCATCTACTCACACTGATAGTGGCTCCAGGCCATCTCTGATTGGAGCCCTTCAGAATAGAAGAAACCGGGAAAGCCTAATTTGCAGCACTGCAGTAATGTCAGTCGCCCCCTTCAACAAGTAGGCAACAACTCCAGTTTATGCACCAAGTTGCTAATCGCTTGTTACTGTTGCCGTTCTCATATCACAAAGTGTCAGAGACCCTGCGGTTATGACTGTGAAGCGGCACTTCACTCTAACATCACCAGCAGCACAGTCTCAAGAGGATGGTGTTACTCGTCATTTGACAGCAGGAAATCCTGCTCTTCATAGAAGAATCTGTACAACACTGAGATTCATCACAATTCTAGAGAAAGTATAATGAGGGTTCTGTAGATGCCAACTTTTCAAGAAATTGGGTCAGGGCAGGATGTGGCTAGACACATCACCGACCTCACAACTGATTCAACAGGAAGAGGAGATCCAGCTTCCCCAATTAAATAAGCAGCGTGTACCCACAGGGTAAAGGTTCCTAAAAGGAAATGGCTTGTGAAAATCTCAGCAGCCTTCACATCATAGGTTCCCAAGACTCTCCTCCAAGACCTGTTTTGTGGATTTCCATACAGCTAACTCTAGCCACCGAATATGATGGCACATTATAAATAAACAAGAATAATAATAGCTCTGTCTGAGCACCAATGACTCCATCTGTGCATTTGTGTGCCGATACATCTTGAGGAGAGAATTGAGCATGTGCACTTTAGATCAGGGGATGCCAACCCTTCTCCTCACTCAAGGTCTTCACAGACAGTGCAGAAAGCACTGAGGACTGAGGGACAGACCGCAGCAGTGGAGAAATCCCTGGAGGGCGATTGGTGGCAGCGGAGATGGTGACAAGAACCAGAAGACTATCAGCAGCAACAGACAAGACAACAAGGACAGGACAGGTTGGAAAGGATTAGCGGCAGAAGAGGACCCATTGGGAGGCAGAAGAGTAGAATGGTGATGTAATGGGAAATGGTGAAAGAGGACTGGTTAATGATGGCAGCAAAGGACAATAAGAAAATAGGAAGGCCACGAAAATTGGAGGAGAATCGGCATTCCATTGGGTGAAGGGACAAGATGTGTCATGTAAATGGCCCCCCCAAGACTCTTACCCAAGGGCCCACATAAACAGGCCTTGCTTGTGCCTTCTCAGGTGCTCATAACTCTTAAAATACATTAAGAAAGATGCATGTTTAGATTTAGATTAGACTAAAAGGTGTAAAATACAAATACACAGTGGGCCAAAATTAAAAACTTGTCATGGGCCAAACTTGTCTAAAGTGGGCCAAAAAATGTCTATCCAACGGCGTCTGTGCACAACCAATTAGCGTGCTCGGCTCCATCCGGCTTTCAGCCAAATTGAGCCAAATGTGCCGGTGGCTGCACCCCCTCACTATGCTCAAACTGGGGGCATGCTCAGACCGGCCATGGCTAGTGGAGCCCAGCCGTGGCCCGAGCATGCGCTGTTGGATCAATCGTCATGTTAGTTTTACCAGAGAGCTGGGGGGTTTCAAACAGTGATTTGGGTTGCCCTTTTTAGTTAGGTTCAGTCACTTTTGGTCCCCTTTAATTGGCCAGAACTAAAGTCTTTTAGATTCCAAGGCAAGCCAAATACATGGTTGGTCCAAGTTAAAACAGCATGCCACTTTCCATTATGGGATGCGATAGTGTTCTCTGCCTTCCTTTACCTCACCCAGTTGCTTTTTACAGTCGCTGGCGGGCTGAGCTGGTTTGACGTCATCCTGCGTAGAGGGAGACGGCAGCCAGCTCAGCCTGGTTGGCAACCACTGGGGGAAGTGCTTCCCTACTACATCGTCCCACAATATCACTGGCAGTGCAATCCAGCCACCAGCTAGACATGTTAACTGGCCTCTCAGGGACTAAGCGACGCTGGGCAGCAAGTGTGCAGCCGTGAGCATGGTTTAAAGGTAACACCTTTCACTGTCACTCATAGATAACAGTGTGGGAATGAGGGGGTAGGGCTCACGGGCTAAATATGGTGACAATGCGGGACAGATTTGGCCAACGGGACAGATTGTGGATTAGACTGAAGGTAATGTTTTGTTCAATTACATTACAGTCCAACCTTGAGCCAAGAGTTACCCGAAAGTTCTTGAGAACTTTAACCCCATGCTGCTGCTTATTAGTCCCCACATAAAAAAAAATAAAATTACCTTTACCTCAACATGTTCAATCTGATTGGGGACCTGGATATAGAAAAAACAAGTGTCCAGCCTCAACTCCAGCAGTAGAAGGTGTGCAAAGCTCCAATACACAGTGACTTACAGGTCCTCTCTCAGAAAGAGCACTAAAGGAACTGGAAATAATGGCTTAGATCCCCACATACCAAGCCTTGCATCCTGAATGTCTCTTTAAAAAAAGTTTAATGGGATTCTGAGAGATGTTTCTAAAAACCCCAGAATTTGACCACCTGACCAACAGGTAGCTCTTGCCATTACTGATATTCAATCGCACAAGTCTACCACTAGACAAATACGCAGGCCAAGACACAACAGGAACAGAAAACCAATGACTACAAAGAACCTGGAAGGCATAGTAGTGGAAAGTCTACCTGGAATTGCTTCTGACAAAACGTTCAATTACATCACCTTTATCAATATCGTTGAAATAAAAACTATTCCATAGGGTGTACTTACTGTTGCACATGACTGCCAGGTAGGCCCTGACCTTTCGCCCGAGTGGACCATACCTACTGTATACCGATCCACAGCCATTATCACCTTCCCATTTTTCCCATGGTAGGTGTTCACTTTACAGCACATTCCCTGAATGTAAATTACAATAGGTGGCGATCAACTAATTGGTCAGGAAATACCGCTTAGTGCCAGTTACGCATGGGCCCTACTACAGAGTGCAATATGGCAAACATCTATACTCCAGCAAGAATGTTTGGCCTTGCTAATAAATCTAAAAATCATTTTAAGACAATTTTCCACCCATTCTGGATAGAGCTGAAAATCTGTAAATGTCACATGAACCAATGTGGTGTTGACCAACCTTATCTGCACCCACAAACTTTGCATTATTTGAACAGTGTTGTCACTTTATTTAGTGACGAAGATAACAAAGATTGTTAAAGCAGTTATGGTAAGAATTTGGCTTTGAGGCTTTCTCCATAACAAATGTGAAGAACAGCTACTGGTGCCAATATCCCCAATCCCAGTTATATGTAGTTGTCTGCCACTGATGGAGGACCACACTTAAGCCCCCCTCCAAACTATCTATGAAGAGTACAACCATTTCAGATGTTGGTGGCAACACTTAAGCCCCCATTCTAAGCAGCTACCCAACACTGCTGATCCCATCCAAAGTTAAACTGACCACCGATGTGGAGGATGACACTTATGTCATCACTGAAAGGATCTATGAAGTTGACCATGCTTAAACCTTTTATTAGCCCCCCAATGTAGCAAATGACATTGCACATCATTGCTGAAACCAAGGACTGCATTCAGGTCTGCCATATGTAAAAAAGCAGTGGCCACCACTGCTGATCGGCAGATGGCATACTTTAGAGTTAGGTATGAATATTGTGACTGAGGTCGTCAAAGTGGACCAAAACCCACGTCGATCGGCCTGTGAATCTTTAAGATTTCAAGGCCGATGGACCCCCCCCCCCCGGGCATCCAAAATCGGGATGCCCCGCTGTGTGAAACGTAGAAGGTCACCCATACACTTACCTTCTTTACCGGTCCAATGGCACATGCGCAAGCCGCATCCCCGCTATCCTTCTAGCAGGGGGCGCGTGCCTGTGCCAGGCATTTGTGAATGGCCAGCGCGGGCATGCTCCCTGTTAGAGGGAAGCGAGAGATGTGTCCGTCAGCATGCTCGGAGCTGCTCGCCTTAGATGAAGGTTTAGACGACGTGACATCAGCGAATCCGAGGGCACTGATTGGACGAGCGGCAGCACATGCGCCATAGGACCGGGAAGAGGTGAGTTGGTTTCAGTGAACTGGGGGGGTTTCACACAGCAGGGCACCCCCGATTGGGTGCACAGGGGGACAAAAACAAAACCCAGGATAGTCAAAATTCTGGGTTTTGGTCCATTTAAAGGGCTAAACATATACAGAGGTGCCAAGATTGCATGAAATAGATGCCGTATGAAAAACCTAGTAAACCTACCTACTTACTGATTCAATGGCACATGTGCACTCTACTATACCTTTAGCCAGAAGCGTGCCCACGTGAATGGCCGACGCGTGCACTCCTCCTGCTCAATTTGGACCTTAGCCAGTGAGACCTCAGGGGCCCTGGGCCACAGGTGCCTGCAATAAGTCCAGGACCACGTGTGCCTGCAAGAGTCCCAAGACAAAATATGTTCCCCTGGCGCCACTAATGTAATGCATGTTGGCCAGGCTATCCCGTTAGTACCAGGGACCAATGCAAGTTAGCACTAAATTGTCAAATCAAGACCCCCCCCCATAAGAAGGCAAGAGGTTCACTCCAATGATGTCAACGACTGCACCCTAGTCTTCCCCCTTTATAGCTAATAAGGTGACCCACATGGTTGATATTATGGGCTACAATCTTCCCTCTGTGTTGAAAAAGTTGGATCATCACTGTTGACCCCAGGATGCAGCCATTTTCCTCCCCTGATGTATCTGAAAATATCAGGGACTACACCTATTGTCTAAAGTTTTTCCCCTCCCCTCTATACCTATGATTACTAAGCATTGACTTAGGAACTACAAGTCACAGCTTGCCTCTCTAAGCAGTGTTGATCAGTTGCCAAGTATTCCTACATACAGTTGCCTACTGAACAGACAGTGACAAAACAATACAAAGCCCAGCCGAAGAATAAGCCATTCTGGTGGTGACGCAGTTTTTAGTTCCATAAACATCTCAGCGAAACAATTGAGATTTGCTAACTAGTCCTTTGAGAAAGTAACTCAATAAAGAAATGCTGGCAGAAACTTTAGAGGAATCCGTTCCTGAACACTTTACCATGTAAGGTGAGGTCAGAAAAGGACGTGGGATGCACTTACACAGAGGCCTAAAAAGTAAATCTGTATATTATTCTGATCAGAGAAATGCTCTTAGAAGTTTAAAATCTCTTGAGTATAAGGATATCTTCATCCAGCTACAAAATATTGACATTAATTGGGTGATACCAGCAGCTACCTGGTCATGAATGAGTTAAAGCATACTTCCAGAATGACCATTTCTGCGTTTCTCCTCACTCAGGAGAGAGCAAGGGGGTAGCCGCCTGCTCCTCATTGGAGTGGAGGCCTAGAAAAAGGGTATTATGGATGGATAGGAAGCTCCAAAACAGGCCTCCTATTCTCCCCCCAACACCCCAGTATCTCACCTTCGAAATAGCAGCTGGAGGACGACGACAGACCTTTCTTGGATTTGCAGCCCACTAACTTTAAACAGATTTCCAACATTTTCATCTGTTGCATGCAGGACTTGCTGGATCGTTTCTGCCTCCTGGAGCGCTCGATGATCTTCCCTCCCTCCAACATGCGAAAAGGCTGAAGCGGGATAGGCCACTTGGCCTTGTACCAAATCCTCGTCGGTTTAATGTAGCGCGAAGCCCTCGCTTGCTCACTAATGGACAATTCCAAAACTCTAAGATGCCGAACTTCATCGATCTAAGCAGTTAAGGAGAGGCCTGGATGCCTTAGGAAGAACGGGAGGCCTCGCCTATATCCTTTAGAGGAAATTCCCCCATATTGATCGTGGAATCTTCCCAACGTGCAGGAGAAGGGATATGTAGGAAGTTCATGGATTCAGAAAAGTTCTTGCTCTGCGCTTGGGCTCCTTCGCTTAGTCCAACAGGCGGCTTGTGTTAGACGGGGAGAATTGCTTACGTTAGACTGCCAACAAAGGGCCCCCTTCATCCTCTGGCTGCCTCTAGTGATGACATCTGAGGTCTAGCTACGCCCACCGTGCACAGAGCGCTGTTAACCCTCGCCTGAAAGAAAAGAAACTCCTGCCCTTCCTATGTACTTAACCTCTTACAAGTTCAAGCCGGGAAAGCATCAGCAGCACAATACAAGCCACATGCCACAAATGATGGCTCAACAAAAGCAAGACGGGAACATCAGCGACACTAATCACAATTGTGCCTGCATCATTATCTGTGTCAGAGCACTTACAACTTTTGTAGAGACAAAATAGAAACATCTTAGCAGTGAAATGTGTAAATTATTGCAGCGTCAAACCGCCTGCTGGTAGTTTATATTATATTTATGGTGTTCTACAATAGAATAGCTTTATTACCTAAGAACACACATCTGTACAATGAAAACCTTTTTTGGCAGATGACACCTTTTGTATACAGAAGAATACAATATTTGGGATATGCTGATAGTAGCTTTTGCTGATTATCATAATACATAATAGGATCAGTATTGAGTTTACTTATCTTTCTTGTGGGATGTACACATACTTATTTTTACTTATTATTATTATTATTATTAACATCTTTATTTCAATTTCTCATCCTCCTTATTATGCTCATTTCCCCTACCTATACTTACCTGATTCTTTGAGTAGAAATTGATTGATGTTTACATTTTTGGTGATGATTTTGTTAATATCATGCTGTATATACATGTACTTTAAATCTGGTTGGACTACATAATGGATATAACATTGTATATTTTTGCTTTGTTTTTAAATACTGGGAGATTGTGCAGCACCTACCAGGTATTCCTCTACCCCACATCCAGCCGTGGGGCCAGTATGGCGCCTGCCACCGGTCTGGCATCTCTCCCCAGGCTGATTCTGTGTGCGTGCTCTCGCTGGCCAGCGAGTCTGGCAGGAGCGGGGCGTGCGCGCAGTGACGGCCGGGGGAGTGGCTGGGCGAGTGGCGGCGCCATGCAGGCACCACCCACACCAGTAAGAACAACAAGAGCCGACTTACTGCGCAAGCCGCGGCCTGGGACGTCTGACGGCCACAGACGTCGAACACGCTGTGGCGCGTGCACGGCTTCCACTGATTGGCTGGAGGGAACTTTAAATAGGGACACCTTTGCCGCTGCTTTCATATCCTGAGGAAGTGGTTGGTATCTAACCACGGAACGCGTGGACTTTATTCTCCTTGTCTTGAGGACGGCGGGGCATCTTCCATCTGGGGCTCACATTGTAGGTGATTTTATTTATGTATTAGTTGCATCTATATAAAATAATACTTTTGCACATAGTTTGCACTTTATTGGCTCATAGATTAAATATATATAAGAATATATTCTTATTGTGTTTTGGTGGTGCAGTGGGCACTCCTCTAGTGCTTTGAAGAATACAATAAAAACACAAAGGGAGCCTTTTACACTGTGGCGATGCCAGGACAATCGCAATTTGCTCATGATCGGCCCGCAATCGCCAGTGAAACACTGCCAATAGAAATCAATGGGCCCTCTCACATACCAGCGGAGCGATTTCATCTACCCCCAAAAAGCTGTATGCAGGGCTAAAAGACTCCAGGGCCATCTGATGGCCTTCCCTAATCAGAATATCCCACTGTATGAACCCCTGCCTCTCAGGTCGCAGCAAAACCTTTGTCCTGGCTCCCAAAATGATGATAAAAACCTGGGGAGTGAAAACCCTGGGTTTTGTTGCATTTAGGAAGCAGTCAGATATAGTAATTAGCTGGAGTCATATGTTAACACAAATACGGACCATACAATCTCCTGATGCGTGCAACACTTGTTGGTGGTGGTTGAAAGACACTAAACTAACTTAAAGCGGACCTTCAGCATCATTTAATGAAAAGCCCAAACCCTTAAACTATTCCTCAGCATCTAAAATTCATATATTTAACGTTTTTAGTCTTTTCTCTTACTTTTCATTCTTTCCCTCACTGGCCTTCAACTCTATTCAGCACTCTAGGATACGGGCCACACCATCTTGGCACAGTAGAAACACATACTGAGGAGAGGAGAGGGGTCAAAAGTGCAGGGGAGCGGGGTTATATCTGTGCTTTGCACAAACAGAGCAGAGCTGGGGTCAGGAAACGGTCAGCAATCTCAGAATGCAGAGCGGCACAGTCAGAAGACACTTCCGGTTTGCAGGCAGCCTGCACCTCCATGGGCCGCCATCTTGGATGTTTAAAGTCTCATAAAATGCAATGGATGCAAGTAGGATGAATTTTGATGTGGGCAATCTGTATGTACAGGGTGGGGGAAACATATAAGATAGACTCTTATTTAGGGTGAAGGTCCGGTTTAATCCACCCTCTCAAGGTTAGTATCCCTCTAATGCAGGGCTGTGTTAGGTCAGTTTAGTGTCGCTGTCCTGAACACTCCTGACAAGAGAAAGTTTAGGTCAGTCTGACAGGAGGCCAGAACTTCCTATTGGAGTCTTGGGACAGGAGTTAAGCCTTTATCCTATAGTTTAATAACAGAGTACCATTGGGCAGGGGTCAAAAATTGCAACAGTCCAAAGATGTATCTGGATCTCATCCTGCAGAATAAAACCTTAAAGTGGTCCTCTGCTGGATTCACAAGGATGCTAAACAAAACCTACCCCCTCATGCCATCAGTGAGGCCTGCATTATTTTCTATCAGCGCTCCACAATATGGACAGTAAAAAGCTGCACACCCACGTGGCAGCCACAGTTCCTCCAGTAAGGAACATGCTTTATTGCATTGCCTAACAATTTCCTGTCGCCCATCCTACTGAGTTCCAAGGCTGATTTTGGATTCATAAGGACCTTTGCCAGTAGTGGCAGCACAAATCAGGACCCATGAGGGCGATTGTTAAAAGGGACCCAAAGTCACTTCACGGGAGGTCCGCTTTAACCAGAGCTACAGCCAGGCAGACATGAGGATGATCTATATCAAAGGACTATTAATGGGGAATCCGCATCATATTTGAGTGAGTAAATGCCAGAGTGCATTAGACTAAACAAGTGAGCAATAAATTATCTTCATTGGCGCGCTGAAACAATACAATTAAGTGGATATTATAGCGTGAAAGAAAACATTTGGTGCAATGTATATTGGAGGGCTGATGTAAGGCTCCCCTGGTGATGCGAGCCCCAGTAAACACTCGCACCTGTGCCGCAACATCAGATTATGGTGGAGGTTGTTCGAGGTGAATCGAGGTGAATCGAGGTTCACGGTCAGAATCAGCTTTTATTCTAAGTATATACATGTGTATATATAAGAAACGCTTACTGCCAATGATGGATACACAGACGCACAACAACACTGCAATATCTGGGATGCCAAGTTGCACATCTGAGCCTGGCAAGCCCAGAGAGTGGGCAATTTTCTGCAATCCCTTAAAGACTGCCATTCATGTGACCATCAGCAGCCACTTGGGCTTTGCAAACTGGCAGAGGCACAGTGACATGCACCCTTATTAGAGGTGGTCACAGGGGAGCACTGCGTACAGAAAAGGGGAATATTGACTGCCGGGTCCCCAGGTCTGCCCCCATACTGCATCAGAGGAAGTCAAGTCCATTATAACAGATCATTACAGCAGACCTAGAGGCGGAATCACCATATACTCCCCTCACACCTCAATCCTAAGACTCCTCGACAGCTCGGCTTCAGCTGTGTGGGAGGTTCTGCTACAGAGTGAGCTCCATGGTTTACTACACCATTCAAGTCTGCAGGGGAGTGCATAGCGCAAACAGCAAGAAGTCGTGGGCCTGAGCTATGCAGGCGTAGTGGTCTGAGGAGAGTATATGGCGATTCCACAGGGTTTAAAAATATATATAAGCAGCACAACATATATGATTTGCAAAGTCCTCTCTGTAATAAATATTTAAAAAAAACACAACAATCCTCAACAGAGCCAATAAATACTCTGACAGGAAAAACAAGAACCAGTCTCCTTATGCTTAGATTCTAATTACGATCTCTTCCACCGAAATTCACAAAACTGGGCACCCCACAATGGGAGGTGGGATCATGGCAGAGTTTTGGTCCATTTAATTCTAATCCCATTTTTCTTGATTTAAAACAGACCAAATACCATTGGGCCCAAGATACCCGGGCCAAGAGTTTAAAAGACTCCAGGTCTAGGTGAAATTTTGTCCTAGGGGCATCCCGGATAACCTATTAAATTAAACCCCATTGATCACCTGTAATGTTACCCTGATGCCCGCCTCTATGCTGCATGCACAGGCCTCTTGCAGAATTCCCAGCACCGCTTCATCTGATGCATGCACCCTACCCAGACATATCTCTTATTGGCTTTAAAAGACTACAGTTTGACTTTAACCCCTCCCTAGGGGCGGCATTAACCCCCATGGCTTCCCTGTACATTCCTTCTTCCAGGATCCCTTGGCAGCATGCTGCGGTGAAGAGAAGGGCACCCTCCAATGCTGCAACATTCCTGCGCCAGCAAACATTTTTAGAAAGGAAGAACAGGTAGACCATGCTATGCACTTGCCACAGACTCGCCAAAGGGAGAGGTTCAAAGTCTGATTTAGAGCTTTCTGGCACTCATTAGGCAGAAAAGCATCCCAAATTAGGATGCCCATGGTTAATAGCATCTAAAGACTTTTTTACATTAGCTCCTCATTAAAGGAGGACTATCGTGAAATATAATGTAATATTAAAAATACATATAAAACATGTTGGCTTATGGCAGGAGGGGTTATACACCCAAACTGCCACCAAGCTTGTGATTTATTCTCTCATGGTAGAAATAAAATCCGGGGGTGACAGGTTTAGTCTATCAGGGGTGACAGAACCTCCCACCATTCAGCAAATTTATATAGATTTTTATCATTGCGCCATTTTTCGCAATAATGCTCCTTTAAGCAAAGACTATAAGGGTTTGCCCCACTTCCGTAATTCCCAGGTATTTTATATTTGTAACTTTATCTTCCCTATATCGATAATGATAAGTAGCAGTAGCATGGAGATCTGCTGAAATCAATCAGACTTTTTAATTTTCAATGGAATTTGTGTGTACCAACATGATGTCCTCAGGGGACAGAGGTGATCTTTCTTTTGTTAGTAAATGTAGTTTGCAGGGGAGTGAAAACTGCTTCCATAAAGCAATCTGTTGCTATTGGCAACTGTACACCAGTATTTACAAGAGATGCGAGTCCTTCACACCCAGAATACTTTTGCTATGCACAGTTGCCAATAGCAACAGAATGGAGGTAGTGAAAGCTGCAACCATTAAACACACATCTATTAGCATAAAAAAATGCTAAATAGGCTCAGCACCTGGAGGACATTTTGGCGCACAAAAATATAAACTCAAACATGCCATTGAAAGTAGACTTTCCCTTTAAACACCTGCGACAGGAAGAAGGGGGAGGGGGCAATGTCTACTCTCAATACATAAAATGTGGTGCCCGTTATTTCTGTGCCTATCACAGCTATAATTGTGTCAGGAAAGGGCAGGCAAACAACTGAAGCCTATGATAGGACAGGGCTTGCGATTTGTGTCTCTTTTTTAAGCCTCCCGTGGGGAAACAAGTTTTTTTTAATAAAGTAAATGTTTTTCTTTAGCCTATCCTATAAAGCAACAGTAACCCAGAATACAGACTTGATTCATGGTGTTCTCTGATGAGACCTACGACAGTAACACCGCCTACAAATGTCAATAACTTGACTAACTGGGGTGGTGATACAGTCATTTCAGTATAATGTGAATGATAAGAAGAGAAATCACACACAACCTTACAGGGAACACATTTTGGTGGTTCAATGGTATTGAACGCTGAAATGATGGTCACAACGTTCTGATGTTTAAGCCTTGCTGGCCTGTGTGATCTTGTGTATATTTAAAGCTCAATTTGGGATGCCCCCTATTTAAAATAGGCAGGGAACCCAAACACAGGCAATTACTTGGGTATGTTTGTGTTGCCATATGTAGTGTTCAGTTGCTTAAACATGGCCATTGGCTTTATAGATAATTAGAATATGTGTGGCGAACACACCACTATCTAGTTATGTTATAGTACCGTTTATGGATATTAAGCCACTTTATTAGCCATACTTACTCAGACTAATGGATCAGTTACAGCCACAGATTTATTGAGGGAAGGGGCTACATTGAGTTACGGGCATTTAAACATGAAAAAACACATAATTGGATCACTAAGGGCCCATGTATGTCTTGAAATGTGTCACCACTGCACAACATGTGCTTTACTTTTCTTATTTCTTTGTAAATTGGGACAAGACATCATTTTTATAAGAATTTGTAAATGGTACATTTTAAAAGGGAACAAAACCCGGGATTTACTATCTTTGGTTTTGGTCCGTGCCGTGGGGGCATCCCAAATTGGGATGCCCTATTGTGTGAAACCCCCCAGATCACATAGTTTAACTCACCTGTCCCCAAGCCAACGGCGCATGTGCACTCTCTCCTCCAATCAGAGCAGTTTGCCTTGACTATTTCATTTCAAATTTCAATTTCGTTCTGATAAGTTTCAATGGGGAGCAAGAGCGGCTGCATCCCCAGCATCATGCGCAGTCTCATCCCAGCCTATATGAATGGCTGGGGTGGGTACAAGTGCACAGCCCAATGATGTAGGGGATGTGGCTGCTCTCTCTCCCCATTGTAAACAATCAGAGCCATTTGTCGAATTACATAGGCATACCAGCTGGCTGTGATTGGACAAGAGCCCGCTCATGCAACGTTGCATTGGGCAAAGCTGAGTGAATACCGTTGACCCCAGGGTTTCACAAAGCAGGGCATCTCACATCAGACTGGCCAGTGGCCAGCCCTGGGCTCTGTTAGATTCCAGGGCCAGTCGCCAGGGAGGCCCCATCTTGACAGATGCCTGATGCAGAGAGCCTTGATCTCTGGTTCACTGGCTGAGGCTGCCAGGTCCCAGAGCGGGAGGCACCAAAGTTCTCCTGATCACAGAAGCAGACAGGCCATATTCCAGTGCCCATTTCAGAACGATACTGATCTCATGAGATTACAGGTTCCGCTAACATCTTAAAGTTGCTTCAGTGTACACACTTTTCTCACTGTAAAGCCTGAGAGAAGCAGCAGAAGCTAGTCTTTAATTAATTATAATTCTTTACATTAAAATTGTTAGATCCAGTCTGAACAACTGGAAGATTCAGTTTTACCAGACTTAATATATATTAAGTGCAAAAGCACCACCATTTCGAACACGCCAACAGACACACAGATAACGGTGCATGTACTGTGTTGGCAAGAAAAAAGAACAAGTATATTTTTGGCCCTATTCAGCTTCCATTCATAACTTGTAGTACTTGTCCAGGTGACAGTGTGCACTGCAGAGCCTTCTCAGCGTTATACCATAAAGTAGATGGATAGCAGCAAAATTGATGGTCACACAGATCCTGTGGGTCGCACAGAAGCTCCATCCCTTCCAAATAAACAAGTAGCTAATCGAAGTTTGCTTTCGCAGTGGACAATGGAAGCGCCATCTAAGCAGCTTTTTTATGAGAACAGCAATTTATGCTCAACTTTTAACCTCATTTCGTCTCTTGCTTATCGATGGCTGGGCGGCATAATCCGCGATTACACCATAAAGGCGCACATAAAGAAGCATAAATAAATAAGTCTTCAAATAAAAACACCAGTAAAGCTGGATACACAGGTAAGAAAAATGACTAATAGTAAGGGGTTGGACAACATCCTACAAAAACTCCCGGGGGGGGGGGGGGGGGGATCCCAAGAGAGTCGCATTACCACAAGTTTGTGGATATTCGGCCCCAATCGTTCACCCTTGCCTTGTGTTGAATGAGAAGTCGGCAGCTATGGACCCAACCAACTTCATTTTGGTTTAATCTAGCTTAAAGAGACCCTACCTGAGAATTACTGAAAATGGTGCTCTGGAGGGCGAAAAGTGGTGGTCAGATGTTTCAAGGTCTTTTGAACAGCAGGGGGAATTTCAGAATTCCAGAGTAGTCCAGAGGACTACCTAAAACTATAGTTCATCATGATTAGCAAGAGGGCATAACTAGAGGGGATGTGGAGGGTGTGGCCAGAAGATGTGGGTGGATCTTTGAAAATATCAGGCTGAAAGAGTGGCTGGAAGAACACCTAAAAGCAGGGGAGACCCAAGACAATGCCTTGTGGGCAGCACTGCTTTGGGACCAGTTGGTCTGTTGCTTTCAACCTACCTTTAACCTTAACCCACATTGAATGCCTGTCCCCTTAGTCTCCCTGTCAGCCCACTTTACCCACAAGCCAAGGAACCTCAGTCCCCAATGCTACAGCCCTGGCATTATGGTAGGGGGGCTTGGTAGGGGGGTTCAGCAAGGATGCCTCAGGCATGATGAAATCCAGGGCAGATTTTTGGCCCCAGTCCTCCCCTGCCGAAGAAACTAGATCTGCTTGAGGGTCTCTATGTTACTTTCCAGTGGCCCACATGACAGCAGATGTCTGCAACTGTTTTCTTTTTTGCTAGTGAGCCTGTTCGCCTCATAAACCTGCCAGACAGCCATCAATAAAAAGCGAGAAATCAATGCACTCTGTATATTTTATGCTGTAATTTTCATTGGCTGCACATCTTTGAAGCCCGATTAACCAAGCAGTCGCTTTGCTAGGTAATAAGTAAATGGAAGGCCAATCCGTGGTCAGGAAAGCTTATGCTCCAGTTGCATTAATTGAAATAAAATAAGAAATGTATTCTCAGCAAGCAGGGGGGCTTCTCCGCCAGATTACCTTGGCTTGAACGTTCAATCCTCTCCAACACATAAATCTGAAAAGTGGAGGTGCTGCATTTTCACAGACCAGATTAAAGGGCATCTGGCACTGCTAATTTAGCTTGGGACATAAAGGAAGAAAAATAAAGGGCCCACTTTCAGACGTGACCCCCAACAAATCCAGTTTCCTGTGTATTTATGTTTGAGCTTAGCACATGCAGGGGTGCACTGGTCATAGGGAGACAGGGGGAATTCCTGGCGGCCTGCACTTCTTTGGGGACAACTGGGAATGCAGCTCACCAAGACCATGTGCTTGTATTCACTCAATCATCTTCTACCAACTGCCCCCCACCGTCCACTCCTGACACTTATAAGTCCTTAAAAAACTAAAGCTTTAGAGGCAGTTTCCTTCCTGAACCATGATCTGCCCCTGCAGTGCTATATCCTCGTCAGACAAACGCACTTGTTGATCCACTCACAAGTCCCCCGAGGATGGGGCTCAGCAGCTTGTGGGCTGTCCAAGGCCAGTACATTCCCTGGCTGATTTTTGGCCCCAGTCCACCCCTAAGTATGGACACCCACTTGAAGCGTTTGGGCTGCAGTAGTGTCCCCCAACCAGCGGGTGAGTACCACCAATGGCACACAAGAACCTGTCAGGTGGCAATAGTATGTGGATTCCTGGGGGGGCCTCATTCCCACCTCCATGCTGTATCTTGATTATTCTCTAGGTCCCCACTTTTTTCAGATCTTTTTATATGGATATATTGTGGTACAGCCAAACACACTTGCTTCAAGTGTACACAAATTTGCTACCTTACATAGGAGACAACCATATTCCTTTGCACATGCAGGTAGGGTATTTATAATTATCAGAGAAGAGTATTGTATTGATTAATTCAGATATTTATTGCACTGTGCACTTCATATTTATTTATATTTCTGATCACTATTTATAGTGATAGTATTTACCCAATGAGGCATGTGTTTGTGACCTAATCCATTATTTAATGAGATTTACATATTGGTGTGTGCTTTTGGTGCAGCCCAATTTTTTATTTTGGGAGCTGCCATAGAAGTTTCATCCTCTAGTCTTTTCCCCCCATTTTCCCAATGCTTAAAGATGAACACCACACCCAATTTTTACTTTTAGGGGTGTTGTTCCTTTCAGTGGGGATTTGCGTGTATGCCCCTAGGTCACTCACCTTCCTGTCCCTCCCATGACGCAGACTCAGGCGAGTACAAGCGTGCTGATTGGCTGAGCGGTCTGTTTAACCAATCAGTGCACTCGCTTTCACTCTCTTCCGCTTATGGCTAAGCAGCGCAGAAGGGAGCTGAGTACACTGCCGGCCGCATCCCCCGTTCACCTCCTAGCCGTCGCAAGCCCACGCCGCCCATTCAGAAAGGTGGAGCGTGGGTGCGTACATGGCTAGAGGTGGGCTAGGAAGAGTCACGTCACATTACCGAGGGACGTCCCAAATACGGATGCCCCCTGGATGCACCGCCACCTCGGTTTATTGAAGGCACACCGTGAGGAGATGTGAGCACCAGCAGTGGCACACCCCAAAGGCCGGCCCTGTCAGTGGGCCCCCGGCAGCTGCCCCGCCTTGCGGGATGACTTCCTGTTTGCAGGTGGCCTGCACATCCATGAACCACCATTTTGTTTTAAAAATTTACTACAACATGAGTTAGAAAAGGGTAAATGAATGTTTATGTGCAGCAATCTAAATTGCCCTGGGGAGGGATGCGTATGAGCCCTGTTTGTTGTGTTGCTCTGGTTTAAGTCAAATTCGACTGTTGGTCCACTTTAAGTCCTGCGCTCCGTGGTCATGGAGGGGACAGTAAGTCTGACAATTAGTTAGGAGCCAGAGCACTGGACTAGCATTAATCATCTGCCAGGGACAGAAAAGGGGATTTCTTTTTTAGCTTGGACAATCACTTTAAATCACCCTGTGATCCCCAAGTTGACCTTTGAATTAAAGCAAAGCTCCGCACCCCTTGGATATATTGTGTCTGAGGAGGAGTCCTGGCACACAGGGATACAAAGTGAACCTAATCCACCCCCTCAAGCCATCCGTGAGCCCTGCACTTTTTCCAAGCAGAGCACCCATCTGATCGAGGACAGAAAATATCACTGCACACATGCGGCAGCTGCACCTACTCCAATATGAGACATGCCGCATTAAATGACACATCCTTTTCCTGTCCCCAATGCCTGATTACGGCATCTGATTATCAAGCAAACCCAAAAGAAAAAACCCCACTGGACCCAGACAGACCAGCGCTCAGAAACCTACTAGTTTCTGGCATAGGGTGTCATTTTACGCTCCCTTTACCCCTAAAGCCAGTCAGAGTAAATGTGCACATCCCTCTATAGTAAGTGTTGGTTGTAAGCCAAAGGGAAACTAAGCCACAGGACTGTTTTCTAAGAAACCAAGAGCATTCCGAGCACTGGGGCGACTGGGAGCTGATGCAATGATGAAAAGGGGAGTAGTTTTTTCCCCCATTTCATACAGTGTAAAAACCTCTGAGGCGATTGGTAAAAGGGACCTAAAGACATTTTGACAGAGGTCCCTCTAAATGATCTACGTGGCTATTTATAAAAAAAAGAAAAAAAATCAAAGCTGAATTTCAGATGTTAGGTCCACATTAAGCCCCCCCCCCCCCAAATAAATTCCTGGATAAGTGCAGAGGAACGCACCGTCCACCTGGTTCCAATACAGGGAACAGAAAGCAGCGCTTAGCCTGCCAGAAGCATTACAGCATCCAAGAGATGATATATACTCTGCTCGGCCTGAATTATATGTGATATACAGAGAGTTCGCCCAGTCCTGAGCGATCTGCTCACTGGCAACAGATTCGGATGAGTATATATGTAAGATAAAGAGCATTAAGTCACTACTAGGTCCAGCTAGCAAAAATACCATTTTGTGATTACTCACCTGTAAAATGGGTATTATAAGTATGTCTCACACCCTGCTTCGGATAGATTAATTACACGTGGGTTATGGTCCAGTAGAGGGCGAACTTCTGCAGAGATGACTAGAAAAAAGAAGCCCCTCCCAGTCCATAAATACCTGGGACCTCCCACACATTCCCCAGTATAAGAAAGCAGTAAGGAGACCAGGAAGAGCCAATAAAATCCATGAGAAAATTTTTTTACCATATAGAGGATCCAAGATACAACTCGGGGTGGGACGAAGCAGGGTGTGAGACATACCCATTTTCAGGTGAGTATCACAAAATGGTATTATTCCAAGTATGTCTCACACCCTGCTTCGGATAGATCAATTACACGTGGGACATCCAATAGCAGTGTCCAAAAAAAGGGTGGGGATCCCAACAGGCAATAGTGCACAAATTAAACCACTGCAGCTTGCAGAACTTTGCGGCCAAAAACAGCATCCGCTGAGGCCCGTACATCAACCTTATAAAACTTGGAAAAAGTATGAACAGAAGACCAAGTAGCAGCCTTACAAACTTGTTAAACAGAAGCCTGGTGCAGAAAAGCCCAAGAAGCCCCATCAGCACGAGTAGAATGAGCAGTGATCTGAAAAGGGGGGAACCTCCCCTTGGCAGTATAGGCCCCAACAATGGCCTGACGTATCCATTTACTAATGGTAGACTTGGCAGGCGCCAAACCTTTCCTGGGCCCGGAGGGCACCACGAACAAGGCGTCCATCTTATGAAAAGGAGAAGTAGCGACCAAATAGTACTTCACATAACGAACCACATCTAAAGAATGCAAGACCCTCTCCTTGTCATTGCTAGGCTTAGGATACAAGGAAGGGAGAACCACATCCTGATTGAGATGGAAGGCAGAAACCATCTTAGGAAGGAAATCTGGCTTAAAGCGAAAGACCACCTTGTCCTGGTGTCTCTCAAAGTAAGGGGCCTGAATGGACAGAGCCGCCAACTCAGAGACACGTCGAACAGATGTAATAGCCACCAAAAAGCAATCTTTTGTGTAAGCATAGAAAGTGCAACATCCTGCATCAGCTCAAAAGGAGGCCCCCTGGAGGGCCGACAGAACCAATTCAAATCCCAAACGGGCAACACAGGCTTTCTAGGGGGCCGCACATGAGTGACCCTCTAGAAAAAAAGTCTTAACCAAGGGATGCAGAGCAAAGGACCTTTGAAAGAAGACCGCCAGGGCAGAGACCTGCCCTTTCGAGGTACTAAGCTGGAACCCCAGGTCCAGACCGTGTTGAAGAAAATCCAAAATCCTAGGAATCGAAAACACCCTGCAAGGCAATGCCCTAGCCTCACACCAGCCAATATAGGACCTTCAAGTCCTGTAGCAGATGTTAGAGGAAGATCTCTTCCTAGCTCTAACAAGTGTCTGAATCACAGCATCAGACAAACCTTCCTCCTTTAAGATGGAGGTTTCAGCAGCCACGACGTCTAAGCCAGCGTTTGTAAATTGGGGTAACAAAGTTAACCTTGAGTGATCAGATCCAAAAACAGGGGCAACCTGTACTGATCTACCGCCAGCCGTATGACGTCTGCGAACCAAACCTGTCTTGGCCACTTTGGGGCCACCAGAATTGCTGGCGCACCCTCTTGAGCCAGCTTGCGCACCACCTTGCCTACCACGGAGAAGGGGAGAAACAGATACAGAAAACCCAGATCCCTCCAGGCAAGAGACAAGGCGTCCACTGCCAGGGCCAGAGGATCCTGAGACAGACACAAATGCAGGAAGCTTGTGATTGTGACGTGAGGCAAAGAGATCCACCTCCGGAATCCCCCACTTGTGACAAAGGGACCGGAATACCTTGTGGTTGAGCGTGATGGGGGTGTGGGCCTCCCGAGGACCCCACAGCCCCTGGAACGGATGTTCCTTCCAGAAACCCCCCCCAGCACGACAGGCTGGCATCTGTGGTGACCGTCTCCCAACAAGGGGTCAGAAAGGATCTGCCCCTCAGAAGATTCCTTGGTTCCAGCCACGACTGAAGAGACTGCCGAACCAGGGGAGACATCAGAAATGACTGATCCAATGACAGCGGACATCTGTCCCAAGCCAACAATAGCTGGAGCTGGAGCGACCTCATGTGGAAATGAGCAAAGGGGACTGCCTCGAAGGAAGCCACCATCAACCCCACCAATCTCATCCCTAGCCGGATAGACGGGCAAGGGTTGGACAGAAGAAGACGTATCAGATCTTGAACCATCCGCACCTTCGACTGAGGTAGGAACACCCTGGTCTGAATGGTATCCAGATTCATGCCCAAAAATGCAATCTCCCTTGATGGGGAGAGAGAAGACTTGGGGTGGTTGATCACCCAGCCGAACCTCTCCAGCGTTGACACCACCGTCCTGGTGTCTAGCTCCGCCTGTCTGAGAGAGGATGCCATAATGAGGAGGTCGTCCAGATACGGCACAATGCGAAAGCCCTGGGCTCTGAGAAGGGCCATTATACCCGCCAGCACCTTGGTGAACACCCTTGGTGCCGACGTCAGCCCGAACGGGAGGGCCACAAACTGAAAATGCTGATCTCCCCCCACAAACCTGAGAAATTCCTGGTGTGCTGGGAAGATCGGTACATGAAGGTAAGCATCCTTGATGTCTATGGAAGTCATGAAGTCCCCCTGACGAAGAGAAAGGATGGCTGAGCGCCTCCATGCGGAACTTCTTGGTTCTGATGAATGGGTCTTATGGATCCATCCTTCTTGGGCACCGTGAAGAGGTTTGGAATAATAGCCCCCTCCTCTCTCTGACAAAGGCACCATGCATATGACTTCCATGTCCAGAAGATTTTGCACTGCCAACAGGAGCCCCTGCGCAGCCCGGGGTCCGAGGGGACCCGAGATCTGAGGAATCTGGGAGGAGGCCGGTACTCGAACTCCAGTTTGTACCCGGAAGAGACCATTTCCAAGATCCACTTGTCTGTGACCTCCCGGGCCCAGACCTGGAAGAAGTGCCGCAGCCGCCCCCCCCACCCGCAAGGGTGAGGGCGCCCCCTCATTGCTGAGCTAGCTTGGCAGCGGGCTTGGGCTTGGAACCCCAGACAGGTCCTGGACGGGCCCGTCCTCTGCCTCTGTTCCAGGAATCCCCTCTGAAGGCAGAGTAGGCAGCTCCTCTGCCTGCTCTGGCCCCGCAAAAGGAAGGATTAAAGGAGCCACGCTGCTTCTTGCGTTGCAGTAGCTTTCCTCCTTTCGCTACTGAATCCAATTTATCTCCAAACAGCCGCATACCCAGTAAGGGTAGCCCTGTAAGTGACTTCTTAGCCGCAATGTCAGCCGCCCACTGGCGCAACCAGACCAATCGGCGAATAGCCACCAGCAACGCCGAAGTTCTGCTACACATACATATTGTGTCATCCAAGGCAGATAAGAAATTCATCGCTGGCTGGGTTAAGCTGGGAACCACTCAACAGGCCCCTAACCACAGACCTGGTAGCCACAGCCGTGAGCGCAGAAGCACAAACAGGCTGCAAGGCTGAACCCACACTAGCAAAAGCATGGCAAGCCATTTGATCAATATGTCGGTCCTCACCATCCTTAATTGTGGTGGCGTCTGGAAAGTGCACAACAGATGTGTTGGACAATCCCAGAATGGGCGCATCGACCTCGGGAGGGGACGACCAGCGCTTCACCGCGTCCACCGGAAAGGGATACTTCCTATCCCATCCCTGAGGAACACCGGGAAGCCGGCTAGGTCTTTCCCATTCCTTAAGAATCAGATTTTCGAAATGCTTCTGATTTGGGAACTACAAACGAGGCTTAGAGGTCCCAAAAAATTCCCCCTTCTGCGGAGGAGACTCCGCCGGAGGAGAAATAGCCAGTACCTCAAATAAAAGGGCCAGGATCTTGGGGGTATCCACGGCATCCCCATGCACCTGCCCAGCATCAGCATCCAAAAACTGCTGATCCTCAGAGCCATCAGATTCCGCAAACAGTTCCCCTTCCTCAATTGGGGAATAATCAGACCAGTCAAGGGAATCATAATCATCAAAATCCAGAACCGGCGCGGCCGGCGACAAATGTCTTCTCTTAGCCGGGGCCTTTCTGGCCGCAGAGCTAGAAATCAATTTTTCGGTGTTGGACAATCTAGCACATACATCAGATTGCGACTCCCCACTATCGACAGTGTCACTAGGGGTACGGATCAGGAGTGGTGGAGTAGGTGATGAGACCGACAGCGCTGACCCAGACGCCTGGGACCCCTACTGCTGCGTTATGGCCTGCTGTGCACATGGTATGCAATCCAGCACATTATCCCCCGTAAGGGACGCCCCACAACCCACGCACTGCCAGGATTGCCCCGAAGGGAGCCCGAGCCCGTTATCCTGGTAAGCCTCCATATGGTGAATCTTATGGTAGTCGCAATGACCAGAGGGAATTACGCTAGAAGCTACCCGGGATGCCCCTTAAGCCTGTTAGTGGGAGGATTTTAATAATAATTATGCCCCAAATTTAGCCAAGGGACCCTAGGACCGGGAGAACCCCCCCTTTGTCTAGCCGCCGCGCTAGACAAAAAAGGCGCATATAACTTAAACAAGTATATGAAAACAACAAGAAGCCCCGCAGGGCACTCACAATGCTGTAATGGCGCCTCTCCGACCAAAATGTGCAGACAGCAGAGGAAGAAGAAGAAGAAGGGCCAGCACAGATCGTGCGGCGCAGCTGGCCACCACCAGCGTGCCGAGCGCCCGGCCTCGCCCCCTCACCGGACAGACAGGAGGGGAAGAAGCTCTCCCCACCGAGCGCGGAGCCGTCAGCTCCAGGCGCGCTGCGGCTCCCAAACAGGCGCATCAGTACAGTGCAAGCACCACACCCCCACAAAATCACACAGAAACAAAAAGGTGAAGGATCATGAGTGAAAGGACACAGCCCCCCCCCCCCCATTGCGGGAAAGGGAGTAATGGAAGGGGAAGGTCCCCAACTACAGTAGTAGAGAGTGGGGAAACGGACAGGGCATCCCAAACCAGGGTCACCAAACTGGTAGCCGCCTACCCCCTGTTATGGTGTATCACGGAGGAGCAAGGCTCCTATAAGTACACCTGTTAAGGTGTACCCTACCCTCACCCGGGCCTGCAGCCTAGGCTGGGAGGCATAGGGGTTTAAAATTAACTAGGTCCGGGCAGAAATAGGGACAAAGATGGCCAGGTGTGAACCCAGCGTACCTGCAAGGAAGAGACAGCCATCTTCTGACTTGCTCGCCGACTCCTGCAGAGAATACTGGGGAATGTGCGGGAGGTCCCAGGTATTTATGGACTGGGAGGGGCTTCTTTTTCTAGTCATCTCTGCAGAAGTTCGCCCTGTACTGGACCATAACCCACGTGTAATCTATCCGAAGCAGGGTGTGAGACATACTTGGAATATCATACCATTTACAGTTACGTAACCAACCTGTGACAGACAGGACTTGTATTATACCCACAATACAGAAGGCATAACACTGCACCTTACCATACAGGTGCCCCATCCAATCCTTTTCTTCCGCCCAAGCTCAGCTCCATCATCCCTGTCCAACCATCTCGGCTCCATCCATCCCTTCTCCCCTAGCTTTGCCCCATCCATTCCATCCCCAACCATTTCTGTCCCCTCAGCTTTGCCCTATCCATCCCTGACCCCCCAGCTCTGCCCCATCCAATCCCTGTCCCCTCAGCTCTGACCCATCCAGCCCAGTCTCTCTGCTCCATTCATTCTTGTCCTTCTAGTTCTGCCCATCCATCCCTTCTCCCAGCTCTCTCTCCATCCCTCTCTGCCCTTCCAGTTCTGTATTTCCATCCCTCTTCCTTACAGCTCTTTCCCATGCATCCCTCTCCCCGAGCCCTATCCACCCATCCTTGTTACCTGCCCTACTCCACCCCTGTAAAAGACCTGCACAGAATGCAAGGGGGTGAGGCGTTAAAGCAGTGTCCTGCTGGCCAGAGCTGTAGGTTCTGTGGGGCCAAAAAAAAAAAAAAGCTCCTATTTTTTCCCAGTGCCCAATTGAATTTTGGGCATGGGGTGGGGTGGGGGGAAGCAGCCTTTTTTAGTTTTGCCTGGGGATTTTTGGCCTATGCCCCAGATAGCCGATTTCTAACTATCCAGCCCCCCCCACTCCCGCGACAGCCTACCGGACGGATTTTCACCCCTCACTGGGTGCTTTTAAATGGACCTTTACAACAAGAAGTGGTTGAGTATCCCTGCTCTAGTCTTTAGATGAAAAACTTACTACTGGAGCACGTACAGTTTCAGGCATTGTAACTAAGGGCAGCATGAAGATACACTGTATAACCCTGCTTTCACACCTATGCACATCAGTTGCTTCTGTTTCGGTTTGGAACAGAAAGCAACTGGAATAGAAACAGCAACTGTAGCTGGATGTGAATGCAAGGTAAGGAACAGGGGAGATTGGAGAATTATCTATTACTACATAACTAAATTACTAGATAACTCCCTGCTGCTCATCGCTGCTTGATGTAAACAAGGGCCTGAGATTTCGATATTTATGATTCACAATCCTAAATCAAGTTACATCTTTATACAATACTAGTAAGTATTATATTCTATTTTAGGCCAGGACATATCTACCCACTCTGACTCCAGACGAAACTAGCTTCGACACCCAAACCCACAGCCCCGCACATCAAATTTGCGCTAAGCCAAAAGAAGTAGGTAGCCAAGCAGAGAGAGAGGCAAAATTCCCCCGCCCCCTGCAGACACGAGTGGTTTGTCTTACAGTATGATACAGGAGGGGACACTATTCAGTGAGGGAAAAAAGGTGGTCATGAGGGGACAAAAAATCTGCTTTATTCTACAGGACAGCAGGAAAAATCTGCATGCGAATTAACAGGGGACTGCTTTAATCAGAAGCCTGTCCCATAAATTGCCATTCCATAGCCATCCTGAAGCCTCCATCAGCTCCAACATGGACACCGTATTGCAGAAGTTGCAGCACACACTGCCTATCTGAGGAGACACCGGTAGCCATGTATGCTAAAGATCCCAGTCCTCCATCACACACAGAACCAGTGCTGGATATGGTGGGAATGCTTAACAGGAGGCTGGGGAGAGAAGCTCTGTGTTTCCAGAGAGCAGACTGTCCCACAAGGCGCATGTTTGCCTTTGACAGAGTTGTTGTACGAGTTAGCGCAATGACAGCCTGCCAGTCTCCAGATCCAGCTGGCATCCAGCTCCTCTTGGTGCTACAGTTATTCCAACCCAACACCAAGAGCTCTGGCGGATTTATCCAAAAAATGAGAAACCATAATACAAGGGGACATTCCTTCACTTTACAGCCGGCGGCCACCATACGATTCGGAGCTGGCGCTGCTCCCAATTAGGACGCTGCAAGAATTTTTATACGAATTCCTTGAATAACGTCATTGAGAAAAGAGACAGCTGCACGATTTCGGCAGGCAGGCTCCTGGCCTATCGTGGAGAAAAGAAAAGCCAGGCAGAGAAAAGCCCGGCCTGGATGAGTGGAAGTTTGCAGAAAAATTTACACTGATCAGAGAAGGAAAGGATGACCTTCCCACAGCAAATGTTGGAACTGTTGTACTCAACAGGGTAACCTGCAACATTAGTGACAAAATCCTAACCTGGAATAGATTGTAAGTAGAACTCCTGTTCATTTCCGATTAACCCTCCATCAGTCCAGGTAAAAACGAAAACCTGCTGAAAATGTAACTTCTCTGTAGGGACTGCGCCAGGCACACTTCTGAGTGTCCCATTAAACAGAAAATGGGACCAGGCACAGAGGCTGAGGGTGTTATTAGCAGTGGAGGACCTTTAGGGTCAGCTACCTGCTCATCTCCCACCCTCCAATAATCCCACATTGGATAAACTCACTGTGTCCATGCAATCTAATACTATATCTAAATGTGAAAATATATTACTATTCAGAAATATAAAGACACTTAAAGTGGAAGAAAACCAGAGATTTGGGGGATTTTTTTTTGGTGGGGGTAAATGATTGAGAGACCCTGCTGTGTGAAACCTCCCAGAACACCTGTACAATGCACAGCGGCTCTCGTCCGATCACAGCAGTGCAATTGTAATGCTCGGCAAGCGGCTTTGTTTACGTGCTTCGGCAAAACGAACAAGGAGTGCACGCATCCCCTGCAGCGCACACGCTCCTGCCTACCCGAGCTGTGCATGGGAACGTACACACAGTCCAAAGATGTGGCAGCCATTTGTTGCATCGCTGAGTCTTGTGGTGCCTGGGGGAGGGGGTTTTTAACATAGCCGATCTGGGATGCCCCGGTGGGAAAGCCAGCAGCTGACCCTGGAATCTTAAGACTCCATGGTTGTGGTTTTTGTTCCGCTTTAAAAAGCAACCCTCGTCCAATCTAGTTCTCCCTGGCGAGAACATCCCCTGCTCAGGGAGTCCGCCTCCACATTCTCTATAACCCGGAATGTAAACTGCTGATATGCAGGGAACATTGATCTCTGCCCACTGAAGGATCAGAGACACTTCCCGGAGGGCACCCCAACTGCGAGTCCCTCCCTGGTGATTGATGTATGCAACAGCTGTTCGGTTGTCTGACCGAATCTAAACTGGCAGACCCTGTAAGAAATGGGTCAGTCGAAGTAGAACAAGACGTATGGCCCGAAGCTCTAATACATAGATTGGAGAATGAGCCTCCTGAGGCCCCCACAATCCTTGGAACTGATGCTTCTTCCAGAAGCCCCCCCAGCCTACCAGGCTGGTATCCGTGGTAACAAGTTCCCAACGCGGAGTCAGAAATGACTTGTCCTTCTGGAGGTTGTGCGATATTAACCACCACTGAAGGGACTGCAAAACGTGGGGAGACAATAGACAAGCCTGATTTAATGATAGTGGGCACCTGTCCCACTTTGCCAAGAGGAAGAGCTGAAGCGTCCTTATGTGAAACTGGGCAAACGGGACTGCCTCGAATGCAGCTACCATCAATCTC
Organism: Gastrophryne carolinensis; assembly: GCA_027917425.1. Taxonomy (NCBI): domain Eukaryota; kingdom Metazoa; phylum Chordata; class Amphibia; order Anura; family Microhylidae; genus Gastrophryne; species Gastrophryne carolinensis. The sequence continues at coordinate 201,038,788 of CM051235.1, forward strand.
ACTAGTCTCATCCCTAGACAGACTGACGAGGGTTGGACAAGAATAGATGAATCAAGTCCTGAATCAGAACCATTCCAGAATCAGGCCCAGGAAGGGAATTTCCCTGGACGGACAGAGAGAGGATTTGGGGTAACTTATTACCCATTGTAACCTCTCTAGCGTAGAGACCACCATCCTGGTGTCCAACTCTGATTGTTCGAGGGAGGAGGCCGCGATAAGAAGATCGTCCAGAAAAGGCACAATGCGGATGCCCTGGACCCTGAATATAGCCATCACTCCTGCCAGCATCTTGGTAAAGACTCTTGGGGCCGAGGTAAGGCCGAATGGCAGGGCCACAAATTGATAATGCTGGTCTTCTATCGAGAACCTGAGAAATCTCTGGTGACCCGGAAAATAGGAATGTGCAAATAAGCATCCTTGATGTCTATGGATGTCATGAAGTCCCCCTGACGGACAGCATCGATCGTTGATCGCAGAGACTCCATGCGAATCTTCTGAAACTGATAAATTGATCGAGTCTCCTTAGTTCTAGGATAGGCCGAACAGAGCCGTCCTTTTTGGGTAGTGTGAATAGGTTGGAGTAAAACCCCAAACCCCTTTCCGCCGGAGGCACTAGGCAGATGACAGCCATGTTTAACAGATTCGCTACTGCTGCCCGCAGTCCCTGCGCAATTGCCGGATCGGACGGCATCCGGGACATAAAAAATCTGGGAGGAGGCCGGGACTCGAATTCCAGTTTGTAACCGGAAGAAACTACTTCCAGAACCCAATTTTTCTCCAAATAGGCGCAAATAAGCAATTTCTTGGCTACAACATCCGCCGCCCACTGCCGCAACCATACTGACCGCCGAATGGCGATTAACAAGGCAGAGGTTCTGCTGCACATGAGCAGAGTATCATCTAAGGCAGAAAGTACAAAAGATGCAAACATCTCACAACGCTTAAGAGCGGCATACTCATCAGAGGCCGGATCAAGCCCTGAGTTATTCATTAGGTCTCTCACAACAGACCTAATAGCCACAACAGGCCCGCAAGGCCGAGCCTACACTGGAAAAAGCGTGGCACGCCATTTGATCAATACGTTTGTCCTCTCCATCCTTGAGTGTAGTGGAGTCAGGAAGTACAGGGGCCTCCCCCTCAGGAGGTGATGACCAACGTTCAACCGTATCAGCTGGAAAGGGATTTTTTTTTTTTTTTTGTCCCAGCCCAAGGGAATGTCATGAAGCCGCGCAGGCTTCTCCCATTCATTAAAAATAATATCATCAAAATGCTTTTGCTTTGGAAATTCCAAAGGTTTAGAGGCTCCAAAGAATTCCCCTCTCTTGAGAGGGACTACTTCAGGAGGAGTAATAACAAAAACCTCAAATAACTGGGCAAGAGCTTTTGGGGTAACCACAACACTCTCTTCACCCTGCTCACTTTCAGTACCAACAAATTGCTGTTCGTCAGAAACATCTGAATCCTCATATAATTCCCCTTCTTCTAACTGAGAAGGGTCAGACCAATCAAGCAATTCGCAATTGTCCAACTCACTTGCCAAGACGGCATGAGTCAAATGCTTTCTTTTAGCTGAGGCCTTCTTAGCCACAGAGGTAGACGTAAATCCTTCAAGATGAGCCAATCTGGCACATAAATCAGATTGTGACTCACCACCCATGACAATATCACTGGGGGTACGGACAAGACACGGCGGAGTAGGAGAAGAGGCAGTAGCCGCAGACCCTGAAGCCTGGGCCCCAGTTTGCTGCATAATGGTTAATTGTGCACAAGGGACGCAAGAACTGCGTTATCCTAAACAAGGGATGCCCCACATCCAAAACATTGCCGAGTCTGTGCCAAGGGAATTGCAAGCCCATTAACCTGAAATGCCTCCATATGATGCTTTAGTATTATACTTATAATTGATTATAGTCGCCGAGTATATCTGGGTTTTACGCAATTGCTACCCGGGATGCCCCTTCAAGTCCCAAGTGGGAGTTTTGTTTTTTTTTTCCCCCAAATTTTTTTATTTTTTTTTTTTAGCCGAGGCCTTTCTGGCCACAGAGCTAGAAATAACTTTCTGAATATTAGCCATCTGGCACACATATCAGATTGCGACTCCCCAACTGTGACAACATCATCTGGGGTACGGATAAGGCGGGGTGGGGTAGGAGAAAAGGCCAGGGCCACAGACCCAGAGGCCTGGGCCCCCAACTGCTGCGTTATGGCCTACTGAGCACAAGGTATGCAAACAAGTACATTATCCCCCACAAGGGATACCCCACAATCCACACACTGCCGGGACTGCCCCGAGGGGAGCCTAAGCCCGGTATCCTGGGAAGCCTCCATATGGTGATCTTTAAGGTAGTCGCAATGACCAGAGGGAATTACGCTGTTAAAGCTACCCGGAATGCCTCTTCAAGTCCCAAGTGGGAGGATTTTTTTTCTTTTTTTTTTTTTTTAATCCTTTAGGACTATTTAAGGGCAGACTAGATGGAGCATAAGATCTCCTTCTGCCGTCAACCTTCTATGTTTCTATGTTGTTGGTCTTTAACACATAGAGCCAGGTAACATGAATCCAGGTCCACCTTAAAGTGGAACACAAAACCGGAACATAAGGGCAGGAGGACATAAGCCAAACATACACATCACTCAAAACCAATACATATATCTGTGTATCTATAAGACAGATTTTCTTCAGTAGTCAAAACCCAGCATATCCAGAGTCAAGGCTCCAAAGGAGGCTGGACAACAGGCCAGCTGCTCCAGCCACAAGTAATGGCTTTAGCAGCAGTTAGGATGGCACACCTCAGCACAGGGGAGTGTTTACAAAGAAACTCCAGCCTGTGCAATCAAAGTGTTGTCTCTCTAGACAGAGCTGGAGCTAGCTACAAGCTGAGCTTCCTGTGATACTTGTGCTGTTGAACAGTGCTAAAACACACACAGACACACACACTTTTCCCATGTCATTTTTTAGCTTTATTATGGGAGAAAGGAAATGCTAGAAAGGAAATCCGTTTGCGGAAGGAATCTGTAGCTGCCAAGTAATATCTTACGGCTCTGACTACATCTAAAGAATGAAGCGCCCTTTCCTTAGCATTAGCCGGAACTAGGCATAAAGAAGGTAAAGTTACCTCTTGATTAAGGTGAAAGGGAGAGACGACCTTAGGTAAAAAATCAGGCTTAAACTGAAAAACTACTTTGTCTCTGTGTAACTCAAAATAAGGAGACTTCATACATAAGGCGGCTAACTCAGAAACGCAGCACAGAGGTGATTGCCATCAAAAATATCACCTTATGCGTCAAAATACTCAATGGAGCGTCAATCATGGGATCAAGGGGAGCACCCTGCAGAGCCGTCAACACCAGATTCAAGTCCTACACTGGTAAAATAGACTTGCGCGGTGGTCGGACATGAGTGACCCCCTGAAAAAAAGTCTTAATGAGCCTATTACTAGCGATAGACTTCTGGAAAAAAATAGACAAGGCCGATACATGCCCATTTAGGGTGCTTAACTGTAGGCCCATTTCTAAGCCATCTTGTAGGAATTCTAGAATTCGAATACTTTCTGCACAAAAAATTCCTAGCCTCCCACCAGGATATGAATGACCGCCAGACCCTGTAGTAAATCATGGAAGAAGATTTCTTCCGGGCCTGAATCATGGTATGAATAACCTTGGCCGATAAACCCTTCTCTGCTAAGATCGAGGTTTCAATAGCCAAGCCGTTAAAGCCAGCATCTATAAATTCGGGCGCCGAAGAGCCCCCTGAGTGAGAAGCTCTGGCTCGACCGGTAGGCGCCAATGGTCTACCGACATCTTTGCTATGTCTGAAAACCAACTTCTTCTTGGCCAATGAGGAGCTACTAGAATGGTAGGTACCCCCTCCTGAGCTATCTTTTCTAATACACGGCTCAGGAGCGAAAGCGGGGGAAAAAAGTACAGAAGCTTGATCCTTGCCCAAGAGACTGACAGGGCATCCGTTACTATGACCAGAGGGTCCCTTGATAGGGACATGAATTTCGTCCGTTTGTGATTGTGTCTGGTTGCAAAAGATCCACTTCCGGACACCCCCAGCGAAGACAAAGGGCTTGAAAGACCTTCCGACTGAGGGACCAATCTCCCCAACGCAGAACCTTCCTACTCAGAGCGTCGGCCTCCTGGATTTCTACCCCCGGGATGTAAACTGCCGAGATGCAGGGAACATTCTCCTCTGCCCAAATCAGAATCCAGCTTACTTCCTCTGGAGCACTCTTGCTCCGGGTACCCCCGATGATTGATATAGGCTACTGCCGTCCAATTGTCCCACTGGACCTGGACTGCCTGCCCCTTTAAGATGGGGGTCAGATACTGAAGCACTAGTTGGATTGCTCTTAATTCCAATATATTTATGAGAAGCTGATACTCTTTCGGCCCCCATTGTCCCTGAATCTTCTGTGTCTGCCAGATGCCCCCCCAACCTGTGAGACTGGCATCCGGGGCAACGATCTGCCACTGTGGTATCAGAAAGGACCTGCCTACAGACAGATGAAGAGGGTCCATCCACCACAGAAGAGATTGCCTGGCCGAGGGCGTCAGAACAAAAAACTTGATCCAGCGACTGTGGGGCTCAATCCCAGTTTGCCAACAGATTCCACTGAAGAAGCCTCATGTGAAACTGGGCAAAAGGTACGGCCTCGAAGTAGGCTACCATAAGGCCTACTAGCTTCCTCCCCAGCCGAATGGTCGGCTGCCGGCAAGCCAGTAAGTACTCTATTTGATTTCGAATTAGCAGAGCCTTCTGCTCTGGTAGAAACACTTGAACCGTGTCCAGAATCATTCCTAAGAAGTTCCTTACTGGCGCAGGAGTGACATGGGACTTCGGGTAATTGATCACCCAGCCGAACTATTCCAGAGTTGATAGGACCATCTGCGTACCTTTCATGATCTGCTGAAGAGACCCGGCTGAAATTAAAAGATCGTCCAAATATGGAATGATGCATATCCCCTGGCTCCTGAAAATGGCCATGAAACCCGCCAAAACTTTGGTGAACACTCTTGGAGCTGAGGATATCCCGAATGGGAGTGCCACAAACTGGAAGTGCTGGTCTTCCAGGGCAAACCTCAGGAACTTCTGATGCCCTGGAAAAATTGGAACATGCAGACACGCGTCCCTTAACCCTTCTAGTGCCAGCTACGTGAGTCTCACGTAGCTGACTTTAAACCCCCACAGAAAAAAAAAGTATAAAAGAAAAAAACTCACCTGACCCCACGTTGGATTGGGCTGTGTCTTCTCTTTACCCGGGGGGGCATCTGATCCCCCCCGGGGCTCTTCTCGCTGCAAGAAGGCGCACGAAATAGCGCCCCCACTCAGTTAACTGCAAAAAAGAAAAATGACATTTACTTACCTGTGGCCGCTATCCCTCAAGCGGGGTCTCCTCTTCACCAGGGGGCCTCCGATCACCCCCGGGCTCATCCGTAGTGAGGAGAGGGCGAGAAATCACCTCTCCCTCCCTTCCTGGGTCAACGGCTGCTAGCCCCGCCCCTTTGTGGGCGGGGCGAGTGACATCATTATGTCACCTGCCAGTCGACACCTCACTTCTGAGCCGAGAAGCTCAGTAGCTCCGGGTGTTCGGAGATGGAAGGTTGGAGGGGGCGAGATGGCTGTGATCTCTGCCCCCCCAGCCCTCCTCCACTGACCACCGGAGAGCTGTCATCGGAGCTTCGTGGGACATGATCGCTGGGAGACAGTAGAAGATGGTGAGTAAAGAAAAAAGGAAATAATAAATGTCATTTTTCTGTGTGTGTGTTTTATTTTATACTGTTAAACTGAGTAATCAGCATGGGACACAGTGCCCAGGGAAGGATGGGAGGTAAGTATTAAAAAAAAATAAAATAAAATATTTTTTCTGCTTGTCTCTGTGTGTTTTTTTACACTTAACCCCTTGTGAACTGGTAAGGGATCCATGAGACCCCTATACCAGTTCACAAGGCTGGGGGCTAGCAAGCCACCTGTGGCTAGCAGGTGATTTGCCATTAACCCCCGGCACCCCCAATTACCTGCCTCCCCAAATCCCATGGGGGGCAGAAGAGCCCGGCCCACGGAGCTTGTAGCCGGCAGGGCGGGGACCACCAAAGCTGGCCTCTGCGCCCTGTTCCTACAAGCCCCCATAGCTGGTCCCGGCCTGGTTATGATGGGTAAGGGGGTCCCAAAAGTATTGAGAATACACTAAAAAACAATATATCATTTTCCTAGGAAATCCCTTCAAAAATCAAGGTTGAACATGTGTAGCGCAAAATAGTGAAACGTGGTCTGGCACTTAAAGGGTTAAGTCTATAGTAGTCATAAGATCCCCGGGCCGAACTACTCTTACCGCTGACCTTAGCGTCTGCATGCGGAAATGTTTCACGCGGATATACCTGTTGAGACCCTTTAAGTCTAAAATGGGATGCATCGACCCGTCCTTTTTGGGGATTGTGAATTGGAGTAAAACCCCTGACCTTCCTCCTGAAAGGGTAACCGACAAATTACCCCTTTTTGAAGGAGATGCTGAACTGCGGATCTCAGGGCATCTATCTTTGACTGGTTCCAGGATGCCCCTGACCGAAGGACCTTGCGGGTGGTCTGGCTGCAAACTCGATCTTGTAGGAGGGGGTCCTCATCAGAAGAGAAAAAAAAATAGTTACTATCTTCTTCACCAGAGTGTAACTCGCCTTCTGAAAGCTGCTCATCTATATACTCTTCTTCCTCCACTCTCCAAAAGGGGCAAATAAATCTCTTTCCTCCGCAACAGGTTCCAATGCCTCCTCTTATAGGTGGCCTTCTTTGGAATAACCAAGGATAACTGTCTCTCCAGAGTATCCAACATGTGCACCACATCTGACTGCGCCTCGCTGCCTTCCCCCTCTCCAGGGGAAGGAAGGGATGGGTGAGCCGTTGCACTCACACCAGCAATAACTGGACTAAAGGCCTGAGTCGCAAGTGGAACAAACCGTGCTGAAACTACCCAGGGGATCCCGCTTACATAAGAGACAGAGCCCGCCCCGCTCAAATGGGATGCCCGAATCACTATCCCCTGATGCCTCCATCATGGTGGGATTTTTTTTATTTTTTATTTTTGGCAATCAGACCTAAAAGGCCCTAAGCCTAAAACCAATCCCAAAAGGGACCGGGAGGAACCACAACCCTTTTCTATCCTTCTTCCAAATTCTAAAAAATAAAACAGGAGAAAAAAAGAGCATTAATAATGTCCCTTTTTTTTTTAACTGATAACTGACAATTATATTAATAAAATATAATCATACAGATAGTAAAATATCCCCAAAAAACTATATATATATATATATATATATATATATATATATATATATAAATATATATAATAACGATATTAATAATATAAATAAACTAACTGACACATGAAATAGATAATGCAATTAATTAAAAAAAAATAAAAAATGTATATAAAAATTGATAATGGCGATGTCCACTCACCACCACCGCTCTTCTCTTTACCGCTATACAAAAGAAATGATCAAACACATAATATAAATATCATACCTGAGGCAGCAATATGAATAAACCAGCAGAACCCTCGAAAGCCATCCTAATCACAAGGCATTTCTAGGCCAGCACCTTGCCCCAACCGGCCGCCGCCATCGCACTGCTACCTGGCTGCAATATATATATATATATATATATATTACCATTTTGTGAGTACTCACCTGTAAAATGGGTATTACGAGTATGTCACACACCCCACTTCCAACATCCATGACACTTGGGAACCGGCCTGTAGAGGGCGATCTTGCAGAGATGACAAGGAAAAAAGGAGCCCCTCCTGGTCCATAAGTACCTGGGACCTCCCACTAATCCCCAGTTTTTTAAAAAAGCAGTGAGAAACCAGAAAGAGCAAATTATATAATATAAGAAACACCATATAAAGGACCCCAGAACAAAAAAGGGCGGGGGAAGCGGGGTGTGTGACATACTCGTAATACCCATTTTACAGGTGAGTACTCACAAAATGGTATTATTCCTAGTATGTCACACACCCCGCTTCCAACATCCATGACACTTGGGACATCCAAAAGCAGTGTCAATAATGGGTGGGGACCCAAGAAGAAAAATAAGGCATAACTTAAATTACTGCAGCTTGCAGAACTCTGCGGTCAAAAGCAGCATCCGCTGAGGCCCGCGCATCAACCTTGTAAAACTTAGAAAAAGTATGTACCGATGACCAAGTAGCAGTCTTACAAACCTTCTCAACAGAAGCCTGGTGCTGAAAAGCCCAAGCCCATTTACTAATGGAAGACTTGGCGGGCGCAAAACCCTTCCTAGGCCCAGAGGGCACAACAAAAAAAGCATCCGTCTTACGGAAAGCAGAAGTAGTCACCAAATAATACTTAACACAACGAACCACATCCAAAGAATGCAAAACCCTTTCCTTGTTATTACTAGGATTAGGGCAAAGTGAAGGAAGAACTATATCCTGATTAAGGTGGAAAGCAGACACCACCTTAGGAAGGAAATCCGGTTTAAAACAGAAAACCACCTTATCCTGATGCCTTTCAAAATAAGGGGCCTGGATTGACAGGGCCGCCAATTCAGAAACCCGACGGACAGAGGTAATAGCAACCAAAAAAGCAACCTTCTAAGAATATGAAGAGGAACATCCTGCAACGGCTCAAAAGGAGCAGCAAATGGCAGAAAGCACCAAGTTAAGATCCCAAACTGGAAGCAAGGGCTGTCTAGGAGTCCACACATGCGTGACCCCATGGAAAAAGGTCTTAACCAAAGAATGAAGAGCAAAAGATCTTTGAAAGAAAATAGCCAAAGCAGAAACCTGCCCCTTCAAAGTACTAATCTGGAAACCCAAATCCAGACCATGTTGCAAAAACTCCAAAATCCTAGGGATAGAAAATACCCTACAGGGCAAGACCCTAGACTCACACCAATCAATATAGGACCTCCAAGTCCTGTAGTAAACAACAGAGGAAGACTTTTTCCTAGCTCTAACAAGAGTCTGAATGACCGCGTCAGAAAGACCTTCCTCTTTTAAGATGGAGATTTCAGCAGCCACACCGTCAAAGCCAGCGTTGGAAAATTGGGGTAACAGAGTTGACCCTGGGTGATGAGATCTGGAAGAAGAGGCAGATGCAACTGATCCTCTGCCAGCCTTGTGATGTCTGCGAACCACAGACATCTTGGCCATCTTGGAGCCAACAGGATTGCTGGCGCCCCTTCCAGAACTAGCTTGCGCACCACCCTGCTTATCATGGAGAATGGGGGAAACAGATACAGGAACCCCAGATCCTTCCAGGCCAGAGACATGGCATCCACTGCCACTGCCAGAGGATCCTGGAATAGAGACACAAACACTGGAAGTTTGTGGTTGCGACGAGAAGCAAACAGGTCCAACCGTGGAGTCCCCCACTTGTGACAAAGAAACTGAAAGACCCTGGGACTGAGAGACCACTCTCCCTGTCGAGCGCATGTTCTGCTCAGGGAGTCTGCCTCCACATTCTCTATCCTCGGAATGTAAACTGCCGATATGCAGGGAACATTGATCTCTGCCCAATGGAGGATCAGAGACACTTCCCGGAGAGCACCCCAACTGCGAGTCCCTCTTTGGTGATTGATGTATGCAACCGCTGTTCGGTTGTCTGACCGAATCTGAACCGGCAGACCCCGCAAGAAATGAGTTAATCGAAGTAGGACTAAACGAATGGCCCGAAGCTCCAATAAATTGATTGGAGAGTGAGCCTCCTGCGGCCCCCACAAACCCTGGAACCGATGTTCCCTCCAGATGCCCCCCCAGCCCATGAGGCTGGCATTTGTGGTGACCAATTCCCAACAGGTGGTCAGAAATGACTTGCCGCTTCTGAGATTGCTCGAAGTCAGCCACCACTGAAGGGACTGCAGAACACGAGGAGACAACAGACAAACCAGATTCAAAGACAGCGGTCGCTTGTCCCACCTTGCCAAGAGAAAGAGCTGAAGAGACCTCATGTGAAACTGTGCAAACGGGAACGCCTCGAAAGTGGCCACCATCAGCCCCACTAGCCTCATCCCCAGGCGGATAGGCTGACGAGGATTGACAGGAACAGACGAATTAAATCCTGAATCAGAACAACCTTGAACTGAGGAAGAAATACCCTGGCCTGAAGGGTATCCAGTATCAGACCCAGAAAGGGAATCTCCCTGACAGGGTAAAGAGAAGATTTGGCATGGTTTATCACCCAACCGAATCTCTCTAGTGTCGCCACCACCGTTCTGGTGTCCAATTCCGCCTGATTGAAGGACGGGGCTGTGATGAGAAGGTCGTCCAGGAATGGCACAATGCGAATGCCTTGGACCCTGAGAATAGCCATTACTCTTGCCAACACCTTGGTAAACACTCTTGGGGACAAAGTAAGACCGAATGGAAGGGCCACAAACTGAAAATGCTGGTCTTCTACTGTGAACCTGAGAAATCTCTGGTGAGCGGAACTGATGCGAATGTGCAGATAAGCATGCTTGATGTCTATAGACGTCATAAAGTCTCCCTGACGGAGAGCGTCGGCCGTTGAACGCAATGATTCCATGCGGAACCTTCTGAAACGGATAAATAGATTGAGTCGTATTAGATCTAGAATAGGCCGAACAGAGCCGTCCTTTTTGGGCACCGTAAAAAGGTTGGAATAAAAACCCAGACCCTTTTCCGCTGGAGGCACCAGACGGATGACATCCATGTTTAAGAGATTCGCCACCGCCGCCCGGAGCCCTTGCACGATCAACGGATCCGCGGGCATCCGGGACCTGAAAAATCTAGGAGGAGGCCTGAACTCGAATTCCAGCTTGTAACCGGAGGACACAACTTCCAGAATCCATCTGTCTGATACCTCCTTGACCCAAGCCTGGAAGAAAAACCGCAGCCGCCCCCCCACCCGTAAGGGTGGGGGCGCCTTCTCATTGGTGGGCAGGCTTGGAAGTAGACTTAGACTTGGACCCCCAACTCTGAACTGGACGCCCACGTCCTCTACCTCTGTTCCATGCAGTCCCCCTTGGGGCTGAAAAGGCCGATCCTCTACCAGATCTGGAACCATGAAAGGAAGGGTTAAAGGAGGCCAATCCCTGAAAGGAACGACGCTGCCTCTTACGCTGAGGCAATTTGCCTCCTTTAATGACAGAATCCAACTTTTCCCCAAAAAGGCGCAATCCCCCAAAGGGAAGTGCGGTAAGTGACTTCTTAGCCACAGTATCAGCCGCCCACTGGCGTAACCATATAGACCGCCGAATAGCAACTCGCAAGGCGGAAGTTCTGCTGCACATGGCCAAGGAATCATCCAAAGCAGAAAGTACAAAAGACACAAACAATTCACAACGCTTGAGAGCGACAAACTCATCAGAGGCTGGATCAAGCCCTGAGGTATTCAATAGGTCTCTAACAACAGACCTAATAGCAACTGCCATAAATGCCGAAGCACCCACAGGCCGCAAGGCCGAGCCAACGCTAGCAAAAGCGTGACAAGCCATTTGATCAATACGTTTGTCTTCCCCATCCTTAAGAGTAGTAAATTCCGGGGAATGTAAAATAGAGGAATTGGACAAACTGAGCACAGGAGCATCCACTTCAGGGGGGGGGGGGGGGATGACCAACGCTTAACAGTGTCTGCTGGAAAGGGATATTTCTTATCCCAGCCTAGAGGAACGCCAGGAAGCCGCGCAGGCTTCTCCCATTCCTTAAGAATGATGTCCTCAAAATGCTTTTGATTAGGAAATTCGAAACGAGGCTTGGAGGCTCCAAAGAACTCCCCTTGCTGAGGAGGGACTGCTTCAGGAGGAGCGATTGCCAATACCTCATACAATTGAGCAAGAGCTTTAGGGGTGTCAAAAACGTACCCTTCTCCTAGTTCAGCGTCAATACCCACAAATTGCTGAGCATCAGAAATATCAGTTCCCTCAAAAAATTCCCCTTCCTCCAATGGAGAAAGGTCCGACCAATCAAGGCGCTCGCAATGATCAAACTCACTAGCTGAAGCAGCAGGAGTTAAATGTTTTTTCTTAGCTGAGGCCTTCTTGGCCACCGAGCTAGACATTAATTTTTCAATGTGAGCCAATCTGGCACATACATCAGAAAGCGACTCTCCACCCATGACACTATCACTGGGGGTATGAACAAGACAAGGTGGTGTGGGGGAAGAGGCAGGAGCCACCGACCCTGAGGCTTGGGCCCCTGACTGCTGCATTATAACCAAATGAGCACCAGATACACAAAGAAATGCATTATCCCCAACAAGGGATGCCCCACAACAAACACTGGCGAGTCTGTCCCAAGGGGGGGCTGAGATGCCTCCATATGGTGTTTATTAAAAAATACTTAATTATTTATAGTCGCCAAGTATGTGGGATTTACGCAAAAAGCTACCCGGGATGCCCCTAAATAATCCCAAGTGGGAGGATTTAATAAAGGACCAGGAGAAACCCCTAATGAAGAGTTTCCACCTAGAAGAAGATACAGTAATCAACCTTATGCACATAAAGAGTAAAGAGACCAACAATAAACATCCCTTTAGCAGGGCTAAAGGGTACTCACAGCACCAGCGACAGGACAGGCGACCGGACCAGGCGACCCGGACCAGTGCATAGCACGCAAAACCGCGTGTACGCAGAAGAAAATGCCATCCATATGCGGCGCCGTCGAGAAGCCCCGCCCACACGCAGAACTGCAGAGAACGGAGGGCGGGCCAGAAAGAAACGACTGCCAGGACGCAATAGAATGGGGCCGGACGCTGCGCGCCAAGCCCCGCCCACATCCAGGTCTGCACGCTGCAAAAAGAGAGGGAAATTTAAATCCCTCACCAGGAAAGAACCACAGGTAGGCCAGAGACAAAAGGAAAATCTACCAGATCTTATCCTCTCTACTTTACTCCTTTCACTTATATTCTTCAAAAAGTGCATAGGACAACAACACTCCCTTCCTTATCACCCCTGCAGGGCCCAGGAGAGAAATGGGGGAAAGCACAAGGAAGCACCTTAAGGCACAGGGAGTTTTATAGGGACAGGGCATCCCATGCAGGGGGACACCAACCCGGATACCGCCTACCCCTTATTTGAGGTCTCACGGGGGAGAAGCTCCCATATACACCCAAGGGTGTATCTACCCTTGCCCGAGCCCTTCAGCCAAGGCTGGGAGGCATATCGTAAGCATAACAGTAAAAAATGAGGTTCGGGCAGAAATAGAGAAAGGCCGGGAGTTACCCCGGCTACCTGCAAGGAGGAGAGAGTCATCTTCTGACTTGCTTCGTCAATCTGCAGAGACGAAAAGACTGGGGATTAGTGGGAGGCCCCAGGTACGTATGGACCAGGAGGGGGTCCTTTTTTCCATGTCATCTCTGCAAGATCGCCCTCTACAGGCCGGTTCCCAAGTGTCATGGATGTTGGAAGCGGGGTGTGTGACATACTAGGAATATTATATATAATATAATATATATATATATATACATATATACATACACACACACACACCTAGCAGTATGCGATTTCCTCGCCCGGGGAGAGAGACAACTGAATACACGGCCTTGTGGTTCCGGGCTAAACTCTGCCCCCTGCGTGACGTCAGCCACGTCCCTTAACCCTTTGAGTGCCAGCCTACCGAGATTTTTTGTCACACACTGTTGCCGGACTACTTTTCACGTTTTTGCGCTACACGTGTTCAACCTGGATTTTTGAAGGGATTTCCAGGGATTTTCCAGGAAAATGATATATTGTTTTTTTCAACAGAGTCTGGGCTTCAACATGTAATGTCTTGTTTGGCCTTTTTTTAGTGTATTCTCAATACTTTTGGGTGAAATATGTGCAAAAAAAATAGAAAAAAAACTATTTTTTACAATTTGTAGTGTTTTTTTCTAATAAAAAAATGTAAGTTTGTTAATAAAGTATTATTGCGTGTGAAAGCCCTATTTCTCCCGGTTACAACGGTACCACATATGTATTGGTAGACACCATTTCCTGCCCAGGAAACTCCCCCAAACTGAAACAGCAGTTTAGGAGATTTCAGATAGAATACAACTATGCAATATGATTGCATAGTTGTAAGGGGTTAACTTACAAAAAAAATGACGTGGGGGGGGGACCTCATTTTTGGGGGGGAATTTTAAGGGTTAAAAACCCTTAAAATCCCCCCCAAAAAAATGAAGTAGGGTCCCCCTTACCCAGCATTACCGACCCGGACCAGCTATGGGGGCTTGAAAAACAGGGCGCAGGGGCCAGCGTTGGTGGCCCCTGGCCCTGCAGGCTACTAGCCCACATAGCCACGTGGCCCGGGCCCTTCTTCCCCCCCCCGGCCATTGGGGGGGCAGGTAATGGGGGGCTGGGGGTTATGGCAAGTCACCCGCTTGCCGCAGGTGACCTGCCATACCCAGAGCCTTGTGAACTGGTATAAGGGGTATCATGGACCCCTTACCAGTTCCCAAAGGGTTAAGTAAAAAAAAAGACAGACACAAAATTCTTTATTATTCTTTTTTCACTTATACTTACCTCTGATCCCGTGTCCCGCGCCGCTGCAGATGACAGTTGTCGGTAGTGATCGGAGCAGGGAGGCAGGGAGATTAGAGCCTCCCTGCCTGCCACCCTCCCTGCTCCGATCGCGACCGTCAAGTGGGCGGCGCTAGGGCGGGGTTAGGGTGGGGCCAGCGCTGGCCGAAGAGGATGGTGAGGGCCTGTTTCTGGGCCCTCACCCGAAGCGTGGAAAGCCCAGGTGGGGGGATCGGAGCCCCCCCTGGTGAAGAGAAGACCCGGGGAGAGCCATCGCACTGCGAGGTGAGTAAATGACATTTACTTTTTTTTTTCCAGATGTCGGCGCCGGCGGGGGGGAGGGGTGCCTATTCCGGGCCCCCTCCTGAAGATCAGAAGCCCGGGGGCGAAAATCTACTACTTTATTCTTTTACAGAATCGCTGCCACTTTCAAATAAGGGGTCAGGTAAGTCTGTATCTTTTTTACTTTTTTTTTTTTTATGGGGCTCTAAAGTCAGCTACGTGACTCTCACGTGGCTGGCACTTAACGGTTGGAGAGGCAGCTACGTGAGACTCACGTAGCTGGCACTAGAAGGGTTAAAGGTATAAAAAAAAAATTTTTTAAATTACAATTTTTTTTTTTTTTTTTTTAAGAAAAAACCTACCTAACTGGAAGAATGAAGGGTTGGGTAAAAAATAAAAAACATTCCTCAGCAGGTACACCAGAGAAAAACCTGCGGCTAGCCGCAGGTGACTTGCCAGCCCCCAGCCTTGTGAACTGGTATAGGGATCTCTTGGGCCCCTTACCAGTTCACAAGGGGTTAAGTGTAAAAAAAAACACCCCACACACAGAGAAAAAAAAATTATTTATTTTTTTTAATACTTACCTCCCATCCATCCTGGAGCACTGTGTCTCTCGGCAATCACTGGCTTCTGCTCACCTGCTGGAAGCCTTTATAGCTACTGGGTGACAGAACATAAGGGGTTAATTAAAAAAAACACATAGGGTGTGGACCTCATTTTGTTTTGGATTTTTAAGGGTTAAAAACCCTTAAAAATCCAAAAAGAAAATGACATGGGGTCCCCCTTACCCAAAGTAACCAGCCCGGCACCAGCTATGCTATTTTGTGGCCCCTGGCCCTGCAGGCTACAAGCCCGCATAGCCCATGTCCACGGGCTCTTCTGCCCCCCCCCCGGGCTTTGGGGAGACAGGTAATAGGGGTGCCGGGGGTTAATGGCAAGTCACCCGCTAGCCACAGGTGACTTGCCAGACCCCCGAGCCTTGTGAACTGGTATAAGGGGTCTCATGGACCCCTTACCAGTTCAAAAGGAGTTAACAGTAAAAAAAAAAAACACACACAGAATAAAAAATGACTTTATTAAAAAATAAAAACGTAATTTTTACTTTACTCACCTCTGATCCTCAGCTCCTGTGTCCCTCGCAGCTCTGATGACAGTTGGTGTCATCGCTGGCCAGTGGAGGGAGGCAGGCGATCAGATCATCACCTGCCTTCCTCCTCCTGTGGCCAGCGATGACAAGTGAAAAAAATGACAGCGGGAGTCAGGACGACACCCGAGGTGTGACGTCATAAGCCCCGCCCCCAAAGGGCGGGTAGCGGTAAGATGGCGGCGCCCGTCGAGGAGGACAGGAAGAGGGCCCCTTTCCTGAAGCTGGAGAGCCGGGGGGGGGGGGGCAATCGGAGGCCACCCTGGTTTAGAGGAGACCCTGTGGGAGTGATCGAACGTTGAGGTAAGAAAATGTCATTTTTATTATTTTTAATTTTACATGTATTTCGGCGGCTGCTGAAGGGGGGTGGCTATTCCGGGCCCTCCCCTGCACCCGGGGGGGCCTGGGTGGGGGATAGAAACCCCCCCAGATGAAGAGGAGACCCGGCCAGATTGAACATGGGGTCAGGTGAGTGTTTTTGTCATTTTACTTTTACTGTAGCAGGAGGAAAAGTCAAGCACGTAGATTCTACGTGCTTGGCACTTAAGTGGAGTGGAAGCGAGCACGTAGAATCTACGTGCTTGGCACTGAAAGGGTTAATGGGAAGCCTGTCCCATAAATGGCCATTCCATAGCCATCCTGAAGCCCCCATCTGCTCCAACATGGACACCCTACTGCAGAGGTTGCAGTACACACTGCCTATCTGAGGAGACACCGGTAGCCATGAGGTGTTCTACTCATTAAAACTTTGGCCAAGCTAGATCCTTTCCGATTTGCATTGTCGTCATCTAGCTGTAGTAGGCCAGGGGAGTGCACACTAGGAGGAAGTAGGATTTAAACAAGACTAAGAAAGCAGAGGATGGGTTAGAGTTCTTTTAGTTTTACCCATGAACATTTTATCCTTGTCCATTATGTGGTCATGGCAGGAGGCAGTGAAAGGGTTAAAGGGGTACACATGACAGCCACAAAGAACAACCCTGAACTATCCCCGTCTCCGCACAGTTCAGGCAAGGGGAAGCTCGCCCAGCCAGCCGATAAGTCAGCTCTCCTTATTCATTCTTCTGGTATTTGCTGCATTGGGATGGAGTGTGATGAGGTCATTCTGGCAGAGGTGGAAGGGGGGGGGGGGGATGCTGATGGTCTTCTGGAATGTGTTATTCATTCTTGGTCCCCAGGATATGACATGATCACTCTGGGACATTACCTGGCAGAGTGCGTTTAGATTAATGGAGTGCACAAAGGCAGTTTAAAAGTAACCCCATCTGTGCGCAGCATACCAATGCATCTCAGAAAGCGTAAAGAAAACCTGTAGTGGCAAAAATACAACACTGCCATCCATAATCAAGATCCCTGGGGAGCGGGTGTTATTGGCTAGGCTTCAGGTCCGCTTTAACAGAATCCCCCTTGACAAACCCTAGTTGGATCCTCAAGGTAGTACTCGATTGTAGGATTGCTGCCTGGGCCAGAAGAAGTGCACCCTATTGGATGATCGCTGCCACTACAAGGTAGAAGCGCACACTTTTGCAGACTCACTGTAGTCGCAGACACCTATTGGAGGTTCATTGCTGCGGCAGACAGATACCCACCCTGCTGGAGGTTAGTTGCAGTTGCACACAGAAGCCCAATGAAGGCAGGCAGAAGCCCACCATCCTGGAGGCTTACTGCGGGGGCAGGCAGAAGCCCACCATTCTGGAGGCTTACTGCAGGGGCAGGCAGAAGCCCACCATTCTGGAGGCTTACTGCAGGGGTAGGCAGAAGCCCAGCATTCTGGAGGCTTACTGCAGGGGTAGGCAGAAGCCAAGCATTCTGGAGGCTTACTGCAGCGGTAGGCAGAAGCCCAGCATTCTGGAGGCTTACTGAGGGAGCAGGCAGAAGCCCAGCATTCCTTCAAAGGAGCTCATGGAACTCCGCAACATGGCCAACTTTCATTTTGAGGAAGACCATATTAAATATCTCGGAATCAACATCGCACGAAACCCTAAGCACCTATTTAGGGCAAATTACACCCCTCTTTCCCCGCAATTACGGGACTCAACAAAGAAATGGAATAAGCTACCTCTGAATATGATGGGACGAATTTCCTTAGTAAAAATGTTTTTCCTCCCCAAGTTAATTTACCTATTCCAGGCTTTACCAGTCAATATCCCAAGAAACTATTTTTCTGAACTAAATCGTACTATCTCAGACTTCATTTGGAGAGGGAGAAAACACAAAACCAAATATGAGTATTTAAGCAGACCTATGGACCTGGTCTAGGCGCCCCCAATTTTAGACAATATTATCATGCAGCCCAACTACAAAGGATTTTCACCTGGAAATATCAGACAAAAAAGGAAGTCTGGCCACAACTGGAATTACACCCCATTAAAATAGATGACATATTCTGATTAAATCCCACATCTCTCACTGAAGCATTCAGATGCACATCCCACCCCCTGGTTAAGCCATCTCTCTCCTTTCTAAAAAAACTGATCGCTAACCCATCAGTTTCCCCTCTCCCACAAAGATTAATATATGTGGCAAAAAAGATGGAAATTGAACAAGCCTCTGGCAACAACAGTTCGGACTCTCTATTTCCAAGGGAATATATCAGGGTTCAAGATTTTTGGTTAAATGAAATAGAGCTGCCCCAAATCTTTCCCAAAGCAAAACTAGAAAAAGATTTGAACTCCCTACTAAAATTTACCAAGGCCAATAACATTCTCCGTGAAAACAAACAACCAGTTACTATTCCTCCCCTATCCAGTGTACAAGCTTTATTTTTCTCAATAGACACCTCCCCAAAACAACTAAGGCATTACTACAGAGCACTCGGGGGTTACAACAAGCCCAACTCATATAAGAAAAGGTGGGAAGCAGATATTGAGACTCCACTTCTTGAAATAGACTGGGGGAATATCTACAAAGAAAATGCCCTCATACAGTCCACACATATAAGAATCTTTAGCTTTAAATATATCTCCCGGTACTACCTAACCACTGATTACAACAAGAACATGTCCCCGTATCCTTGCTGGTGGTGCGGTCTTACCCCTCCTACTGTAATTCACATATGGTGGGAATGTGTGCATATCAAGAATCTTTGGCAACATATACTGACCCTGGTAGAGAAAGAGGTGGGAATAAATATCCCTTTGTGTAAGCCACAAATTCTCTTAAATTTCCCAATTGCAGACTACCCTATGGATACACGATTTTTAATCAACCTGATTATAATGGGCACAAAACACTACATAATCAAACATTGGCGCAAAACAAACCCCCCCTCCCCCAAAAAATGGAAAGAAGAGATGTTAAAAACCATAGAAATTGAATCAGTGCTGACAGAGTCGGGAGCCACCAGGTCTCTACTTCAAGAATTTGGGGAGAGGATCAAGAAAAAGAGATAGGATGGACGACTATGAATGGACGCTCTGACAAATAAGTAAGCTAGGCAGAACGAGGGTGTACAGGTGCCTGCATACGTGTTAAACCACGCGTATATAGGTATTTATACTACAAATGTTAATATACTCCACAATTATTTATTCTTACCCGTGGCGACAGGTCGGGGAGGTGGAGGGCACATGGGGAGGTTTTTCGGGGGGGGAGGGGCACTCCACGGGAAGAAGGGGGACGGGGACGCATAGGGAATATCAAAAGAAGGCTCCACACTCAGTAAACCGGGTAAAACATACTCTACCGACAACTGCACGTAAGCAGATCAAACCTGGCAATGATGTTAAAGTGATCTTCCCAATATAGATGATCGACTCTGAAAAAGGCTATGAAGATCTAAACTGAGCCAAAAAAAAAAAGAAAAAAAAGAAGCCCAGCATTTTGGAAGCTTAGTGCAGGGGTAGGCAGAAGACCAGCATTCTGGAGGATTACTGCAGGGGTAGGCAGAAGCCCAGCATTCTGGAGGCTTACTGTGGGGGCAGGCAGAAGCCCAGCATTCTGGAGGCTTACTGCAGGGGTAGGCAGAAGCGCAGCATTCTGGAGGCTTACTGCGGGGGCAGGCAGAAGCCCAGCATTCTGGAGGCTTACTGCAGGGGTAGGCAGAAGCCCAGCATTCTGGAGGCTTACTGCAGGGGTAGGCAAAAGCCAAGCATTCTGGAGGCTTACTGCAGCGGTAAGCAGAAGCCAAGCATTCTGGAGGCTTACTGAGGGAGCAGGCAGAAGCCAAGCATTCTGGAGGCTTACTGAGGGAGCAGGCAGAAGCCCAGCATTTTGGAGGCTTAGTGCAGGGGTAGGCAGAAGCCCAGCATTCTGGAGGCTTACTGCAGGGGTAGGCAGAAGCCCAGCATTCTGGAGGCTTACTGCGGGGGCAGGCAGAAGCCCACCAATTTGGAGGGTTACCACAGGGGCAGACAGAAACCCACCATTCTGGAGGCTTACCACAGGAGCAGGCAGAAGCCCACCATCCTGGAGGCTTACCACAGGGGCAGACAGAAGCCCACCATTATGGAGGCTCACTGCACCATTTCCTGATATGAAGCCCCACAACTATGTTGTTTGGATGCAAGGGCATGCAAAACAGCTCAGCTGGGGCTGGACATAACAGTGGTGGGCGCGCGTGTGATGTTGCCCTGCCCCAAGCAAGGGAACCTGCTCCTATGTAACTGACTGCAGAGACACACAGATGCATAGCGGAGACAGTACAGCCTGCAAACTGAAACCAACAACTCTGAATCTGGGCGTAGGATTGATCCCGTAGACTGGTAGGTGAGTTTTGTTTTTTTTTTTAATTGTCCGCACAGGCACTTTAACAATCAAATTATTCCAAGCTGTATTATATTATGTGTAGAACCACAAAAGCAAACATCTAAAGTTAGAGGAGATTCTGACCCTGCGTGGCCTGATGACATTTTCAGAGCCTCTGGGTCAGGCCTATCACAGCTGCCTATAATGGGCTGTCATTACTATGGAGCGCTTATCCTTCTTTTGTGTCTTTATTCTGCCGGCTGACAGGCTGTTAAAGTTAATGTGCTGCAAATGCATCCAGATTGGTGTCCCATGAACCCAATTCTAAATGGTTTTCCTGCAAAGCTCGATTTCCTTCCAATAGGTTTTTTTTTTTTTTAAGCCGAGAAGATTCTGAAGAATCGGCCATCAAATGAAAATGGTCAAAAGGACAAACAGGGCCTTTTTAATAAAACTATGTGTGTACGGCTCAGCTCCAAACCCCCATCTGTGTTCTCACCCACACAATGAAATCACCCCCTGGCATACTTACCCGGCACAGCTCCTCCCCCATTTGTCATTCCTACTTCTGACATATGAAGAAATGCAATTAGCCATTCCCATCAAATATTCATAATGTGTTTATTGTGTTTTCCCTTTCAGTAATTAAAAGGCAGAAGGGAAATGGCACCACTGTGCTGTGTTATTATATTTAATAAGAAAAAAGTTTAAAGTAGAACTCTGGACTGCAGGAAAAAAGTGGTGCTTTGACGTGGCCCTGCAGCTTCCCATACATTTGCAAATGTGTGCAACGGAAACTTGTTTTTTAAATTTAGACAGATTGTAGGATTTGTTGCAGGCTGGTGGGGTTTGAGTGCCGGGGTAATTCTTTCCAGCCCAGTTATAAATTGATGGTGCTGCTTGCCATTTCTCTTTAGTTTGTTGTAGTGTGGTAATGTCCCCTCCCTACATCTCATCTCTAATCCAACAATATCAACCTAGACGCAGTCTTCGCTCTGCTGCTGACCTTCTCCTGTCCTCCATCCTGGTCACCTCCTCCCATGCCCGCCTCCAAGACTTCTCACGTGCAACTCCAATCTTCTGGAATGCCCTCCCCCACTCCACAACTCTCAAAACCTTCAAAAGTGCCCTTAAAACTCACTTATACAGACAAGCATATAATCTGGTTTAACCAATTTTCTAAAGGGCACATGCCACAAAGTTCAATATTGACTGTTTGTGATCCTTCCCCCTCGTCTTCACCCCTTTAGACTGTAAGCTCGCAAGGCCAGGGCTTTCTTTCCTATTGTATCTTGTACTCAGAATATCCATTGTCAACTCTGTAAAACTGCACTTGATATAGTATATGTACTGTATGTTTCTACCCTGTCTGTCACTACTACTTTGTAAAGCGCTACGGAAGATGATGGCGCTATATAAATAAACAATAATAATAAGTGCATATGGATACATGTTCAGGGATCTTCAGCCGCATATTGTAGAGTTGACCTCCCCCCCCCCAATGTGAATCACCAGAGGTAAAGGGTTAGAGCCCTGGGCAACCTCAGGTAAGTTCAGTTCTCAGTTTATCCTTTGCTATGTGTGTCCCAAAATTCCCTCACTGTTAGAGTAGGACTGCAGGAAAAACAGCTGCCACAACATGAACATCTTACAGTATAAAGCTGGGATGCATAACCTGTGGCCCACACCGCTCTCAGTTGTGGGCTCCTTCACCCCTAAGGAGTTGGAGAGCAGAGCTTGCCTTGCTTAGTGGCTTGCCACTGGAGGGCAGTGTCGGTCTAATTCCGAAAGAAGAAAGTGAAGCACCTATGAACTTCTCTGTAGAGGAGGGTGGCGCATACGTGCTACTGAAGTAGTGATTGTGCTGGGTGTGACTGGAGATGCCTATGTAGATATCCCAGCTCATCTATGCCCACTTTACTTCTATTTACCTCTTCCCTCCTTACTTCACTGCACTTCTGTTTACCTCTTCCTACCTCTACTCCCCTTTTCCCATCTCACTTCTAACCACCTTGTCCCATCTTACCTCTGCTCACTTACCTCTACCTCACCTCGGTCTATCACTTTTTTTTTTTTTTTACCTCATACCTCTGCTTACAGCACTCCCCCCCCCTCCCCCAATGCTTAAAGCGATACCTGACTGTTATCCCATTGTCTACACGTTGCACTGTCCCAAACTTCAATCTGTTTTACAATTAACTTTGAAACTATAGGGTCTTTTTGAAAAGTATTAGAGCATTGGAGATGCAGAGAAACACTGAGGAGAAACGGTGGCAATAGCAATGTGATGTAAGCACACTGTGTGCTTTATATACATCATAGTAAAAAAATAGCCTCTAGTTATTACTGCAGCACATAGTGTGACCAGAGAGGAGGGCAGGCCTTCATAGCTGCAGAAAGAGGCAGCCAATCAGGATGTCTGGGGAGTGGTGGGGGGGGGGGTTCTGTTCTTGGTCCACTGAAGGATGACTTAAGGACCAGGTAAGCAGGGTGAAGACTGAAAGCTGAATGAGGAAGTGATTTACTCACTAAGTAGACCGACATAGCAGGTAGGTAAGCCACTGATATTTTTTTGTACTTTTGACTTGCCAATCACTTTAACTTTGCATACCTCACCTCTTCTTGCCACCTCTGACCACCTCTGCTTACCATGTGCATCCCTGCTCTAAAGGATAAGGGTGGAGACAAAGAGGGAGAAAGAGGGGAGTTCTGAGGACACACTTAAAAAGATTGGAGTGTTGGAGAGTGTTGAATTGAGAAGGCCAATGCATTCCAGAAAAGTGGGAGAAGTCTTATGGGTGGGGAGTGAGATGAGGAGACTAAGGAGGACAGCAGAAAGTCAGAGGCAGAGTGGAGGTTGCAATCTGGGTTGGTATCGCTGGATTAGAAATGTGTGGGGGGGGGGTGTCTGGAGAGAGCTTTGCGGGTTAGAGTCAGAATTTTAAAACTGAATTCTCTGAGAAACAGGCAGCCAAGTGAGGGATGTGTGCTAGAAAAGCATAATGAGAGGTGGGCGAGGTGAGCAGCAGAGTTCAGAGTAGATTGGAGGCATGTCAGTCTATAAAGCACAAAGAAGGGCGTTGGAAGTAGTCAAGTCGGATATGACCAGGGCATGCACTAACATTTTAGTAAGGTGAGAGGAGAAAACATTTTTTGAATATTGATTTTGGTTTGATATCATTTTTGTTGTGTGGTTTAAATGGGTCTGGTGTTTGGTACGTGTATTTAGATCTAATAGAAGACCCACATTGGTTGGTTAATACTCCCGACTTTGTATATACATTGAAAAACAGATGCAAGAGATGGTTTTAGGTTGGAGATGGCAGAAGGTGGTTAGGCAGTGAATGTGAGGTGTGAAGAGAGAGAGGAGTCCAGAATGAGTCGAAAAACGTAGTTAAAAAAATGAAGGGGGCCTAGGACGAAGCACTGTGAAATAAGAAAAGAGCCAAGAGAGTACAAGATGTCCAATTCCAAGAGGAGTGAGTATATTGAGAAGCAGAGCATGGTCAACAGTGTTAAAAGCAGAGGAAAGGTCAAGAACAATGAGAACGGAGTAGTAGCCTTTAGATCTGGCAGTTACTAGATCATTGGCGACATTGGTGAGGTCAGCTTTAGTTGAATGACTTGAGCATAAACCAGACTGGAGCGGATCTAGGAGGGAGTGTGTAGACAGATAGGGGTCGAATAAGAGCCAGGTGAGAATTTTTTAGGAGAGAAAACTGCCCTTCAATTGTCTACCGGGGATACATTTTCACCTGGCTCAGGTAGACACTGAAAGTCATAGCCAGTTTTCTCGCCTAAAAAAAAGGAGTGAGAATTTTCAACTGGCTCTGAATCCCATAGTGAGCCAGTTCTGAGTGGACATGCGGTTCAAGAAGTGTGGATAAAAAAAGGGAGCAGTGAGATAGGGTGGTAACTGGGGAGGGCACAGGGGTGCAGAGAGGATATAACAGTATGCTTATAGGAGGAAAAAAAGGTTCTAGTGGAAAGGGAATAGTTGAAGTTGAATAGAGATGTTAAGATTGGATTGATAGATGGAGACAATGGAGGGATGGCATGTAATGGGGTTAAGAGAGAAGGGTATTAGGTGGGCCTTAGAGACCAGCGAGGCTATTCCTTGTAAAGTTACCTGAGTAAAATTGGTCAGTGGGTTGGACGAACAAAAGGAAGGGGGAGGGGGAAGTCTGGAAAGTGAAGTATTCTGAGGGGTGAAGCAAATTTGAATGTTGTCTATTTTAAGAATGTGGCAATTTGCTCTGCTCTTATTTGGGAGGAGGAAGCAGGGGGAGTGGGCAGAGAATGGAGGGTGTTGAATAGCTGCTTTGGATTCTGGGCTTGAGGTGATGAATATTCCCCTTGATGAAAGAGCAGGTGAAGGGCTAGCTTACATATCAGGAAATCCCCCCTGGTTTGGATTTTCTCCAATGTTCAAGCTGTGGTTGTCATTTTTTGGGCTGGTGCCTGTGAATGCGACGAGCAATTGGCAGGGTTTCACTCAGTGGGGCATCCCAAATCTGGACGCCCCAGGGAGAAGTTTACTCGATCGGCCGTATGCTGTATTTTATACTCCAGGGCCAGCAAAAACGCTGACAGGTCCACTTTAATCAATTTATGATCAGAGTCTGCTGCGGTGAGAAAGTGAGAATAGAACAGCCTGGACAGTGCAATGAGGAAAGTGTAGCCCTTCTAGTGATTTGGGGATTTCAGCTCCCCCGGTAATCTCCTAGAGATTCTACACCTCCTAATAATCCACATTTTGGTGTTGTGATAGAGCAGTGCTGGTTGAAAACAGTCAGCTATTAGAGATAATTACACCAGACAGCTTTTATACCTGTAATTCTTGGGATATAAATAATGTGGTGCAGGCTAGTTGGAGCGGATTACGGCTCTTTAGCCAATTTCCACTGCTACAAAAGAAAAAGAAGATGGCAGGAACGCTGTAATGTGCCCGATAAGGAAACCCTGTAATCTGGGACAAAGGACTAAAACCAAAAGAGAGTCTAGCTCCAAGCATCTGTAAAGGGATGTTCTGCAGAATGGCTGAGATAAGAAAATTAATACGGGCAATGTAACTTTTTTAATGGATTTAGCCGTGCCTGAATGTGAAATATAGAGGTATATTTGCTGATTACAGAGATTGAGGCGGAGACATTGGCTGGCAAGAGCTAATGCATCCCTGCGATTATGTGAGTCACTGCTAAGACACCGTGCAGATTCAAGGGTTTGTCCAGGCAAATGAAGACTACTTTCCTAACCTCTAACAGGCTTGAACGCTCACAGCCTGCTTCTCTGTCATTCTGCTGTTCGCTATAATGTAGACAGCACACTCCCGGCCAGCATCTCAGTGGTGGACAATAATACCATTTTGTGAATACTCACCTGTAAAATGGGTATTATAAGTATGTCACACACCCCGCTTCAAGAAATTCATAACGTGTGGGTAATACTGACCTGTAGAGGGCGATATGCAGAGATGCCAGGAAAAAAGAGAGCCCCTCCCGATCCATAAATACCTGGGACCTCCCACTCATTACCCAGTATAAGAACAGCAGTAAGGTAAGGGACCAGGAAGAGCACAACACAAAGCATAACAACGCAAAGTTCACCATATAAAGGATCCAGAATACAAAAGGGCAGGGTGAAGCGGGGTGTGTGACATACTTATAATACCCATTTTACAGGTGAGTATTCACAAAATGGTATTATTCTAAGTATGTCACACACCCCCGCTTCAAGAAATTCATAACGTGTGGGACATCCAACAGCAGTGTCCATAAAGGGAGGGGATCCAAAACAAGGCAACAAGGCACAACTTAAACCACTGCAGCTTGCAGAACTTTGCGGCCAAACACAGCATCCGCTGAGGCCCGAACATCAACCTTGTAAAACTTGGAAAAAGTGTGAACAGAAGACCAAGTAGCAGCCTTACAAACTTGCTCAACAGAGGCCTGGTGCTGAAAAGCTCAGGACGCCCCAACCGCACGAGTAGAATGAGCAGTAACACGAAAAGGAGGTACCTTCCCTTTGGCAGAATAGGCCCCAACTGTGGTCTGACGGATCCATTTACTAATGGAAGACTTGGCAGGCGCCAAGCCTTTTCGGGGCCGGGAGGGCACCACAAAAAAGGCATCCGTCTTACGAAAGGAAGACGTTACCTCCAAATAATACTTCACAACACGAACCACATCCAAAGATTGCAGGGCCCTCTCCTTGTCATTGCTGGGATTAGGACATAGAGAGGGCAGAACAATGTCTTGGTTTAGGTGAAAGGCAGAAACAACCTTAGGAAGGAAATCGGACTTGAAACGAAAAACCACCTTGTCCTGATGCCCCTCAAAGTACGGGGCTTGAATGGACAAAGCCGCCAACTCAGAGACATGCCAAACCGAAGTGATGGCTACCAAAAAGGCCACCTTCTGCGTAAGTGAAGACAAGGCAATATCATTCAAGGGCTCAAAAGGAGAATCCTGAAGAGCAGAAAGAACCAAATTCAAATCCCAAACAGGGAGCAAAGGTTTTCTAGGAGGCCGCACGTGCGTGACTCCCTGGAAAAAAGTCTTAACCAAAGGATGTAGGGCAAATGACCTTTGAAAGAACACCACCAGGGCAGAAACCTGCCCCTTCAGAGTACTAAGCTGGAGCCCCAGGTCCAGACCATGTTGAAGAAACTCCAGGATTCTGGAGATGGAAAATTCCCTACAAGGCAACGCCCTGATCTCACACCAATCAATATAAGACCTCCAAGTCCTATAGTAGATATTAGAGGAAGACCGCTTCCTAGCACTAATGAGAGTTCGAATCACAGCATCGGAAAGACCTTCCTCCTTCAAGATGGAGGTTTCAGCAGCCACGCCGTCAAAGCCAGCGTTGGTAAATTGGGATAACGTAGTTGACCCTGGGTGAGCAGATCCGGCAGCAGGGGCAGAACGAACTGATCCTCTGCTAACCTTACCACATCTGCGAACCAAACCTGTCTTGGCTACCTTGGAGCCACCAGAATTGCTGACGCACCCTCCAGGGCCAGCTTGCGCACCACTCTGGCCACCAAGGGAAACGGAGGGAACAGATACAGAAACCCCAGATCCCTCCAGTTCAGAGACATGGCATCCACTGCCAGAGCCAGTGGATCCCGTGAGAGAGACACAAATGTCGGAAGTTTGTGATTGTGACTAGAGGCAAAGAGGTCCACCACCGGGGACCCCCACCTGAGACAAATCAAGCGAAACACTTTGGGGCTGAGAGACCATTCCCCCCGGCGAGCTGAGAACCTGCTCAGAAAGTCCGCCTCCGTGTTCTCCGCTCCCGGAATGTAAACTGCTGAAATGCACGGGACGTGGGTCTCCGCCCAGGCCAGAATCAAAGACACTTCCTTGAGGGCACTCCTGCTGCGAGTCCCTCCCTGGTGATTGATGTAGGCGACCGCCGTCCGATTGTCCGACCGGACTTGAACCGGCAATCCTTGCAACTGATGAGTCAAGCGAAACAGAACCATCCTGATGGCCCTCAATTCCAGAACATTGATGGACTCGTGAGCCTCCTGAGGCCCCCACAGTCCCTGAAACTGACGATCCTTCCAGAACCCCCCCCATCCTGATAGACTGGCATCCGTGGTGACCGTCTCCCAACAAGGGGCCAGAAAGGATCTGCCCCTCGACAGATTGATTGGATCCAGCCACCACTGAAGGGAGCACCGAACTCGGGGGGTCATCACGAAGGACTGATCCAACGACAGTGGCGACCCGTCCCAGGCCGCCAACAGATGGAGCTGGAGTGTCCTTGTGTGGAACTGAGCAAAGGGAACCCCTTCGAAGGAGGCTACCATCAATCCCACCAGCCTCATCCCCAGTCTGATGGCCGGACGAGGGATAGACAGGAGGAGTCGAACCAACTCCTGAATCAAGAGAACCTTGGACTGAGGAAGAAACACCCTGGCCTGGAAGTATCCAGGGACATTCCCAGAAAAGACACTAACCTGGACGGAGAAAGGGAGGACTTGGGGTAGTTGATCACCCACCCGAATCTCTCCAGAGTGGACACCACAGTTCTGGTGTCCAATACCGCTTGGCTGAAGGAAGATGCCATAATGAGAAGGTCGTCCAGATAAGGGACAATGCGAATACCCTGGCTTCTAAGGAGAGCCATCACCCCGGCCAGCACCTTGGTGAAAACCCTTGGAGCCGAGGTAAGACCGAAAGGAAGTGCCACAAACTGAAAATGCCGATCCTCCACCACGAACCTGAGAAATCTCTGGTGCGCTGGAAAAATCGGCACATGCAGATAGGCGTCCTTGATGTCTACGGACATCAGAAAGTCCCCCTGCCGAAGAGAATGGATAGCTGAATGCAGCGTTTCCATGTGAAATTTCCGCGGACGGACGAACCTGTTGAGGATCTTTAGATCCAGAATGGGTCGAACCGAGCCGTCCTTCTTGGGCACCGTGAACAGATTGGAATAAAAGCCCCGACCCCTGTCTGAGGAGGGCACTGGGCAAATAACTGCCATATCCAACAGACTCTTTACTGCCGCCTGGAGCTCCTGCGTGACCAGAAGGTCCGAAGGCACCCGAGACCTGAGGAATCTGGGAGGGGGCCGGAGCTCGAACTCCAGCTTGTAGCCGGAAGTCACCACTTCCCGGATCCATCTGTCCGAGACCACCCGGTCCCAGACCTGGGAGAAGTGTTGCAGCCGTCCCCCCACCCACATGGGTGAGGGCGCCCCCTCATTGCTGAGCTGGCTTGGCAGCGGGTTTGGGCTTAGAGCCCCAGCTGTATCCTGGGCGGGCACGTCCTCTGCCCCTGTTCCAGGAATCTCCTCTGGCTGCGGGGAAAACAATTCCTCTGCCAGCTCTACTCCCACGAAAGGAAGGAGCAAAGGAACCCGCCCCCCGAAAGGGACGACGCTGTTTTTTGCGTTGAGGTAACTTACCACCCATGGCAACTGAATCCAACTTCTCACCAAAGAGCCGTAATCCCACAAAGGGAAGAGCGGTCAGCGACTTTTTAGACACAAAATCAGCCGCCCAATGGCGCAACCAAACCGAACGCCGAATAGTCACCAATAGAGCCGACGTTCTGCCACACATCATCAGTGTGTCATCCAAGGCGGCTAGTACAAATGACAAAAACAATTCACACCTTTTAAGGCCAAGGAACTCGTCACTATCCGGATCTAACCCGGAAGAAGTCAACAGGTCCCTGACCACCGACCTGGTAGCCACCACCAGCAGCGCTGAAGCACAAACCGGCCTCATGGCTGACCCAACACTGGCAAAACCATGACAAGCCATTTGGTCAATGCGTTTATCCTCACCATCTTTAAGCGTGGAGCAATCAGGAGAATTTAAAACAGTAGTGTTGGATAAACCCAGAATCTGTGCATCCACCTCGGGAGGGGACGCCCAACGCTTAACTGTATCCAAGGGAAAGGGATATTTTTTGTCCCAACCCTGAGGGACACCTGGGAGCCGGGCAGGCCTCTCCCATTCCTTAGCAATAATCCCATCAAAATGCTTTTGGTTAGGAAATTCCAAGAATTCTTCGAAAAATTCCCCCTTTTGCTGTGGAACCACCTCAGGAGGAGAAATAGCCAAAAACTCAAACATCTGAGCCAGAACATTAGGAGTATCCGAAGACCTCCCCAAGCCCCGCTCGGTATCAGCACCCACAAACTGCTGATCGTCTGAATTATCTGATTCTTCATATACCTCCCCTTCCTCAAGTTGGGAGTAATCAGACCAGTCCCGATTATCAAGATCATCCAAGTCGGCCGCTGGTGAAGACGGTGACAAGTGCTTTCTCTTAGCCGGGGCCTTTCTGGTGACCGTGCTGGAGAATAATTTTTCAAGATTGGCCAATCGGGCACACATCTCCGATTGCAACTGCCCGCCCATGACAACGTCAGACTGGGCACGGATCAAACTGAGAGGGGGGGGGAGGAGAGACCGGCGGCGCTGAACCAGACGCCTGGGGTCCGGACTGCCGCGTAATAGTCTGCTGTGCGCATGGTATACACAGATATACATCATCGCCAGTAAGGGATGCCCCACACCCCATACACTTCCGGGATTGCCCCGAGGGGAGCCCGAGCCCAGTATCCGGGGATGCCTCCATAAGGTGAACTTATAGTTGGTCGCAATGACCGAGGGAATTACGCATATAAGCAACCCGGGATGCCCCTTTAATGTCCCAAGTGGGAGGATCTGCAATAAGCCAATTAAGAACCCAGGGACCCTAGGACCGGGAGAAACCCCCTAACACCACTGTAGGTTATATCTGAAAGACATAATAAAAAAGGCTAATAAGAAAAGCGGAGTATAAAATATATATATATAGGACATAAAAATATATAATTATAGGTGATGGGACAGAAGGGGGGCCCACCGGGCCACTCACTGTGGTCCTGAAGACAGCTTCCTCTCCGTGAGGTAAAGATCAGCTCTGAGGAGAGAAGGGGGGCGTGGCCAGCTCCTTCTGAGGAAACAGGCACAGAGAAAAGCACCTCAGCGGTGCCTGTGACACAGGGGCGGGCCGCAGCGCCAAGAGTGAAAGCGTGAGGGGAGAAGCTCCCCTCCACCATGACAATGCATAAAGGCCGGCACCGCAGCCATGTGCGGCCGCGGCGCCGGTCTCAGAAGAGACAGAAGGAGGGGAGCGGGCCGTGGCTTTGACCCTGACGCCCGGCCCCGCCCCTTTTACCTCAGGGAGAAAGCCTGCATAAAATTGGCGGCCACAGCGCCGTTTTGACAGAGAAATACACGCTGTTATGAAGTAATAAATAAGTTAATACTGGGAGGATAATTTAATAAATTAATACATTAAAACATTATTAAGAATTAATGATTACAAAATTTGGACCTAACACCGAATAAGGGGCCCTGCTCCTACCCTCAGCTATCCCGCTAGAGAGAGGGGCATTACCCAAAGGGGGGGACCACCCAAAGTGTAAGGCCAAGGGACGGGGCATCCCAAACCGGGGTCACCATCCCGGATGACCGCCTACCCTCTTATATAGGGTCTCACGGGAGAGCATTTGCTCTTAAGCACCTAGGGTGCCTTTCTACCCTCACCCGGACCGTCAGCCTAGGCTGGGAGGCATGAGGTAGCAGAAAAAAAAAAGATCCAGGCGGAAATAGATAACTAAAGGGCCGGGAGTTATCCCGGCTACCTGAAATCCCCCTGTGCAAGGAGGAGACCACATCTTCTGACTTGCTCGCCGACTGCAGAGATGAAGACTGGGTAATGAGTGGGAGGTCCCAGGTATTTATGGACCGGGAGGGGCTCTCTTTTTTCCTGGCATCTCTGCATATCGCCCTCTACAGGTCAGTATTACCAACACGTTATGAATTTCTTGAAGCGGGGTGTGTGACATACTTAGAATAACATGGTGCACCATCGCTACCATTTTTGTAGCAGAGTTGTCCAGTGCTATCTAAGACAGAAGGACGCCTTTGCTTAATTGGATTTTCTTTTCGTCCTTGATACCAACTGTACACAAGGGTTGACCAACATTTCCTTCAGGGTGGGTTGGCCAATGAGTTGCAAGAAATTGATGAGATTATGGAGCTCCACAACCATACCTCCTAACTTTTTAGGGTAGGAAAGACAGACAATTGTAAATTAAGCCACGCCCCTCATAGAGGTATGGATAGAAGATAGGTTGTAAGAGTTAAAACGATATAAACACTTTGAATAGGCAAATGAATTGTTTATTGATGCAGATCTGCATGTTACACATCAAAGAGGGACAGAGTAGAACAACAAGGGACAGGGGAACATGGACTCAAAAGAGGGACAGTCTCCTAAAATCAGGGACACTTGGGAGGTATGCCACAATCAGTTTCGCTGTCATTTTTTAAAGTACAGCCTTTGCTTCTGGAAGTGGATTATCTAATTCCTGTTTAAGAGGTTTGACCAACTTCAAGCTAAGATTATTAAAGCGGACCAACAGTCAAAAATGACAGACCAATTTGCATCCCACCCCAAGGCAATTTATATTGCTACACATAAAAATTCATTTACCGTTTTCTATCTCCTGCCTAGGTCAATTTTAAAAACAAGATTCATGGACTTGCAGGCCACCTGCAAACAGGAAGTCATGCTGGGCTTCCTGTTACTGTGCATTTTCAGTTATGTCAGTTGGGCGAGGGAGCTCCAAAATAACAGCTACCTTTCTTTTCCAACTGTACCAGGTTGTTGGTCCGGTTTTCCATTGGCGACTCTTTACTTCAAGCAGAGGCAGCTGCTCAGATTATTTTTTCTTCCTGTAACATACAATGACATTTGGCCAACATGTTTTTGCTAGGCTGGTTGGGTTCATTGGGGTCATTGTGTTGCAGATAGAAATGACGAGCTTAGCAGGACCCCCCCATCAATGTCACTGGAGAAGCTCCATTAGTGCTGTTCAGCCACGTTTCCCCAGTACCAGGCTAAATATACCTTAGATCACTCAATCATCCAGTAAAAATACCATTTTGTGAATACTCACCTGTAAAATGGTTATTACGAGTATGTCACACACCCCACTTCCAAAGATCCATGACACTTGGGAAACCGGCCTGTAGAGGGCGATCTTGCAGAGATGACATGGAAAAAGGAGCCCCTCCTGGTCCATAAGTACTGGGTTCCTCCCAATATTCCCCAGTCTTTTCAGAAAGCAGTGAGAACCAGGAAGAGCCAGTTATATTCAATAAATGAAAAATAATTTGAAAATAATAATCACCATATAAAGGATCCCTAGAACAAAAAAAGGGCAGGGGAAGTGGGGTGTGTGACACTCTCGTAATAACCATTTTACAGGTGAGTATTCACAAAATGGTATTATTCCTAGTATGTCACACACCCCACTTCCAAAGATCCATGACACTTGGGACATCCAATAGCAGTGTCTATAATGGGTGGGGATCCCCAAGGAATAATGTATAACTTAAATTACTGCAGCTTGCAGAATTTTGCGGCCAAAAGCAGCATCCGCTGAGGCCCGCACATCAACCTTGTAAAACTTCGAAAAAGTATGCACAGAAGACCAAGTTGCAGCCTTGCAAACTTGTTCAACAGAAACCTGGTGCTGAAAAGCCCAAGAAGCTCCAATAGCACGAGTAGAATGAGCGGTGACACGAAAAGGGGGAACCTTCCCCTTAGCCATATAGGCCCCAATGATGGCCTGACGTATCCACTTACTAAGGGAAGATTTGGCAGGAGCAAAACCCTTCTTGGGCCCAGAAGGCACGACAAAAAAAGGCACCCGTCTTGCGGAAGGCCGAGGTAGTAACTAAATAATACTTAACCCAACGAACTACATCCAAAGAATGTAAGACCCTTTCCTTGTCGTTACTAGGTTTGGGACACAAGGAAGGAAGAACTATATCCTGATTTAGGTGGAAAGCAGACACCACCCTAGGAAGGAAATCCGGTTTAAAACGGAAAACAACCTTATCTTGATGCCTCTCAAAATAAGAAGAATAGAATAGTCAAAGCCGCCAGTTCAGAAACTCGGCGGACAGAAGTAATAGCAACCAAAAAGGCAACCTTCTGAGTAAGAATAGGAAGAGGAATATCCTGCAAAGGCTGAAAGGGAGCGGCCTGCATAGCTGAAAGCACCAGGTTAAGGTCCCAAACAGGAAGTATAGGCTTTCTGGGAGGCCGCACATGCGCGACTCCTTGGAAAAGGGTCTTAACCAAAGGATGAAGAGCAAACGACCTTTGAAAGAAAATAGCCAAGGCAGAGACTTGCCCTTTCAAAGTACTAATCTGGAATCCCATATCCAGACCTCGTTGCAGAATTCTAGGAATAGAAGATACTCTACAGGGCAAAGCCCTGGATTCACACCAATCAATATAGGACCTCCAAGTCCTATAATAAATGACAGAGGAAGACTTCTTCCTAGCTCTAATAAGAGTCTGAATAACCGCATCAGAAAGATCTTCTTCTTTCAAGATGGAGACTTCAGCAGCCATGCCGTCAAAGCCAGCGTTTGTAAATTGGGGTAACAAAGTAGACTCTGAGTGATGAGATCAGGAAGAGGAGGCAGATGGAACCGATCCACTGCCAGCCTTACGACGTCTGCGTACCACAGACGTCTTGGCCACCTTGGCGCCACCAGAATTGCTGGTGCCTCCTCCAGTGCTAACTTGCACACCACCTTGCTGATCATGGAGAATGGGGGAAACAGATACAGGAACCCCAGATCCTTCCAGGCCAGAGACATGACATCCGCTGCCACTGCCAGAGGATCCTGGGATAGAGACACAAAAGCAGGCAGCTTGTGATGAGAAGCAAACAGGTCCAACCGTGGATTCCCCCACTTGTTATAGAGGAACTGAAAAGACCCTTGGATTGAGAGACCATTCTCCCTGGCGAGAACATCCCCTGCTCAGGGAGTCTGCCTCCACATTCTCTATCCCCGGAACGTAAACTGCTGATATGCAGGGAACATTGATCTCTGCCCACTGAAGGATTAGAGACACTTCCCGGAGGGCACCCCAACTGCGAGTCCCTCCCTGGTGATTGATGTATGCAACAGCTGTTCGGTTGTCTGACCGAATCTGAACTGGCAGACCCTGTAAGAAATGGGTCAGTCGAAGTAGAACAAGACGTATGGCCCGAAGCTCTAATACATTGATTGGAGAATGAGCCTCCTGAGGCCCCCACAATCCTTAGAACTGATGCTTCTTCCAGAAGCCCCCCCCCAGCCCACCAGGCTGGCATCCGTGGTAACCAGTTCCCAACGCGGAATCAGAAATGACTTGTCCTTCTGGAGGTTGTGCGATATTAACCACTACTGAAGGGACTGCAAAACGTGGGGAGACAATAGACAAGTCTGATTTAATGATAGTGGACACCTGTCCCACTTTGCTAAGAGGAAGAGCTGAAGCGTCCTTATGTGAAACTGGGCAAACGGGACTGCCTCGAATGCAGCTACCATCAATCCCACTAGTCTCATCCCTAGACGGATAGACTGACGAGGGTTGGACAAGAATAGACGAATCAAGTCCTGAATCAGAACCATTTTGGACTGAGGAAGAAAAACCTTGGCCTGAAATGTATCCAGAATTAGGCCCAGTAAGGGAATTTCCCTGGACGGACAGAGAGAGAATTTGGGGTAACTTATTACCCATCCGAACCGCTCTAGCGTAGAGACCACCGTCCTGGTGTCTAACTCTGATTGATCGAGTGAGGAGGCCGCGATAAGAAGATCGTCCAGAAAAGGCAAAATGCGGATGCACTGGACCCTGAATTTAGCCATCACTCCTGCAAACATCTTGGTAAAGACTCTTGGGGCCGAGGTAAGGCCGAATGGCAGGGCCACAAATTGATAATGCTGGTCTTCTATCGAGAATCTGAGAAATCTCTGGTGTGCCGGGAAGATTGGTACATGCAGATAAGCACCCTTGATGTCTATCGACATCTGACGAAGTGAATCGACGGCTGAAGAGTTCCATGCAAAACTTCCTGAAGGATAAACCGACTGAGGGGCTTCAGATCCAAAATGGGCCGAACGGAGCCATCTTTCTTGGGCACTGTGGGTAGATTGGAATAGAAGCCCAGGCATCTTTCCGTGGGAGGCACTGGGCAAATGACAGCCATGACCAGTAGATTTCCTACTGCCGCCCGGAGCCCCTTTGCGGCCAGAGGAACCCGAAGGCACCTGAGACCTGAAGAATCTGGAGCGGGACTACATTGCTTCTTACGCTGAGGTAACTTCCCTGCTTTTGTGACTCGAAATCAGTCGCCCACTGGCACAACCAAACCGCCGAAAAGCCACAAGCAAGGCCGAAGTTACGCATAACCATTGCGTTTTTATTTAAAGGACACAGACCAACAGGGCCTTGAACCCATGGCCCGGAGAATAAGGGCATCAAGCAATACACATTGAGCTAGCGTAGCTCTCATCCAGGGCGGCTAGCACAAAAGACATGAATAATTCACACCGCTAAAGAGCGGCGAACTCATCACTGGCCGGGTCAAGCCTAGAAGTACTCGACAGGTCCCTAACAACAGACCTGGTAGCCACCGCTGTAAGCGCTGAAGCACAAACAGGCCGTAAGGCTGAACCAACACTAGTAAAAGCGTGGCAAGCCATCTAATCAATGCGTTTGTAGGAGAATGCAACGGAAGAACAAAATAACCCAAGCACCAGGGCATCAACCCCGGAAGGGGAAGAAAGTCAGGCTGGTGAGCACCTCTAATAGCGTCATGTAGAGCCACATGTATTATCACGGGTGGCACAGTGTATAGCGCTGGCACACTAGGTTCAGTAGCCTCATGTAGCATGTGTCGCTCAGTAGCGCTCTCCCATATATTTCAATTGTGTTTCATTTGGTTGTTTTTAAATAGCGTGATTCTAAAGTAAACCGAAAAATCTTTGGGTCAAATCATTGTGTGTCTGGAAGCCGAGTAGGCCTCCCCATTCCTAAAGAATAATACAAACGAAAATGCTCTCGATTTGGGAATTGCAAGCGCGGCTTAGGAGTCCCAAAGAAATTCCCCATCTGCGGAGGAGCCTCCTCTGGGGGAGAAATCGCCCAATATCAGCACCAATAAATTGCTGATCATCGGAACCATCAGATTCCTCAAATAATTCCCCCTCTACTGGTGGGGAATAACCAGACCAATTGAGTAACCCACAAACATCAAACTCAAAAGCCGGTGCGGCTGGAGACAAAAAGTTTTTTCTTTTTTTTTTTTTTTTTTTTTTAGCCAAGGCCTTTCTGGCCACAGAGCTAGAAATAACTTTCTGAATATTAGCCATCTGGCACACATATCAGATTGCGACTCCCCAACTGTGACAACATCATCTGGGGTACGGATAAGGCGGGGTGGGGTAGGAGAAAAGGCCAGGGCCACAGACCCAGAGGCCTGGGCCCCCAACTGCTGCGTTATGGCCTGCTGAGCACAAGGTATGCAAACAAGTACATTATGCCCCACAAGGGATACCCCACAATCCACACACTGCCGGGACTGCCCCGAGGGGAGCCTAAGCCCGGTATCCTGGGAAGCCTCCATATGGTGATCTTTAAGGTAGTCGCAATGACCAGAGGGAATTACGCTGTTAAAGCTACCTGGGATGCCCCTTCAAGTCCCAAGTGGGAGGATTTTTTTTTTTTTTTAAATCCCTTAGGACTATTTAAGGGCAGACTAGATGGAGCATAAGGTCTCCTTCTGCCGTCAACCTTCTATGTTGTTGGTCTTTAACACATAGAGCCAGGTAACATGAATCCAGGTCCACCTTAAAGTGGAACACAAAACTGAACATAAGGGCAGGAGGACATAAGCCAAACATACACATCACTCAAAACAATACATGTATCTGTGTATCTATAAGATAAATTTTCTTCAGTAGTCAAAACCCAGCATATCCAGAGTCAAGGCTCCAATGAAGGCTGGACAACAGGCCAGCTGCTCCAGCCACAAGTAATGGCTTAGCAGCACACAAGCGTTGGTGAGGCAGCACAGGGGAGTGTTTACAAAGAAACACCAGCCTGTGCTAATACAAGTGTTGTCTCTCTAGACAGAGCTGGAGCTAGCTACTGAAAAATACAATTTTGTGAATCACAGAGTAAATATATACATAAGAATATATAACACAAGTGGCAAAAACTCACGTGTCCTAAACAACAACCCTCATAGAAGCGAGGAAAGACAGGAGGGAGAGACAGGAAGGAGAGGGGCCGGCCAGAAAAAACACCAGTGAAGCCAAAATTGCTGAGCTCCCGGCCCTGCCCTCTCCTTAACCACAGCTGAAGAGCAGCAGCCAGCGGAAAATCAACAATGGCCGAATTTGATGATTTTAACTGTTTCTATTGCTCAAGCCAGCTCCTACTTACATTTCACCATTTATTTTAAAAGCAAAGACTTGCCACAAGCTGAGCATCCTGCGATACTTGTCCTGTTGAACAGTGCTAAAACACACTTGAAAAATACAATTCTGTGAAGTACTCACCTGTAGAATTGATATTATTTGTATACAGTACGTCCTGCTCCAGATATAGTACTTACACTTGGGTTATCCTCCGCCAGATGGCGCTGCACTGCAGAGACATGCAAAACAGGCTCCTCCGGGCCTTCAAATACCCTGGGACCTCCCACAAATCCCCAGCATTGAAAAGCAGTGAACAAGAAGCCGGGAGAATTAACCACCAAAACTGGTAACTATAACAATGGTAACAATCACCATACAGGGGATCCAGAATAATGCAAAACCAGGGTGGGGTGGAGCAGGACGTACTGTATACAAATAATATCAATTCTACAGGTGAGTACTTCACAGAATTGTATTATTCTTAGTATACAGTACGTCCTGCTCCAGATATAGTACTTACACTTGGGACATCCAATAGCAGTGTCCATAAAGTAGGGTGGGATCCCCAACAAAAACGACAGCATGAGCTGAGGCCCTAACATCAACCTTGTAAAACTTTGCAAAGGTATGAACAGAAGGCCAAGGTAGTGGCCTAGCAAACCAGTTCAACAGAAGCCTGGTGCTGAAAAACCCAAGAGGCATCAAAGCACGAGTAGAATAAGAATCAAAGCAAAAGGAAGATTCTTCCCCTTGTTGGAATAGGCCTGAGTAACAGCCTCACGAATCCAATCGCTAACAGTAGACTTGGCAGAAGCCAAATAACCCTTCCAAGTACCAGAAGGCACATCCATTCAAGTAATAACCAGGGCCAAAGCCGCCCAACTCCCCGAGAGCAGACGAGATTGGGCACATTCAGGATGTAGTGACCATAGTCCCCAAGGAACATCAGTTTTCCTAAAGGACACAGTGACTACCAAGGAAAAAACTTCCAACACCTGTTCAAGGAATGCAGAACCCTTTCCTCAGCGTTGCTAGGAAAAAGGCACAGCAGGAAGAACAATATCTCGAATCAATGAACATAAGACACCCCCTGATGCGGAGAGTCCGGCTTCAGGCGGAACACCACCTTATCCTGGTGTATCCCAAAGAATGGGGGCTAGGTAGACAGAGCCACCCGCTAACACACGCCTGACCAAGGTAACAGTCACCAGAAGGACAACCTTGAGGGTAAGAACAGCCAGACAGCATCCTGAATAGGACCAAAGGGACAAAACCCTGCAAGCAGAAGAATGAAATTCAAATCCCAGCAGGGACCATAGGATTACATGGGGGACGCACATGAGTACCCCCTGAAAGAAGTCTTAACCAAGGAAGACTGAACCAGAGACTACTAAGGCAAGGTGGACAGGGCAGAACCTGACCCATCAGAGTACTGAGTTGGAGAACCAACTCCAAGTCATGCTAAAACCAACTCTAGAACCCTGGGAACCGAGAACGCCCAACAGGGAAGAGACCTAGACTAACACCAATCAATATGGGTATGCCATACCCTATAACAGATAGAAGAAGAAGAGGAAGAAGCTTGCTCCTAGCCTTCCCATAGTCTCAATCACCGAGACAGATAAGCCCGTCTCCCTCAAGATGGATGTTTCAGCAGTCAGGCCGACTAGGCCAGAGACTGTAGATTGGAGTGACGTAAAGGGGGCCCTGAGTGAGCAGAGCTGGCACTCCTGGCAAAAGGTACAGAAAACTACTGTCCTCGGTAACACGTCTGCAAACCACACTCTACTAGGGCACCTGGGGGCCACCAGAATCACTGGTCCCCTTACCAGAGCAATCTTACGCAGAACCCTGCCTAGCAGGGGGAATGGAGAAAAGACATACAGAACCGAACGTCCACTCATGACGTTACTAAGGCATGCGGACCACTGCCAGAGAATCCTGGGATGGGGAAACAAAGCTGAGAGCCTGTGATAGTGACGGGACACACGGCTGACATCTGCGAATATCATCGATATGCAGGGAACATTGTCTCCACCCAGATTAGGAACATAGACACTTCCTGGAGGGTCCACCAGCTCCAGGCCCCTTCCAATGATTAATGTAGGACACTGTCGTCAGACAGACCAAGCGCCCCCAAACTGGCAGGCCCAGTAGTCAAGCGAGATAGAACCAACTGAAAACGCTCACTGTTTCAAACATCAATAGGCGTAAGGACCTTCTAAGGGCCCCACCACCCCCAGAATCGGAGGGAGTTTCAGAAGAAATCCTCCCCCTTCAACCTGATAGGTTGGCATCCATGGTGACCGTTTCCAGGAAGGGGCAAGAAGGAACTGCCCCCAGACAGGTTCCTTGAGTTCATCCACTCCAAGAGAAACCTTCTTACCAGGTGGGAAGGCCCACAGACCCTGCTCCAGGGATGCTGGATCCCTGTCCTGTATTAACAATAGAAGTCGCAGAAGGGCCCAAGGGGAACTAAGCATAAGGGACCTCTTCCGAGCAAGCCACCAATGGGCCCACCAGCTGCATCCCTGCCTGGTGAAGGGACCAGGACAGCAATGAGGGACTGAGCCCATGTGACCAGATTGTCCACTTTATTGCTGAGAAGGGAAGATTCTCGTTCGAACCTAATCCAGATTCATTCCTAGTAATGGAGTTACCAATTAAGGGGACAATGTGGACTTGGGGTGAATGATCACCCATCCAAAAGACTCCCAATGGACGCCATCAGCCGGGTATCCAATTTAGCCTGACGAAGAGACTGGTAAGTGAAAAAGGACGTCTAGGTAGGTCATCGCGCGGACGCCCCTTGGTCTCATCAGAAACATCACCGCCGTCAGCACCTGGGTGAGCACTCTGGGAGCTGAAGAGAGGCCAGATAACAAGGCCACAATTAGCAGTGTTGGACTTCCAACACGAACCTGAAGAGCCTCAGTGTCCTGAAGGCACAGGGATGTGAACATAAGCATCTTAGAGCTCCACAGACGGCCAGAAGCCCCCTTGGCGCAAGGCGCTGATGGCCCATCTCAGAGTTTCCATGCAGAAACTGCCTGTAATTGGAGAATTGCTGTGAATCCAGAATGGGCCAGCCTGACCCATCCTTTTGAGGGACTGTGGAAAAGTAGGTGTAGCGGCCCCTGCCTTTGCCTGTTACGGGCAATCTGCAAGTGACCCTCAGACCTCACAGGCCTTGCATGGCCTGTGCCAGCAACTGAACAGCAGCAGGGACCAGGAGTACCTGGGACCTGATAAAACTGGGGAAGGACGCACAGCAAACTCTATCTTGTATCCGGAGGACACAACCTCCTGAATCCACCAGTATGAGGCGTAAAGCCTCCAGACAAGAGCAAAGTGACGCAACCATCCCCTCACCCAGATGGGCGAGGGCGCTCCATCACGCTTGAGGGGGATTGGTGGAAGATTTAGGCTTAGCCCCGCCGGAGGGGCCAGAGCGTTGTCTGCTGCTCCGGGGGCCGGAGTCTGCGCGAGCCCCCACGAAGGACACCCCTGGTTCTTGTTTAACACTAAGGAAGGGGGAAATAGGGGTGCCCCTGCCCCGAGGGGGCCTAGACGGCCGCCTGCGTTGGGGTGACTTACCCTTTTTACTGAACAGGTCTAGACGGGCCCCAAACAAGCGTAGCCCCCTAAGTGAAGCCCAGTAAGAGTCTTTTTTGTAGCATCGTCAGCACCCCACTGTCGCAGCCAAACCAAGCGACGTACAGCCACCGCAAGGGCAGAAGTTCTTGCATACATTCTAATGGTGTCATCCAACGCTAATAGGATAAATTTTAAAAACAGATCACAGCTGGAGAGTGCATTAAACACCTCCCAGTGGAGATTATCAGGTTGATGATCAAGCATCTTTCTGATGAGGGTTCCACCGCAGTAATAGCCGCGGCACAGACCGGGCGCAACACCGTCCCTGCACAGGAAAAGGCGTGGGAGGCCAGCAGCTCAATGAGCCAGTCCTCAGCATCCCGAAGGGTATTATGAGCAGGGGCGGTAATAAAGTGATAGGGGCATCCACCACGGGGGGGGGGGGGGGGGATGACCAGCAATTAACCACCTCAGGGGGAAGGGGGTATTTCCTATCCCAGTCCCCTGGGACCCCTGAGACAGGGACATTCCCATTCCTTGAGGACAAGAGCATGGAAGTGAGCCTGTTCTAGGAATTCCAAACGTGCTGTTGCTGTATGGAAACGCTCCCCTCTCGGCTTGGAAGCTTCACCAGGGAGAGAGATAGACAGAGCCTCAAAGACCTTAATCAACAAATCACCAGTGTCATACTAGGCCCAGTATTCAGGTCCAGAATAGTCATGACTCCTCGGCCTCTCATCGGCCTCTCATCAGATGAGCCTGAGTCAGAGAATAGCTCTCCTCCATCAGAAGGGGAATAGTCACACGGAGTAGAAAACTCCTCAGTTCCCATAGGAAAAACAGAAACAGGAGACGTCAAGTGCCGCTTTTTACCAGGGCCCTTGCGCTCTGACAACCTCGCAATGATCTGTTCAGCCGTGGGCAGTCTGGAAGACGAAACAGGCTGCGACTCCCCCTTTGTATGCGACTCAGCAAGAGTGAGATTTAAGCATGGGGAAATAGGTGAAATGAAGCGAGGTGCAGCCACTGGCAGGCCTGATTGCAGAGCCAGTGCTTGCTCGGCACAGGGTCCGCAGACCCGTGCCCTGTCAGCATCAGCATGGGGTTGTCCACACGCTATACACAGCCGGTCTTGTCCCAGAGGGACCCCGGTCACATAATTCTGAGATGCCTCCATATGGTGATTATTTAAGGCACAATATGCCTTAAAATGCCAAAATAAAATACATAGAAAGGGCGCGGAGGCTGACACCATATCTATAAAAGTCAAAAGACAGACAAAGGCCATATAAGCGCAAGGGTCCAATACAGACCATACATAGAAAGGGCGCGGTGGCTGACACCCTATCTATAAAGGTCCAAAGACAGACAAAGACCATATAAGTGCAAGGATCCAATACAGACTACACAGGCACACACCCCCCCCCCTTTCTTTCCCCCCCGACTACAGGGGGAACGAGGGAGGATGGCGGCCCTTGGTACAGGACCCACCTCTACACGGGGCAAGGGACAGTAATGCGGGAGGGGCATCTCATA
The DNA here is from genome assembly GCA_027917425.1 of Gastrophryne carolinensis. Lineage (NCBI taxonomy): Eukaryota > Metazoa > Chordata > Amphibia > Anura > Microhylidae > Gastrophryne > Gastrophryne carolinensis. The sequence goes on from CM051235.1 coordinate 201,082,303, forward strand.
GAGGCTCACCATCAGCCTACACCGCCTACCCTTTGGTGGGGGACTGCAGAGGAGCAGCGCTCCATAAGCACACGTGGTGCTGCCTACCTTCACCCGACCAGCGCAGCCCAGACTGGGAGGCACAACACAGCGAGGACGGGTGGGAATAGTCCAACAGGGCCGCAGGCTTTAATAGCCCCGCTCACCTGCGAGAGAGTGATACTTCATGTCTTCGCAGTCAGCACTGCAGAGAAATCTGGGGATTTGTGGGAGGTCCCCGGGTATTTGAGGGCCGGGAGGAGCCTGTTTTGCATGTCTCTGCAGTGCAGCGCCATCTGGCGGAGGATAACCCAAGTGTAAGTACTATATCTGGAGCAGGACGTACTGTATACTAAGAATACACACACAGACACACACACTTTTCCCATGTGATTATTTAGCTTTATTATGGGAGAAAGGCCAACCCCCCCCCCCCCAAAGGGGCACAGAGAGACACTGCGGGGGGGGGGAATCCACACCAATAGGTGAAAGTGCAAGAGGGAGGGAAGCTAGCTCCCCTATGCACCCGAGCCTGCAACCTAAGCTGGGAGGCATATTGTTATAGCTTAATTTTTAAAAGAAAAAGAGGTCCGGGCAGAAATAGACATAAAAAATGCCGGGAGTTACCCCGACTACCTGCAAGGAGGAGAGAGTCATCTTCTGACTTGCTTCGCCAACTGCAGAGACGAAAGACTGGGGAATAGTGGGAGGAACCCGGTACTTATGGACTAGGAGGGGCTCCTTTTTCCATGTCATCTCTGCAAGATCGCCCTCTACAGGCCGGTTTCCCAAGTGTCATGGATCTTTGGAAGTGGGGTGTGTGACATACTAGGAAAGACAATGCTATGGCACAAAATGTTCCCAATACAGAAGTATTAAAGTGCCCTTTTAGCTTTTCATCTCATGACAGTACATGGACACTTATGGTCTATGGTCGCAGTTATGTGCAGTACCAAGTACCCTAGTTGCTTCTATTTTGGTTAGGAACGCACTTGTACCTGTAACCTTGACAACAATCACATTGTAATGCAGCATCTTACATTGTGGCTCGCAGTTAAAGAAGTCTGACTGGTAATTTTTTTTTTTTGACACAGGAAGATGGGACAGGAAAATGGCTGTCATGTTAATGGGTGAGGTTGTCAGGAGTAAATTACAAAGGCCAATGCAACACTTCAGTAGGAAGCTTCGGCATTCTCCCAGCTACATTATTGCTCTTCCTGAACAGCAGAGATGCCAGTGAAGTTGCAGTTATCGGAATATATGTAGTGATAACTAAAAAGCCAACAGGAATTTCGTTCCCTTAAGCCGGACCAACAGCCTTGCACAGCTGAACAAAAGAAAACTCCCCAAACCCCCCAAAACTCAACCTTACACATGCCCAGTAGCAATGTTCTATGTGTACATGGCTCACATCTCTCGACTTGACCTACATTGCCAATAGCAACAGATTAAAGGTAGTGAAAACTGCTTCCATAATACACACATTTTCCCTAGTAAGTAAAACATGTAAAAATACTAGATCAGCCCAGCACGTTGAGGACATTGTTTAGGCACACAAAAATAAAATTCTGTGATTACTCACATGGAGAATTGTTTTTACTGTGTACAGCACGCCTTGCTTTATTTCAATTCTTTCACATTTGGGTAATCCGCCACAAGGTGGCGCAGTCAACTGCAGAAAGACTTGTGGCTCCTCCCGGGCCCATAAAAAGGGCAGGAATCACCCAGAGACTCCAGTGTTTAAAAGCAGTAATGCAAGAAGCCGGGAGGCAAGACCATGTTAAGAAAACACAGCCCCACTAAAAAGTAACTCTCTCGGGGGCGTGGCTTGGCCGAGGAACGGAATGGCGGCGTGAGCTGAGAGCTCCCGGCGGAGCCCTTGATTAAGCGATTGTTCCTGCACCCCAGCTAGAGCATGGGACGAATTAACAAACCCGGGGTGACAGCTAAGACCCCCCGAGTCTCCCAAACTCCGAAAGCAAGCTCCAGGAAGCTGCCCGAGATGTTTGGCAGCCAGCGCTCGGACGATGCTTACCCACGTGGGGCCAAGATGGCGGAGGCCCCATCGCCGGAGTCCTCCCCAGAGCGGGAGGATGATGCGGTGTCGGACGTCGAGGAAGGAGGGTTGGCGGCGCAGCTCAGCCAGCTCCCCACACGCAGCGAACTTGCGAAGTTTGCTGGGGAGATTAAAGCCTCGATCGCAGAGGCCATCGCGGGGCTCAAGGAGGACATGCGACAGCTCTCCGGCCGGATTGAGAAGGTGGAGAAAGACGAGGCCAGTACTAGTAATCGGCTGTCGGAGGTGAAAGAAGTGGTGTTGGCGCACAACAGGCACCTCATGCTAGCTCATAGGCACCTAGAAGATTTGGACAATCGCAACAGGAGGTGCAATATTAGGGTACGTGGGATACCTGAGGAGGTGGCGCCGGATCAGACCCAGGAGGCTTTGAGGTCCCTCTTCAACTCTCTGCTGGAAAGGCCCCCCGAAACTTCTATTGAGTTCGTGAGAGCCCACAGAGCCCTTCGCCCCAGGAGCAGCGGGGAAGCCCCCCCCCGAGACATCATATGCTGCCTCCAGAGTTTCCAATTAAAGGAGGAAATCCTTATGAAAGCCAGAAGCCGGGACTCTATTTTATTCAACAACAGTGAGGTGCAACTATACCAGGACTTATCGGGCATCACATTGCAGCACAGAAGAGCACTGAGACCCCTCACTGCAGTCCTTAGGGAAAGGGGCATCCCTTATCGATGGCGATTTCCATTTGCTCTTTCGGCTACAAGCAGCGGCAGAACGGGAATCCTGAGAATGCCGGAGGACCTACCTGGATTTTGTGAGGCGCTGCGTCTTCCGATGATCTCCTTGCCCGACTGGCTTAGCGACTTCTCCATCCCGCAGCTGGTCCAACGAGCGGGGAGACGGAGGATGTCCGGAGAGCCCCGGAGGAGCGGCCCAGAGGACTCACCCTCGCTTAGGGGGAGAGACAGAAGCCGTTCAAGAAGCCGTAGATGAAGCGGGCAGTGCCCATCTGAGTCACCGTGATCCCTGTGGCTATGGCGTCTACGGACAGATAAGCTCATCCATTGATTTATATAAAATCATATTGTTTACACTGCTAAGCTTAGTTTGAGAAGCGGCTGATTTTTTCCTGCACTATTTGTGGGTGGGGGGCTTTCGCTCGCCCCGTCCTGTGGCGAATCCCTATTCCATATTAATGGCGTGGGCGCCGCAGGAGGGGGTGAGGTGACAGCACGTGGAGACCCCGAGGTGGGAACGGCGGACCTTGCATACAGAGATCTAGCGATGCCTAATACACCTGCGCTTGCTGATCATCCGTGCAACGGGTTACACTCCACCCCTCTAGGATATTATATATAGAAGGTTCATATATATGTTAATGTTTTCAGTGGTCTTTTATGGTTGACTCCCCTTGGTTTTAGGGATGACGTTTACAGTTAGAGATGTGATGTTCAGTGCGCGCTGGAGACTCATATGCACTAAGTTGTCATGCTCAGTTCTGATCGCTCTGGGGCGCTCCCCCGGGGGGGCCTCTATAGCTGGCACGGGGGGCCTGTTCGCTGTATGGGCAGATGCACAGAAGGGTCGGGCTTGCTTTATGCTGACCCACCTAGTGGGAAACACGCTGCTAAAGATATAGTTCAAAATAGAAGGGAATCTCCTGTATAATCGCACTGTTCACCCCGCTGAGCCTGATCCTGGGAACAGTTTGTCTCCTGCGCTCTCGCTCGCCCCCTCCGGTGGCGGATCCCTATTCCATATCAGTGGCATGGGCGCCGCAGGGGGGGATGAGGTGACAAAGTGTAGTGACCCCTTGGTGAGGATGGCGGTTCCTGCTCGCGGAGGCCCAGCGCTGCCTGCTAGGTTTGAGCTTGCTGAGCTTCTGCGACACGACCCCCTGCCTTCCCCCACAGTTCAAGGAGGGAGCTTAAGCTCACGAATGTGCTAAGATATTCGGAGGATTTCCATTGTTGATTTTCACCTGTTTTCTGTTTACTGTTTAAGGTCTAAAGGTTAATGTTTAATGCTCAATGTTAGAGGTTTGATGTGGGTCATAGGCCCAGGTGCACCGGTTATGGGATGTTCACTGATACCTGGTCTGGAGAGCTTCAGTGGGGGACCCCTCTTTGGGCGGTGGGCGAGGGTCTTGGCCACTATGGAGGTGCCCGTATAGGCAGGAGATGCCCACCTCAAGCTGGCTTACTGAGCTGGGCGCATGATGGGCGGGTTATAGCTCACAGGCGGTCAGGACGCCCGGATACACATACAATGGGGAGGGGAAATAGGTCAAGGATACAGCCAGTGGAGTTGGCGATGGAAGGTTATGTGGGGTAGGCAACCTTACTAAGATCAGGAAAGGGGGTCCCTAAGGGGTCGGCCGATTCCCACTGTAGATCAATTGGTGTGCCCTGAGGAGCGGGGGATTTTGGCTGGGGGGTTTGGAGAAAGAGGGGATCGAGGAGATGTCTCCTTGCACTGCCTTGCACGATCTCGTGATGTGTGGTGGGCGGGGGGAGGGTCAGCCCACTGAGGCCTCAGCTGAGAAGCTCACGCCGTGGGGCTCTGGGACAGGGAAGACTTGGGGTTGACGACACGGGGCAAAGGGCGGTCGGGAGGTGGGGAACTGATTTTTCTAGCCCTTGGGAGGAGGTAGATCCCTGAGGTTTAAGATTGTCTTGCGGCTCTCCATGCTAGGTGGCATATCGCATTGAGGAATAGAGGGTATAATGTGACTCTGGTGGGCTCCGCCGGACCTCTCCGAGCCGTCTCACTCACTGTAGGATCTAGGTTATTTCTGGGTGTCGCTCTCTCGGCCTTCCACGGGTTCTTTCTTCCCCCCAAAAAGGGCCTTTGTTCGTCAGGGTGGAGCGGAAGAGACGAGAGGGGAGCTGATCTCTCCTCCCTCTCTTGGACCTAAAAGCCTGTGCTTTGGGCCCTGGGGGTCAACGTGAGAGAGCTATCGGCTCTCTGTATAAAGTTGCCCCAGTTGTCTCCACCAGTAGGTGGGTAATTACATTCCCTCGGCCCTCTTCGGTCAGTGGTTGTACATAGTTTGGTTCTGGTCTTTTGTCAAGTTGTTGTCTGTCCCTCGTCTGTATTTCCTTTAGTTTGTATCCTAGTGTCTTTCCCATCCCGGGTGTGCTTCCCCTTTCCTCCTTCCTTTCTACCCCTGGAATCTATTGATCTGCCTGCCCTCTTTTCACTTTCCCTGGGATTGGGAGGGGGTGGGTGGCACGGGAGGAGGGAGGGAAATCTCTCTGTAGAAGTCTAGGGCCCTCTGCTGTATATTGCTTACTCTTTCACAATGGGGTCTCTTAAAGTAAATATTATCTCCATAAATGCTAAAGGTCTTAACTCTCCCCAAAAGAGACATGCGCTTTTCAGGGAGCTTAAGAAATATGACGCACACATTGCACTAATCCAAGAGACACACTTTCAAGCCCATAAGGCCCCGTATTTAGGCAATAAGACGTACACTGCCTGCTACTCAGCCCTCTCCCAACATAATAAAGCAAAGGGGGTCTCGATCCTGGTTGATAGGAACTTAGACCTTAAGGTGATGGCAGTGGAAAAAGATAAGGAGGGTAGATTCATTTTCCTGAAAGGGAGGCTGCCTAACGGGTTAATCATCACTGTGGCCAATGCATATGCCCCAAATAAGGACCAACAGAGATTTTGTAGAACAATTTTGGGCAAACTGGGAGCTTTTCAGGAGGGGATGGTGGTGTTAGGGGGGGACCTGAACTGTGCCCTCAACCCCTTGGTCGATACATCAGATGCTAAATCTGCCATGTCTTACAGGGCCCTGAAACAAATTAAGAAAGCCTTGCAAGATTTGACCCTGATAGATACCTGGCGCCTGTTGCATCCATCGGGCAAAGATTTCACGTACTATTCGCCGATTCACATGAAATATTCTAGAATTGACTTTCTCTTCCTCTCGCAAAGAGACCTGGAAAGGGTTACCTCTGCCCAAATAGGCAACATATCTTTTTCCGATCATGCTCCAGTCGTGCTCTCCCTGTCCCTGCCTGGGGGGGAGATGAGGGAATGGAACTGGAGACTGAACGAGAGTTTACTGAAGGACCCTGGGGTCGTGGACAGAATCCGGCAACGTTTGTCCTGGTACATCAGGGAAAACGCTTTGGAGGAGGTGGACCCCCTAATAGCGTGGGAAGCCCATAAATGCACATTGAGGGGGTACCTGATCCAAGAGGGGGCGAGAGCTAAACGAGAGAGGGGGGCAAAAATGGACAAATTAGTCCAACAGATTGCAGATCTCGAGGCGAAGCACAAACGCTCCCTCCTAGTCCAGCAGTGGGAAGAACTGGAGGCTAAGAGACAAGAACTCAGAGATGTCCTGTTCAGGGAGACGGGTAGGTTTTTCACTAAACGTCATGGTCTGTACTATGAATATGGGAACAAAGCCGGCCGTATGCTGGCAAGAGCGCTGCGTCCTAAGACCGTCAGGTCCAGAATTGAGGGGATTAGGAGTACAGAGGGAACTCTCTGCCAGAAAAATGGGGAGATAGCAGAATTATTCAAGAAGTTCTACTCTGCCTTATATAATCTTCCAACACACCAAGGGAGGGAAAGCTCAGAGAGCTTTATGGGAAATTATTTGGTGGAATCAGAGATGCCTTCGCTATCTAAGGAGGAAACGGACCAGCTGGAAGCGCCGATAACTGTGGGGGAACTGGAAAAGGCCCTCAAGGAGACCAGGCCAGGGAGGGCCCCGGGTCCAGATGGATTTTCTTCCCAATATTACAAAACCTTCTCTTCCCTTCTGCTTCCGCTTATGGCGAGAGCCTTTGAATCCACAGCGTCCTCGGGTTCCTTGCCATGCTCTGCTCTGGAAGCCCAAATTGTAGTGATCCCAAAAGAGGGGAAGGACGGCACGGACTGCCGAAATTACAGGCCCATATCCCTGCTGAATGTGGATGTCAAAATATTTGCCAAGGCCCTGGCAAAGAGGGTGGCCTCCTTCTTGCCGGACCTGATCGGTCAGGATCAGGTGGGCTTTGTACCTGGCAGAGAGGCACGGGATAATGTCATAAAGGCTTTGAACATTCAATGGTGGGCGAAGGCTAAAAACATACACTCGATGATGCTTTCTACTGACGCCGAGAAGGCGTTTGATCGAGTGGATTGGAGGTGGATAGGGAAGGTTTTAGATCACGTGGGGTTGGGGGTGGCAGCAAAAAACAGGATTATGGCGCTGTATTCCAACCCGGTGGCTAGGGTTAGAGCGAATAATTGCTCCTCATCTGCATTCTATATCCGCAATGGTACTAGACAGGGGTGTCCTCTCTCCCCGTTGATTTTTGCACTCTCTTTAGAGCCGTTTCTTAGGAGGGTCAACTTATGTGGGGGCATTAGTGGCATCCCGATTGGGGGGAGGGAAAGAAAGGTAGCGGCATATGCGGATGATATGCTGTTCTTTCTGCGCTCTCCGAGGGTGTCTGTGCCCAACTTATTGAAGGAACTAGAAACTTTTGGGCGCCTATCGAACTTGAAGATTAACTACAGCAAATCTAGCGCTATGAATATCTCCCTACCGGCACTGGAGGTTGAAGCGTTAAGGGGTATTTTCCCCTTTGGGTGGGAAAACAAAAGTCTCAGATATCTGGGAGTACAACTCCCTACCTCGCTCAATGGATTGTTTCAACTTAACTTCGCCCCTATTGGAGCTAAAGTTAAGAGAGATCTAGAAGGGTGGAACCGACTACGGCTCTCGTGGTTTGGCCGTATGTCTGTCCTGAAAATGAATGTACTTCCACGGATCTTATACCTGCTACAGTGCATCCCAATTAAATTACCAGAGTCCTTCTTTGGGGAATTGATGAAGTCTTTCAGGAGGTTCATCTGGGCTGGCAAGCCGCCTAGAATTAGGAGAAGCGTGCTGCTCCTACCTAAAGATAAAGGGGGGACGGGGATCCCTTGCATGAAAACGTATTACCGGGCGGTCCATGTGGGGAGAGTGGTGGACTGGCATGTGAACGGGGCTCAGAAAGACTGGGTGCGCATAGAGGGAGAGGCGGCCACGGGAGGAGGTATGGACATTTCGTCCACCCTACGGTGGGAAGAGATTCCGGCGGTTGCTAAGGCCCACCCGTTGATTGGAACCTCACTGTCCATCCTGAGAGCTTTATGTCGCGGTAAACGAGCCTTGGCCTCACTTCCTGGTTACCTAACACCGATTATGGGGAATCCGTCGTTCCCCCCAGGCAGGGATCTGTCCATGCTGAGGGACTGTGGGGGACCCAAGCCTCTGAGGGTGTTCCACTTGCAGGTTGGGGGGGTGCTGCGAGATAGACATAACCTGCAACAATTACTGGAAAGGGAGATCTCTGTCTTCACATACATCCAAATTAGGCACTTCTTCTGCTCTAAAGATGTGAAGGAGGGATTGGGAAGGGATGTGTCGGGATTTGAGATGGCGTGTCTGGGTAAGGGGCCCGCTACGCATCTTCTGTCTTGGGCCTACAACCTGTTACAACGTGACGGGAGGGATGAAACCAAACCCTGGGAGAGGAAATGGGAAGCAGACATTGGTAGATCCTTATCAGAAGCTGAATGGAACGATATATATAGGAATGCTCATAGGGGGGTGATTAGCAGCTCCATGCAAGAAACCAACTATAAGCTTATCACGCGCTGGTATCGGACTCCTGAGGTGCTACACGCTTACTATCCATCAGTTCCTGACGTCTGTTGGAGATGTGGGCAGAGGGGCGCCCCGTTGATACACATATGGTGGTCCTGCCCTGGGGTGCTGGCCTTCTGGGACAAAGTGAAAGATCTAAGCGCTACGGTCCTGGGAGAGCCTTTAGATTGGAAGGCTGAGATGGTTCTCTTGGGGTGGTCCTCGGATGGTAAAGGGGTGGCGGGAGGGGCCCCGCTAGGTCGTCACCTACTAAACGCGGCTAGGGTTCTTGTCCCGAGGCTTTGGAGATCCCAGAGATCACCCACGATCAGGGAATGGTTCACGCAGATGAATCATGTTGAGGTGATGGAAGAAATCTGCTATGCTAAACAGGACAGAATGGATGCTTATCTCAAGATCTGGACCCCATGGGTACTGTTCAAGGACTCGGCCTCTTACAAACAGATTTGGGATGCGTGACCTAGCCCTGCCAGGTCTTCGACTGGACAGAGCTGGGGCCTCTGGCTGTCGACCCCTCTTGTTGCCTCCACTGGTTCTATGGAGACCCTTGCTCTTTATCTTTAATAGGGTGGCTAACATTGCTCTGGATATCTTTCTAAACGTTACTACCTTGCCCTATTTACCCGCATTGCTTGATGAGCTCTCCTGGAGGTGGTTTCGATTTCCATCCCTCTTTCCCCCTTTTCTGCCCCTCTTTTTCCCTTTCCCCTCCTGCCTTTCTCCGCCTCTTTCGCTATTCCTTTCCCAATGTACCCCGGAATGTCTGGTTTGTTTGTCTTCGTATTAGTTATGTGTTGGTCTTTGTGTCTTATATATGTACTCTCAACCAGGCTTGAATGAGGGAGGTGAGGGGCCTAACACAGAGATCGGTGCATCGTCGTCGTCCAATCTCCCCGGAAGGCGAGCCCTAGGGAAGGGCTGACAGAGCGACGATGAGGTAGGCTACCTGGGTCCTCTTGAGACCTACTAGCTGCTACATATATGTTTCTACAGAAGTGCGGCCTTCCCGGCAGATATGAATGAGATTATCTCAATGCACTTAAGGGGGGTCTGGCGGCTGCTGAGGGAGGGCCCGGATACTTCCCTCTCCTTGGGGGGGGGGGCTATTAGGATGTAGAATGCTATATGTCTATTGCTCTGTATATCATTGAATATTATTTTGTTTGCTCTGTTGGAAAAGCTGACACTGTATTGTAATATCCTATATGGCTCGCTTGTTATGAGCATGTATGTATGTTCTGGTTTTTCTTGTATAAAAATCAATAAAACAAGTATGAGAAAAAAAAAAAAAAAAAGTAACTCTCTCAAGAAAAATCACCATAACAAGGCAAAAGAGGATAACGATAAGGGAGGGATGAAGCAAGCCGTGCTGTACACAGTAAAAACAATTCTACAGGTGAGTAATCACAGAATTGTATTTTTCCTAGTGTACAGCACGGCTTGCTTCATTTCAATTCTTTCACATTTGGGACATCCAACAGCAGTGTCCAAGAAAAAAGGGTGGGACCCCAGTGAGTAACAGCAGGCAGTTTAAGACACTACCGCCTGAAGCCCCTTGCGACCAAAAACAGCGTCAGCTGGGCCCTAACATCAGCCTTGTAAAACTTAGAAAAGGTATGAACGGAAGACCAAGTAGCAGCCTTACAAACTTGTCCAACAGAAGCCTGGTGCTGAAAAGCCCAAGAGGCACCAATAGCTCTAGTGGAATGAGCCGTAACACAAAAAGGGGGTTCCTTCCCCTTAGCAGCGTATGCTTGCCCCACCGCCTGTCGGATCCACTACCTGATAGTGGACTTGACTGGAAGCAAACCCTTCCTAGGTCCAGCAGGAAGAACAAACAGAGTCCAACTTCTGAAAAGATGCAGTGGCAGTCAAATAGAATTTGAGCGCCCTGACCACATCCAGAGAATGAAGACTTCGTTCCTTAGAATTAGAAGGGGCAGGACACAAGGAAGGCAGGACAATGTCCTCATTCAGATGAAAGGCAGAAACTACCTTAGGCAAGAATTCAGGCATAAGACGGAATACCACCTTATCCTGATGCCGTTCGAAATAAGGGAGGCTTAATAGAGAGCGCCGCCAGCTCAGAAACACGACGCACAGAAGTGATAGCCACCAAAAAGACCACCTTAAGAGTCATAATGGCCAGCGCAGCATTGTTCAACGGCTCAAAGGGAGGACCCTGGAGAGCAGACAGCACCAAGTTCAAATTTCACACCGGTAGCAGGGGCTTACGCGGTGGACGTACATGAGTAACTCCTTGGAAAAAGGTCTTGACAAGCCTATGATTGGCGAAAGATCTTTGGAAAAAGATAGCCAGGGCCGAAACCTGGCCTTTGAGGGTACTCAGTTGTAGACCCGACTCCAGACCATGTTGTAAAAACTCCAAAATCCTGGAAATGGAGAAAGTGCGAGAAGGAAAAGATTTAGACTCACACCAGGCAATGTAAGCATGCCAGACCCTGTAATAAATCATGGAAGATGATTTCTTTCGAGCCCGAATCATAGTACCGACTACCGAAGCCGGCAATCCCTTATCCATCAGGATGGAGGTTTCAGCAGCCAAGCCGTCAAAGCCAGCACTCGTAAATTGGGATGGTGCAACTGTACCTGAGTGAGAAGCCCTGGATCGTTGGGCAGGACCGCCATCTGGACGACGTCCGCGAACCATACTCTCCTCGGCCAGCGGGGAGCCACTAGAATGGTCGGTACCCCCTCGTGGGCTATCTTGCGCAAAACCCACCCCAGGAGAGGAAATGGAGGAAACGCATAGAGGAGCCGGAAATTCGTCCAGGGAATGGCTAGAGCGTCCGTGGCGACGGCCAGCGGATCTCTTGACAGAGAGACGAATCTTGGAAGCTTGCGATTGTGACGGGACGCAAACAGGTCCACGTCCGGCTGACCCCAGCGGCGACACAGGGCATGAAAGATCTTGTTGTCGAGGGACCATTCCACCAGACGAGACGTCCCCCTGCTGAGGGAGTCCGCTTCCTAGTTCTCCACCCCTGGGATGTAAGCCGCTGAGATGCAGGGAACATTCTCCTCTGCCCAAGACAATATCAGGGACACCTCCTTGAGGGCTTGTTTGCTCTGAGTCCCGCCCTGATGATTGATGTAAGCAACAGCCGTCTGATTGTCCAAACGGACCTGGACCGCATGACCCCAAAGGTGGGGAGTCAACTGGAAGAGAACCAACCTGATCGCCCTTAGCTCCAGGAGATTGATTGGCGTGTGGGCCTCCTGAGGGTGCAGAGAGTGCCAGAACCCTCCCCAACCGGTCAGACTGGCATCCGTGGTGACAATCTCCCAGCACGAAGGTAGAAAGGACCTACCCCTAGAAGATTCCCCGATCCAGGGAATCCTGCTTCCGATCCCAAACGGTCAAGAGATTCAACTGAAGAGGTCTCATGTGGAACTAGGCGAAGGGCACAGCCTCAAAGCACGACACCATGAGTCCCACCAACTGCATCCCCAGACGAATGGAAGGATGAGGACATGACAGCAGGGCTCGCGCCTGCATCTGAAGGCCTCCACCTTCTGCTGAGAAAGAAACACCTTGACCTGAGAAGTATCCAGCGTCATGCCCAGGAAGGACCTCACCAATGACGGAGTGAGCGAAGACTTGGGAAAATTGGTATGTGGTTGGTCCTGAGGATGGGGGCCACAGTGCACCCCAAAACGTCGACCAGAAACCAATCCTTGTTTTGCACGATTTATGGCGTTTGGATTACAATATAAGCTATTTTACTTTTACCTTTACATTGGAGTACTGGTTCTTTACAAAATTCTTGGTATAATTGATCACCCAACCGAAGGACTCTAGGGTGGACACAACCACCCGAGTATCCCTCTCGGCCTGATGAAAGGATGGAGCAACATTTAATAGGTCGTCCAAGTAAGGAAGAATGCGAATGCCCTGGCTCCTCAGGAGGGCCATGACACCCGCCAGCACCTTGGTGAACACCCGAGGGGCCGAAGTGATACCGAACAGCAAGGCCACAAACTGGTAGTGCTGATCCTCCAGGGCAAACCTCAGGAACTTATGATGCCCCAGGAAGATAGGAACGTGCAGGTAGGCATCCTTGATGTCCACAGTGGTCATAAAGTCGCCTGGCCGACAGTAAGGTCTCCATGCGGAAGTGTTTGAACCTGACAAATCGGTTGAGACCCTTAAGATCCAGGAAGGGTCTCAGGGAGGCGTCCTTCTTGGGTACCGTGAACAGATTGGAGTAGAACCCCCAACCCCGTTCCTGAAGAGGCACAGGGCAAACCACTCCGGATGACAGAAGATGTTGAACTGCCAACCTCAGGCCCTGCGCCGTCACAGAATTTTGGGAGATCCGGGACCGGAGGAATCTTGGGGCGGCCAAGCTGCTAGCTCTAGCTTGTAAGCGGCTAAAGTTAAACCCCTCATGGCTGGGCAATAAAGAACAAAAAAAGGGCATTTAAACATTACAAGGCTGAACTCTCAGCTGTAACACTTGAACAGTATAAACTAGTAAATAAAGTGTGTAAGAAAGAAATAAGGTTGGCAAAAGCACAAAATGAACGAGATGTGGCCAAAGAAAGCAAAACAAACCCTAAACAATTTTTCAAATATATTAATTCAAAGAAAACTAAATCAGAACAGGTAGGTGCCCTAATTAATGATAATGGGGAAATGGTCACTGGGGATGAGGATAAGGCAGAGCTGTTAAATGGATTCTTTAGCTCTGTGTACACAAGAGAAGCGCAAGGAGCCAACACAGGAGATGCCACTGATAGTAATAGCCCAAGTATAATAATTAACAAGCTAAACGTGGATATCATCCAAGAAAAACTCAACAATTTAAATGTGAATAAGACTGGAGGACCAGATGGACTTCACCCAAGAGTTCTCAAAGAACTCAGTTCCGTTATCTCGTCACCTCTGTTGTTGATCTTTAAAGACTCACTAGCAACTGGTATAGTGCCAAGGGACTGGCGCAGGGCAAATGTGGTGCACATTTTTAAAAAGGGCTCTAGGTCTTCTCCGGGCAATTACAGACCTGTTAGCTTAACATCCATTGTGGGGAAATTGCTTGAGGGACTATTAAGGGACAACATACACGAATATGTAACTATCCATAATATTATAAGTGACAACCAACACGGTTTTACTAAGGACAGAAGCTGCCAAACTATCCTGATTGGCTTCTATGAGGAGGTGAGTAGAAGCCTGGACAGAGGTGCGGCTGTGGATATAGTTTTTCTGGATTATGCAAAAGCATTTGACACTGTCCCCCATAGCCGCTTATTGGGGAAATTGAGATCTTCAGGATTAGAAAACGCAGTTTGTAACTGGATTGAAAACTGGCTGAAGGATCGTGTGCAGAGAGTTGTGGTTAATGATAACTACTCTGAATGGTTACCAGTTGTAAGCGGTGTACCCCAGGGTTCAGTGCTGGGCCCACTATTATTCAACTTGTTTATAAACGACATAGAAGATGGAATTAAAAGCACTGTCTCTATTTTTGCAGATGACACAAAGATATGTAGCACAGTGCAGTCTATTGAAGATGTTCACAAGCTTCAGGCTGACTTGGACACATTGAGTGTCTGGACATCCACTTGGCAAATGAAGTTCAATGTGGAAAAATGTAAAGTCATGCACTTGGGGTCTAATAACCCGAAGGCAACATATGTCCTCGGGGGAGTAAAACTGGGAGAGTCACTTGTTGAGAAGGATCTGGGGGTACTAGTAGATCACAGACTAAATAACAGCATGCAATGCCAAGCAGCTGCTTCCAAGGCCACCAAGATACTATCGTGCATTAAAAGAGGCATGGAATCACGGGATAGAGATGTAATTTTGCCTCTTTACAAGGCACTGGTGCGCCCTCACCTGGAATATGCCGTCCAGTTCTGGGCACCCGTTCATAGAAAGGACGCCCTGACTCTGGAAAGGGTGCAAAGGAGAGCCACCAAACTAATAAAGGGAATGAAAGATCTTAGTTATGAGGAAAGATTACGAGAATTAAATCTGTTTAGTCTTGAGAGGAGGCGATTGCGGGGGGACATGATTAACTTGTATAAATATATAAATGGACCATACAAAAAATATGGGGGAACACTATTTCATGTAAAATCCTCTCTAAGGACAAGGGGGCACTGCCTTTGATTGGAAAAAAAGAAATTTCGTCTCCGGAGGCGACAATCGTTTTTTACCATAAGAACTATAAATCTATGGAATAGCCTCCCACAGAAGCTTGTTACAGCATCAACCGCTGACAGCTTCAAAAAAGGATTAGATGCTTATTTTGAAGAAAATAACATTAACAGTTACTACTAGTGGTTATCAACAAAAAAAAATTAAGACAAAAAATAAAATAAATAGCTTCCCCTATGAAATAAAAAATAACTTCTCTCTACCCCAACACCCTTGGTTGAACTTGATGGACATATGTCTTTTTTCAACCGTATTAACTATGTAACTATGTAACTATGTAACTATGTAACCAGAAGACACCACCTCCTGAAACCACCGATCCGAGATGCGTTGTCTCCAGACGTGAGCAAAGAGTCGAAGCCGTCCCCCCACCCGGATGGGTGAGGGCGCCCACTCATGCCTGAGGGGCCTTGGTAGGGGGCTTGGGCTTAGCACCCCAGGAGAGACCAGGGCGACCACGGGATCTACCCCGTCCCCAAGAGTCTCTGTGGCTACCGTTGGGCCGTTCCCATTCATTGAGGACCATATTGGAAAAATGGCCCTGCCTCGGGAACTGTAAGCGTTGCTGGTCAAGACGGAAGAGCTCCCCCTGCTTCCTCTTTGCCGCCTTAGGGGGAACGATGTGTAAAGCATAAAAAATGGCCAACAAAAGTCTGTCGGTATCATCAGGGAGTCCAGAATCCTCGCCTGAGGAGGACCCTGGTTTGCTATCAGACTAGCCATGACGATCCCCAGAGGAATCGGAATCGTGGAACAATTCCCCCTCCTCCATGGATTCAGGCCGCCATAGGAATCATACAATTCATCATCATCAGCAAAGAGGAACATGCCCATAGCCAGGTGCCTCTTTTTACTAGAGGCCTTGCCGGTGGCCGGACGGGCCAGTTGCCGCTCAATGCTGGCAATGCGCAGCGCCAGGTCGGAATGCGACCCCCCTACTGCCTTCCCCCTCGCTGGGAGCTAAATGCAGGGGAGTAGGTGATGCTGCGGGCAGGATGGGACTGGGGAGAGTAGCGTTCACCCCAGCCTGGTCAGCAATGACACTAGTTCTCCACCCCTGGGATGTAAACCGCTGAGATGCAGGGAACATTCTCCTCTGCCCAAGACAATATCAGGGACACCTCCTCGAGGGCTCGTTTGCTCTGAGTCCCGCCCTGATGATTGAGCAGGGAACACAGACCACGCTGCGAGCGCTCACAGGGGATGCCCCGCACATGAGACACAGCTGAGCCCGCCCCAAAGGGCCCCCAAGCTCACTATCCCCAGAAGCCTCCATATGGTGATTACAGAGTATCAAAACTGCACAGACAAATAAAGTACGGGCGCTCGGGGCAAGGATACCCCACCCGGGATGCCCCCAACTATCCCAAGAAAGGGGGGGGAAGGGTACTGGCCTGGGAGAAACCACAGTGTAAAAAAGTAGGCCCGTCTGAAAAACATAAGAGCCAATGAGCATCCCACAGCACATGCACTAAGAATAAGATCAATGAAAAGATCAATGAAAAGAGGGCGAGGGGGAAGAGGAGTGGGTGGGGGGGGAAAGAACCCCACAACCAATTCAAGAGAAATTACTTCCAGACGCTCCAAACCAACAAGACCAAAGTGAAGTGAAAGTGCCACAATCACAAACACCAATAAAGCATGTGGGATACAAAAAAATGTGTGGTTTCTCCCTTCCCCCATCCCAGGCTCACCATTAGCCTGTGGCCGGCTTACCCTTTAGTTACAGGGTCTGCGGCCCGGAGCTAGGCTCCCTGAACACCCGAACCCAGGTGTTCTCCTACCGTCACCCGATCCGTCAACCGGGGCTGGGAGGCAGAAGGGTCCGGAAACAGATGGGAATAGGCTTGCAGGGCCGACGGGCTTGGGACGCCCCGCTCACCTGCGGATAACCGGAGAGAGAAAAGACAATTCTATGAGTACCTACCTGTAGAATTGCTTTTACTATGCATAGCACGGCCTGCTTACAGAAGTCCTTACGTATGGGTTATTCCGCCACAAGGTAGCGCAGTGTACTGCAGAAGAGTTGTGGCTCCTCCCGGTACCATATAAAAATGGAATCATCATAGACTTATCCAGTGTTGACAAGCAGTTATTCAAGAAACCGGGAGATAATAAAGGTAAAAAAGGTTACAAACCCCAACTAACTTGGAACAATCACCATAAAGAGGCAACCAAGAATAACGATAACAAGGGTGGGGTATGCCATGCATAGTAAAAGCAATTCTACATGTGAGTTCTCACAGAATTGTCTTTTTCCTATTGCATGGCACGGCATGCTTCCAGAAGTCCTTACGTATGGGACGTCCAACAGCAGTGTCCATAAGGTAGGGTGGGATCCCCAAAGAGTAACAACAGGCAGTTCAAACCACTACCGCCTGAAGTACCTTGCGGCCAAAAGCAGCATCAGCTGAGGCCTTAACATCAACTTTGTAAAACTTGGAAAAAGTATGAACAGAAGACCAAGTTGCGGCCTTACAAACTTGTTCAACAGAAGCTTGGTGCTGAAAAGCCCACGACGCACCAACAGCACGAGTGGAATGAGCAGTAACCCTGCTGATAGTGGATTTAGTCGGAGGCAAACCCTTCCTAGGTCCAGCAGGAAGAACAAAAAGAGCGTCAGATTTCCTGAAAGACTCAGTAGCAACCAAATAAAACTTCAGAGCCCCGACAACATCCAGAGAATGAAGGGTCCGCTAATTGGAATTAGCAGGGTTAGGACACAAAGAATGCAAAACAATGTCCTGATTGAGATGAAAGGCAGACACAACCTTAGGCAAGAAATCTGGCTTAAGTCTAAATACCACCTGATCCTGATCCCAAAAGAAGGAGGTTTAATAGAAAGCGCCGCCAGCTCAGAGACTCGCCTGACTGAAGAGATAGCCACCAAAAAGGCCACCTTAAGAGTCAGAATGGGTAACGCCGCCCCACGGATAGGCTCAAAAGGAGGAGCCTGTAGAGCAGACAACACCAGATTCAAGTCCAGCCGGTGATTGGCAAAGGATCTTTGGAAAAAAATTGCCAGAGCTGACACCTGTCCCTTAAGGGTACTAAGTTGAAGGCCCGAATCCAAACCATATTGCAAAAATTCCAGAATCCTGGGGATAGAAAACACCCGACATGGAAGAGACTTGGACTCACACCAGGCAATGTAAGCATGCCAGCCACCATGAGAGGGACTGTCTGGCCAGGGGGCACAGAGCAAATTCCTGATCCAGGGACACAGGGTCCCGATCCCAAACAGACAGAAGGTGCAACTGAAGAGGTCTCATATGAAACTGAGCAAAGGGCACCGCCTCGAAGCAGGACACCATCAGACCCACTAACTGCATCCCTTGCCGGACGGAAGGATAGGGACACAAGAGCAGAGCCCGTGCCTGCTTCTGAAGGCCCTCCACTTTCTGCTGAGGCAGGAATACCTTGACCTGAGAGGTATCCAGAGTCATGCCCAGAAAGGACCTCACCAAAGACGGAGACCGTGAAGACTTGGGATAGTTGATCACCCAGCCGAAGGACTCAAGAGTGGAGGTCACCACCAGAGTATCCCTCTCGGCCTGATGAAGAGACTGAGCTGCAATCAGAATGTCGTCCAGGTAAGGGAGGATGCGAATGCCCTGATTCCACAGCACAGCCATCACGCCCACCAGCACCTTGGTTAACACCCAAGGCGTTGAGGTGATACAGAACGGTAAAGCCACAAACTGGTAATGCTGATCCTCTAGAGCGAACCTGAGAAATCTCTGATGACCTGGGAAGATTGGCACATGAAGGTAGGCATCCTTGATGTCCACGGAGGTCATGAAGTCGCCCGGGCGCAGGGTACTGACCGCCGAGTGCAGAATCTCCATGGGAAAGTGCTTGAACCTGACAAACTTGTTGAGACCCTTCAAGTCCAGGATGGGCCTCAGGGACCCGTCCTTTTTGGGGACCGTGAACAGATTGGAGTAGAACCCTCGACCCCGGATGGGTGAGGGCGACTCCTCATGCTTGAGAAGGCTTGGGAGAAGGTTTGGGCTTGGGGCCCCATGAGACACCGGGACGACCACGTGGTCTGCCACGGCCCCAAGAATCCCTGCGGGTACCTGAGAAGAGGGAGCCACGACCTCCTCTGGAAGCACGAAAGGAGGAGAGGGAAGAGGAGGGCCCCCGGAAAGGCAGAGGCTGCATCCTACGTTGAGGCAGCCTACCATCCTTGGCTAGAACATCCAGACGCTCACCCAAGAGCCGCAGCCCCATGAAGGGGAGCCCAGTGAGAGCCTTCTTAGCGGCAGCATCAGCCGCCCACTGACGCAGCCAAACAGAGCGGCGCATAGCCACCAAAAGGGCAGAGGCCCTACCACACAGCCGTACCGCATCATCCATGGGACAAAGGCAACTAAATCAGAGCAAAGCAAAAGGGACCTATAATCCTCCCCCCTGCTACCAGCCAGAGCACCATCAAGGAGACGCTTGAGCTGTTTCTTAAGGGCAATAGCAGTAAAGGCAGCAGCGCAGAGCGGACGCAGCACAGCCCCCGCGAATGTAAATGCATGGCAGGCCAGCTGATCCATGCGCCGGTCCTCGCTGTCCCGCAGTGTAGTAGTGTCAGGGGAAGGCATGACCGAGGTGTTGGACAGAACGGGAGCGTCCACCTCAGGGGACCATCACTTGACCAGGTCGGCAGGAAAGGGATACCTCTTATCCAACCCCTTGGGCACCGCAGGCAATCTACTAAGACGTTCCCACTCCTTGAGCACCATATTAGTGAAATGGCTCTGCTCAGGGAACTCCAGACGCTTTTTATCATGACGAAAGAGCTCACCCTGCTTCCTCTTAGCCACCTCAGGGGGAACAATGTGCAAGATTTCAAAAAATGTGAGCCAACAGGCTATCAGTGTCCTCAGGGAACCATGAGTCCTCCCCAGACGCAGACCCAGGGTCACTGCCGTAACCCTCCTGCTGGTCCCCAGAGGAGTCAGAGTCCTGAAAAAGATCCCCCTCCTCTAGGGGGAAAAGGCCAACAAAAGCATCAGGTCTCTCATCCTCCTCAGGAAGGGATGGCACGGGAGCTAGGTGCCTCTTCTTGCCAGAGGCCTTACGTGGAACAGGCCTGGCAAGCTGCCTTTCAATGCTGGCCACACGCAGTGCCAGATCAGACTGTGACCCCCCGCTAGTATCCCCCTCACTGGGGGCTAAATGCAGGCGTGGAGAAGGCAGGCGATGCCGAAGGGGGCGCAGAGCTGGGAAGCAAAGCAGGTAGCCCAGCCTGGGCCACAACAATACCCTAGGTACACACAACACGGCACTGTTACTCAGAGGGGATGCCCCACACATGGCACACAGCCGGGATTGCCCCGAAGGACCCCCAAGCATGCTATCCCCAGAAGCAATAAACACAGGCGCAATAGGCCAGCACAGGGTAAGGGCTAACAAGAGCCACCCGGGATGCCCCCCCGAGGGATGCCCCCAGAAGCCAGTAAGGGAAGATGAGGGAGGGTAAGGGGTAGGACCGGGAGAAACCACAACCCACAGTTGTCCCGCCTGAAAGACATAAATAAAGACACATAAGCATCCCGCAGCACATGCCCCAAGGAAACCAAAAAAACCCCAAAGGGGACTCACGGACCAAGCAGTGCAAAGGCAGCAGCCGCCAGACCACAGGAGGAAGCGACAATAGACAGAATCACCACCGCAGCTCCGGGATGAAGAAGGGCCCAGACGCGCAGCAGATCCAAAATGGCTTCCGCAGAGGAACATTGAGGGGCGGGCCGTGGGAGGACGACGCAATACGAGTCATCCTCCGGCCCCGAACCCCCTCCCCCCGAAGAGCGCGAAAACGGCGCCCACGTGACCGCGCCGGCGTCATCACAGAGTAGAAAAAACGCCGCCCGTCGCGGAGAGTAGTACAAAGCGGCGACCGCGGTTAAAACACAGTTAAAAACAGATTAAAAAAATACAATTCTGTGATTACTCACCTGTAGAATTGGTATTATGAGTATACAGTACGTCCTGCTCCAAATCTAATACTTACAGTTGGGATATACTCCGCCAGATGGCGCTGGACTGCAGAGACATTGAAAATAGGGAGAATTAAACAATCCAAACTGTCAACTATAACAATGATAACAATCACCATACAGGGGATTCAAGAAAATGCAAACCAAGGGTGGGTTGAGCAGGACGTACTGTATACTCATAATACCAAATCTACAGGTGAGTAATCACATAATTGTATTATTCTTGGTATACAGTACGTCCTGCTCCAAATCTAATACTTACAGTTGGGACATCCAATAGCAGTGTCCATAAAGTAGGGTGGGATCCCCAAGAAAAATCAGCAGCAGGCAGTTTAAACCACTGCCGCCTGCAGAACCTTGCGGCCAAAAGCTGCACCAGCTGAGGCCTTAACATCAACCTTGTAAAACTTTGAAAAGGTATGAACAGAAGACCAAGTAGCGGCCTTGCAAACTTATTCAACAGAAGCCTGGTGCTGAAAAGCCCAAGAGGCACCGATAGCACGAGTGGAATGAGCAGTAAGGCGGAAGGGAGGATTCTTCCCCTTAGCAGAGTAGGCCTGAATCACAGCCTGACGAATCCACTTGCTGATAGTAGACTTGGCAGGAGCCAGACCTTTCCTAAGACCAGAAGGGACCACAAAAATAGCATCAGTTTTCCTGAAAGGTGCAGTAGCCACCAGATAGTACTTCAGACACCTAACCACCTCCAAAGAGTGCAAAACCCTCTCCTTAGCATTGCTAGGATTAGGGCACAAAGAAGGAAGAACAATATCCTGATTCAAATGAAAGGCAGACACTACCTTAGGCCGAAAATCAGGTTTGAAACGAAACACCACCTTGTCCTGGTGCCTCTCATAGTAGGGGGGCTGAATGGACAGCGCCGCCAACTCAGACACACGCCTGACAGAAGTGATAGCCACCAGAAACACAACCTTGAGCGTAAGAATGGCCAAGGCAGCATCCTGCACAGGTTCAAAGGGAGCACGCTGCAAGGCTGACAGAACCAAGTTCAAATCCCAAACAGGCACCATAGGTTTACGTGGGGGACGCACATGAGTGACCCCCTGGAAAACGTCCTGATCAGAGGGTGCTGAGCAAAGGACTTCTGGAAAAAAATAGCCAGGGCAGAAACCTGACCCTTCAGAGTACTGAGTTGGAGCCCCATCTCCAACCCATGCTGCAGGAACTCCAGAATCCTGGGAATAGAGTACACACGACAGGGAAGAGACTTAGACTCACACCAGTCAATGTAGGCACGCCAAACCCTGTAATAAATGGAAGAGGAAGACTTCTTCCTAGCTTTAATCAAAGTATCCACAATTGAGGAAGACAGCCCCTTCATCAAGATGGAGGTTTCAGCAGCCAAGCCGTCAAAGCCAGAGTTTGTAAATTGGGATGGCGTAGTGAGCCCTGAGTGATCAGATCTGGCACCAAGGGCAGAGCGTACTGATCTACTGCCAGCTGTACCACGTCTGCGAACCACACTCTTCTTGGCCACCTGGGAGCCACCAGAATTGCTGGCACCCCTTCCAGAGCAATCTTGCGCAGAACCCTTCCCAGAAGGGGAATTGGGGGGGGGGGGGGGGGGAGACATACAGGAACTGAAAGTCCTTCCATGACATTGCTAGTGCATCCGAGGTCAGGGCCAGAGGATCCCTGGACAGAGAGACAAAAGCTGGAAGCTTGTGATTGTGGCAGGACGCAAACAGATCCACATCTGGTTAGCCCCAACGGTGACACAGAGATTGAAACACCCTGCTGCATAGGGACCATTCTCCTTGGTGAGAGGTCCCCCTGCTCAGAGAGTCCGCCAGGTGATTTTCCATCCCCGGGATGTACACAGCTGAAATGCAGGGGACATTGGCCTCCGCCCAAGTCAGGATCAGAGACGCTTCCTGGAGGGCCCCCTTGCTCCGGGTCCCTCCCTGATGATTGATGTAGGCAACTGCCGTCTGGTTGTCCGAGCGCACCTGAACAGGCAGGCCCTGAAGATGAGTAGTCAAGCGAGCCAGAACTAACCTGATCGCTCGCAGCTCCAAGACATAGATAGGTGTGTGGGCCTCCTGAGGGCCCCACCTCCCCTGGAACCGCAGGGACTTCCAGAAACCCCCCAACCTGACAGACTGGCATCCGTGGTGACCGTCTCGCAGGAAGGGGCAAGAAAGGATCTGCCCCCAACAGGTTCCTTGAGTCCCTCCACCACAAGAGGGACCTCCTGACCAGGGGGGAGAGCACACAGACCCTGTCCAGGGATGCTGGGCCTTGTCCCATACTGACAATAGGTGAAGTTGCAGAGGCCTCAAGTGGAACTGAGCATAAGGGACCGCTTCGAAGCACGCCACCATCAGGCCCACCAGCTGCATCCCCTGCCTGATGGAGGGATGGGGACAAGCTAGGAGGGACTGGGCCTGTGCAATCAGACTGTCCACCTTCTGCTGAGGATGGAAGATCCTTGCCTGAACTGTATCCAGATTCTTTCCTAGGAATGGAGTTACCAAGGAAGGGGACAGTGAGGACTTGGGGTGGTTGATCACCCATCCAAATGACTCCAGAGTGGACACCACCAGCTGAGTATCCAACTCTGCCTGATGTAGAGACTGGGAAGTGATGAGGATGTGGTCCAGATAAGGAAGCACGTGGACGCCCTGACATCTGAGCAGAGACATCACGCCAGCCAGCACCTTGGTGAACACCCTGGGAGCTGAAGTGAGGCCGAAGGGCAAGGCCACAAATTGGTAGTGTTGATCCATCAGAGCGAACCTGAGGAACCTTTGATGACCTGGGAACACAGGAATATGAAAATAAGTATCTTTGATGTCCACAGAAGTCATGAAATCCCCTTGGTGCAGGGAACTGATGGCAGAGCGCAGAGTCTCCATGCGAAAGCGCCTGCCCCTGACAAACTAGTTGAGAATCTTTAAGTCCAAGATGGGCCTGACAGAACCATCCTTTTTGGGTACTGTGAATAGGTTGGAATAAAAGCCCTTGCCTTTTTCTCTTAAGGGGACCTAGCAGATGACCACCAGCTCCAGGAGGGTCTTTACTAGACACATCATCAGGAGCACCATCTAGGACACTTCTAAGCAGGGTCCTAATAGCTACCGCTGTAATGGCAGAGGCACAAACCAGGCGCAGCGCCGTCCCCACACATGCAAAGGCATGGGATGCCAGCTGATCAATACGCTGGTCCTCACCATCCCGCAGCATAGTAGAGTCAGAGGAATGCATGACAGAGGTGTTAGATAACCCACGGACCGGGGCATCCACCTCCAGAGGGGATGACCAACGCTTCACCACATCAGCAGGAAAGGGATACCTCTTATCCCAACTCTCAGGGACTCCGGGAAGCCTGCTGGGACGCTCCCATTCCTCTACTCTAAACGTGGCTTAGCAGTATGAAACAATTCCCCCTGCTGTCTGGGGGCCGCAACCGGGGGAGAGATAGACAGAACCTCAAAAATCTGAGCCAACAGCCTATCAGTATCATCTGGGGCCCAGGGGTCAGAGCCAGATCCATCATGGCCCCTGGGCCTCTCATCAGATGACTCAGAGAACAACTCCCCTTCTTCCAAGGGAGTATAACCAGACAGTTCAAAGAACTCTTCAGCCTCCATAGGGAAAAGAGTGACATCAGGCGTCAAGTGCCGCTTTTTAGCAGAGGCCTTATGCGCCAAGGTATTAGCAAGCAACTTCTCAACACTAGCCAGTCTAGAAGACACATCAGGCTGAGAATCCCCACTGGTCTGCAACTCAATGGGAGTCAAATTCAAGCTTGGGGGAGTTGGTGAAGCCATACGTGGCGTAGGCCCAGCCGCTGGTAAACCAGGCTGCAGCCCAAGCACCTGCTGGGCACAAGTAATACAGACCTGCACATTGTCAGCACTAGTAGGGGACACCCCACAAGCTACACACAGCCGGGCTTGTCCCAAAGGAACCCCGAGCACATTATCCTGAGACGCCTCCATATGGTGATTATAGCGGCACAATAGGCCGATAGGGATTCACGCTATAACAGCAACCCGGGATGCCCCAATAGCTAGGGAAGTGGGAGTAATTTGCACACTAGGCCTCACAAAGTTTAGTAACTAAAAGAGGGGTACAGCCGGGAGAAACCAATGGAGTTCGACCCGTCTGAAAGACATAAGCAAAGAGGACCCCATAAGCGACATGTATAATGACATAGGGTAAATAAAACCGGCCACGAAGGCACTCACGGACCGCGGTAGGTAGATGCCAGCAACACAGCAGACAGAATCCAGAAAAAATGGCGCCGAGCATGCCTCGAGGTGCGGGCCGTGGAGAAGGCGACGCGGAACGCGCCATCCGCAGGCCTCGCCCCCCCCAAGAGCGCGAAGCAGCACACGTGACAAGCAGCCAATGAAGGCGCATTAGCGCCTGAGGTAATGCCGCAGCCGACTGCGGAACGCAGTGGAAGCGCGCGGCGGCATATTCAAAAACGCAACCAGTGCAACCAAGTCAGTACGGAGACTGAACAAAGTCAACAAGCACAACATCCAAGTGAAGCACCAACGCATAACACCCCTCCCCCCCCCGAGAGCTACAAGGGAGAGGGAGGGAGGGCAGCGGCCACTTAACGTAGGGCCCACCGATAGACAGGGGCAAGGGGCAAAGTGCAGGAGGGGCATCCCATAGAGGCTCACCACATGCCTTTACCGCCTACCCTTTGGTGGGGGATGGCGGTGGAGCAGCGCTCCTAAGCACCTGACAGCGGTGCCGCCTAACATCACCTGGACCAGCGCAGCCAAGGCTGGGAGGCACAGTAATAATGGAACGGGTGGGAATAGTCCTACGGGGCTGCAGGCTAATAGCCCCGCTCATCTGCGAGAAGAGAGCCATTTCTCGTCCTTCGCAGTCCAGACTGCAGATAAGTTCTGTGGATTTGTGGGAGGTCCCGGGTATTTGAGGGGCCGGGAGGGGCCAATTTCGCGGTCTCTGCAGTCCAGCACCATCTGGCGGAGTAATACCCAAGAGTAATGATTCTTATCTGGAGCAGGACGTACTGTATACTAAGAATAAACACACTGTAAACGACCAAAACACCACAACTAATACCACTCGCCGCTACCACCCGCCCCCCGAACAAAGTCAGAGAGAGACGAGTATCCAGGCCAGAAGGGGGGGGGGGGGCCCTGAAGGAAAAGAAGGGGACACAGTCCCCAAAACACTCACCCCCTCAGAAGCCAGGACAGGAACTCCGCATCCCTAGTAGACTTACCATAAATCTTATTGGCCGGCTACCCTTTGTGGTACAGGGTCTGTGGCTTGGACCAGCGCTCCAGGAGCACTTGACCCTAGTGCTCTTCTACCTTCACCCGATCTGTCAGCCGAGGCTGGGAGGCAGTGAGGGTCCAGAAACGGGTTGAAATAGACTTGCAGGGCCGCAGGCTTGGTTGCCTCGCTCACCTGCGCAAGAGAGAGAGACATCTTCTAACTTCGCAGTTTCACTGCAGAGGAGACACTGGGAACTCTATGGTTAATCCCATTTTTATAGGGGGCCGGGAGATGCCACAGCTTTCTGCAGTACCACTGCGCCACCTTGTGGCGGAATAACCCAACTGTTATGAATACCGAAGCAGGTAGTGCCATGCAATAAAGAAAAAGGGGTCTGACAGCAGCGCTGTCCCTTTGCGCTCTCAGTGTGAGGGAGCACGGCAGGCTACAGTGGTCCCGCAGCTGTCTCTGACCACCACAGAACATGCTCATGACTCAAAGTTGCTCCATGACAGCTTCCCTTCCTAGCTCAACCACATCACAGAAACGGAAGCAAAGTCAAGAGTCAAGAGATTTAGCAACGGTACATTAGAAATCATCCTACCTGCATCTACTTCATGTTATGAGCCTTTAAACATCCAAGATGGCGGCTCATGGAACATCAGGCAGCCTGCAAACAGGAAGTGCCTTCCGACTGTGCTGCTTTGCATTCTGGGATTGCTGACCTTTTCCTGACCCCAGCTCTGCTCTGTCTGAGCAAGGACAGCTATAACCCCACCCCCTGTATCCCACTCTCCTCTCCTCAGTAAGTGTGATGCTTCTGAGTCAAGATGGCGGCTCCCGTATCCTAAACTCCTGAACAGAGTTGGAGCACAGTGGGGGAAAGAATAATAAGTAATCGACTAAAAACGTAAAATATATTACTGTTAGATGCTGGGGAATAGCTTTTTAAGGCTTTTGGGTTTTCATTAAATGATGCTGAAGGTCCGGTTTAAAGCCGACCTTCACCCTGAATAAGAGCATATCTTATAGGTTTCCCACAACCTGTACATACAGATTAAACATCCAAGATAGAGGCTCATGGAGCACCAAGCTGTCTGCAAACAGGAAGTGACACTCTGCATTCTGGGATTGCTGTCCTTTCCCTGACCCCAACTCTGCTCTGTCTGTGCAAAGCACAGTTATTACCCCACCCCCTGTACTTTATCCCACTCTCCTCTCCTCAGTATGTGATGCTTCTGAGGCAAGATGGCGGCACCCGTATCCTAGAGTCCTGAACAGAGTTGAAGCCCAGTGGGGGAAAGATTAATAAGTGACAAAAAACTTGAAATGTATTCATTTTAAATGCTGGGGAATAGTTTAAGGGTTTGGGCTTTTCATTAAATCATGCTGAAGGTCTCATTGAGATCAATAAGGCTACTGGATTATGGTAACTGGGTCATGTTCAGGATCAGAACAAAAACACATGAAGACCAGACAAACAGCCAATGCTCTCAGAGGGTATACTGGGCTATTTTGCATTTAAATGGGCAAGTTCTCTCCTGGATGTTCCCTTCCCCATTATGGGAAGGTATCATTTTCTTCCTATGTACACCCGATAACATTTCATCCCTATAGGAGCCTCAATTTGCAGATTTGCAGGTAATTATAGGCAGTTTGCAGTGCTCCATTATTCTCCGGGGGTCCTGCTGTCAACCACCCAGACACATGGCGGTATTCTAAAGCCTTTTGTTTGGTTTCACATATGACAAACAGAAGAATAAATGTAGGATTTCGTAGGCTCTTATCCTCCCAGCTCGCTATTTTTTCACTTGTGCGCTTTTGTTTTTCCCCTCGCCTCCCATTAGCTTTTGTTCTGCTCTTTTGAATGAAGCTTTATTACCGGTAATCCTTTTACTGCTCGAGATTTCCGTGGTGCAGCCCAGACCTTTGCCTCGACGCTAGGTGAGAGCAGGCGGAACGAGAGGCTGCGGGGTGTGGATAGAGAAACGATATTATTGTATTACCGAGCACATTTCTAAGTGACTCTTCAGCTACGTTTTAAGAGGATTAGCGTCTCCAAACTGCATCTTCGGTGAAATCCCGCTGCCATTAAATGATGGACGGGCAAAATGAGTTATGGGATCTTATGACTAGACTCGTAAAATAAGTTGCCCCATAGGGATGGGCTTGTCTCATCACCAGATGCTTGATCGGTGGGTGATATTTTACAGCAATCGCTAATGTGCTTTTACTGCAACGCCCCCACCATCAAACTGGCAAGGCCTGCCCTTGATTTTATAAACTGTTTGTCCAGGGTTAATCATTGCAAATTAGATTTTCTTTTTTACTAAAATGAAGTTCATCGTTTTGTCAATATACTAGCAAGGATGTGATGTATTTTCATATTCAAAGAAATATCTTACAGTACAGTTTCTTATGGAGTACAAAAACGGCTGAAACTTGCCCTACGCCAGAGATGCGCTTCAGTTGAAAGCGGAAGTCAAAAAGACTTAAACCAGACCAACACTCGTTTTTCTTTGAAGTGGACTAAAACCCAGGATTTTGAATATCCTTGGTGCTTTCCCCCGTTTGGAGATGCTCCCCTGTGTGAATTCCCCCAGATCGCCGAGCGCAACTCACCTCTTCCCGGTCCTACAGTGAATGCGCATCCGCTCGTCCAATCAGCGCTCTTGGAGCCACTGACATCAGGTCGTCTAAGCCTTCGTCCAATACCATCGGCTCGGTGCACGCTGACGGCTGCATCCCCTGCTTCCCTCTAACAAGGGGCGTGCCCACGCCGGCCATTCACAAATGCCTGGCGCGGGCATGCACCCTGCTAAAGGGATAGCGGAGATGCGACTCGGGGGGGGTTTCACACAGCGAGGCATCCTGATTTTGGATGCCCCAGGGGGGAAGGAATCGATCGGCACATGAATTTTATAGATTATCGGGCCGATCGCACTGGGTTTTGGTCCACTTTAAGGGCTGTTGGTCTTGCAGTCAGCTAATCAAAACAAGCTCGGGGGGACATCCAGAATGCTGGAGCCCCCCCAACATTACTCACGAGAACGCCTGTAATTCTCACATTCATTACGAGCCAGCGCTGGGAAAGGAGTCCCACGATTGGCCGTTCTCGGTGTTGGCCACCAGAACGACCTGACCTTGTGACCGCCCACCAGCCAATTGCGGGACTTCTTTCCCGATGCTAGCTTATAGTGAAGGTGAGGATATTGGACGTTCTAGGGGGTTATGTCAGCTTGTTTTAATTAGCTGACTGAGGGATCAACAGTCGTTAAAGAAAGTGTTGGTGCGCTTTAACTGCGTCTGCCTAAGGTTATCCTAATTGGGGTAGCCCCCCGCGCAAGCTCAAAAAAATACCGTTTTGTGAGTACTCACCTTTAAAACGGGTATTATGAGTGTGCCATACACTCCACTTCGATCTTCATGACATCTGGGTAATCTCCAGTAGAGGGCGAACTTCTGCAGAGATGAATATGCAAAAAAGAAAGCCCCTCCCGGTCCACATATACCTGGGACCTCCCACCAATTTCCCAGTGTAAAAAAGCAGTAAGGGGACCAGGAAGAACCAATTATAACCTAACAATCAAAACCAATGGTTCACCATATAAAAGCCCCAGAATACCTGAAAAAAAAGGGTGGGGCGAAGTGGCGTGTATGGCACACTCATAATACCCGTTTTAAAGGTGAGTACTCACAAAACAGTATTATTCTAAGTGTGCCATAGACTCCACTTCTATCTTCATGACATGTGGGACATCCAATAGCAGTGTCAGTTATGGGTGGGAACCAGAAACAGCAAAGAATATACCAACTCAAACCACTGCAGCTTGCAGAACCTTGCGGCCAAAAACAGCATCCACTGAAGCCCACACATCAACCTTGTAAAACTTGGAAAAAGTATGAACGGAAGACCAAGTAGCAGCCTTACAAACTTGTTCAACAGAAGCCTGGTGCTGAAAAGCCCAGGACGCACCAACCGCACGAGTAGAGTGCGCAGTGTCCCTAAAAGGAGGAGTCCTCCCCTTAGCAGAATAGGCCCCAACAATGGCCTGACGAATCCATTTAGTACTTCACACAGCGAACAACATCCAAATTGTGCAGAACCCTCTCCTTGTCATTGTTAGGCTTAGGACACAAGGGAGAACAATATCCTGATTGAGGTGGAAAGCAGACACCACCTTAGGAAGGAAATCTGGCTTAAAATGAAAAACCACCTTATCCTGGTGTCTCTCAAAGTAAGGGGCCTGAATCGACAGAGCCACCAACTCAGAGACACGCCGAACAGAGGTAATAGCCACCAAGAAAGCAACCTTCTGAGTGAGAACCGAAAGAGCAATATCCTGTAACGGCTCAAAAGGAGGACCCTGCAGAGCCGAAAGAACCAAATTCAAATCCCAAACAGGAACCACAGCCTTCCGAGGGGGCCACACATGCGCGACCCCTTGGAAAAAGGTCTTAACCAGCGGGTGTAAGAGCAGAAACCTGTCCTTTCAAAGTACTAAGCTGGAACCCAAGATCCAGATTATGCTGAAGAAACTCCAAAATCCTGGGTATCGAAAACACCCTGAAAGGCAAGGCCCTAGCCTCACACCAATCAATATAGGACCTCCAAGTCCTATAGTAAATGCCAGAAGAGGACCGCTTCCTAGCCCTAATCAAGGTCTGAACAACAGCCTCAGACAAATCTTCCTCTTTCAAGATGAAGGTTTCAGCAGCCAAGCCGTCAAAGCCAGCGTTTGTAAATTGGGGTAAAGTAGATGACCCTGAGATAGCAGATCCGGCAACAAGGGAAGCCGGTACTGATCTACGGCCATCCTTACGATGTCTGCGTACCAAACCCTTCTTGGCCACCTTGGAGCCACCAGAATCGCTGGTGCCCCTTCTAGAACCAGTTTGCGAACTACCTTGCCCAGCATGGAGACGGGCGGAAACAGGTACAGAAAACCCAACTCCTTCCAAGCCAGTGACAAGGCATCCACTGCAAGAGACAGAGGATCCTGAGAAAGAGACACAAAGGCCGGAAGTTTGTGATTGTGCCTCGAGGCAAAGAGATCCACCCCCGGAGTCCCCCACTTGCGGCAAAGATCCAGAAAAACCTCAGGGTTGAGAGACCACTCTCCTTGGCAAGAGGATCCCCTGCTCAGGGAATCCGCCTCCGTGTTCTCCACTCCCGGAATGTAGACTGCCGAAATGCAAGGAACATTGCTCTCTGCCCAGTGCAGGATCAGAGAGACTTCCCTGAGGGCACTCCTGCTGCGAGTCCCTCCTTGGTGATTGATGTAATCTACTGCCGTTCGGTTGTCTGAACGAACCTGAACCGGTAGACCCCGTAAATGTGAGGTCAGCCGAGCCAGAACCAGTCGGATGGCTCTGAGCTCCAAGACATTGATGGGGGTGTGAGCCTCCTGAGGACCCCACACCCCGCTGAACTGATGACTTTTCCAGTAACCTCCCCAGCCCGACAGGCTGGCATCCGTGGTAACCGTCTCCCAACAAGGGACCAGAAAGGATCTGCCCTTCAACAGGTTGCTCGATTCCAGCCACCACCGAAGGGACCGCCGAACCCTGGGAGACATCCTGAAAGGTTGATCCAATGACTGCGGACACCTGTCCCAATGCGTCAATAGGTGAAGTTGAAGAGATCTCATGTGAAATTGTGCAAACGGCACCACCTCAAAGGAGGATACCATCAAGCCCACCAGTTTCATCCCCTGTCAGATAGAGGGACAAGGATTGGCCAGAAGAAGGCGGATCAGACCCTGAATCTCCTGCACCTTGGTCTGGGCTAGAAACACTCTGGCCAGAATGGTATCCAGATTCATGCCCAGAAATGAAATCACACGAGACGGGGAGAGAGAAGACTTGGTGCGGTTGATCACCCACCCGAACCTCTCCAGGGTCGACACCACCTGGTGGGTGTCCAGCTCCGCCTGACGGAGGGAAGAAGCTGAGATCAACAGGTCGTCCAGATAAGGCACAATGCGAATGAGCTGAGCTCTGAGCAGAGCCATTATTCCCGCCAAGACCTTGGTGAAGACCCTCAGCGCCGAGGTCAGACCAAAGGGAAGAGCTACAAACTGATAATGTTGATCCACAACAACCGCAAACCGGAGGAATCTCTGATGTGCCTGAAAAATCGGAACACGCAGATACGCATCCTTGATGTCTATGGATGTCGTAAAATCCCCTTGGCGAAGGGAATTGATAGTCGAGCACAGAGTCTCCATGCGGAACTTTTTGGCTCTGATAAACCTGTTGAGAACCTTGAGATCTAGAATAGGTCTCACCGAACCCTCCTTTTTGGGAACCGTGAAAAGGAGTAGTAACCCCTGCCTCTCTCCGACGGAGGCACCGGGCATATAACCCCCATGTCCAGAAGGTTTTTCACTGCTAACAGGAGCCCCTGTGCAGCCTGAGGGTCCGAGGGCACCCGAGACCTTAAGAATCTTGGGGGCGGCCAGTACTCGAACTCCAGTTTGTACCCGGAGGAGACCACTTCCAAGATCCAATTGTCTGTGACCTCCCGGGCCCAGACCTGGAAGAAGAGCCGCAGCCGTCCCCCCACCCTGGCGAGTGAGGGCACCCCTTCATTGCTGAGCCGGTTTAACGGCAGGCTTGGGCTTGGAACCCCAGGCAGCCGCGGGACGTGTCCGACCTCTGCCTCTATTCCAGGACGAGCCCCTGACACCCGAAAAGGTCAAACCCCTAGCCGCTCTGGCCAGAACCCTGCCAGAATCCGGCCATAAGCATAGAGGGACGGGGCATCCCACACCAGGATCACCAAAAACCTGGATAACCGCCTACCCCATAGTGAGGTCTCACGGTGGAGCAGTGCTCCTTCCGCACCCATAGGGTGCTGCCTACCTTCACCAGGACCCGCAGCCTAAGCTGGGAGGTTCAAATAGGGGCAATTTAGAAAGGGTCCTGGCAGTAATAGGGACAATTAACGGTCGGGCGCGCCCGGCTTACCTGTAAGTGAAGAAGTCTTCATCTTCTGTCTTGTCGCCTTCCCTGCAGAGAAGGAACTGGGAAATTGGTGGGAGGTCCCAGGTATATGTGGACCGGGAGGGGCTTTCTTTTTTGCATATTCATCTCTGCAGAAGTTCGCCCTCTACTGGAGATTACCTACATGTCATGAAGATCAAAGTGGAGTGTATGGCACACTTAGAATATGAGCAGCCCCGTGCTTACCACTTCCATGTTCCATAGGAACAGGATGTCTGTCACATGACTGCTGGGGAACAATCAAGTTCAGTGGAAGGGCATATAGGCATGGTGCCACCCATCTGGAGAACCTATTTGGTCATAAATGACTACGACCCTAGAGAACATGGAATGGTAAGTACAGTGCTGCCTGGATTAAAACGGCTAGAAATCCAAAAAGGGTCTACCGCTCAATCTATGGCCCCCACCTGAGAAGCCTGCCGCTGCTGTTTTCTACTACCAAAGCCGCTCCTTGCAGCACTTTTTGAAAGAGAGCTGATTGGCTGTGTAGCATGCCCCGGGGGGTAGACTAGTGGCCGGGCCTGAAAACTTTTAGATACCAGGGCCTGACCGCGAGGGTTTTGATCCACTTTAAGATTGGCAGCAAGAGGGTGTCCCAGTGTGAGGGGAAGGTCTTTTTATATGTACACGGTTACTAAAAAGCAAATGAAAGCCCAAAGCCAGGCTCCTGCATATCCAACCGAATGATGCAAAGCAGGAAACATGACCAGGTGTGGGCTCTTGGACAAGTAAAGAAGGGAGTATATTCCTGATTTTGAGCTTGATATGGTTTAACAGTCGTAAATGGGGATAGCCTGGGGGTGACTAAGTAAGAGGACCTTAAAAGGTAATTTAACTTTCTATGCCATTTTTTACAATTTCCATTATTGTGTGTCAAAATAATGTCATCAAGGTGCTGAGCTTATCTGTTATTTTTTCCTTTCTATTTGTTGGCAACTCTGTTATAAAAGAAAACCATTTTCCCTAGCAACAATGTGTCTATATTGCAGATCATCTCAAGGCAGAGACAACAGGTCTCTTACATTCATTCAACCTTTACAAAACACAATCTCGGGTTTTCGTAGCTGAAGGGTTACTGTCAGAATCCTAAAACAAATGTTTATTTTGTTATACCTCTGCGTTTCAAGAAAACACTGCATAACATTCTAGATGGGCTAGTTCACACATCTGTGCTGTGTTACGCAACCTATTAAAAAAGCGGTGCAGAAAACTTTTTCAGCGCAACATGGAAATAGCCCAGTTCAATAGTAGTCTATGGCAAAGCAAGCCCAGCACAAGTATAACACAGTCGCATAGGCATTGCCAATGCATCAAAAGCATAGAATGCACAGCGGCAACACTTGTACCCTTTTTCAGCTGTACGTGGCCATGACTGCCACAACTGAATGGCCTGCGTGGCTGCACAAAGTTGAAGAATGCGTGTGATGTCTCGCAACGCCAATGTGTGTGGTTGAGATTCCATTCGTCTCTCTCCAGTTGCACATTAATATTCATGGCTGGAGAAGCCGATTGGGTTAGAGCCACGCATGCGCCATTGGACCGAGAAGAGGCGAGTTTACTGAGCGAATGGCAGGGTTTCACACTGCAGGGCATCCCAATCCATGGTGCACTGGGGCAAGTAACTAAACCCAGGATAGTGAAAATATGAGGTTTTGGTCCACTTTACAGTCAGGATGCTGCTCTTGTACTTGACCACTTCAAACCATTTGGCAACTGTTGGGAATTGTAGAGGGTGCCTCAAAAGTTGCTGCTCTGGACCTTTTAGGAACCAGAATTTAACCCCTTCTTTAGAAGCAGACATGGGTTGGGAGTGCCCAGCAAATTTGGTGAGTAGATATGCCTGATTTCATGATTATTTTTACCATTTGTGTGCAGGGGCATACCAATGCAGGATACCTCAGGGTTGGGGAATTGTACCACCTGCGTGCTGGCTGTCAGGGGAGGCATCTTTCATTCACCACCAATTTCTGATAAACCCAGTAGAACTTGCTTCCTTATGCCAACTCATATTTTGAAGGCCCCCAAATGAATTGATTTTTGTGGCGACTGAGACTTTGAGACATGTCTGGATGAGTCATCCTCTATTGCCGAAAAGCCCCTAAAAAAAGAGTTCACAGAAAATGTAATCCTTTTCTGAATTGTCCACTGGTGTGGGTCCCCTTTAAATCAATAGAAATAAAACACTAACATGCTGGGAAATTGTTAGCGCCAGGCCGATGCGGTTACAGATTTTTCACCGATACATTCACTGAACTCTGCACCAGCCTATGTATTGCTACCAACAAACCGGGAGATGGGAAGCAGATCTTTTGATAGGTTTCCATATTCCGTACGTCCCACCTGTAGAGTGAGAGCACCATTTTACAGCAGCTTTTTCACTGAAATGAACAGCTAATCATAAATCGGCAGCGCTTCCCTGGAGAATATAGCATGACCCGCTTCTCTACTAAACATCAGACGCGGGCCCGCAGCGCAGCCAGATTTCCATACAAATAGCGGATCGGCAAAGGAATTATGATATATACAGTTCTTCAATAAATATATTGCTAATGCAGGAAAACAGACGGTTATGGGTGAAAGGGACATATGGCACAGCAATCAGGGGCTGCCTACGAGCGGGTTGCTCGCAATGCTGTCTGGCCAGTGAATTATTCAGCTGCAAAATAGAATTGCTAAAACTGCTGATGGAGCACATCCCGCCAGGTCGAATCTGCTTCTGCCAGCAGCCGGGCTGGCAATGCCTCGCTAGCCGGTGACCTGATGGGGCAACGATCAGGCAAAATATTCAGCAGAGCCAGGTTACAAAGGTGTTTGTTGGGGAGTCACTGAAGCTAAGGCTACAGCGATAGGAGAAAGCAGGCTCCCACTCAGGAGGGTTCAGCATGAACCTAGGGCTGTAGGCACCTGCTGATAACACTGGATGGCAGTACTTGGGGCAGATTTGGTTTGTTACTGATTCCTAGAAACCCCCTGTGAGGAATATGGGGAATATCATATTCTATTTCTGACACACACAGGCCACTTTTCATAAATAAGAACCTTTTTAACAAATGTCCCCTGTCTCAAAACACTTTACGTCCATGCCATCTGCCACTTCTCATGGAAAGCCCAGCTGTGAATTAATGAACACGCTGCACCGCAGGGGGCACAGCATCAAAGAGAGTCCCTACAACATTTCTCACCAGTGGCTTGGGAATGAGTTCACAGATCAGCTGGGAGCTTGCTCTCAGCCCAAAGACTTCACAGAGATCTCCCAGTGGGTCTGGCACCAGCACGGTACTAGGAATTATATATTAATATATTAATTAATAATATATTAATTAATAATATAATATATTACGGTGATATATTAATAATCAGGACCTAGGAGGTCCATGCCCATCCAATACATAGGTCTCCCATCAAAGTAGCTGGTGATGGGATTCCATTATGGAGAACTCAGGCCCACAACCATGGCCGACCGCCAGGTTTGGCCTCTTCATATGCATCGCACCTGATCGAATCGTTCTACCCTAGGGCAACCAAACAGCATTCTAGGAGCTATTGAAAAGGTATGTCCCCAAATAGTTTGTAAGATGAAAGTTGAGAAGGGAAGAGACACCCCCCCCCCCCAATCCCAGGAGGGCATTAGAAGGGTCCAGCTCCAGGGTTAAATGCCAGGGAAGAAGAAATTGGAGACTGGTGTCTACTGTAGGGAAAGGGGGGGGGGGTCACTTGTGTGGAAGGAGTCCAAGCATATGCAGGCTGCCTCATTCCTCCCAGGGGTTGCTCTGCATAACATCACTTCATCACTTTGAACTAAGGTACTGACATTTTATATGCTTATTTTCTGTATTACTCACCTGTAACCTGCTTGCAGCTTTCCATCTCCCATCTACCTGTTAGCCACCCCCCCTTCCCAAGCAGCAATTCCAAGTCTGACAGGTCC
The DNA here is from genome assembly GCA_027917425.1 of Gastrophryne carolinensis. Taxonomy (NCBI): domain Eukaryota; kingdom Metazoa; phylum Chordata; class Amphibia; order Anura; family Microhylidae; genus Gastrophryne; species Gastrophryne carolinensis. The sequence goes on from CM051235.1 coordinate 201,119,356, forward strand.
ACAGAAAAAGGGATCCTGCAGCCAATCACACATGTGTTGTGGGATCCTGGATCAAGAAAAATACAATTCTGTGATTACTCACCTGTAGAATTTGTATTATATGTATACAGCACGTCCTGCTCCAGACATAATTCCTTACGTTTGGGTAATACATCCACAAGATGGCGCTGGACTGCAGAGATAGCAAAAAAGTGGCTCCTCCCGCCCCTTATATTCCAGGGACCTCCCACAAATTCCGAAGTATTGACAAGCAGTTAGCAAGAAGCCAGAAAAATAACAACCATAATCAAACAATTTTAATCATGATAACAACCACCATACAGAGGCACTAAGAATAATGAAAACAAGGGTGGGGTGGAGCAGGACCTGCTGTATACATATTATACCAATTATACAGGTGAGTAAATCACAGAATTGTATTATTCTAAATATACAGCACGTCCTGCTCCAGAGATAATTCCTTATGTTTGGGACATCCAATAGCAGTGTCCGTAAGGTAGGGTGGGATCCCCAAAAGCAACAACATGCAGATTAACCACTGCCGCCTGCAGAACTTTTTGCGGCCAAAAGCAGCATCAGCTGAAGCCCGAAAATCAACCTTGTAAAACTTAGAAAAAGTATGAACAGAAGACCAAGTAGCGGCCTTGCAAACTTGTTCAACAGAAGCCTGGTGCTGAAAGGCCCAAGAGGCACCAATAGCACGAGTGGAATGAGCAGTAAGGCGGAAGGGAGGATCCTTCTCTTTAGCAGAATAAACCTGAATCACAGCCTGACGGATCCACTTGCTGATGGTAGACTTAGCTGGAGCCAAACCCTTCTTAGGACCAGAAGGGACCACAAAAAGAGCATCAGGAATTTCAGGTTCCTGACCACAAGGAATGTAGAGCCCTCTCCTTAGGGTTACTAGGATTAGGGCACAGAGAAGGCAGAACAATGTCCTGATTGAGATGAAAAATACCGTTTTGTGATTACTCACCTTTAAAACGGATATTATAAGTGTGACATACACGCCGCTTCAATAAGTCTTGACAGTTGGGTTATTCTCCAGTAGAGGGCGAACTTCTGCAGAGATGAATGCAAAAAAGAAGCCCCTCCCGGTCCATAACTACCTGGGACCTCCCACCAATTCCCCAGTGTCAGATAGCAGTAAAGGGACCAGGAAGAACCAAATATAACAATACTAACAAAAAACAATGGTTCACCATATAAAGGATCCAGAATACCAAATAGGGTGGGTGAAGCGGAGTGTATGTCACACTTATAATATCCGTTTTAAAGGTGAGTAATCACAAAACGGTATTATTCCAAGTGTGACATACATTCCGCTTCAATAAGTCTTGACAGTTGGGACATCCAATAGCAGTGTCCGTCAAGGGTGGGAACCAGAAACCGTAAAGAATGTACTAACTCAAACCACTGCAGCTTGCAGAACCTTGCGGCCAAAAACAGCATCCGCTGAAGCCCGCACATCAACCTTGTAAAACTTGGAAAAAGTATGAACAGAAGACCAAGCAGCAGCCTTACAAACTTGTTCAACAGAAGCCTGGTGCTGAAAAGCCCAGGATGCACCAACAGCACGAGTAGAGTGCGCAGTGACCCTAAAAGGGGGGAGTCCTCCCCTTAGCAGAATAGGCCCCAACAATGGCCTGACGAATCCATTTGCTAATCGTAGACTTAGCAGGTGCCAAACCTTTCCTGGGCCCGCAGGGCACCACGAAAAAAGCGTCCGTCTTGCGGAAGGAAGAAGTAGTCACCAAATAGTACTTCACACAGCGGACAACGTCCAAATTGTGCAAAACCCTCTCCTTGTCATTGTTAGGCTTAGGACACAAGGAAGGGAGAACAATATCCTGATTGAGGTGGAAAACAGACACCACCTTAGGAAGGAAATCCGGTTTAAAACGAAACACCACCTTATCCTGGTGTCTCTCAAAGTAAGGGGCCTGAATCGACAGAGCCGCCAACTCAGACACGCCGAACCGAAGTAATCGCCACCAAGAAGGCAAACTTCTGCGCGAGAACCAAAAGAGCAATATGTAGCGGCTCAAAAGGAGGACCCTGCAGAGCCGAAAGAACCAAATTCAAATCCAAACAGGAACTACAGCTATTTGAGGGGGGCACACATGCGCCACCCCTTGGAAAAAAGTCTTAACCAGCGGGTGTAAGGCAAAAGACCTCTGGAAGAAAACCGACAGAGCAGAAACCTGTCCTTTTAAAGTACTAAGCTGGAACACCAGGTCCAGATTATGCTGAAGAAACTCCAAAATCCTAGGTACAGAAAAAACCCTGCAAGGCAAGGCCCTAGCCTCACACCAATCAATTTAGGACCTCCAAGTCCTATAGTAAATGCCAGAAGAGAACCGCTTCCTAGCCCTAATCAGGGTCTGAACAACCGCCTCAGACAAACCTTCCTCTTTCAAGATGAAGGTTTCAGCAGCCAGGCCGTCAAAGCCAGCGTTTGTAAATTGGGGTAAAGTAGATGACCCTGGGATAGCAGGTCCGGTATCAAGGGAAGCCGGCACTGGTCTACGGCCACCCTTATGACGTCTGCGTACCAAACCATTCTTGGCCATCTTGGAGCCACCAGAATCGCTGGTGCCCCTTCTAGAACCAGTTTGCGAACTACCCTGCCCAGCATGGAGACAGGTGGAAACCGGTACAGAAAACCCAGGCCCTTCCACGCCAGAAACAAGGCGTCCACTGCCAAGGCCAGGGGATCCTGGGAAAGAGACACAAACGCCGGAAGCTTGTGATTGTGCCTCGCGGCAAAGAGATCCACCTCCGGAGTCCCCCACTTGTGGCAAAGATCCAGAAAGACCTCGGGGTTGAGAGACCACTCTCCGTGGCGAGAGGACCCCCTGCTCAGGGAATCCGCCTCCATATTCTCCACCGCTGGAATGTAGACTGCCGAAAGGCAAGGAACATTGCTCTCCACCCATCGCAGGATCAGAGAGACTTCCCTGAGGGCACTCCTGCTGCGAGTCCCTCCTTGGTGATTTATGTAGGCCACTGCCATTCGGTTGTCCGAACGCACCTGAACCGGAAGACCCCGCAACTGTGGGGTTAACCGAGCCAGAACCAGAAGAATGGCTCCGAACTCCAATACATTGATGGGGGTGTGAGCCTCCTGGGGACCCCACACCCCGCTGAACTGATGACTCTTCCAATAACCTCCCCAGCCCGACAGGCTGGCATCCGTGGTAACCGTCTCCCAACAAGGGATCAGAAAGGATCCGCCCTTCACCAGATTGCTCGAGTCCAGCCACCACCGAAAGGACTGCCGAACCCTGGGAGACATCCTGAAAGGTTGATCCAAAGACTGTGGGCTCCTGTCCCAATACGTCAATAGGAGAAGTTGAAGAGATCTCATGTGAAATTGTGCAAACGGCACCGCCTCGAAGGAGAACACCATCAGGCCCACCCGTTTCATCCCCTGTCGGATAGAGGGACAAGGGCTGGCCAAAAGAAGACGGATCAGGTCCTGAATCCCCTGCACCTTGGTCTGGGGCAGAAACACTCTGGCCCGACTGGTATCCAGATTCATGATAGGGCTTCCCCTAGTTGAGTTTCCATGAAAACCCGGGGCTCCACACCCTGTAACCTCGCCTAGATTGACAATATCATATTAAGTTAAAAACAAGTTAATTTTATTAATGCATATACACTTAAAAACATATTAGGTTAATAATCACATAGCAGCTACATCTATACAGAAAATGCCTGTTTTTCAAGCTGGATGTCCAGGCAAACAGTATAACAATTTTTACAAAATATTCCAACACCAATGTAGAAAATATTGCTTGAGTGTCTCACAGGGGGGCAAACTAGTTTCGCCTGTCTGTAGGCTTCGTCAGTGCCCTTTACACCAATCCTGTAAAAGCATATATGTATATGATAGTGTCCAGATAGCCATTCAAAGACTTCTTCAAAAAACATACTTGTTTAACATCTCCTTATACAACAATATACATGGATTCATACCTCTATTCTATGGAATGGTAGATGCAGCTGGAGCCAGCTCTCGCTTTCTGTAGTGTGGCCAATTTGATTGTGATGGGGCTAATATAGAGCCCAAATATACACGTCATAGTAAGGCCCTCAGTGCATTCCCAAAGCCCATATGGACTAGTAACACCTGCATTGACAGGAATAAATTGCCTCTTAAGTATCACTGCCATATGTATGGCCAGTGATTCCGGTAAAATAAAGTGTTTGTATATATGATAAAGCTTAAATAGCAAGTGCCCATACCTTGTATAGTAAAAGAGGCGTGAGGAGAAGCACACCAAGTGCCTGTTGCCTCCTGTCCTGCAAGCAGCAACGCCGTGTAGTGCGTGCTGACACTGCGGCCGCTGTTAGATAAAGGCCAGCATGTATTGTCAAGCACACTCAGCTGTGTGTTGGCGCCGTCCCTCCCCCCCCTCCTCCGATGGTCTGATTGGGGTTGCTAGGGGGGACGGAAGCCAAACACAGTCCCAGCGCCGCACCTCCCCTCGGAGGGCGTGGCTCAAAACGGCCTCCGTCGACCAGTGAGGTGACAGGCGCTAGAGCTCCCACACGGCGCCGTCACGTGTCTTCTACGCGGCGCCATTTTGGTGGAGACCAGTACGAGGGTTAGGCTTCAAACAGAAAAGTGAATGGCAATCTCAGTCACAAAGAGATATTAATAACCCCTAACGATGTACAGACCTAGCTGGCACTGGTGTAAGTGGCCACACGCTAATGGATATGCCATAATCCTTGTGATGCCTTACTAATAGTTCTGTAGTGCCCTAAGCCCGCTGGCCACATTTTGGGGAGAACTTATCAGCTATAGTATTGGGGCCCACTCCCCTTACCAGCCTTTGGTTGCTGCTAATGTGCTCTCGGTTCTTAGGAAGCACTTCATTAGCAGCTCATTAGTTCAACCCCCCCCCCTTTTTTTTTTTTTTTTTTTTTTTTTTTTTTTTCTCTCTCTCTCTTCAGCAATCTTCACATATTGAGAGGGTCGTCTCCATCAGTGGGTTGCTAGCCACCCACACTATGTTTTTGTCATTTATCCAGATTCATGCCCAGAAATGAAATCACTCGAGACAGGGAGAGAGAACACTTGGTGCGGTTGATCACCCAGCCGAATCTCTCCAGGGTCGACACCACCTGGAGGGTGTCCAGTTCTGCCTGCTGAAGGGAAGAAGCAGAGATCAACAAAACGTCCAGATAAGGCACAATGCAAATGCCCTGAGATCTGAGCAGAGCCATTACGCCCGCCAAAACCTTGGTGAAGACCCTCGGTGCCGAGGTCAGACCGAAGGGAAGAGCTACGAATTGATAATGTTGATCCCCCACCGCAAACCGGAGGAATCTCTGATGTGCCTGAAAAATCGGAACATGCAGATACGTATCCTTGATGTCTATGGATGTCATGAAATCCCCTTGGCGAAGGGAATTGATAGCCGAGCGCAGAGTCTCCATGCGGAACTTTTTGGCTCTGATAAACCTGTTGAGAACCTTGAGATCTAGAATGGGTCTCACCGAACCCTCCTTTTTGGGAACCGTGAAAAGGTTGGAGTAGTAACCCTTGCCTCTTTCCAGCGGAGGCACCGAGCATTTAACTCCCATGTCCAGAAGGCTTTTCACTGCCAACAGGAGCCCCTGTGCAGCCTGAGGGTCCGAAGGCACCCGAGACCTTAAGAATCTTGGGGGCGGCCAGTACTCGAACTCCAGCTTGTACCCAGAGGAGACCACTTCCAAGATCCAATTGTCTGTGACCTCCCGGGCCAAGACCTGGAAGAAGAGCCGCAGCCATCCCCCCACCCTTACGGGTGAGGGCGCCCCTTCATTGCTGAGCCGGTTTAACGGAAGGCTTGGGCTTGGAACCCCAGGCAGCCGCGGGACGTGCCCGACCTCTGCCTCTGTTCCAGGACGAGCCCCTGACCCCCGACAAGGCCAGACCCCTAAATGCTCTGGCCCCTCGAAAGGAAGGAGTGAATGAGCCCGCCCCCCAAAAGGGACGGTGCTGCTTCCTCCGCTGAGGTAACTTACCTCCTTTAGCAACAGCGTCCAATTTATCTCCAAACAGCCGCGCCCCCAAGAAGGGGAGAGCTGTGAGTGACTTCTTGGCTCCAACATCCGCTGTCCACTGACGGAGCCAGACCAGTCTGCGCATGGCCACCAGCAAGGCTGACCTCCTACTACACACGACAATGGAGTCTTCCATCGCAGCCATGACAAAATCCATGAACACCTTGCACTTCTTAAGTACAGCGAACTCAGCGCTAGCTGGATCCAGCTGAGCGTTATTCAGCCAGTCCCTGATAAGAGACCTGGTAGCAAGCGACACCATGGCAGATGCACTAACCAGTCGCAGGGCCGAGCCCACGTTGGCAAATGGGTGGCACGCCATCTGATCCAGGCGCTTGTCCTCGCCATCCTTAAGTGAAGAGGCCTCAGGGGTGTTCAGTACAGAAGAGTTGGTCAAACCTAACACAGGCGCGTCGACCTCGGGAGGAAAAGACCAGCGCTTGACCGCCTCCACCGGAAAGGGATACTTCTTATCCCATCCCTGAGGTACACCAGGGAGCCGACAGGGCCTCTCCCATTCCCTAAGTATCAGCGCATCAAAATGACCCTGGGTAGGGAATTCCAGACGGGGCTTGTGGGCCCCAAAAAATCCCCCCTTCTTAAGAGGGGGCGCCTCAGGTGGATCAATATCCAACACCTCCAATAAATGTGTCAAAACAGTGGCCGTATCAACGGCATCCCCCAGTGCCTGCCCGGCATTGGAATTCCCAGGCTGACCATAGTCCGCCTCTGAATCCCGATACAATTCCCCCTCCGCGGGGGGGGGGGGGAATAATCGGACAATTCGGCTGATTCATCGTCGGTGTCCCACAAGGGCTGGGCCGACGACAACTGTCTCTTTTTAGCCTGGGGCTTCTTGCCCACCGTGCTAGCAATCATTTTCCCCTATGCTGGCCAACTTAGCCCAAACATGAGAACGCGACTCCCCACTAGTACCAATGTCACTTGGGGTACGGATCAGGTGGGGAGGGGAAGGCGATGAAGCGGGAGGAGCCGACCCCGAAGGCTGGGTACCAGACTGTCGCGTTATGGCCTTTGGTGTGCATTGTATACAGATCAGCACATTCTCCCCCGTAAGGGATACCCCACACCCCACACATGGCCCGGACTGTCCCGAAGGGACCCCGGGCCTGGTATCCTGCAGAGCCTCCATATGGTGAATTTTTGCGGTCAGTCGCAAGACCGTAGGGAATTACGCATAAGCAACCCGGTGGGAGGATTTTTGGGGATGGACAATATTCATATCTAGGGACCCCAGGACCGGGAGAGACCCCTTAAAATGCACTTATACGGGGACACCTGTAACACAAAATAGGTTACATAAGAGCAGCATAGTAAGGGATGCCCTAGCATAGATATTAGACATATGACTGCGTATATATATATATATATATATATATATATATATATAATTTTCACCCATGCATAGCAATTAAAAAGGCATACAGGCACACACACCATTATAATGTGTATATATATATATATATATATATATATATATATATATATACACAGACACACACACACACACACACACACAATAACGCCCGGCGACATGTACCGCAAATATATTATAAGATTATCAGCTAAAGGAGCCCGTATGGGGCACTCACAAGAAGATGGCATCCACAAGAGGAGAGGGAGAGGGGGGCGTGCCAGCACATGGCCCCGCCCCCCTCCGACGAGGGATTCCCCCCCAAGCCGCGCTTCCACCCGATAGGGCTGGAGCCGGCCGACGACACCGAGGGGGGCCAATATGGCCGCGGAGCCGACCAGTAGAGAACTGGCCCGCCGCCGCACGAGAGCGTGCGCGCGGGCCGAACGTAAAAGCACTCACACACACATACACCTGCAAAGTGAACAAACACACACACTGCGAATAAAGGCCAGGGATACAGCCCCCTCCCCCCCCCCGGAGGAAGAGTAAGGGACCCGGAAGGGGGAGTGGGAACCCTGCCATAATAAGGCCATAGGCATGTAGGGACGGGGCATCCCACACCAGGATCAGCAAAAACCTGGATCACCGCCTACCCCGTGGTGGGGTCTCACGGTGGAGCAGCGCTCCTACAGCACCCAGAGGGTGCTCCTACCTTTACCAAGGACCCGCAACCGAAGCTGGGAGGCTCAATACAAGGACAATTTAGGAGGGTCCTGGCAGCAATAGGGACAAAAAGGGGGGCCGGGTGCGAGCCCGGCTTACCTGCAAGTAAGAGAAGCTTCATCTTCTGTCTTGCTCGCTCCCTGCAGAGAAGACAACTGGAGAATTGGTGGGAGGTCCCAGGTAGTTATGGACCGGGAGGGGCTTCTTTTTTGCATTCATCTCTGCAGAAGTTCGCCCTCTACTGGAGAATAACCCAACTGTCAAGACTTATTGAAGCGGAGTGTATGTCACACTTAGAATAGCAGACACAACCTTAGGCAGAAAATCTGGCTTAAAACGAAACACCACCTTGTCCTGGTGTCTCTCAAAGTAAGGGGGCCTGATGGAAAGTGCCGCCAACTCAGAAACATGCCTAACAGAAGTGATAGCCACCAAAAAGAATGGACAAAGCAGCCTCATGTACAGGCTCAAAAGGAGACCCCTGCAAGGCAGATAGTACCAAGTTCAAGTCCCAGACTGGTAACATAGGCCTACGTGGGGGGACGCACGTGAGTAACCCCCTGGAAAAAAGTCTTGACCAGATGATGCTGAGCAAAAGATCTCTGAAAGAAAACAGCCAAGGCAGAAACATGACCTTTCAGAGTGCTGAGTTGAAGCCCCAGATCCAAACCATGTTGGAGAAATTCCAGAATCCTAGGAATAGAAAACACACGACAGGGAAGAGATTTAGCCTCACACCAGTCAATGTAGGTACGTCAAACCCTATAGTAGATGGAAGAAGAGGACTTTTTCCTAGCCCTGATCATGGTGCTAATAACAGCGGCAGGCAGCCCCCTTTTCCATCAAGATGGAGGTTTCAGCAGCCAGGCCGTTAAAGCCAGCGTATGTAAATTGGGGTAGCGCAGCCACCCCTGAGTGAGCAGGTCTGGATCCTTGGGCAGGGCGTACTGATCTACCGCCAGCTGCACAATGTCTGTGAACCACACTCTTCTTGGCCAACGGGGAGCCACCAGGATTGCTGGCACCCCTTCCTGAGCTATCTTTCGCAGAACCCTGCCCAACAGGGGAAACGGGGGAAAGACATACAGTAGCTGAAAGCCCTGCTAGGGCATTGTCAGAGCATCCATGGCTAAGGTCAGAGGGTCCTGGGACAGAGACACAAAGACTGGAAGCTTGTGATTGTGACGGGATGCAAACAGATCCACATCTGGCTGACCCCAACGGTGACACAGAGAACGAAACACCCTGTTGCTGAGGGACCATTCCCCCAGGCAAGAGGTCCCCATGCTCAGAGAGTCTGCCTCCAGATTCTCCACCCCCCCCCCGGGATGTACACAGCTGAGATGCAAGGAACATTGTCCTCTGCCAAGGACAGGATCAGAGACACTTCCTTGAGGGCCCCCTTGCTCCGGGTCCCTCCCTGATGATTGATGTAGGCAACCGCCGTCTGGTTGTCCGAGCGTACCTGAACAGCCCGACCCCGAAGGTGCGGGGTCAAGCGGGCTAGAACCAACCTTATCGCCCTCAGTTCCAGGATGTTGATAGGGGTATGGGCCTCCTGAGGGCCCCACTGACCCTGGAATTTCAAGGATTCCCAGAAGCCCCCCCAACCAGTCAGACTGGCATCCGTGGTGACTGTCTCCCAGCAAGGGGCCAGAAAGGATCTGCCCACCAACAGGTTCCTTGAGTCCAGCCACCACGAGAGGCTGGCTAGCTAGGCCTGGCTAGGGGGGACAGAACCAAAACCTGATCCAGGGACACAGGGTCCCTGTCCCATACAGACAAGAGGTGGAGTTGAAGCGGCCTCATTTGAAACTGAGCATAAGGAACCGCCTCGAAGCAGGACACCATCAGGCCCACCAGCTGCATTCCCTGCCTGATGGAAGGATGAGGGCAGGACAGAAGGAGCATGAGCTTGCGCTTGCAGACTGTCCACCTTCTGCTGAGGAAGAAAGATCCTGGCCCGAGCTGTATCCAGATTCATGCCCAGAAATGGCTTCACCAAAGAGGGAGACAGGGAAGATTTGGAGTGGTTTATCACCCAGCCGAATGACTCCAGTGTGGTCACTACCCGCTGAGTATCCAGCTCTGCCTGTTGGGAGGACGGAGAAGTGATAAGAATGTCGTCCAAATAGAGAAGAATGCGAATGCCCTGAGCTCTCAGCAGAGCCATAATGCCCGCCAGCACTTTGGTGAATACCCTGGGAGCCAAAGTGAGACCGAAGGGCAATGCCACGAACTGGTAATGCTGAGCCTCCAGAGCGAACCTGAGGAATCTCTGATGACCTGGAAAAACTGGAATATGGAGGTAAGCCTCTTTGATGTCCACAGAGGTCATGAAGTCCCCTGGGCGCAGAGAACTTACAGCTGAGCGCAGAGTCTCCATGCGAAAATGCCTGGATCTGAAAAACTTGTTGAGAAGCTTTAAGTCCAGGAGGGGTCTGACAGACCCATCTCTTTTGGGGACAGTGAAAAGGTTGGAATAATAGCCCTTGCCCCTTTCCCTTAAGGGCACCTGGCAGATGACCCCCAGCTTCAGTAGTTTCTGCACAGCAAGCAACAGGCTCTGAGCTGACAGGGGGTCTTGAGGCATCCGGGATCTGATAAAACTTGGGGGCGGCCAGGCTGCCAACTCTATCTTGTAACCGGAAGACACTACCTCCTGAATCCACCGGTCTGAGACATGACGCCTCCAGACATGAGCAAAGCGGAAGCCGTCCCCCCACCCGGATGGGTGAGGGTGCCCCTTCATGCCTGAGGGGGCTTGGGGGAAGACTTAGACTTAGAACCCCAGGAGGGGCCAGGGCGGCCGCGCCCTCTGCCCCAGAAATCTCCCCGGGCCCCTGCAAATGAAGCTCCCCTTCCCATTCTGGACCCACGGAGGGAATAAAGGAACCTGAACCCCGAAAGAGACTGTCTCTTGCGCTGGGGTAACTTGCCTCCCTTAGCAAATAAGTCCAGGCGATCCCCAAATAGCCGCAGCCCTTTAAAGGGGAACCCCGTGAGAGCCTTCTTGGCAGCGTTGTCAGCTGCCCACTGGCGCAGCCAAACCGAGAGGCGTATAACCACCGCCAAGGCAGAAGCCCTGCCACACATTCTAATGGTATCATCCAAGGCAGAGAGGACATATGCAACAAATTCCTCACAACGCAGAAGGGCTCTATACTCTTCACTAGCAGCATCATCAGGAGCCCCATCTAAGATTCTTTTGAGCAGAGTCCTAATAGCCACCGCTGTAATGGCAGAGGCACAAACCGGACGCAGCGCGGACCCCACACAGGCAAAGGCATGGGAAGGCAGCTGATCAATGCGCCAGTCCTCACCATCCTTCAGGGTAGTAGAGTCAGGGGAATGCATGACAGATGTGTTGGACAAACCAAGAATTGGTGCATCCACTTCGGGAGGGGACGACCAACGCTTAACCACTTCAGCGGGAAAAGGATACCTATTATCCCAACTCTTAGGCACCCCCAGGGAGCGTGCTAGGTCGCTCCCACTCTTTGAGCACTAGATTATTAAAGTGAGTTTGCTCAGGAAACTCCAAACGTGGCTTAGCAGTGTGAAACAACTCCCCCTGCTGCCGAGGAGCTGCGGCAGGAGGAGAGATAGAAAGTACTTCAAAAATGTGAGCCAAAAGCCTGTCAGTATCATCTGGAGCCCATGGGTCAGAGCCAGAATCAGCATAACCCTTAGGCTGCTCATCAGATGATTCTGAATCAGAAAACAATTCCCCCTCTTCCAGGGGGGGTATAGCCAGCCAGGTCAAAAAACTCTTCAGCTTCCATAGGAAAAAGGGTAACACCAGGCGCCAGATGCCGCCTCTTAGCAGAGGACTTACACGCCGTAGAGCCAGCAATCAGCTTCTCAATGCTAGCCACCCTGGTAGACAAATCAGGCTGAGACTCCCCACTGGTATGCACCTCACTGGGAGTCAGATGCAAGCGTGGGGGGAGTAGGCGAAGCCATACGGGGCGCAGGCCCAGCCGCAGGTAACCCAGATTGCAGCGCAAGCGCCTGCTGGGCACAGGGTACACAAACCCGCACATCGTCATCACTTGTAGGGGACACCCCACACGCCACACACAGCCGGGCTTGTCCCGAAGGAACCCCAAGCACATTATCCTGAGAAGCCTCCATATGGTGATTATCGCGGCCCAACCGGCCAATAGGGATTTACGCTATAAGGCCACCCGGGATGCCCCAATAGCCCGCTAGGGAAGTGGGAGGTAAAGGCAGAATAGGCCTCTAATAGCAAATTAAATAGAGGGGATAGGCCGAGAGAAACCACAATTAAGTTCGACCCACCTGCAAGACATAAACAGAAGGGTCCCTTAAGCGGTATGCATAAATAAGATATAAAAAATAAACCAGCCCGCAGGGGCACTTACGGACCGTGGTAGGTAGACGCCAGCCACGCAGCACGAGGAGAGCAAAATGGCGCCCGCAGATACCTCGAGGGGCGGGCCGTGGAGACAGTGATGCAGAACGCGCCATCCGCAAGGCCCGCCCCCCACCGAAGAGCGCCAAGGCGCCCACGTGACTATGTCTGCCAATGATGGCACAGCAGTGCCTGAGGTAAAGTCGCCGCAGACCACGGAACGACGTACAAGCGCGCGTGGTCGGCGGTGGCATTTTTAAAAAAGAGCAACCAGTGCACCAACACGCACCAACACAAAACCAAAGCATACCACGGCATACAATCCCAAGGAGTGAAGAATACACATAACCCCCCCCCCCCCCCCCGAGAAATAACAGGGAGAGCGAGGGAGGGCAGCGGCCAACCTAACAGGAGCCCATCGATGGACAGGGGGCGAGGGGCGATAGCACGGGAGGGGCATCCCATAAGGCTCACCATGGGCCTATACCGCCTATCCTTTGGTGGGGGATTGCGGTCGGAGCAGCGCTCCTTAGCACCTGACAGCGGTGCTGCCTACCGTCACCCGACCAGTGCAGCCAAAGCTGGGAGGCAGAAAAAGGAGGAACGGGTGGGAATAGTCCTACAGGGCCACAGGCTAATAGCCCCGTTCACCTGCGAGTAGAGAGAGCCATCTTCTTGCCTTCGCAGCGCCGACTGCAGAGAAGAACTGGGGAATTCGTGGGAAGTCACTGGAATATAAGGGGCCGGGAGGAGCCACTTTTTTGCTGTCTCTGCAGTCCAGCGCCATCTTGTGGATGTATTACCCAAACGTAAGGATTTATCTCTGGAGCAGGACGTGCTGTATACTGAATATAATGGTAAGAGAGGGGTTTCTCACCGTATGGCATTCCAAATAGGGGGAGGGGTTTGGGGAGCAGGGTTCCATCCAGCTGGGTGCACAGAGTGTTCGTAATCTTTAAGGGTTTGATTTTTATTCAAAACTAAAACATGTATGGAAAGAGAAGCAGTGGGAACTAAAACAACGTAGCACAAGCCTGTAGGGCCCATTTGCACCTTTCCCGTTACATCCACTAAGGTATGTAATAGCATGCGTGTTTACAGCTTGTCTAGAGCAGAGCAAAGTGCCAATAATGCAGGTAAAAGGGCATCAAAAGCATCAGGGAAAAACAGAGTGGTGTAGATGGCCCCTAGCAACTCATTTGTATTGCCTTGGGTATAGAAAGAGTTACAGCAAACACAGGTTTATCAAGATGTCAAAAGTAGAAAAGGGCTTACCCAGGAGATCAATTTACAGCTAGAACACAGGCGAGGGCATGCCGAGAAAAGGAAAAGGAAAATGAAATAGGGGAAGAAAAATAACGCTAGCAAACATCCACATTGCATTAGACACAGTGGGGGCTAGAAGAGGTGTTTACAGTAAGAAGGGCTGCCAACACATGGCAGACGGACGGGCGGGCTGTGACATTAGGCGTTATCCTTCTACTGAAACAATGAAATGCAGCAAATAGTTCAGCAGCCTCTAACCCCCCAACAAAAAAATAATATGTACTCTTTTCACTATTAAAAGCAGACCTAATGTTAAATTGGCCCACTTTATACCCTGGGGTTTCCAATTTGGGAGACCTGCCTGCCTTAAATACATTCACTCTTCCATTTTCCTACAAGGACGGAAGCAGCACTGGCACATTCACTGCATCGTTGACAACCAATAAGATTCACTGCTTGCTTATCCACCATCCAGGTGAGGTGCTGAATAAAGCCATCTCCTCCCCTCAGAGAAAAACAATACTTGTGGAGGAGGGAGGACAGCTTCTCCTTGCTTTTCAGTATTTGAACTAAGTGGACCAACCCCCCAGGTCGCCCTATACACTTACCTTCTTTCCCAGTCCAACGGCACATGCGGTTTGTAGGTTTTTAAAGTGGACCAAAACCGGGATTTTTACCATCCCGTATTTTGATCTGTCCCCTTGGAGCACCCTGGTTTGGGGTGGCCCTGCAGTGTATAACCTCGCCATTCGCTGAATCTACTCCCCTCTACAACGGCGCATAGGCAGCCACTTGTCCAATCAGTTTCTCTGGCTGCTCATATTAATGTGCGGATGGAGAAGCAGATTTGATACAGCAGCAGCTCACATTGCCAGGTGCACGGAATCACTAGCATGCTTCAGATGTGCGGGGCCACACACAAGCGTTCAGTTGCGGTGTTCCGGCTGCAGCCAAGAAGGGATGAGAATAATGCCTGCCCCGGATGCCCATGCACCATGGACTCGACGGAAAAGTAAAAATTGCGATCCAACCCAGGAGGGTTTCGCATCCCAAACTGAGATCCCCCTGGGGGGAATAGTCTGGGAATAGTCAGAGGTTTTGTTCAACTTTAATGGTGATCTGGGGGGGGGGTCAAACAGCAGGGCATGCCAAATTAGGATGCCCCAGGAAATTGGACCAAAGCCCTGGATGGCAAAAGTCACAGATTTTGATCCACTTTAAGGCTCTATTCACACCTATCTGCTTGCACTGCATTAGGCAACACAGTCACAACGCAAGAGAAAATGCTGCCCATTATTTTTAACGGCCCATATATATTCCATTGAAATTAATGGGCAGCATTTTCCCTTGTGACTACGTTGCCCAATGCAGCACAAGCAGATAGGTGAGAATAGAGCCTACAGAGGTTGCGATGTATGCCTCATCGCCAATAAAACAGCGTGTAACACTACATGCACCATTCACTGCAGGGGCGGACTAGCAATAGGGAGACCCAGGACAATGCCTGGTGGGTCGCACTGCTTTGGGGCCAATTGGGCTGCTGCTTTTAACACCCTCCTTCAATCCCTGCCCCCTTAGTCTCCCTCTAAGCCCCCTGTACCCAACCCCACTGTAACAACAAGTCAAGGAACCCCAGCCCCTACTGCTATAGCCCTGGCATCATGGTTGGGGGGCCGCAGCAGGGACGTCTCAGGCCAGCCAGGGGCTGGTAAAATCCAGGGCAGATTTCTGGCCCCAGCCCGCCACTGATTCACTGCAACACTGACAAGGGGTGAAGTGAGAGCAAAGCATGTGGGTGTCTCCCACAGCCAAATCTTAAGGGAAAGGTTAAAGATACCCTAGTGGGGATCCAGATTAGGTATGCAACACACATCACTTGGTGCTTATTTCCCTTATTCTGGAGTCCCAGAGCAGTGTGCTCTGCATTTCCATAGCAGGTCTTCTGGGAGAACAGAACAGCACTACTGCTGTAGGATGTCAGAAGAAGGCGAGTACACAACAAACCAGAGCAGATTCACACTACCTGCCCGATCAGGATGCCCCCTAAAGTTATCGTTTGGGTTTTGGTCCACTTTAAGATTCAATAAGGTAATCCAACTAATGTAGACTAATGAATCAAGCCTGGGTCCGGCTGGACGTCTAGCAAGCCAATTCCCATTCATAATATCTCAGATAAGACGTATTATTAGAAATGGGAGACTCATGCCGGGGTGCTCGGCTATCGACGGAATAAAAACTTAAGTGGATACAGAAAGGGTCTATTACCAGGAACATCACAAATAATGAATGAAGCGGTTAGCGTTCATTTTTATTTAATTTCCCCGTGTAGCAGCGAGCAGAATAGGATGCAGCCAGCAGTAATAATAATCCTTTTCATTCTTCAAGTTAATTTAGGAGGAGAGGGTGCTGCTGGTCATTGATGTAAATTATGCAACGCTATCTGTGAACGCAGGCAGCTTTAATGAAGAACGCGGCATATTCATTTCGGACTTGAATTTAATATGGCAGCACAGTGACAGGACCATGATTTCATAATCGCTTGATGAGCACGGACGCTAGTGCGCCAGGAGTGGTTACCTTGACTAACCCCCCCCCCCCCCCCCCCCGAGGACTGGCCGAGGAGGCGAAACGCGTCTCAGCATACAGCTCAAGTGTGGGTTGATTCACTCTGTTAGGGCCACTGCCTTGATTTATTCGTACAGATAATTACACTACCACCACCATATAGCAAATTAATATTTTGATTCCATTAGCAAGTACTTGTAGGCTACAGAGCAGATCTGGTGAGTCATTTAGCCTATATTCAGGCTTTCTAAAGGATGCCCCAGGAGAGTGCTTTCATTTACTTTCCTCAAAGTCCTCAGATCAGGGGTGCCATAGGAGCACGAGGCTCCCCTGCTTACACCTGGTCCAGCATCCCCAGTATCTGAACTGGGTCGCACACTGCCAGCCTGTAGGTGGTCACATACTGGGTAAGAAGACAGATCAAGACACCTATTATTCTATATGGGCCCCTCAGCTGCTTACAGCCTTTCACATGGTCCAGCAGCCCCAGTGTCTGAACTGGGTGCCACACTGCCAGCCTCTAGGTGGGTACATGCAGTGCACGAGGACAGATAGAGGCACCCATATTTCGTGCACCCCTAAAATATCATTCAGCCAGAAGTGCAGCTCCCCTTTTCAGATACCAGAGCTGCAGGAGAGCAGGTCTCCAGCACAGGAGCGGGTGAAAGGTAAGAAAGGGAGCACCCCAGGATCTGAAGTCTGGAAGGATTTTTTTTGTTTATTTTAAATTACTATACAGACAATTATAACGCACAGTCATCCTTCCAAATTCAACTATAATTACCAAAAAAAAACGTTTTCCTCCATCTATTTTTAATCCATAAAGACTTACTTATACTTCATTTTAGATGGCTTTTAAACATTTATGGTACACTCATACCCCACCACTATGGTACAACAAACACATAATAGAAAAGAGAGTAAAAAGCACTAGGGTGATAGAAAAAGAGAAGGAAAAAATTAAACCCAGTGAAAAAACATTAAAAAAAAAAAAAAAGGGGGACATTTAGTGGCTGTCCAGACTGCAGACTGGGCTGGCACTCAGCCCCTCACCCTGGAGATAAGCTAGATTAAAAATTAAAATAAACTTTGGACGGCATCTGAGGCACAGAAACAGGGCTGCAATGGCGCAGAGCATGATCGGACGACTCAAAATCACTGAAGCTGGCAGTGACAGCTTCACCAATGGTAACCCTGGGGGCGGTGCCACAAAAAACAGGCTAGCAGGTAAGGTTTATTTTGTTAAATGAACAAACTGGGCCTAAAGTGAAAATTCAGGCATAGCCACATTGTTACGCAATTGCGTCGGCCTACATTTGGCACTGTCCTAAACAGTTTTCTGTTTTTAAATTGAAGAAAAAACTGTTGAGATATCAAGGTTTGCAGTTTTACCCCCCGATTTATCTTCTGAAGCATGTGGGCGTGGACCTTGGAGCTGTGATGCTGCATATTAATCTGCATAATAGGTGGGGCGGTGCTGGGAGCGAGAGCACTAGCTAGGAGGCAGCTGGATGGGGCGGAAGGATGGAGGGGTTCACGGCATGATTTGCAGTGCAGAGAGTGCCATTCATGCCATCAATACAGAGGGGGCGTGGTCTGGACTGGCTCCTCTAGCTAGTTTTGGTGGCCCACATTGGTGGGGGGGCACTGGAGTTGCAGATAAAGAAGTATATTTCCTCATTCATGGTGCGGTAAGATGCTGTTTATTTTTTTTTTACCTGTTGCATGAAAAAGCCATTTAATGCTGGAGGAGGGTGAGGCCTCTTCCTGTCACACTGGGGGCAACAGTTTTCAGCCCTGTTTTCAGCTTTCTCGTATAGGATCGCAGGAGCAGTTACCTTGTTTTTGTAACTATAGTTCTGAGGATGAGCTTGGATCGGCTTTAGACATGGGAGGGGACCTAGATGGATTTAGATCACTTTAAGTTTATGGGCGATCCACAGGCACCCTGCTGGAAATAGTTACATCATTTCTACATACTGCAACAGTAAATAGGCGTTATAGAGAATGACCTTTTCACGCTGAATGTGGAATGCAACCATCTCTCAGTGCAGAATATGGCTCCTGAGAATTGAGATAGGCGAGGGGTCCCAGTTTTGGAGTATAAGTGCACTTTAAAATCTCAGTGCAGAATAAGGTTCCTGAATTAAAATAAGTGAGGGGTCCCAGTTTTGTATTATAAGTGCGCTTTAAACCGGACCTTCACCATGATTTATTGAAAAGCCCAAACCTCTAAAAAAAACTATTCCCCAGCATCTAAAGTTAATATATTTTCAGTTTTTAGTCACTTATTCTTTCCCCCACTGGGCTGCAACTCTGTTCAGGACTTTAGGATACGGGTGCCACCATCTTGACTCAGAAGCATCACACTTACTGAGGAGAGGAAAGTGGGATAAAGTACAGGGGGGCGGGTTATAGCTGTGCTTTGCTCAGACAGGTCAGAGCTGGGGTCAGGAAAAGGTCAGCAATCCCAGAATGCAGAACAGCCCAGTCAGAATGCACTTCCTGTTTGCAATCTGCCTGACGTTCCATGAGTCACCATATTGGATGTTTAAAGGCTCATGACATGTAGTAGATGCAGGTAGGATGATTTTTAATGTGAGCAATCTGAATGTACAGGGTGTGGGAAACATATAAGATAGACTCGTATTCAGAGTGAAGGACCGCTTTAAAATCAGCTACATTCAGGAGAAACCAAAGCGGACACTGGTGAGCCCTCACAATCTGTAAACAGGAAGCTGAGGCCACGCTTCTACCTTCCGATATTGGTGATAAGTCCCGGAGCAGCACGCAGCAATCTCTGTAAAACAACAATGCGCATTGTTTTGACTGCAGCATCTCTGCTTCCTGTCATGTACGGTTTATTGGAGGGGGGGGTAATTCCCTGCCTGATGACGCTCTGAGATTTCGGAAAGACTTCCACCTGCACAGAGGCAGAAGCTGGATTAGATCCCACCATGACCTGCGCTGCCCTTTATGCAAACACTGGCGCGGCTCAGCATTCAGAAGATCCACACAAAACGATCTTACAAATCGAGGACTTGTGGGAGATGCTCAGCCACAAAGGGGATACCAGCGCAGGAGATCAGGCTTCCCAGCACAGAAAATTTACTGCAGCCACATACTGGCGCATGCAATTATTTCTACTCATTGTTCTTCCTCGGATGGAATGGCAATGCAACATTATATCTAATCCTGGGATTATCTGTGCTGCAGCGATTCTTAAAGACGACCGGTAACAGCCACGATGAGTCAGCGGCCCACTAAATTCTGCTGCTCTTTTACTTGCCAGGGTACAAAACTCCATCTGCAGACATTTTTTTGGGCTTAGATAAGCAATCCTGAAATGTTTCCTTACAGTTCTGTTGTGAAGAGCTAAGTTCATAAACATGCTACAGAGCAACAGGAAGAACTACATCAACACCCTGCATTTGAAAAAAATCTAATCCAGCAAAATGTTCTTTTACTGGAAAGCAGGAAGCAAAAACAGGTTGTACCACTCCACTTTTCCAGAGGAGAAAGGCCCAACCCCAACCCCTGAGCCAACCTGTGAGAAAGCATACAATGAAAGTCTTGCCCATGGGCTTGATCCCTAGGGAAGCTGCAGTCCAGTCCCAGCACTGTCATCCAAATGCCAAGAGCCCGCTGCTCCCCTGCCCGACCCCCAGCGCGTGCCCTTGCTGCCAGTCACAAGGGAGCAGACTGCTTTGTGAATTAGACTCATTCATGTGAGCCATCATAAGTGGCAGCCTCAGCTTCACCACTGAGTGGCCGCTTCACCGCTGAGTTTTCTTCCTTCCATAAAAAAAGCAAATGTAGGATATTTAATGTAGGGTGTATAAGTTACCTTCATCAGACAGGTTAGCAAATAGAGAGAGAGATCAGACAGGAAGAGAAGGCGAGAGAGGGGGCAGAGAGAGATCGATCGATCGATGGGCAAAGAGAAAGCAACTAGACGGAGGGCAGTGAGAGAGATAGAGAGATCAGACAGGGAGCAGGAAGTGAGCAAGAAATCCCATCACATGGGAAAGGAAAGGAGCTGCAGGTCTGGTGTATATGGAATACCAGCAGTATAAGACCACATATAAATCCGGTGAATAATAATGCAGAGGCCCATTTTGCAGTGTTTATTTGATTTTACTGCAGCATAACTAACAGCTCTCTATAGGCTGCGGCGCCCAGAAGAGTAGCGTCATTTGGCCAAGTGTTCAGCATAAACCTCCAATCCAGCACAGCATTCCAGTGGTTTTCATTGGACATGTTCTAAATAATACCGATTACATGTTGCTGTCCAAGAGAGTAACGAGGGGGCAGTGGTTGGCGCTGCTGCTGTCATCTTAGTCTCTGCCGGCTGACATGGCATCTCATATAGACAAGCGCTGGCACCAACTTCAGTGGTTTCAGGGGTTGTCTGCATAAAGTTAACCTTTTATTTAGTTTTTTTTTTTCTTTTCTTTTAATTTAATTACAGATCTGGAGACACACCTCTTTATTCACAAGCTGTGTGAACAAGGGAGACCGCCTGACCCCCTTAAAAGACTCTGGGGAAAAGCTAGTCTATCCGCAAGTTCAGCTGCTGCTAAGGACGAAAAAAATACAATTCTGTGAAATACTCACCTGTAGAATTGGTATTATACGTATACAGTACGTCCTGCTCCAGATATAATACTTACACTTGGGTTATCCTCCGCCAGATGGCGCTGTGCACTGCAGACATGCAAAAACAGGCTCCTCCCGGCCCTTCATATATATCCCACAAATCCCCAGCATTGAAAAGCAGTGAACCAGAAGCCGGGAGAATTTAACCACCAAAAACAACTGGTAATGATAACAATGATAACAATCACCATACAGGGGATCCAGAATAATACAAAAACCAGGGTGGGGTGGAGCAGGACGTACTGTATACGTATAATACCAATTCTACAGGTGAGTATTTCACAGAATTGTATTATTCTAAGTATACAGTACGTCCTGCTCTCGAGATAATACTTACACTTGGGACATCCAATAGCAGTGTCCATAAAGTAGGGTGGGATCCCCAACAAAAAAGGCATAGCAGACAGAAAAAGCACAGTCACCTGCAAACCTTGCTACCAAGAGCGACGTGAGCAAAGGCTCTAACGTCAACATCATAAAAACCTTTGAAAAGGTACGAACAAAAAAACAAGTATTGGACTAGCAAACTTGTGTAACCAAACCTGGTGCTGAAAAGGCCAAAAGATACCAAGGCACCAGTAGAATCAGAAATAAAGTGAGAATAAACTCTTCCCCTTAAAGGAATAGGCCTGAGTAACAGCCTGACAAGAGCAAATGCTAAGAGTAGCCCAGGAAGAAGCCAAATTTTCCCTAGGACCAGAAGGGACATCCATCCAAGTAAAGGCTAGGCCCAAGGCCGCTTAATCCTGGAAGTAGACGAGATCAGGCACATACAGATGTAGGTGCCCACAAACCCCAAGGGGCATCAGTCCCCCTAAGGGACAAGAGACAATCCAGGAAAAAATTCCGGCACCCGTTGAGTGAAAGTAGATCCCCTTGCCTCAGCGGTACTAGGAACAAAGCACAGGGAAAGACAATGTCTAAGCCTAAGACACCACCTTAGGCAGAAGGTCCGGCGTAAAGCGGAACACCTCTCATCTTGGTGTATATATCAAAGAACGAGGGCTAGCTAAACAGAGCCGCCCGCACAGGCACACGTCTGACTGAAGTAACAACCCCCAGAAGGGCAACCCTGTGGATAAGAACAGTCAGACAGCATCCAGCATAGTGCCAAAGGCAAGGCAAACAGAATAAAATTCAAATCCCAACAGGAACCCTAGATGCACCTGAGCATTCCCCGAAAGAACGCTTAACCAAGGCAAAAACTGAGTAAACACTTCTACAGGAAGGCGGGCAGGGCAGAACCTGAACCTCCAGAGTACCGAGTAGGAGAGCCAACTCCAACCCATACTGTAATAACTCTAGAACCCTGGGAACAGAGAGCGCCCAACAGGGGAGAGACCAAGACTCACCCCAATCAAAATGGGTATGCAATACCCCACAATAGACGAATAAGAGAAAGCAGAAGCCAACTCCTAGGCTACCAGAAGTCACAGTCACCCAGAAGTTAAGCTCGTCTCCATCAAGGTGGATGAATCAACCATCCAGACCAGAGCCTGTAGATTGGGGTGAAATAACAAAGGGGGCCTGAGTGAGCAGATCAGCACTCCTGACAGGACATACAGGTCCGCTGTCCTCAGTACCACATCTGCAAACCACACTCCACTAGGCCACCCAGGGGCCACCAGTATCACTGGGTCCCCCTTTTCAGAGCAACCTGCGCAGAACCCTGCCTAGCAGGGTAAATGAAGATAAGACATACAGAATAGAATGTCCAGCCATAAGGTTACTAAGTCTCATGACCAAGGTCATAACAGTCTGAGACAGGGAAACAAGGGCCTAGAACCCATGAGAGTGACGGGCCCAAAAAGATCCACCCTAGATGGATCACATAGTGACACAAGAATTAGCACATCCTGTCGCAGAAGGACATCCACCGGAGCAAATATCGCTGATATGCAGGGAACACTGTCCTCCACCCAGATCAGGGTCAGATACCTTCCTGGAGGATCAGCCTGCTCCACGTCCACACAAATAATTAATACAGTCCCTGTCGTCAGACAGAACAAGGAGCCCCGAATAGACAGATCCCGCAAGGGAGAAGTCCAGCAAGATAGAACCAACCTGACAGCCTACCACTTCAAAAATTAGACAGGTGAAAGGACCCCTAAAGGTCCCACCCCCCCCCCCCCCCCCCCGGAACCACAGGGGATTTTAGAAGAAAAAATCCCCCCTCTGTCAGCCTGATAGATTTGGTATCCATCCACAGGAAGACGCAGGGAAGGGGTGCCCCCTGACTGGTTCCTTGAGTACAACAGTCTCAAGGGGAACCACCGCACCAAGGTGGAAGGGTACACAGACCCAGCTCCAGGGAAGCTGGAACCCAGTCCAGTATTTACAATATAAGTTGCAGAAGAGCCCAAGGGTACTGAGCATAAGGAACAACCTTTGAGCAGCCACCAACAGGCCCACCAGCTGAATCCAGCCTGGTGAAGAGACGGAAACAGCAAAGAGGGACCGAGCCCATGTAACCAGATTGTCCACTTTATAGTCAAGGAAGCAGGTTCCCGCCTGAACCGAATCCAAGTTCAACCCTAGGAATGGAGATACCAAATAAGGGGAAAATGAGGAAATGAGGTGATTGAGCACCCATCCAAAGACTCCCAAAGGACACCACCAGCCAAGCCTGTCAATGCGCCGGTCCTCAACATCCCGAAAGGTACGATAAGTACGGGCTGCAATAAAGGGGGGGTTAAGAACCCCAATGATCGGTGCATCCACCACGGGAGGTGATGACCAACAGTTAACCACCTCAGGGGGAAAGGGGTATTTTCAATCCCAGTCCCCTGGAACCCCTGGAAGTTTACTAGGACATTGCCATTCTTTGAGTACAAGAGCCTGGAAGTGATCCTGCTCCAGAAATTCCAAACGCGGCGTCGCTGTATGGAAACTCTCCCTTCTAGGCCTAGGAGCCTCATCAGGGAGAGAGACAGACAAGACCTTAATCGGTGTCACACAGGCCCCAGGAACCAGGGCCCGTATCATCTTGAGTCCTCGGCCCTTCGTCAGATGAGCCTGAGTCAGAGAACAGCTCACCTTCATCAGAAAGAGCAAAACCCTGCTCAGTAGTGAACTCCTCAGTTTCAGAAGGAATGGGCGAAACCGCAGGCGTCAGGGACCGCTTCTTACCAGGGCCCAAGCGCTCTGCCAACCTCGAAATCACCTGATCAGCCATAGGCAGTCTGCGCGGCACGACTTGCTGGTCATTCCCGCTCGAGTGCGACTCATCAGGAGAGAGATTTAAGCACGGGGAGATAGGTGTATTGAAACGAGGCGCAGCCACTGGCAACCCTGACTGCAGGGCCAGTACTTGTTAAGCACAGGGTCCGCAGACCCGTGCTCTGTCCGCATCAGCATGGGGCTGTCCACACGCTGTACACAGCCGGTCTTGTCCCGGAGGGACCCCGGTCACATAATTCTGAGATGCCTCCATATGGTGATTATCAATGCAATGTATGCCAGTAGGGATTTATGCAATAGGCAACCCTGGATGTCCCAAAGACCCGCTAGGAATGTGGGAGAATTTAGTAAGCCCGCTACAATATATGTTAGGCCGGGAGAAGCCACCGGAGTCTTTGACCTCTGAAAGACAGAAGGGGAATAAGAGGTGTCAGGGCCATGCGCAGCAGAAAAAATTCTAATGATGAAAAACGCCCGCGAGGGCACTTACCGACCTGGGGAGGAGAAGGAAGCAAACATGCGCACGCGAAGATCAACAAAATGGCGCCAACCGAGCCTCGAAGGGCGGGCCCAATCCCCGCCTCCCCCAAAGAGCGCGAAGCTCTGAGGCAGCCGTCCAGGCTTGACCAGCAAACATAGGATATGCTAGTAAAAGCATCTGCTAATGGATACTCGTAGTCTGACGCCGCCGCCACCCAGCACAGTAAACTTTAATAAAAAGACGAGAAGGCAAAGACGGTGGGGGCCAAAATAAAAAGAGCAAGCAGCGCGGCTCTGACACCCAGTTGCCAGTCAAGGGCAAAACTACGGCCATAAGCGTGACAATACAGTACACTGAGACAGCCACACACACACCCCCCTCATTCTTTTCCCCCGAATACGGGGGAAAACGAGGGAGGATGGCGACCCTTTACATAGGGCCCACCGCTATACGGGGCATGGGGCAATAATGCGGGAGGGACATCCACTAGAGGCTCACCATCAGCCTAAACCGCCTACCCTTTGGTGGGGGACTGCGGTGGAGCATGGCTCCGTTAAGCATGCATGGTGCTGCCTACCTTCACCCGACCAGCGCAGCCCAGGCTGAGAGGCACATCACAGGGAGGACGGGTGGGAATAGTCCAACAGGGCCGCAGGCTGTAATAGCCCCGCTCACCTGCGAGAGAGTGATACTTCATGTCTTCGCAGTTAGCACTGCAGAGAAATCTGAGGATTTGTGGGAGGTCCTGGGTATATGAAGGGCCGGGAGGAGCCTGTTTTTGCATGTCTGCAGTGCACAGCGCCATCTGGCGGAGGATAACCCAAGTGTAAGTATTATATCTGGAGCAGGACGTACTGTATACTTAGAATATGCAATCTAGTCATAAAGACTGAACATCAACTGCTAAAGATCAACGGAGCAATAAAAAATGGACTCTACAGACGCTCAATAGGCCTAAGCTCTCCTGAGCACAGGGTAGTATAAAATGGAACCCCAACAAGGTATATTTAAAAAAAAAAAAAGGGGGGGTATGTTTTACCTGTACTGCCCCTTCAAAAGCCCAGTTTTGCTTACCTGCTGCTCTAACATCTTTAAACAAACCATGCCTAGTGAATTCACAGCCAGTGGTCAAGTGGTCCAGTGGCCTCAAAAACTCAAGAGACCACTTGGCAGCCAATTGCAGGGCTAGGTTCCATTAAGAAAGCAGCAGGTAAGGCAAATGCAGAAAGACAGGGCATTTGCACAGGGGGGATAGGCACTTAGGATGCCCCCCCCCTCCACATAAGGTGAGGCCATCACCCCTTTGGAGGATTTTTGCATTCTGTTTTATGATTCAATACGGACAGCACATTTCCTGGCCAGATTCAATGTGCGTCCCTGCTTTCAGTCACCAGGAAAACAAAAGCACGCCAGCAGCCAATGAGAGAGAGCACAGTCCGCATTGGGGCACACAGTAGAGGTACAGAAGAGTAAAGTCGTGTGGCTAAGATGAATCAAGGAAGCACAGGCCAATAAATAAACACAAGTCCATTCTAGTAAAAATATAAATCAGGACGTGGGGTCCTGAAACTCAGGCTGAGGTTGTTATTCAGCAACAGAGGGAAATAAGGGGCAGCTGCCTACTTAGCTTGGTAAAAAAAAAATTACCTCAAATTTACCTCAATGAGATATATATTGGGTATATTGGTTAACTGGAATATGGTATAACCCTTAAGTGCCAGAGCTAAAGAATCGTGAGCACTAAGGTACTAAGGAATGTCAGTACAAGGCCTTACAAATATTAACCAGTAAAAACAGGCTCATCTGAGAAATAAGAGCCTCTCTTCAAACAGCAAAATTCAGGGCATTGTTTATACCCAAGGTGCCCTTATTATTTAACCTGTTGGTAATTCACTTTCCATAGACACTATAAACTATAAAACTCCTTTCACACCGCCGTGCTGCACTGTGTTGCGTTTCATTGCCATAGACTTCTTGGAGCTGGGTTTACTTTGCGTCGGAAACACATCATGCAGGACTTTTCCAACGCAAACAGTTAGGTGTGAAAGGACCTTACCCATAGCTTCTGTTTGAGTTCCCCAAACGGCCCTTCTAATCAACCTCCTAGAACTCCAATTAGAGCTTGAGAATGGACGCCTGGAAAGTTAGTGCCAGGTTCAGGGAGATCCCTTAAACTGAACCTTCAGCATAATTTAATAAAAAGCCCAAACCCTTGAAAAACTATTCCCCAGCATTTAAAATTAATATATTTTAAGTTTTTAGTCACTT
Organism: Gastrophryne carolinensis; assembly: GCA_027917425.1. Taxonomy (NCBI): domain Eukaryota; kingdom Metazoa; phylum Chordata; class Amphibia; order Anura; family Microhylidae; genus Gastrophryne; species Gastrophryne carolinensis. The sequence goes on from CM051235.1 coordinate 201,146,314, forward strand.
ATTCTTTCCCCCACCGGGCTGTCACTCTGTTCAGGACTCTAGGATATGGGAGCCACCATCTTGACTCAGAAGCATCACACACACACTCACACACACACACACACACACACACACACACACACACACACACACACACACTGAGGAGAGGAGAGTGGCATAAAGTGCAGGGGGCGAAGTTATGCTTTGCACAGACGGTGCAGAGCTGGAGTCAGGGAAAGGCCTGCAATCCGAGAAAGCAGAGCAACACAGTCAGAAGACACTTCCTGTTTGCAGGCTGCCTGATTCTCCATGAGCCATCTTGGATGTTTAAAGGCTCATAAAATGCAGTAGATACAGGTAGGATGATTTTTAATGTGAGCAATCTGTATGTACAGGGTGTGGGAAACATAAAAGATAGGCTCTTATTCAGGGTGAAGGTCCGCTTTAACATATTAGTTGTCCAGGCCTATGCCTGCTCTAAACTGTTGTAACTTCTAAGTATATCCAATGTATGAACCCATTTGTCACCAGAAATTCCTTGTATTATGTGCTTGGCGGACAAGGAGTCTCAGCACTTCCTGTGCAGCCTCTTGGTAGGTGGAGCCAAATTCCTTTTCAGCCTCAGGCAGGCTACAGACTAGGCAATATTTCTGTTCATTACAAGACACTCTATTCACTTCATTTTTAATCAAGTGAATTATTTTAAATCTGGAGAGCTTCTATTTAGTTTGCTTAAACTGTGCAGTGAGTGTCCTGAAATAGCTAAGCATATGGCCATATTTTTTTTTTATTAATGCCCCCGCCATATTTTTCAATTCAGTTTATCTTTACAATATATCTCAATGCACAGAAACCTGTAGGCGCGTTAAATACAGTGCCTAGGCCTGGTTATTTCTGTGTCTGTGCGGGCTCTGGTGCCTTGACTTAATCGTCCGAACCAATGACAGTAAGTTGATTTTCCATTTTGAGTGAGCGTTCAGCAGGTCAGGAGCCGATGCCGTGGGAGCGGGCGGTAAACAAATCAATTTAAATGTAGACAGAATGGGGAGCTAATGTGAGAGCAAAGGCTCCCCGAGGCGTTTAATTTACTCTGACAACAGCAATGAAATTCTTAGGGTAATAGCATTACTGAGCTAATCTATTCCGACTCTCAGAAAGATGGCGAGATTTGCAATGACAATCAAGTTAGTCGGGGGAGAAAATAGGTAGAAGTGGAGAGAACGGAGAGGCACGAGTGCGCCATGCCGAGATAGGAGGCGGGGATGGGGGAATGATTGCTCTTTATACGTCCTGGGGTGGAACTTTGATGTGGAGCATGAAGGCATGTTGTTGATACACAAATATGAAGGTGCCTCAGCCATGTGCAGAACACAGGAGACGCCACGTATAGTAGAAAAGTACTGTAGTAAGAAACGCAGTAAAATGAGGTGGGGCAGATAATCTGTGTGCTGGTGACACCAATGGAGAATCAACTTTAAAATGGACCTCTCCTCAGTTATGCAATAAGTGAGCTCTGCTCATCTTTCCTATCAGCGCTCCATCTAATAAGGGACATGAAAACGGTTGTGCACATGTGGTGGCCACACCACCTGCCATATAAGCTTTACCGTGTCCTGCCCCCCACCCCCACATCATAAAAGGTACCTTTGTCTAATGTTGGCTAAGGATCTATAACTGTAGCAGTATCTGCCAGGGTGATTGTTATAAGGACCTAAATTTTGACTGGAAGTTACATAGTTAATACGGTTGAAAGTTCAACCAAGGGGTAGGGGGGGGCGTTATTTTTTATTTTATTTATTTTTTTAATGATAACAGCTAATAAACGGTTAATGTTATTTTCTTCTAAATAAACATCTAATCTTTTCAGTGGTTGATGCTGCAATAAGCTTCTGTGGGAGGCTATTCCACAGATTTATAGTTCTTATGGTAAAATTATTTTTGCCTCCGAAGACTGAATTTCTTTTTTCCAGATGAAGGGAATGCCCCCTTGTCCGCTCCCCCTCTTGACAAAGGCTAATCCAGCCGAAACGTTGAGGGATTACATCCACCTGCGCTGCCTGTAAGCTATTTTGTCTTATTGTGTCTTTTTCACTGTGTTTGCTTAATTAGTGCTGGGTAACTTGTGGACTTTTGCTGGAGCCCTACCTGGACTCCCCTCCTTACTATGTACCTGGCTTCACTATATATGTAGTATATTATGGGTTCCTATTACCCGACTACAAGTTACTGGATTTGTTCAGCACTGCTTTATTTTTGGTTTAAGAACATTTTTGGCTGATACCTCGCAGAAGCGCCATCTAGCGGTCAAACTGTAGTGTTACAATTCTTTGTTACAATATTGTTAACATGAATTCTTTATATGCATATGCCTTGATAATATATACAGCACTTACAATTAAATCCCATCATTATTTTTGCAAACGTTGAATTTGGTTTTTCGCCTTCTTTCAAAATATTTGCCATTTGATTCGTCCCTGTGAGGTAGTACACAGGATAAGAGGACAGAACACCTTCAGATTACTTTTGCTTTCTCCCTTCTTTTCTACAGGTGTGCTTCAACCTATATATATTTTTTTAATGCCCCCTTGTCTTCACTTGATTTATATGGGTGCTGATAGGCCAGTGACTTTTTTTTTTTTTTTAAGGAGCTTTATCGCAAGTTTTTCTCTTAAAAAAAAATATATATATATGCTGGAGAGTGAAGGGAGGAACATACCATACTTTCACAGGGGAGGACTGCTCATATTTAAAAGCGGAACAAAACCCACCAGAAGCCGGCCAGAAATCTTAAAGATTCCAACCACTGGCCTTTCCCACGGGCATCCTGAATCCGGATGCCCCGCTGTGTAAAACCTCCCAGGGCACCCGTAAAAATTCACCTTTCCCGCTCCAATGACACATGTGCGGGCTCTCGTCCAATCCAAGCAATGGGAAGTGCACACTGCCATATCCCCTGCGGCACATAGGATGGGAGCGCAGGCCACGGTGATACGGAGGATGCGGCAGCACATGCTCCCAAATGAATTCAATCAGAGCATTGCCAAATGACATAATCAAGGCAAAGGGCTCTGCATGGAGCGTTGGAGTGGGCAAAGGGAAGTTTTAGTGCGCGAACTGCAGGGTTTTCCATGGCTGGGCATCCCAATTTGGAATGCCCATAGGGACAGGGAAGAAAACCCAGCAAATTCAAATTTCTGTTTTTGGTCTGCTTTAACAGCTTCTTCTCCTGCAACATCCTGTGGGGAACAGAAGCATTAATCACTAACCTCTATCCAGTTCTGATGTGTGTAAATGCTTTTACCCATCATGCAATGCTTTGCAGAATGGTACAGCCAAAACCTGTCATCCTGATTCTTCGGCTCTCCAGTAGAAGAAAGAGAAACGAACATGGCTGGACTATTATGTTGGGGCCCCTCTTACGATCCAGCATATCTATGCGGATTTTCATTTTTGGGCGATTTGTGGTTTGCTATTTTGCTTCTTTGCCTGGCTATATACCTTTCATGTGGCCATTCAAAAAGATCATGTCAAAGGTCCCTAAATTAAGCATGATTGGTCAACATTTCTTAGCAAATGGCGGTCAATGCTACTTGCCATCTAGGATATGCAGCTATAGCAGTACACATTTTTCTCCCGATGTTGTTTCTAACTGCCCAATTTATACATTTATGCACATTTTTGACATGCACGCATTTCTTAATTTTAGATTTGGTTTACGTGGTTTATGTAAATTTTGTTAGGGTTATATTCTTGCACATTATTCACATGTTTTATGCATGATTCACTACACATATAGATTTTTATTTAGCGGCCTTCAAATTTGACTGCATCTTTTGCATACTTAAAGCGGACCTTCACTCTGAATAAGTCTATCTTATATGTTTCCCACACCCTGTACATACAAATTGCTCCCATTAAAAATCATCCTACCTGCATCTACTGCATGTTATGAGCCTTTAAACATCCAAGATGGTGGCTTATGGAAGCCGCCATCTTATAAGGCAGCATGCAAACAGGAAGTGCCTCCTGACTGTGCTGCTCTGCATTCTGGGACTGCTGACCATTACCTGACCCCAGCTCTGCTTTGTCTGAGCAAAGCACAGCTATAACCCGCCCCCCTGTATCTTATCCCACTCTCCTCTCCTCAGTAAGTGTGATGCTTCTGAGTCAAGATGGCGGCGCCCGTATACTAAATTCCTGAACAGAGTTGCAGCCCGGTGGGGGAAAGAATAATAAGTTAGTGACTAAAAACCTAAAATATATTCATTTTAGATGCTGGGGAACCGTTTTTTAAGAGTTCGGGCTTTTCATTAAATCACGCTGAAGGTCCGGTTTAATACAATGCATTCATTCACAATTGAGCATGACTGTTGAAGACCATCTTATTGTGTTACCTGTGTACAGAGCTGCATGTTGGATGTTCGGCCTTCGCGTAAGGAGCCACCCCTTTGCAGAAGGGACACCCCTTTGCAGAAAATAACCTTTTGTCCCCCCAGCAGCAGTTTCCTTTTCTGGCTCAGTAAAACAGGTGGACAGTACCTGGAAAGCTCTCTAGGTTGCATGGATCCATGCACTCCATACACTGTGATGGAGGCCTAGGGCACAGTCTCATCCACCTATATGCTTGCAAATAGTGGATGACCCCCAAGGGAACCCCCAAGCGAATGCACAACTTCGGAATCGATCTTGGGAACGGCTATATTTTAAAGGGTTGGGGCAGGACAAAGATGCTGCGGTGGGCCAAAAGGAGAGCGTCGTCTGTAATTTTTGCCTTGAAAGACCCTTTAAGAGGATCAATCACCAAGATTTTTACTATCCTGGTTCAGACCCTTAAAGAGGAACAATCACCAAGATTTTCACTATCCTGGTGATTGGCCCTTGCCCCAGTGGCATCCCGATTTAGGGTGCCCCCGCTGTGCGAACCCCCGCCCCCCAGATTGCCCACTCCACTCACCTTTCTGTCGTTCCCATGGCTCATGCGCGGGTGCTCGTCCAGTCAGTGCTTTAAGTCATTCAGGGATTTCGGGGTTGCAGCCCACGCTGTGGGGGACCGGCGGTAAGGGGTTTGCAGATGATCTGGGGGGCCACGAGAATTATACATTGGGGCAACCCGAATCGTGATTCTCCGGGGCATTCTGACTTAGGATGCCGCACTGTGCGACACCCCCCAGATTCCCCACTCCACTAACCTTTCCGCTGTTCCCATGACGCATGCCCAGGTGCTTGTCCAGTCACTGTTTTAAGTCATTAGAGATTAGAGTTAGGACTGCGTCTACACAGAGGCACCTTGGCGCTTGGTGGTGCAGCTTTAGCATACTTCTGCAGATGTGTGTGACCGAGTCCTCTGTTTTTAACCATATTTAGAGACAGATTATAGATATAGATGCACTAACAGGTTGATTGCTGTGGCCCCTTTAAGACATCCTGAATCAGGCACCTAGTCGTCAGCCCTGGAGTCTTTTAGACATTGGAGTTTTTTTCTTTTTTAAAGTGGACCAACACCCAGGATTTTGACTATCCTGGGTTTTGGTCCACTTCAGGGGGGCACCCCGATTAGGGGTGCCCCGCTGTGTAAAACCCCCCAGAAACACCCCAATACTCACCTCAAAACGCTCCCACGTGGCCGGGTGAAAGCGACGGACAAGCGCTGACAGCGACGGACAAGCCAGCGCGTCCGCCGCCGCCTCCCGCACGTCCCTCTGACAGCGCGCGCGCCCGCGCCGGCCATTCACAGCCGCAGCCGCCACCGAGGAGGTGAGCTTTTGGGGGGTTTTCGGGGGGGTTCCTCACCGCGGGACATCCCGATCTCGGATGTCCCGCGGTGAGGGGGGTGATCGGCCCGGGAATCTTATAGATTCCCGGGCCGATCACCCCAGGGTGTTGGTCCACTTTAAACACTTACGGGTCTGTTACAGCACTCTGAACCCAGCCAGCACTCTAAATACAGCCAGCAGCTTCCATCCTTGTGCAGACAAGAGCCAAAAGCTGAAATATGTGTCCACAAGCAGAAAGTGGTGGCTGTGTAAAAGATATATTCCAGCACTGCCTGCTCAGTGGTTTTCTAATGAGCATTTTTGTCTCTTAGTACACTAGCCTAATTTAGGTATCTCTCTTTATGGCTTGCTCCTCTGTAACCGCTGAAGTAAAAAACAATGTCATAGTAAAATCACAAAAAAAAGCTTCTCTCAATCAGTATCTGGGATGAGTGGCCCCCACCGCATAGCTCTCTGTAACCCATCACACTGCTGATACTGGATGACAGCCACTAAATGTCCTTGAGAAGCTTCCTGATGCCCTTGCACAATACTTTAGTTTAACAAATGAGCCATGTCTCTATTTGAGACTGTTGTTGGCATGCCTGTTTATGGGATAAATGGGCTGAGGGACATTTAGTAATTAGGCATATCCCAATGGGAGGGGATGATGAGCTAAATGTAGATCACTGCCTGGAAGGGGCTTTATGGCACCAGACCTGCTGAGAACACATGAAACAAGGCAAACGACTGTTCCTCTGTTCCCGTTGAGTGCGACCAGTCTCTGATACTAAGACACAACAGGCCTACGTTGCCCCAGCCTATTCCTATATGTCTGTTTACTTCTGACCCTTTGTGTAATATAGTACAGACACTCCCCAGCAGTGATCTGAGCCTTTGGGGGGGGGGGGGGGGGGTTGAGAGATGTTTAGGAAGTGAACAGAATTCCTTTCAATATTCCTATTGTCAAGACTCAGCAGTGGGTTTTCTTATCCTCAGCCAAGAAAAAGGATATAGAAACCAGTTCCCCAATATACAGTTAGGTCCATAAATATTTGGACAATGTTTGATGCCATTTTTGTACCTTACTGAAACATATTCAAGTTATAGTTCTATAATGGACATAAAGTGCAGACTTTCAGGTTTCATTTGAGGATATCCACATTAAAATGTAATGAAGGATTTAGAAGTTTCAGCTGTGTGCCACTCTGTTTCTCAAGGGACCAAAATGTAATTGGACAATTCACTTAAAGGTTGTTTGATAAGCAGATGTGGGCAATTCATTATGTAATTAGCAATTAAGCAGATAAAAGTCCTGGGCTTGATTTGCGATGTGGTGCAATATGGTACTGTTCTGAGTACCATATGGGCAGTACTGTGTTAACCAGGACCCCGGAGGAGAGAGATTTAGAGATATGGGTTACTGAAGGCAAGATAAGTCGACAGTGTAGCCAGGCAGTAGGAAAAACAAGCAAGATGCTTGGCTGCATAGCTCAAGGCATCACCAGTAGGAAGGGAAAGGTTGTGATGCTGCTGTATAGAGCCACATCTAGAATACTATGTGCCTTTCTAGAGACCTTAACTGCAAAAAGGCATTATTCAAATAGAACGGGTCCAATGGCGGGCAACAAAAATGGTAGAAGTAGGCTAGTCAGAGGGAAGATCAGGAGCAATGTTAGAAAATATTATTTTACAGAAAGAGTAGTAAATGCTTGGAATAAACAGTGTGCATGGTATCCCAAATACGGGCAGTGTCCAGCATGCCCCAAAAAAAGAAAAAACTTTACATTCCCCAGCTCCAACGCAGCAGTCTCCCACCGACAAACACACACCACCACCGTCTGCTGTCTCCACCTCAAGTTTCCAGGGCACTAGTCCAGGCTTCCAGGTGGGCGTGGCCCGTGACTTGTGTCAGCGTCATTGGAGATGGTTGCAGTGGCATGGGAACTAGGGAAAAATTCTAAAAAAAAGCAAGCACAGTTCTGGAAGAAAATTCTTTGGACAGATGAAACCAACCTCTACCAGAATGATGGGAAGTAAAAGGTATGGTGAAGGCGTGGTCCAGCTCATAATCCAAAGAATCTGTGAAACTTGGCGGAAGCAGTGTCTTGGGCATGCCTGAGTGCCAGTGGCACTGGGTCACTAGTGTTTATTAATCATGTGACCCAGGACAGAAGCAGCCGGATGAATTCTGAGTTATTCAGAGACATACTATGCGCCCAAATCCAGCCAAAATGCAGCCAATTGGTTGGTGTTTCATAATACATATGGACAATGACCCAAAACTAAGCCAAAAGCTACCCAGGAGTCTATTAAAGCAAAGAAGTGAAATATACTTGAATGGCCAAGTCAGTCACCTGATTTTCACTTGTTAAAGTCTAAACGTCAGACAGTAATGTCCACAAACACACAGCAACTGAAATCCACCGCAGTAAGCCCTGGCACAGCATTAAAAATACAATTCTGTGATTACTCACCTGTAGAATTGGTATTATAAGTATACAGCAAGTCCTGTTCCAGAATATTCCTTACACATGGGTAATACATCCACAAGATGGAGCTGGACTGCAGAAAACAGCTTGGGGCTCCTCCCGGCCCTATATAAGTCAGGGACCTCCCACAAATTCCCCAGCATTGACAAGCAGTTAACAAGAAGACGGGAGAACAATATTAACAGGAATTCAAAAATGAACATATGAACAATCACCATACAGAGGTAACTAAGAATAATAATAATAATAACAAGGGTTCGATGGAACAGGAGGTGCTGTATACGTATAATATCAATTCTACAGGTGAGTAATCACAGAATCCCTTTAGCAGAATAGGCCTGTACCACAGCCTGACGGATCCACTTGCTGATAGTGGACTTAGCTGGAGCCAGAACCTTCTTAGGTCCAGACAGGAGCACAAAAAGAGCATCAGTCTTCCTGAAGGATTCAGTAGCCGCCAAATAGAATAGTCCTTACCACATCCAGAGAGTGTAAAACCCGCTCCTTAGGGTTACTAGGATTAGGGCACAGAGAAGGCAAAACAATGTCCTGATTGAGATGAAAAGCAGACACAACCTTAGGCAGAAAATATGGCTTAAAGCGAAACACCACCTTGTCCTGGTGTCTCTCAAAGTAAGGAGGTTTGATGGAAAGCGCCGCCAACTCAGAAACACACCTAACAGAAGTGATAGCCACCAAAAAGGCTACCTTAAGAGTCAAATGGACAAAGGGGCCTCACGCAAAGGCTCAAAGGGAGACCACTGCAAGGCAGATAAGACCAAATTCAAATCCCAGACTGGTAACATAGGCTTACGTGGAGGACGCATGTGAGTGCAGAGTCTCCATGCGAAAGTGTTTGAATCTGACAAACTTGTTGAGGCACTTTAAATCCAGGATAGGTCTGATGGACCCATCTTTATTGGGAACAGTGAAAAGATTGGAATAGTAGCCTCTGCCCCTTTCCCTCAAAGGCACCTGGCAGATGACCCCCAACTCCAGAAGGTTTTGGACAGCAAGGCACAGACCCTGAGCTGACAGGGGGTTTTGAGCCATCCGGGATTTGATGAATCTTGGGGGGGGGGGGGGGTGGCAGGCTGCAAACTCCATCTTGTAACCAGAGGCCTGAAGCCTCCAGACGTGAGCAAAGAGCCGGAGCCGTCCCCCCACCCGGATGGGTGAAGGCGCCCCTTAATGCCTGAGGGGGCTTGGGTGAGGATTTTGGCTTGCGATCCCAGGAGAGGCCAGGACGGCCACGTCCTCTGCCCCTTCCCCAGTGATCTCCGCGGGCCCCAGTAAAGGAGACTCCTCGGCCAGTTCTGGAACCACGGAAGGATGGGAGAAAGGCACCCATCCCCCCGAAAGGACCGGGACGGCCTCCTACATTGAGGTAACCTACCACTCCTGGCAAACAAATCCAAGCGTTCACCAAAAAGGCACAGGCCCTTGAAAGGGAAACCAGTAGAGCCTTCTTAGCAGCATTATCAGCTACCCACTGACGTAGCCAGACAGAGCGGCGTATGGCCACCAACAAGGCAGAAGTTCTACCACACATTCTAATGGCATCATCCATAGCAGAAAGAATATATGCAATAAATTCCTCACAAAGCAGGAGAGATCTATACTCTTCTCTACCCACTTCCTCAGATGCTCCATCCAAGAGACACTTAAGCACCCCTTTAATGGCAATAGCCGTGAAAGCAGAGGCACAAACCGGGCGCAGAGCCGTCCCCACACAGGCAAAGGCGTGACAGGCCGGGTGGTACAAGCTCCAGTCCTCACCATCCCGCAGGGTAGTAGTATCAGGAGAATGCATGACAGATGTATTGGACAGATGTATTGGAGAACGGGCGCATCCACCTTGGGAGGACATGACCACCGCTTAACAACATCAGCAGGAAAGGCATACCTCTTGTCCCAACTCTTAGGCACCCCTGGCAGCTTGCTAGGCCGTTCCCATTCCATGAGCACTAGATTATTAAAGTGAGACTGCTCAGGGAACTCCCAGTGTGGCTTAACCGTATGAAAAAGCTCACCATGCTGCTGCGGAGCCACTGCCGGGGGAGAAATACAAAGCACTTCAAAAATGTGACTCAGCAATCTGTCAGTGTCATCGGGGACCACGGGTCTTCCCCAAAGGGAGTCCAAGTACCACCGTAAATTTGAGGTTGTTCCTCAGAAGATTCAGAATCTTCCCCCTCTTTCTGAGAGTGAGTAAGGGCTCTCTTCTACAGGGAAGAGGGAAACCGCGGGTGACAAATGCGCTTCTTAGCAGAAGCCTTACGTGTGGCAGACCCAGCAATATGTTTTTCAATGCTGGCCAACCGTGCAGCCAAATCAGGTTGCGACTCCCCGCTGGCATGCCCCCCACTGGGGGTCAGATGTAAGCGTGGTGGGGTAGGCGAAGCCAGAGGGGGCGCAGCACTAGACCCATTAGCAGGCAACCCAGACTTTAGCAAAGCAAGCACCTGCTGGGCGCAGGGTATACACACCCCGACATCATCACTTATAGGGGATACCCCACACGCAACACATAGCCGGGCTTGTCCCGAAGGAACCCCAAGCACATCATCCCCAGAAGCCTCCATATGGTGATTATCGTGGCACAACAGGCCAGTAAGGGTTAACGCTAAAAGCTACCCGGGATGCCCCAATGACCGCTAGGGAAGTGAGAGTAATGAGGGGAGATGGCCGGGAGAAACCACAGTGCCGAAGTTTAAACCCGCCTGAAAGTCATAATAAACATTCCCATGAGATAAAAAAAAGGAATTCAGAAAAAAATCACCCCACCGGGGTTACTCACGGACCGCGGGCAGCAGCAAACACAGCAAGGGTAGTCAAGATGGCATCCGTAGACCTCGAGGGGCGGGCCTTTGATGAGATGTGATGTAAAAAACATCATCCCCAAAGCCCGCCCCCCCGAAGAGCGCGAAACGCGCGCACAGGATCCTGCTGGCCAATCGCGGCCCGGCAGCTCTGAGGAGAACGACGCCGCTGTCCGCAGAGCGCTGTACGAGCGCGCGGCGGCGGCGTTTTACAGTATAACAAACCAGAATTGAGTAAAACACAGGCTTTTACCACGAAATACCCCCCCCCCCCGGAGATCTCCCGGAGGGAGAGCGAGAGAGGTTAACATAAGGGATTCCCGGTGGATAACAGCGCCCAGGGGACAAAGGGAGAAGCGAGGGGGGAGGGGAACACCTATGGTAAAGTGTTAACTGCACAGGAATACCTGGCAAACACCCAAGAAGCAGTGGGGGCATCCCAAAAGGCTCACCATTAGCCTAAACCGCCTACCCTGTCAGAGCAGGGACTGTGGTAGGAGCCTAGCTCCTCAGCACCTCTTTAACTGGTGCTACTAACCTACCTTCACCCGAACCTTGTCAGCCGAGGCTGGGAGGCAGTATATGGTACGGAACGGGTGGGAATAGTCCTGCAGGGCCGCAGACATGTAAGCCCCGCTCACCTGCTCCATATAGAGAGCCATCTTCTCAGCGTAGACTGCAGAAAGAACTGGGGAATTTGTGGGAGGTCCCTGACTTATATGGGGCTGGGAGGAGCCACAAGCTGTTTTCTGCAGTCCAGCGCCATCTTGTGGATGCATTACCCATGTGTAAGGAATATTCTGGAATAGGACGTGCTGTATACTTAGAATAAGGAGGCAACACAGCAATGTCTGGTGAAGTCCACGAGTTCGAGAAGTCAGGCAGTCATTGCCAACAGAATTTAGAAGTTATAAATTAACTATTTATTTATAATTTAATGTGTCTAATTACTTTTGAACCCCTGAAACAAAGATTGTGTTTCAATTAAATGCTTTAGATCCTCACATTTTTATTTTTTATTTAATCTTTTTGTTCAACCCACTGAAAGGCTGAACTTCAATGACATCTGAACTGTTCTGTTCAAAATACTAATGTAATACTAATGTACAGAACCAGAATAAGGTCTCTGTCCCAAATATTTATGGACTTAACTGTAAACACATACTATTTTTAAAGATGTGTTGTGAAAGAAAACAAGAGAAAACACCAGCTTCAGGTGATTTTTAGCACAGATAAAATTAATTGCAAAGCGAGAGGGTTGACTGCAGAAGAGCAATAGAAGTTTGACGACAGCCATTGCTTCACGTCAGGGCTCCCGCCAAACAATAGCGCACAGATCTCTTTATAACGCAGCGTACCACACAAATGTGTAAGATTTGTACCACAGGGACACGTTGTGCCTGAACTATCCTGCGCTGTATCTTTATGGAGGACCATTCATTCTATTTTCATCAAGAAACATACAGGTAGTGCAACTTTTTATCATGGCAGAAAAACCTGTAGCATTTGGTTAGGCTTCCACTATTCACATTATACAGTGGTACAGGTAAATAGTCATTGCTACCAAAATGGCAATACATCCTTAAAGCAGAAAAAAATACAATTCTGTGATTACTCACCTGTATTATAAGTATACAGCACGTCCTGTTCCAGAATATTCCTTACACATGGGTTATACATCCACAAGCTGGACTGCAGAAAACAGCTTGTGGCTCCTCCTGGCCCCATATAAGTCAGGGACCTCCCACAAATTCCCCAGCATTGACAAGCAGTTACACAAGAAGCCGGGAGAAACAGTAATAACAAAAATTCCAAAATGAACATTTGAACAATAACCATACAGAGGTAACTAAGAATAATGAAAAACAAGGGCGGGATGGAACAGGACGTGCTGTATTCTTATAATACCATTTCTACAGGTGAGTAATTAGAGAATTGTATTATTCCAAGTATACAGCACGTCCTGTTCCAGAATATTCCTTACACATGGGACATCCAATAGCAGTGTCCGTAAGGTAGGGTGGGATCCCCAAAAGTAACAGCGAGCAGATTAAACCACTGCCGCCTGCAGAACCTTGCGGCCAAAAGCAGCATCAGCTGAGGCCCTAACATCAACCTTGCAAAACTTGGAAAAAGTATGAACAGAAGACCAAGTAGCGTTCTTGTTCAACAGAAGCTTGGTGCTGAAAAACCCAAGAGGCACCGATAGCACAGTAGAATGAGCAGTAAGGCAGAAGGAAGGTTCCTTCCCCTTAGCAGAATAGGCTTGTACCACCACCTAACGGATCCACTTGCTGATAGTGGATTTAGCCGGAGACAAACCCTTCCTAGGTCCAGAAGGGAGAACAAAAAGAGCATCAGTCTTCCTGAAGGATTCAGTAGCTACCAGATAAAACGTCAAAGTCCTGACCACGTCCAGGGAATGTAAGACCCGCTCCTTAGGGTTACTAGGATTTGGGCACAAAGAAGGTAAAACAATGTCCTGATTGAGATTAAATGCAGACACAACCTTAGACAGAAAATCTGGCTTAAAACGAAACACCACCTTATCCTCGTGTCTCTCAAAGTAAGGAGGTTTGATGGAAAGCGCCGCCAGCTCAGTAACACGCCTAACAGAAGTGATAGCCACCAAAAAGGCTACCCGTCAGAATGGACAAAGGGGCCTCACGCAAGGGCTCAAAGGGAGAACCCTGCAAGGCAGATAAGACCAAATTCAAATCCCAGACTGGTAACATAGGCTTACGTGGGAGGACGTACGTGAGTAACCCCCTGGAAGAAGGTCTTGACCAGACGATGGTTGGCAAAGGATCTTTGGAAGAAAATGGCCAAAGCTGAAACATGACCTTTGAGGTTACTAAGTTGAAGACCCAAATCCAAACCATGTTGCAGGAATTCCAGAATCCGGGGAACAGAAAACACCTGACATGAAAATAACTGACTCACAGCAGTGAATGTAAGCATGCCATACCCTATAGTAGATAGATGACGAGGACTTCTTCCGAGCCCGAATCATGGTATTAACCGAAGCAGGCAGCCCCTTTTCCATCAAGATGGAGGTTTCAGCAGCCAGGCCGTTAAAGACAGAGTTTGTAAATTGGGATGGCGTAGCTGCCCCTGAGTGAGCAGGTCTGGATCCTTGGGCAGGGCATACTGATCTACTGCCAACTGCACAATGTCTGCAAACCACACTCTTCTTGGCCAACAAGGGGCCACCAGAATGGTTGGCACCCCTTCCTGGGCTATCTTGCGCAGCACCCTGCCCAGCAGAGGAAATGGAGGGAACACAGGGGAGCTGAAACCCCTTCCAAGACATTGCTAGTGCATCCATGGCCAAGACCAGAAGGTCCTGGGACAGAGAGACAAAGACTCGGAGCGTGTGATTTTGACGGGACGCAAACAGATACACATCTGGCTGACCCCAGCGGTGGCACAGGGAGCGAAACACCCTGCTGCTGAGGGACCATTCTCCCAGACGAGAAGTCCCCCTGCTGAGGGAGTCTGCCTCCATATTCTCCACCCCCGGGATGTACACAGCTGAGATGCAGGGAACATTCTCCTCCGCCCAAGACAGTATCAGGGACACTTCCTTGAGGGCCCTCTTGCTCCGGGTCCCTCCCTGATGATTGATGTAGGCAACCGCTGTCTGGTTGTCCGAGCAGATGTGAACCGCTCGATCCCGAAGGTGTGGAGTCAGTTGGGCGAGAAACAACCTTATCTCCCTCAGTTCCAGTGACCCTGGAATTTCAAGGATTCCCAGAAGCCCCCCAACCAGTCAGACTGGCATCTGTGGTGACTGTCCCCCCAGCAAGGGGCCAGAAAGGATCTGCCCACCAACAGGTTCCTTGAGTCCAGCCACCACGAGAGAGACCACCTGGCCAGAGGGCGAAAATGTTTGAATCTGACAAACTTGTTGAGACGCTTTAAATCCAGGATGGGTCTGAGGGATCCGTCCTTTTTGGGGACAGTGAAAAGATTGGAATAGAAGCCTCTGCCCCTTTCCCTCAAAGGCACCGGGCAGATGACCCCCAACTCCAGAAGGTTTTGGACAGCAAGACACAGGATCTGAGCTGACAAGGGGTTTTGAGCCACCCGAGATTTGATGAATCTTGGGGGCGGCCAGGCTGCAAACTATCTTGTAACCGGAGGACACTACCTCCTGAATCCACCAGTCTGAGACGCAAAGCCTCCAGATGTGAGCAAAGAGCCGAAGCCGTCCCCCCACCCAGATGGGTGAGGGCACCCCTTCATGCCTGAGGGGGCTTGGGGGAGGATTTTTGCTTGAAACCCCAAGAGAGGCCAGGGCTCTGCCCCTGCCCCAATGGTCTCCGCAAGCCCCAGCAAAGGAGACTCCTCGACCAGTTCTGGAACCACGGAAGGATGGGAGAAAGGCACCCATCCCCCGAAAGGACCAGGACAGTCCCCCACGTTGAGGTAACTTACCGCCCCTGGCAAACAAGTCCAAGCGTTCACCAAAGAGGCGCAGCCCCTTGAAGGGAAACCCAGTGAGAGCCTTCTTAGCAGCATTATCAGCTACCCACTGACGCAGCCAGGCACAACAGCGTAAAGCCACCAAAAGGGCAGAAGTCCTACCACACATTCTAATGGCATCATCCATGGCAGAAAGAATATATGCAATAAATATCTCGCAAAGCAGGAGAGATCTATACTCTTCTCTTCTCGCATCCTCAGAGGCCCCATCCAAGAGACATTTAAGCGCCCCTTTAATAGCAATAGCCATAATGGCAGAGGCACAAACCAGGCGCAGAGCCGTCCCCACACAGGCAAAGGCATGAAAGGACAGCTGGTCCAAACGCCGGTCCTCACCATCCCGCAGAGTAGTAGTGTCAGGAGAATGCATGACAGATGTATTGGACAACCCTAGAACGGACGCGTCCACCTCGGGAGGGCATGACCAACGCTTAACAACATCATCAGGAAAGGGATACCTCTTGTACCAACTCTTGGGCACCCTGGGCAACTTGCTAGGCCGTTCCCATTCCTTGAACACTAGATTATTGGAGACTGCTCAGGGAACTCCCAGCGTGGCTTAGCCGTATGAAAAAGCTCACCCTGCTGCTGCGGAGCCACTGCAGGGGGAGAAATACAAAGCACTTCAAAAATGTGACTCAACAATCTGTCAATGTCATCAGGGGACCACGGGTCTTCCCCAAAGGGAGACCCGGTACCACCATATATCTTAGGTTGTTCCTCAGAGGATTCTGAATCAGAAACCAATTCCCCCTCCTCAAGGGGGTAAGGACCAGGGAGTGAGTAAGGTCCCTCATCCTCTACAGGGAAGAGGAAAACAGCAGGTGATAAATGCCGCTTCTTAGCAGAAGCCTTAGGCGGGGCAGACCCAGCAATATGTTTTTCAATGCTAGCCACCCGTGCAGCCAAATCAGATTGAGACTCCCCGCTAGTATGCCCCTCACTAGGGGTCAGATGCAAGCGTGGGGGGGTAGGCGAAGTCAGAGGGGGCACAGCACCAGGCCCAGTAACAGACAACCCAGACTGCAGCGCAAGCACCTGCTGGGCGCAGGGTACACACACCCTGACATCATCATTTATAGGGGATACCCCACATGCGACACATAGCCAGGCTTGTCCCGAAGGAACCCCAAGCACATTATCCGCAGAAGCCTCCATATGGTTATTTGAGTGGCACAACAGACCAAAATGGTTAACGCTAATCACAGCTACCTGGGATGCCCCAAAGCCCGCTAGGGAGGTGGGAGATATATTAATAGCCGTAACAAAAGGGAAAAGGGCCGGGAGAAACCACAATGAAGTTTAACCCGCCTGAACGACATCCCCATAAGAAAATGCAATATAATATACAAATAAAACCACGGGGGGGCACTCACGGACCGCAGTATGGAGACAGCAGACACGCAGCACAAGGAGAAGGAAAAATGGTGTCCGCATATACCCCCGAAGAGCGCGAATCGCGCCCCACGTGATCCCGCTGTCCAATGACAGCCAGGCGTCCAATGGCAATCCAATCCATTGACGTGATCCCGCTGTCCAATGACAATGGTGGCAGCACCTGAGGTAATGTCGCCGCCGGCCTCGGATCGCTGTACAAGCGTGCGGAGGTGGCAGCGAACAGCAAGGCATGAGTGAAAGCATTAAGTGACATACCGCCAGGGCTTTTCCCTGGGCATCCTGAATTGGGATGCCCTACTATGTGAAACCCCCAGATCATCAGTAAACACTTATCTTTCCATGGTCCGGTGGCGAATGTGTGGGCTCTTGTCCAATCTATGTAATTCGACAAAGTAATGGGGACCGTGGGTGGCAGCTTCCCTTGCATCTCCGGGCTTTGCGTACACACCTGCCCCAGCCAATCCTATAGGCTGACAAGAGCATATGCCACTGTGGATGCGCCCGCTCTCGCTTGCCATTGAAGTCAATCAGGGCCGTTTGCCAGTCACGACTGACAGTCACGGAAACAGCTCTGATTAGATGAGAGCCTTTGCATGCGTCGGAGTGCGAAGCAGTGAATTTTTCTAGCCATTCTGGGGGGAGGTTCACACAGCGGGGCATCCCAATCCGGAATGTCCATGGGGCACAAAATAAAACCTGGGATAGTCCAAATCCTGAGTTTTGTTCAGCTTTAATAAAGTAAGGATACTTTAAATATGCAAAAAATCTTCTAATGAATAATGCAGCTTTATCAATAGTGTGGGCCTTCTCAAAGCAGTCTTCCTGGACCCTGGTCAATCACCGGTTTGACTGCTAAGGGTAATCCTTGCAGTACAATGTGGAAGTCAGACAGGTGACATGTTCATATGAATGTCTACAGAGCTGCCTTAAAAGTAGACCTAAAACTGACGTATTATGTCCTTTCTTTTTCTTCCCCTTCTCTCTAGAGTCAAGGGTCATCACACAAAGGACATTGCGGTCTGCCCTAGCAGCATGGTGCTATGGGCAATTGAATCTATTCCTTTTAGTAGTCCCTTTGCTTCT
The DNA here is from genome assembly GCA_027917425.1 of Gastrophryne carolinensis. Lineage (NCBI taxonomy): Eukaryota > Metazoa > Chordata > Amphibia > Anura > Microhylidae > Gastrophryne > Gastrophryne carolinensis. Next base: position 201,164,329 of record CM051235.1, read on the forward strand.
GTTTATTAAATATTACTTAAAAACATTGCTAGGTCTTTAGGGCTCTTTCTAAACCGAAGCTAAACTGAATCGCATTCTCAAAAGTTTAATCTAATAAACAGTATAACACTCCCTACAATTTCTTGGCCTAAACCTGGTGGTATTTTGCTGTGGGAACACCAATTCAATCTTAAACCTGGACCAAATGCCTGGCACAGTTGGAAAAGAAAGGAAGCGGCCATTTTGGAGCTTCCTCTCCCAACTGGCATAACTGATGTACAGTAACAGGAAGCCCATCAGCACTGCAAATGCATGAACCACTATCTTGTTTTTAAAATTTACCACAGCAAGAGTAAGAAAAGGGTAAATAAATGTTTATGTACAGCAATCTAAATTGCCCCGGGGAGGGATGCATGAGAGCACTCTTTATTGTGTTGGTCTGGTTTAAATCAGTTTTGACTGTTGGTTCGCTTAAAAATCCATGCTTTTTTGCCACTCGCGTGTCCCATGAGTCCGCTGACAGCAAAAAAAGGTTGGGAGGCTTGGCATTGTGATGCAATGTATGGCACATGTGCACCTGCAGGGTAGCAGGGAACACATTCCAACATGAACCAGGAGCAGCTGTGAGGGGTAAGTATTCTGCCAGATTTCATGCTTCCTTCTTATATTTAGCCTTTGCGGATGTGAAAAGAGTGCAATTCTTTTGCTGGAGGTCCATGTTAAGTGGTCCCAAACTCAGGCCTAGTTTCGGATAACCATGAAGGGCTACGCTATATCAAAATCCGTTTGGTCCTTAATCGCAACTAAAAACATTAGTTTCCTCTCTCCACACTGGAAACATTGGATGGGTTGTTTGACAATGGACCCTGAGGCCCCTGAGTTGAAGATACATAGGTACCAAGGCATATTATCAAAGCAAGCAAGCAAGAAAAAAAAAAAACATCAAACAAACCTTCCCGCAAGTTCTTATAATCTCACAGCGCACCAGGGAATCTTCCTGAATTTGAAGCAAGCTTGGCGAGTGGCATTTCATAGGACGCCATAGCCCCAAATCCTGTATTTGCTGTACAAAGTCGCTGGGAGCGGATGTAAAAGTGTTCCCAGGCTGTAGCCACGCTTTGAACGTGCTGCGGTTTTGCTGGCACAGTTTCCCATTAACGCTAGGTATACAGGCCTCCCTCCTGCCTCATTTCCATAATGAACAGAGGATTCACTCGCAGGCTTGCAACGCTTATGTCACCTTAGGGATCCGTTAGAGAAACAGACAGAAAGTGGCTTACATTTGTGGGTTTATTTTGTGTCTGCTTCTCGGAGGCTCCTGAATTATTTACCATTAACCGTTCAGCATTCGGGGTAAAAGTTTTCAACGGGTTACACCGCCGGCTAAGCGCTTCTGAGCAGCATGGAACCCGGTAGCAGTGCAGTTACATTTTGATCATTCCCCAGGCCCACTAAATGTTTACGCACCTGAGTTCCTCTGTAAACAAGACCTCAACCAATGCAGAAATAATGTGACCTGGAGAGGAATGGGGAAATCAAAGTTCTGCGGCTGTACCAGATACGAAACGCATCCCCAGCATCCTATCCCAGAAGCTTCCGCAGGCATCAGTGCACTGGTACGTGGCGTTCTTTGGGACCAGGCACTGAAACACGCTTCAGCTTTTCTCAACAGTTGCCTTCAGAATTGCTCTCTAATCAATGTGTGATGGATAGTGTGGTGGAGCTGCAAGCAGCAGTATATTCATTTCTTATTCCGCAGGAGAAAAAAATATAATAAACTAGAAGTTGTGCAAATCATTTTTGCTGCACTGGCCTGCTGGGGGCTCATAAACCAGCAGAGACATTTATATGCAGGCTCCGCAACGCAATGGGAGGTGGGCTATATGTCTGGAGGGTGATTACTGCTTTATTGACTAACATGATGGAGACACGGAGGACTACAAAACTTATACAGGAGGACAACTTCCCTCATCACTGGTGTTACCTGTGGACTCAAACAAGGTGTTGCCTTTAGGTCTTTGCACTAAAAAATAGGAGACATCCAGAAAGGCCAAACAGTTACAGAAAGTCAACATGACATGTCAAAAATCTTTGTTATAGCTCTAAACTTCCTGCAGAAGGGTCGGACATCACGTTTTTTTTCCAGCTTCACACGTTTAGGACTCGCATGCAATTTGTCAGGAGAGAAACGCAGTTTTATGAAGGTTAAAAGATTTGCCATACAATTGCAGCATGTTAAATGTCTTGAATGTCATCTTCAGTTCTGAAGCCGAAGTAAAAAAAAGAATCATCTGGAAAAGGTTAAAACCTTTCAGAAAACTACTAGTTTGTTGAATGTCTTAAAGCAGAACAAAACCCACCAGCGGCCGGCTTGGAATCTAGAAGATTAAGGAAGGTGCGTGCACACCGCGGGGGATATGGCACTCTCCATTGAATTCAATCAGAGGAAGGATGTAAACACAGCAAAGGGCTCTGATTGGACAACAGCCCACACATGTGCCGTTAGACCGAGAAAGGTGCCTTGTACTGGGCGAACTAGGGGGCTTCATGCAGCAGAGGCACGGAACAAAACCTGGTAAAGTCAAACTCCTGGGTTTTGTTCTGCTTTAAACGTGACTGGACTAAATCTCATGATTGAACCTGAAAAACCATCAGCCATATGGTAGACGTAGTGGTAATTTCTGATCTTCAGCAGTTAAGATGAAACCTTCATTTTCCAAGATAGCTACACTCTTCACAAACTCTACTTTTGTCCCACACGTCATCAATTTGCTTTAAAGTGGACCTCAAACCATCCCTGTTCAAACAGGGTCTAGGTCTGCAAGGACAACTCTCTCCTCACCTACTTCTGCTGCCTGTGAGTCCTGAAATCGGTACATGCTCGGCCTTTCCTCATGGAGCCCTGTATAATAGTGGACCAGGAAGCAGCTTCACACTACAGTAAGGCATGCTCATATTGGAAGAGGCATGACTTCGACAAGTGCAATGATTTCCTGTCCCCCTTCAGGAAAAGTACTGCTAGATGAAAGTAATTCTCTCTCTCAAAGTGGACCAAAACCCAGGATTTTGACTATCCTGGGTTTTGGTCCTTTCCCCTGGGGCACCCCTAGCTTATCCTATTTTATTCAGGTCTGGTGTATAGTAACCCATCCTCTTATTAGCTAATATGTTTATAAAGATTTTTAATATTACACAAAACTTGCTGATGAGAAGTCACCAAAAACCTTGAAAAAGAGAGTCTAGCCAACGCACAGTAACAATTCAGAACCACCTTGTTGCCGGATAAATAAATGTATCTTTTTGTTTGTTTTTCTTTTTATCTGGAAAAAACACAGCAATTAAAAAGGACTGTGAACTCCGTGGCAATAAGGCACCTTACCCGATTCCTGTCCCACGAACCTCTACTCCATTTCCTGCAAGGCAGGGTAGAAGCCATAGCAGGGCACCAAGGTTTGCCCTTCTTTCAATTTCATTCCTCCTGGACCCAGCACGTTTTGCATGGTCCTTTGGAGCTCCCAGGGGATCACTGAAACGACAATGGTCCCACTGTTGTCTCTGACCACAGCAGGGTGTGCACGTAACTCGTAAAGCTGCACCATGACACGCCCTTTCAGCTCAGTCACCACTCAGAAATTGAATTGGTAATTACCTATAACTGAGATTTTGGGATACTATAAATGGTTCATTTGATACTATTCCCAAGGGAAATAAGGGATGAGGAAGTTGGTGTGTGACTGGACAGGAACTTTAAAATAAGCAGGCGATGGGCCAGACAGTGAATTAAGTGTGACGCCGAAGCGGCCCATCTTTTATTACCATGGACACACCACATACAAATAAGCTCTGTGCTGATGTATATGATGTAAAATCATCTAAAGAATGCGCTCTCCAATCCCATAATGCATGCAGAGCTGTCAGACAAGCTTTCACCGGGGGTCTAGGGAAACCGGCAGTAGGTGAGACCTAGCGCCCACGGCTTCGTGCAAGGCCTGCAAAAAACTCAAAACATTGTTTTGTTCACCATCCGTTAACTCTGCGATTCATGAACCCCCCACCCACCCCCGATATTACGTCTAACCGTGCAGCCCTGGAGAGCGGTGGTGACTGACTTGAATACACAAGCGAGACTCAACATTCTTGGTAGAAAAGGAAAGGGGGGAGATTTAAGATCCCAACCTGCCTAGGAAATTCTCATAACTTAAAAGGGGATAGAAATATTACAGCAATATAAAGGTCACTAATCAAAGGTGCATAATCCGCCCACGTGTGTCACAGTTCCAGTGCCACTTCTTATGGCCTAATCTGCTTTCTCTGTGCAGATTATAAAAACTGCTGCTACTGAGAGCAATTCCATGCAGAATAATCCTACAGGTATGTTTTCAGTTGCCACTCCAATGCACCAACATAATGACCCCCCCCCCTACAGCAGGGGTTAACTAAACTAATTGTTCTGTGGCATGAGGAAGTCCTTAAAGTGGAACAAAACCTGGTATAGTCCCTGGGGCATCCCTACTGTGTGAATCCCTCCCTCCCTTGCCGTGTTAATTTAATATTTAATTAATGTAATTACATAATCATGGCAAATGGCTCCTATTAGTTACACACATGTGTCGGGGAGGTGAATTTACCGGGGGGAGGGGGGGTAAGTTGGAGGGTCACACACACAGTGGGTCATCCTAATTTGGGATGCCCTGGGGGGGGGGTTTGAGGCCAGCAGGCTGCCCTAGAGTCTTTAAGATTAGCCTCAAGAACCTAATCCCAGGCGAACAGTCCATTCAGTGATAAGTCTAACAGGGATAGAGATGTAGCTAACATGTAACAAGACATATTAGCCTACAGTCTTGTGTATGAACGTTTCCAGCATTCTGGAATGTAAAAGAATACAATACAGTATATTAGTATATTAGAACACTTTTTAGGACACATTTGTTGGACCAACATCTATTAATAGAATTATTATAATTATTATTATTAATGTTTACACTTTAGGCATTTAAAATACTAGTAGGGACTGGGGCTAAAATGTGGAACAGAATAAACCAAATAAAAGGAATGCCTATTAGAAAGCCTTCTCTGACGTATCATCTTTGTGCATATCTGGTATTGCTAAGGATATACGCTTCTGGTGTTTCACCTTGTTGGATCTTCCTCAGGGAAGGTTTATAACCCAGATTTACAGAGGTTTTAAACAATTCTTTTTGTCGTTCCCCTGGGAGTTATTTAGAATGAAGTTATATACATTTCTCCTGGCATCGGTAAAAGTTATCGTGGGATTTACAAAACATAAGGGTACTCACCTTTTTCCCTTGCAGTTGATCAGTCTTAGTCCAGAGATCAGCAACTGATTTGATCGATGTACCTCATTCCGCGCTGCCCTGGCTCCAAACTCAATACACCCATGCTTCTGTGTCTGACTTGCACCGCCCGCCATCCGCCACAGGAGCACTACCTCATGCTCTCCATTTACTACAATGTAGGGGGTGAATCAGGCCTTGGCACATCCCCCACCACAATGTAGAGGGTGTGGAAGCACTCCTGTGACTGATGGGGGGTTGCAAGCCAACGCGCCATTAAGTCCGACCTTATGTTTGGGCACAGAGTAGCGCGGGATGTGATCCAACTTTAAGGTGAGTTGCTAAACATTTAATATATGTTTTTATGGGTTTATGTCATCTTTAAAGTGGAAAAAAAACCTGAGGTTTTGTCCATGCCTGTTTTACCTACTCTGGGGGCATCCCAAATTGGGATGCCCGGTGTGAAACCCCCCAGATTGCCATGAACCTCTTCCTAATCCTACGGCGCATATGCAGGCTCCCGTCCAATCGGAGCCATTTGCCATGCATATTAAATGTTTAGCAACAAGAGAAAGAGCAGCCGCATCCCTTGTCGCGGTGCGCACTCCTGCCCCGGCGTATCTGAATGGCTGGACATGGGAACGTGCGCACAGCCCAAAGATGCAGGAGATACAGCCAGCGCCGTTTACATCAGTGTGGAAGCCTGAATGCAGGTGAGAGGACCAAAACACAGGGTTTTCAGTATCCCCAAATGTTGGTCTCAACTTGGGATGCCCCACTGATCACCCAATATATATATATATATATATATATATATATATATATATATATATACCATGTCAGCAGGGAAAAAGTGAATGGGAGCTTAGCTACACTCATGACCAGCATTTGCCCCCCCCCCCACCCCCCCGGCATCCCGCTAAGGATGTGAACAACCATGCCAGCCATTCAGTTACAGCGAGAGATGCCGCTGGCTGCGCACTTGCTGTGGGTTTACTGACAAGGTAAGAATATCGGGGTTTCACACAGCGGGGCATCCCAAATTAAGATTCCCCAAGGGTGGGTATTTTTTTTTTTTTCCATACTCATGTTTATTGAAAAAAAAAATTTTACAATAACAGTTTACATTTTGTGATCATACAGCAATGAGGGTACAAATACCAACACATATAGAACACATTTGTTTACATAAATTGAAGGGAGGGGAGGAAAGGGAGGGGAGGAAAAGGAGGGGAGGGAAGGGGAGGGGAGGGAAGGGGGGGCACATACATATAATTTGCAGTACATATGATGTGAAGGGGACCGTTGTCATATGTCATATCAGCACAGGGCAATCAGTTACAGAGGTTAAATTCAGAGTTGCTCGTAATGTACATTATTCAAATATAATAGGGAATGTTCTCGAGGGAACAGCTCCCAACACCAGTTGCCAGTGTCCTAGCCGACTGCTCCGATTTAGGCGTTGAGAAGTCATTGACCTAGCATTAGGGGAAAAGTGCACTCCTCTGCTTCCATCCCCAGTACATCTGTCCAAGGGTGGGTATTTAACCGAACCTAAATGTTCAGTTTGGTTTTGGTCTACTTTAAAGCAAACCTACACTCACCCTGACAACTCTGTGAACCCTGCATTAGAGCGATGCTCTCCTTTTCCTGGCAAAGCAGCATCTAATGATGGACAGGAAACAACCCATGTGACAGCCGTACCTCCTCCAATGAAAGACTTGCTTCAATGTATAGTGCAACAATTTCCTGTCCCCATCATACAGAGCTCAAAGTCAGATTGAGGCTTCCTATATCGCTAACTGTAGGAGCATCAAAAATCTGTATACCCTGGGCACTATTGTTAAAAGCGATCTAGTAATTTTTTTACTGGCGGTCCTAGGGGTGTCATGAAAAAAAATCGGGACAGGGGAACCCTATGTATTTTTATATATCGGAATATATCGTATCGCCAGATTATTGCCAATTCACACCCCTAGGAGATCCACTCATATCTGCCTCTCCCAGCGGGTGGCGCACTGATCCCTCAAAAGATCAGTCAAAAAAAGGCCTCTCAATGGTGGAGCCAATCCACCAGCAGAGAGGTAACACCACATGGTCAGGGAGGATAAGCAGTATAGGAGCCTGTTGAATGCTCCCTAACAGGATAGGAAAGCTGTGGCATTGTGTTCTGCAGCTTCTAGCCTCCAAGGATGACCACAACAAGCAGCTGAACCTGGAAAATAGGGAGCAAGGGGCAAGTGTGACGCTACCTTATCCAACGTTAAAGGGAAACATGCGGCAGAGGAATCACTGCTTCTAGAACAGGTGAAGCCATATCTGTAAACCCATGTCCAGGACGGTGAAGCTGCACTGGTAACACTGCTGACACACATCACTCTGGTGTGAAGCTGCAGTTGCGGAGTTGGGTGCCCACTACTGGATGGAATGATCACCGCAGTCTTGATCAGAGCTGCAACTGTTACACTGTATCCTGCTCTACATTATGTGCAAGTAAAACGCGGAGCTCAGAGACTGCCATGACTTCTGAGCATGACGTTTATCTGGCATTCAGGCTGCTCAATGCACATTAATCCTCAATAAAACATTGTATTCATGCCAAATACATGCCATGAAAGCAGACCCACACTGGTTATTATTAGTGCTCATCTATAGAGCGACATCAACAACAGAACAATGCAGAAATGGCAGACCAAGGAAAACAAATGTATAACACACAATATTAGTCTATGTGTCAATAAGTCTATGTGACAGAAATGCACAAGTACAGATTGATACTGAAGTACACTAGGAGTGAGCTTACTATATATTAGGAGAAGTGTGGAGATGAAAGGTTGAGTCACAAGTAGAATGTCCCAAGCAAAAATGTGACTGGGCCCTGGTGCAAACATTAAATTGGGACCTTTCACGGCTTATACAGTAAACTTTTTTCTGCCTTTTAAACCGGACCTTCAGCGTGATTTAATGAAAAGCCCAAACTCTTAAAAAACGATTCCCCAGCATCTAAAATTAATATATTTTACATTTTTAGTCACTAACTTATTATTCTTTCCCCCACTGGGCTGCAACTCTGTTCAGGAATTTAGGATACGGGCGCCGCCATCTTGACTCAGAAGCATCACACTTACTGAGGAGAGGAGAGTGGGATAAGGTACAGGGGGGCAGGTTATAGCTGTGCTTTGCTCAGACAGAGCAGAGCTGGGGTCAGGGAAAGGTCAGCAGTCCCAGAATGCAGAGCAGCACAGTCACTTCCTGTTTGCAGGCACTTCCTGTTTGCAGGCTGCCTGATAAAATGGCGGCTTCCATAAGCCGCCATCTTGGATGTTTAAAGGCTCATAACATGCAGTAGATGCAGGTAGGATGATTTTTAATGTGAGCAATCTGTATGTACAGTGTGGGGGAAACATATAAGATAGACTTATTCAGAGTGAAGGTCCGCTTTAACTCAAATGGATGCAGCTAGACTACTAAAGACTGAAACAGCAGAGCCAAGCAGCGTCCACCGTCAGTTACACCAGGCATTTGTCGGTGGCCAACAAGGGCACACACCCCGTTAGAGGGTAGCAGGGATGTGGCCACCAGCACGCTTGGCTCCGCTCAGCTAGACTCTGGCCCTAGCAGATCCAAATAGACAAAAGCCCGCACATGCATCATAGGGCTGGGGAAAGGTGAGTTTTACTGGGCAATCTAGGAAGCTTCACGCAGCGGGGATCCGAAATCGGGGGTAAAGGCCAAGATGCAGGATAGTCAAAATCCTGGGTTAGGTCCACTATAAGTGTAAAAACAAATTGTCATTTGTCAATCTGCCATGCAGAGGATTCTTCCTGGTATGCTGCTAAATAGGATTCAGCCCATTTCCGGTATTATACATATTCATGACCACCTTTTCTACCATTGAGAGATCACCATCTCCACCCTTCTTGCATCAGATGGGACAGACCAATGCTTGTGCACTCAGGGCAGAAGAGCTGCCATTACTCTGCTTGTCTCTATTTTCCCTGCTTCTTTATATAGGTCCACATCGAAGTGCTAAAAGAAAGATGGTCCTGAATAAATACAATCCAGGTGCTGAACTACAGAAAAAAGGCTGAATCTTAGCAGCTCGCCAAGGTGAATCGCCTTCATGGCAGATACACAAATTCTACTTTCAATGGCATTTTTAAAAGTTTCCAATATTATAATAATGCCCTCAAGGTTCTCAACTTAACTGGTCATTTTTTTTCTTTGTTTACAACCCTTTCTGAAGCAACGTGTTTACCTTAGCAACTGTACACAGACTGGTGTTTTTGGTGTACGTAGCAGAAACTTCACAACTCTGGTTAAATGTTTATCTAAATGTCTGAGGCAGAGATGTAACCCCTTCTGTTCTATTTCAATCTCTTCTGATGAGGGAATCACAGTCTTGTCTTCACACAGCTAAAGAGTTACCGGCAACGTTCTCACCTGGGGAGGGATGTCTGATTACTACTGCCTGCTATTTCCAAGCTCTGCTACGTAGGGGGAGGTGGAGCTCACCCTTGTCAGTGGAAGGATTCTGGAATTTGTAGGCAAAACCTATATTAAAGGGCTTTACTCAAGGCCAGGAAAGCTGCTCCCACTTTAGCAACACAGAGCCACAGAAATATAAGAAACTTGGAAACAGCATGCGGATAGGTAAATTACACATATGGAGGCACATCTCTAACACAAGACAGAACACCAAAAACCTCACAAAAAAGGAGGAGTTTTCCTGTCAAGACACACTAACTTCCTCCCACCTTATCCCCCTTGGGAATAGTGTAAATTAATGACCTTTTGCAAGCTAAAAAAAAAAAAAAAAAAAGAAAACACTTCAGTTTACTTACCTTTTGTCCCACGCAGACCATCGCTCTTAAAGTGGACCAACACCCAGGATTTTGACTATCCTGGGTCTTGGTCCACTTCGGTGGGGCACCCCCGATCGGGGTGCCCCGCTGTGTGAAACCCCCCCTAACCCCCCGAATAACTCACCTCTCCCCGCTCCCAGCGCCAACGTACAAGGAACGTCTAAGCGGCGGCCGCCGCCGCCGCCTCCCTCGCTTTTGACGCGCGCGCGCCCGCGCCGGCCATTCGCAGACGGCCGGCGCGGGTGCGCGCACGCCTACAGGGGCGCGAGGGAGGCGGCGGCGGCCGGCCGCCGCCGAAGATAAGGTAGGTGAGTTGGGGTGTTTGGGGGGGGTTTCACCCCGCGGGACATCCCGATCTCGGATGTCCCGCGGGGTGGGGGGTGATCGGCCCGGGAATCTTATAGATTCCCGGGCCGATCACCCGTGGGTGTTGGTCCACTTTAATCCAGGGCTCCAGCACTTGCCTGATCACTCTTCTGTGTTCTCCAAGGGGAGACGCCCCCCCCCCCCCCCACCATCAGCTCCCTCCATTAACTGCAATGGAAAGGAGTGGGTTAATTACAGTTTAAACCTTCAGAAATCCTCCTGCGTGGAAGGGGGTAGCAGGCAAAAGAGAAAGTCTCAAGCCCTCTGGCATGTTCTGGTCCGCGATTTGCATGGAAAGTCCACAAAAGTAAACTTTACCTTTAAATTGGACCTCCACACATGCACTTCCTCCCGCATTATCCCCCTTGAGAACAATGTAAAATGTGTCTCTGATTGTAAATACCTTAAGTATTCTAAGTGAAGTCGCTGAGTTGGGAAGGGCATGACATGGTGCAGCTTTACAAGTCAGATGCATGCTCTGCTGTGGTCGGAGTCAGCGGCTGGACCACTATGACCTGCCAGGCTCGCTCACACTGAGCGCTCCAAGAGGCACAGTGGCTGTTATTTTTGTTATTTTGTGAGGTCCTGTATGGATGAAATTGAAAGGAGAGCAAACTTTGGAGCCCTGCTATGGCTTCTATCCAGGACTACAGGAAATGGAGGAGTGCCACGGGGACAGGCATCAGGTGAGCTGCTTGCTGCCTTATTACTTCCATTGGGTTTACAGTCGCGTTTACATTTCTGTCGGGTTTACAGTCCTCCAGTTTAATGAGGAAGCTAATAAATCAGACATGGAAAGCTGTATTTTGGAGATTTGCACTGTATTGCATTGTTTGCAGTTCTCTGTCCCCAATCAGATGGAGAGCATCTCAGATAAAAAGGGGTCTCTTTCTACTGCAGTACTTGCGGATAGTGTGAGGGGGTAGGTTAGCTTAGTTCAGTGTTCCTGCGAAACAATACCACTTTTTTCCTACATTCAAAAAGGAAAATGAAAGTTTTGCCTGGAGTTGGCCTATAATTATGGCGACTGTCAAACCCTTCACAAGCATACCTGGAAGTTTCACTTTAGCCTTCAAAAAACAATCCAAAGCCTCAAAATAACTGTCAGCTAGGACGAGTGTTTAAAGTCCCCGGCGAGGCCTGCGTCAGGGCTCCGCATTGCGAGACAGTAATAGGTAGATCCGCCCGGTGGGGAGCGCTCAGCTCCTCTGCATAGGAGGCCTGTATGAAGTCGGGGCTCTGACAGACTTATCTGCCTGAAACAAGACTTCTATAAATTTCGGAGTTCCGCCCCAACACGGCTGACATGCTGTAAAAAATCAGGAGCCAGGCTTCCCGCAATAAACGTTGAAGCTGTCTGAGGGGCCTGACAAGTGGCGGCTGAAAAATGAGCTGTGCGGCTTCCAAAAAACGGCGGATGGCAACTTAATAGAGGTGCGGAATTTATTCTGGGGCTGTGACGCGCGAGTCTCCTGTAACAAAGATAAGCAGCCACTTAAATCAACAAATTCTTTTATGTGCTGGTAAGGTCAGCCGAGAACTTGCCGCACTTTATTTTCCAGCATCGCTTTTGTTATCATTCAGCACAAAAACTTCACATCATAAAACACAATGCACATTAATGCGGGTAGGGGGTCTGCGCAAGGCGACGGCGGCATCTGAGGGGGTGTCGCAAGTACACGGAGCGCTGCATATACAATCACTAGATTAGCATCTCCTCAAAAATTACCCTTTCATTCTGAATTCTCACACTCATCTAATTGGATGCGTACCATCAATTTGTGTTAATGTTATTTGGAACAGAAAGTTGTCCCAGTGGTGATTGTGAAGGAACAATCCAGCTTAAGTGCAGAAACCTCACATATCCAAGTCTGGAGTTCCCCTTTATTTCCCTCCTAGTCATCAATATGCACTCAGGAAAAGGAATTAGCATTTACAGGTTAAGCAGGGCAGATCACAGACTCCCAGCTGGCAATCCTCACACTTCTAGTCTGAGAAGACATCTGGCACCAACACAAATTAGACGATAGCTGCACCCTCATGTGCCCCAGCACCAAACCAGGTAAAGAATCAGAACCGGCTCACAAAACTGCACATGGGGATAGGTTACTGCGGGCTCAGCAATAAAGGAAAACCAGGTAAACGGAGATCTAAGGTTCTGACCCACTTAGGGACCCCATTTCTGGACTCATCGGATGCCCCACGTCCAGCCCAATCGTTTGGTACCGCTTCCAAAGCCATACGACCCCCATGCTCAAAGTTATAACGCCTAAAGGGTTTTAGGGGCTGAAGCGAGCCCCAGAACAGTGGGAGGTGACAACCCGTCCCACAGAGGGGAGGGGGAGAAAGGGGTCTTGACGCATAAATAGGATAACCCTGAGCCAGGTATGCGTCACTTATCTGGAGAGGTCACGATTCACACGTGCTGGAGGTGTCCACCCACCCAGCTTGCCACTTACCTCTTGTGGAAGCTCTAACCACTACTCTGCAAACTGCATACTAAGGTAACTGAATATTGTTTCTCTGTGTAACTCACTATCCTGTAACCTTCTCAGAACAGCATTTGTATCATCTGTATCATTTCATATTCCATCATAGCCAAATGTTTGTTATCACTGCCTAGTGTGCTTATAGCATTAAAACTTACATTTTAACTTGAGCGATCTGTTTGCCTTAAACCAAGAATCTCTGTGTCCGCAGGCTTTGGGCCTGGTGTTTCTGATAGGAGAACTCAGACAAGGGTTTTGGGGAACACGGTCTGTGTGTCAGGAGGTCCCTGGTTTATAGTTGGATCACGTGACCCGCAGTTCCCTGACAGTGATTACGTTTTTTTTTGTTGTTTTTTTTTTCTTAGAGTGGACCAAAACCCACCCTGGCCTACTCCCTCCCGTGGGGCATCCTGAACTGGGATGCCCCGCTCTTATGAACCCGCCCCCCCCGAGTCGCTTGATATTTTCACGCGTTCCTCAAGCCCCCTGCACATGCGTGACCAGCATCACTCGTTTCCCCTTCTCGGCTATGCGCGGCCCTGCTCCCCTCAAATGAATGGCTGTGCAGGGACACGCATAGCTGAAGGGAGCCAGGTGATACCGAGCCCGATTGATAGTGCGGCTAGGATTCCAGCAGGCTGCTCTAGCCGCAGTGTAGGCCCCAAGAGAGGTAAGTGATCTCGGCGACATGGAGGGTTTCACATAGCAGGGCACCCCAACCTCGGTTATCCCAGTGAGAACCCCTCTGTCTGAAACCCCCCAGATCGCCTAGCTCAACTCACCTCTTCCCAGTCCTATGGCGAATGGGTGGTCGCTTGTCCGATCAGCACGCTCGGAGCCACCGACGTCACATTGTCTAAGATTTCATCCCTGTAACAGGGAGCGTGCCTGCGCCAGCCATTCACAAATGCCTACCTGATGCCTGCTAGAGGGATAGCAGGGATGCGGCTGTGGCTCGCGCATGCGCAGTTGGATCGGGAAGCAAGGTAAGTGAATGGTGTGACCTTGGGGGTTTCACACAGCAGGGGGGAGGGAATCGATCGGCCCAGGAATCTTATAAATTCCCGGGCCGATTGCGCTGGGTTTTGGTCCACTTTAAAGGCAAAGGAGAAATTGTATGCTTTCCACTGTAACTATACCAAAGAACAAATATCTTCCTGTACAGTGGGCAAGTTCCAGAAAGGCACAGTGACTCTTTTTATAGTGGGCTTAAACCCACCTGGAACTCTATGCCAAGGAAGGTTTTGGTCCTCAAGGACCCTAACACACCTAGTCACACTTCCATCAAGATACTTACCTTTTTTGCAGTGCAGCACATCTACTGTTGGAGAAGCAGCAGCTGCCACTTGTTGTGCAGTGGTTTTCTGTCCCCTCTCTAATGCTCACCGAGTGGGGATGGGAGCCGTCAAGTTAATGAACAGATATTAAAGTCCTATGCATCAAAGCTGACCTATAACAGGATTTTTAATATCCTGGTGATAGGCTATTCTAAGTATGTCACACACCCCGCTTCAGATAACCATAACACGTGGGTAATACCAACCTGAAGAGGCGTTCCTGCAGAGATGATAGTAAAAAGAAAGCCCCTCCCTGATCCATAAATACCTGGGACCTCCCACTCATTACCCAGTGTTCCATCTCTGCAAGACGGCGAGCAAGTCAGAAGATGATCTCTCCTCCTTGCACTGGGGGAGTTCAGGTAGCCGGGGTAACTCCCGGCCTGTTTTTGTGCTTATTTCCGCTTGGACCTTACTTTCCCTATTAGCCCTTCAATTACATGCCTCCACAGTCTTGGCTGCGGGCCCGAGCGAAGGTATACTGGCACCTCGGGTGCCTAGGAGCATTGCTCCCCCGTGAGACCCTAATTAGAGGGTAGGCGGTGATGCCGGGTTAGGTGATCCCGGTTTGGGATGCCCCGTCCCTTGGTCTTTGTCCCCGGGGGGGGGTCCCTCTAGTTTCCCCTGTACTTCAGTGGGGGTTGGGGGGGGTCTCCCTCAGGGCTTGTGTCTGTGTTTTACTTGGCAGCATTCTTTGGTTTATGTCTCTTTAAGGTGTTTGTGTGTGTTGTGTGGTTTTTACTTGGGCGCCGCGGCCGCCATTATGGCCGGGGCGCAGGTTGGTTTGTGAGGGGAGCTTTCCCCTCACGCTCTTTTGGGGGGGGCGGGGCCGGGCCGTGGCGCGCTGCCGCGGCCGGCCCCCCCGCTGACTCTCAATCGTGGGCAGGGCGGGTGCTCCGCTGGCGGATGCGGCCGCACCCGCCCGCAGTGTGATGCTGACCGGCGCCGCGACTTACGGCGGCGCCGGTCTCTGTACTATGATGGCGAGGGAGCCATCTCCTCCTCGTCGGAGGGGGGGGGCGGGGCCGGGCTTTCGGCGCGTCGCCTCGGCTCCGCCCTCCCCTCTGTTCTGTGTTGCGCTGCTGCAGCGCTGTGGCGGTGCGGACGGCAGCTATTGGGCGATGGGGGTGGTGACGTCCATTCGCGCGGATTCGCGCTGACCACGCCCCCTGTCGTCCTGGCCTCATCTTGTGCTGCGGACTCCATTGCTCCGGTCCTTTGGATATGTGAGTGGCCCATTGGGCCTCTGTTTGTCTTTTACTCTCCTTTGTGGGTTCTTGCTTGAAATTTATGGGGATTTTCTTCTGTTTTTCAGGCGAAGGCCATTACTGAGGATCTTCATTAGTATTTAGGGGGTTTCTCCCGGTCCTAGATCCCTGGGTCCACTTAGTCTTAAATCCTCCCACTCGGGACATTAAAGGGGCATCCCGGGTTGCTTATTAGCGTAATTCCCTGGGTCATTGCGACTAATAAAGTTCACCTTATGGAGGCATCCCCGGATACTGGGGCAGGGGCCCCCTCGGGGCATCCCAAAAAGTGCATGTTGTGTGGCGCATCCATTACAGGGGATGATGTTTTACTTTGTATTTCTTGTGCACAGCAAACTATTGCACGGCAGTCGGGAGCCCAGGCGTCTGGGTCAGCACCGCCGGCCGAGTCTTCTCAGCCTCCCGCCCTGACACGCGCTCCGTGCGACGTGGTCATGGGCAGGGACCTGCAAGCTGAGATGTGCGCCAGATTGGCCAACCTTGAGAAAATTGTTTCCGGTTCGGCCGCCCGTAAGGCCCCGGCCAAGAGGAAGCATTTGTTCCCGGCCTTGCCGGCTGATGACCTGGACGAGTTTAATAATTTGGATTGGTCTGATTATTCTGGGCTAGAAGAAGGTGAGGTTTCTGAGGGCTCAGAGGTGTCGGATAATGAACTGTCCGCGGGCGCTGATGAGGAGCTTAGTGAGTTAGGGAGATCCTCGGATTCTCCTCACGCCCTGGCGCTGATGTTGGAGGTTCTGAAGATTTCCCCTCCCGAGGCGGAGTCTCAGCAGGAGGGTGAGTTGTTTGAGGAATCCAGGCCACGCTTGGAGTTTCCTTCACAACGGCATTTTCATAAGATCATTGATAAGGAATGGGACAGGCCCGCTAGGCTCCCTGGTATTCCTCAGGGATGGGACAAGAAATATCCTTTCCCTGCGGAGGTGGTTAAGCGCTGGGCTTCCCCTCCCGAGGTCGATGCCCCGGTTCTGGGGTTGTCTAATTCCTCGGTTTTAAATAGACCTGATTGCTCCACCCTTAAAGACGGGGAGGATAAACGCATTGACCAGATGGCTTGTCATGGCTTTATTAGCGTTGGGTCAGCCATACGGCCTGTGTGCGCTTCTGAGCTTATGGTGTTGGCTGCCAGGTCTGTGGTCAGGGACTTGTTGACATCTTCTGGGCTTCGCCCCGGTAGTTCTGAATTCATTAGTCTCAAACGGTGTGAGTTGTTTTTGTCCTTTGTTTTAACCGCCTTGGATGACACCTTAATGATGTGTAGTAGGACCTCGGCCTTGTTGGTGACTATTCGGCGGTCGGTCTGGCTGCGCCAGTGGGCGGCAGACTTTATGTCAAAAAAGTCTCTGACGGCTTTACCCTTTGTCGGATTGAGGCTCTTTGGTGAAACATTGGATTCCGTCACTAAAGGTGGCAGATTGCCTCAACGTAAGAAGCAGCGCCGTCCCTTTCGGGGGGCGCCTACCTTTACTACTTCCTTTCGTGGGGCCAGATCTGGCAGAGGATCTGCGTTCCAATCTTCCAGAGGAGATTCCGGGAACAGGGGCAGAGGTCGTGCCCGTTCCGGATACCATTGGGGTTCTAAGCCCAAGCCGGCTATTAAGCCGGCACAGCAATGAGGGGGCGCCCTCACCCTTGCGGGTGGGGGGACGGCTGAGACACTTCTCCCAAGTCTGGGATCAAGAAGTCTCGGACAGATGGATACGGGAAGTGGTGTCTTCCGGTTACAAGCTAGAGTTCGAGCTCCGCCCCCCCTCCAGGTTCTTCAGGTCTCGGATGCCTTCGGAGCCTCTGGCGTTGCAGGGGCTCCTGGTGGCAGTAAAGAATCTTTTGGACATGGCGGTCATTTGCCCAGTGCCCCCCGCGGAGCAGGGCCGGGGCTTCTATTCCAATCTGTTCACGGTCCCCAAGAAGGACGGGTCAGTCCGTCCTATCTTGGATCTGAAGTTTCTCAACAAATTTATTCGGCCACGCAAATTCCGCATGGAAACGCTGCGCTCGGCCATTCATTCTCTTCGTCAGGGAGATTTTCTGACGTCCATAGACATCAAGGACGCGTATCTGCATGTCCCGATTTTTCCAGCACACCAGAGGTTTCTCAGGTTTGTGGTGGGGAATCGGCATTTTCAGTTTGTGGCTCTGCCCTTCGGTCTCACCTCGGCCCCCCGGGTCTTCACCAAGGTGCTGGCGGGGGCTATGGCTCTGCTCAGAGTGTGGGGCATTCGAATTGTGCCCTATCTGGACGATTTACTGATCATGGCCTCTTCGTTCAACCAGGCGGAGTTGGACACGGGAGTGGTGGTGTCCACTCTGGAGAGGTTCGGTTGGGTGATCAACCGCCCCAAGTCTTCTCTTCGTCCATCCAGAATTGCGCTGTTTCTGGGGATGTCTCTGGACACCTCGCAGGCCAGGGTGTTCCTGCCCCAGGACAAGATTCTTTTGATTCAAGAGCTGGTTCAGCTTCTCTTGTTGGCCCCTCATCCGTCCATCCGGATGGGGATGAGGCTGGTGGGGTTAATGGTGGCCTCATTCGAGGCGGTCCCTTTTGCACAGTTCCATACGAGGACGCTTCAGCTTCTTCTGCTGAAGGTTTGGGACAGGTCGCAGTTATCTCTGGACAAATCATTCCGGTTGACTCCCCGAGTTCGTCGTTCCTTACTATGTTGGTTGGGGTCGGTCAATCTGTCGAAGGGCAGATCCTTCCTGGCCCCCCGTTGGGAAACGGTGACCACGGATGCCAGTCTCTCTGGCTGGGGGGGGGTTTGGAAGGACTGTCAGTTTCAGGGTCTGTGGAGTCCGCAGGAGGCTCACGAGCCCATCAATATTCTGGAGTTGAGAGCCATCAGGCTGGTTCTGCTCCGCTTGACTTGTCAGTTGAGAGGATTGCCAGTTCAAGTCCGGTCGGACAACAGGACGGCGGTTGCTTATATCAATCACCAGGGAGGGACTCGCAGCAGGAGTGCCCTCAGGGAAGTGTCTTTGATTCTGGAGTGGGCAGAGACCAACGTCCCGTGCATCTCAGCAGTCTACATTCCGGGAGTGGAGGACACGGAGGCGGACTTGTTGAGCAGGGCCTCCTCTCGTCAGGGGGAGTGGTCTCTCAGTCCCAAGGTGTTTCACTCGATCTATCTCAGGTGGGGGTTCCCGGCAGTGGATCTCTTTGCCTCTCGTCACAATCACAAGCTTCCAGTCTTTGTGTCTCTCTCACAGGACCCTCTGGCTCTGGCGGTGGATGCCATGTCTCTGGACTGGAGGGATCTGGGACTGCTTTATCTGTTCCCTCCGTTCCCGATGCTAGCCAGGGTGGTGCGCAAACTGGCGTTGGAAGGAGTGTCAGCGATCCTGGTGGCTCCAAGGTGGCCAAGGCGCGTTTGGTTCGCAGATCTGGTAAGGCTGGCAAAAGATCAGTTCGCCCTGCTTCTGAGGCCGGACCTGTTAACACAGGGTCGGCTATGTCATCCAAATTTACAATCGCTGGCTTTGACGGCTTGGCTGCTGAAACCGCAATCTTGAAGGAGGAGGGCCTTTCTGATGCGGTGATCCAGACTCTTATCAGTGCCAGGAAGCGGTCTTCCTCTACTGTTTATTATAGGGCCTGGAGGTCCTATTTTGATTGGTGTGAAGGTAGGTCCTTCTCTTGCCGGGAGTTCTCCATCCCTAGAATTTTGGAGTTTCTTCAGCATGGTTTGGAGCTGGGGCTCCAGATCAGTACCTTGAAGGGGCAGGTTTCTGCTCTAGCAGTGTTCTTTCATAGGTCCTTTGCACTTCATCCCTTAGTCAAGATTTTTTTCCAAGGAGTTATGCACGTACGGCCTCCTAGGGAGCCTTTTGTTCCAGTTTGGGATTTGAACTTGGTACTTTCTGCTCTTCAGGGCCCTCCGTTTGAGCCCTTGAATGAGGCGCCTTTGTCTTCACTTACTCAAAAGGTGGCCTTTTTGGTGGCTATCACTTCAGTTAGGCGTGTTTCTGAGTTGGCAGCTTTATCCATTAAAGCTCCGTACTTCGAAAGGCATTAGGACAAGGTTGTCTTTCGGTTTAAGCCTGATTTTCTTCCTAAGGTGGTTTCGGCTTTCCATCTGAATCAAGATATTGTTCTGCCCTCTCTATGTCCCAATCCTGGTAGCGACAAGGAGAGGGCGCTACACTCCTTGGATGTGGTTCGCGCTGTGAAATATTATCTGGTGGTTACGTCTTCCTTTCGTAAGACTGATGCCTTTTTTGTGGTGCCCTGCGGGCCTAGGAAGGGTTTGGCTCCTGCCAAATCTTCCATTAGTAAATGGATTCGTCAGGCCATCTTTGGGGCCTATTCTGCCAAGGGGAGGAGTCCCCCTTTTCGTGTTACTGCTCATTCTACTCGTGCGGTTGGAGCGTCCTGGACTTTTCAGCACCAGGCCACTGTTGAGCAAGTTTGTAAGGCCGCTACTTGGTCTTCTGTTCACACTTTTTCCAAGTTTTACAAGGTTGATGTTCGGGCCTCAGCGGACGCTGCTTTTGGCCGTACAGTTCTGCAAGCTGTTGTGGTTTAAGTTGTGTATTGTTGCCTTGTTTTGGATCCCCGCCCTTTTATGGACACTGCTGTTGGATGTCCCACGTGTTATGGTTATCTGAAGCGGGGTGTGTGACATACTTAGAATAATACCATTTTGTGAAATACTCACCTGTAAAATGGGTATTATAAGTATGTCACACACCCCGCTTCACCCGCCCTTTTTGTATTTGGGATCCTTTATATTGTGAATTTTGTTGTTTTTATATTTGCCTCTTCCTGGTCCCTATCTTACTGCTTCTGTATACTGGGTAATGAGTGGGAGGTCCCAGGTATTTATGGATCAGGGAGGGGCTTTCTTTTTACTATCATCTCTGCAGGAACGCCTCTTCAGGTTGGTATTACCCACGTGTTATGGTTATCTGAAGCGGGGTGTGTGACATACTTATAATACCCATTTTACAGGTGAGTATTTCACAAAATGGTATTTTTGTACCCAGGGATGCCCCACTGTGACATGACAAATCCCTGTTTAATGTTTACCATTCCTAATTGATATCTAATGCATTATGTGTCAAATTACTGTTATGTTAGTAGAGACCAAGACTCTACCCTGACAAAAAGTTGCAACTGACTGTTTATCTCTGCTTTAAAGCGGACCAAAACACACATTTTTACCTAGCATCCCCTGAACTGCTTACCACATGAGGAGCACCTTTTCCTAGACTTAACTGCTCCTGCTTTACTCTAATCCAAGATAATGACCCTTATTTTAGCTGTAAAGCTCCACCTCCTCCATTCATTGCCACTGTTGTGTGTGGCAATGATGTAATTGCCACACCTATGCAATGACTGATTGACTGCCATCTTACAGAGCGGGGCAGCCAAAAAAATAAATCAGTCTTCCAGGACTATTCCAAAAATGGGAATTCCCTTTTCTAGGTCTACACCCCAAGAAGAGAGTATCGGCAGGGGCTTTGCCCAAATATATTTCACAAGTTCAGTGGGTTTTGGTCCGCTTTAACTGCACAAAGTATTTCACTCTGCTTTTAAAGTGGACCAACGATGATGTATGTTCCCTTTGACAGTTTGGGATGCCACTTTTAAAGGCATTTTTCAATGTTTCCATTATTGTGTGTGAATATGATGTGTTCAAGGTGGTGAGTTTACCTGTTATTTTTTTTTCCTTTTCCATGCGTTTGCAACTCTGTATTATGAATAAAATAGTTTTCACTAGCAGCAATGTGTTTTTCTTCGCATTGTACACCAAAGTGGTGTTCTGATATACATTTCTGAAAACGTCCTCACTCTGGTGTTCTAATCATCGGATTGGCTGAGGCAGGGACGTCAGGCTTAACCCCATCTGCATTAATTCAGCCTCTTTAGTTGGGGGGAAATAACAGTCTTATGTTCCAATAACTAAAGGGTTACTGGCAGCATTCTCAGCTGGGGACGGCATTATTGCTGCTTTGTTTAGCCAAATCTACTGATGAGCTCACCTGTTACACTGAAAGGATTCTTGGTTTTGTAGTCAGACAGTATATTAAAAGCTTTACTAAAGGGCAAGAAAGCCACTCCTACTTTATCAACACAGAGACACAGGTACATAAGAAACATGGAAACAGCATGCTGATAAGTAAATCACAGATATGGGGGCATGTTCCTAACAATTTTTTTTTATTACAGGATGAAAACAAAGCAGATCATGAAAAAAAAAACCTAATAAAAAGGAGTTTTCCTTTAAGCCCTTTATGTTGGGGACAGGAAGTTACTGCACAATTCAGTAAAGTAAGTCTCCTATTGGATGAGCTGTAGATTCTGCATGTGTGTAGCAATTAACTGTCCTGCAATGGACTAAGCCAGTGTCTAAGTCATTATCTATATAATGCAAAGTTCACTGATGGTGTGAGGGTATAGGTTACTTTAGTGTCCCTGTGAACCAGGACCTCCCTGGCACATGGTTGCAAGGCAGAGTATAGGTCTGCTTTAGGATCTGTAGCTCTTTTGTTGCATGAGAGCCGGGGGACCTATAGGCAAGCCTGGGGGGGCTGCAGGTCTACAGTAGCTTGCCGGCTCTGCCACATACAGCCTCTAGGATTTAAGATAATTTCCATTTATTCAGAGCCTTCAGAAGTGTGTTAAAAGCGCCAATGGAATCAATACGGCAGACTTGCTGGAGGTCTTGGGGGACTTGTGAAGGATAGATCTGAGAGGCGAAGACGTTTGCAGAATCATCACACACTGCAGCATGTTCTCACTCTTGATGGGAGAAACAAATGAAAAAATAGAACGATGGGGGGGGGGGTTGCATTGAAGAAACACAACCTGGAGGAGAAGGGAGGTCCCCATCCATCTATCCAGCCTCCATTAGCAGTAGCGGCTGGTAGGCATTTAGGAAATACAATGGGAAACGCTTGTAGACAGACTACGGGCACCACCCTCCGTTCAGAACCTGAATTCCAGCTTTGTACAGACGCATGGCGAATGCAGCCATCAGGGCAGCGCTGCCTCATCAACGTGTTACCCATCAACGGTGACCGTTTACTATACACAACCCAGTGACCGCTTATGTTGCTCTCCTGTAACTGTAGCTTTAGGGGGAACAATCTGCTGGCATACACCTCCTGGTTCTATAACAATTTGATATAAAAGACACTCAAATTTAAATCAAAGCGCTACAGGCAATTCACCATAATGCATTGCAATAGTCTGAACGAGCTTTTATCATTCTGATCGAAATGAGATTTCAAAAGAAGTGTAAAAAGGGAAATGATGGTAAATCGAGCAGGTCACAGGGGCTTGCTATGAAAAATACAATGCTGTGATTACTCACCTGTAGAATTGGTATTATGAGTATACAGTACGTCCTGCTCCAAATCTAATACTTACAGTTGGGATATACTCCGCCAGATGGCGCTGGACTGCAGAGACATCGAAAATAGGCTCCTCCCGGCCCCTCAAATACCCAGGGACCTCCCACAAATCCCAAGCATTGAAAAGCAGTTAAGGAGAAGCCGGGAGCATTAAACAATCCAAACTATCAATTGATAACAATCACCATACAGGGGATCCAAGAAAATGCAAACCAAGGGTGGGTTGGACGTACTGTATAATCATAATACCAATTCTACGGGTGAGTATTTCACAGAATTGTATTATTCTTAATATACAGTACGTCTAGTGTCCATAAAGTAGGGTGGGATCCCCAAGAAAAATTAGCAGCAGGCAGTTTAAACCACTGCCGCCTGCAAAACCTTTCGGCCAAAAACAGCATCAGCTGAGGCCCTAACATCAACCTTGTAAAACTTTGAAAAGGTATGAACAGAAGACCAAGTAGCAGCCTTGCAAACTTATTCAACAGAAGCTTGGTGCTGAAAAGCCCAAGAGGCACCGATAGCACGAGTGGAATGAGCAGTAAGGGAGGATTCTTCCCCTTAGCAGAGTAGACCTGAATCACAGCCCGACGGATCCATTTGCTGATAGTAGATTTAGCAGGAGCCAAACCCTTCCTAGGACCAGAAGGGACCACAAAACGAGCATCAGTTTTCCTGAAAGGTGCAGTAGCCACCAGATAGTACTTCAGACACCTAACCACATCCATAAAGTGCAAAACCCTCTCCTTAGCATTACTAGGATTAGGGCACAAAGAAGGAAGAACAATGTCCTGATTCAAATGAAAGGCAGACACTACCTTAGGCAGAAAGTCAGGTTTGAAACGAAACACCACCTTGTCCTGGTGTCTCTCATAGTAGGGGGGCTGAATGGACAGCGCCGCCAACTCAGATACACGCCTGACAGAAGTGATAGCCACCAGAAACACAACCTTGAGCGTAAGAATGGCCAAGGCCGCATCCTGCACAGGTTCAAAGGGAGCACCCTGCAAGGCTGACAGAACCAAGTTCAAATCCCAAACAGGCACCATAGGTTTACGTGGGGGGCGCACATGAGTGACCCCCTGGAAAAAAGTCCTGATCAGAGGGTGCTGAGCAAAGGACTTCTGGGAAAAAATAGCCAGGGCAGAGACCTGACCCTTCAGAGTACTGAGTTGGAGCCCCATCTCCAACCCATGCTGAAGGAACTCCAGAATCCTGGGAATAGAGAACACACGACAGGGAAGAGACCTAGACTCACACCAGTCAATGTAGGCACGCCAAACCCTGTAATAAATGGAAGAGGAAGACTTCTTCCTAGCTTTAATCAAAGTATCCACAACCGAGGAAGACAGACCCTTCTCCATCAAGATGGAAGTTTCAGCAGCCAAGCCGTCAAAGCCAGAGTTTGTAAATTGGGATGGCGTAGTGAGCCCTGAGTGAGCAGATCTGGCACCAAGGGCAGAGCGTACTGATCTACTGCCAGCTGCACCACGTCTGCGAACCACACTCTTCTTGGCCACCTGGGGGCCACCAGAATTGCTGGCACCCCTTCCAGAGCAATCTTGCGCAGAACCCTGCCCAGCAGGGGAATTGGGGGGAAGACATACAGGAACTGAAAGTCCTTCCATGACATTGCTAGCGCATCCGAGGTCAGGGCCAGAGGATCCTGGACAGAGAGACAAAAGCTGGAAGCTTGTGATTGTGGCAGGACGCAAACAGATCCACATCTGGTTGGCCTCAACGGTGGCACAGGGATTGAAACACCCTGCTGCATAGGGACCATTGTCCCTGGCGAGAGGCCCCCCTGCTCAGAGAGTCCGCCAGGAGATTTTCCACCCCCGGGATGTACACAGCTGATATGCAGGGAACATTGGTCTCCACCCAGGTCAGGATCAGAGACGCTTCCTGGAGGGCCCCCTTGCTCCGGGCCCCCCCCTGATGATTGTTGTAGGCAACTGCCGTCTGGTTGTCCGAGCGCACCTGAACAGGCAGGCCCTGAAGATGAGTAGTCAAGCGAGCCAGAACTAACCTGATCGCTCTCAGCTCCAAGACATTGATAGGTGTGTGGGCCTCCTGAGGGCCCCACCTCCCCTGGAACCGCAGGGACTTCTAGAAGTCCCCCCCCAACCTGACAGACTGGCATCCGAGGTGACCGTCTCCCAGGAAGGGGCAAGAAAGGATCTGCCCCCCAACAGGTTCCTTGAGTCCATCCACCACAAGAGGGACCTCCTGACCAGGGGGGAGAGCACACAGACCCTGTCCAGGGACGCTGGGTCCTTGTCCCATACAGACAATAGGTGAAGTTGCAGAGGCCTCAAGTGGAACTGAGCATAAGGGACCGCTTCGAAGCACGCCACCATCAGGCCCACCAGCTGCATCCCCTGCCTGATGGAGGGATGGGGACGCGCACGGGAAGCCCCCCCTGTCCCGCCCCTTTAAGAAATGTCCCGGCTGGCTCCGCGGTGTGCCCGGGGCCCGGGTAATAACTTGCTGTGCGGCGGCATCAGAACTTCCGGCCAGCAGAGCAGAGGTGCATTGTGGAGGCAGAGGGAGGCCCAATCACGGCTGGGCCAATGATGGAGGAGTGGGCGGGGCATAATTACGCTGTGGCCGGGCTTTGTGCTGAAGATAGGATGGCTCATGGCTGGAGAGGAAGGGGGACGATAAGGTAAAGGCTCCCGCTGCCCGCAGCGCTGTCACCAGCCGCCGGGGACTTTTATTTAATCACGTCAGGCTCAGGCTGTGCAGGAGCTGATTGACCTCTGCCTCCCCCCTCCCCTCCCCTGACTGTCAGTTCCACATGACTGCACAGGGGAGGGGCTTGCAGAGTGAGGCTCCTCCCCCACGCTGCGATCATCAGTGTAATGGACTGGCAGGACACAACAATAAAGGAGAGAAAAGGCAAGTCCCACCCGTGATGAATTAGTTGTGACCAGTCTGCCTCATTCACTTCTATGCTGTGTTTCCTTTCCATTCTCTGTCTTTTTCTCCCTCTCTCACTTCTTTATCACTGTCCTTTTTCTTTCTCCCTTCCTTCTCTATCTCTCTCTCTCTTTCTCCCTGCTTTCCTTTTTTTGGCCTCTCTTGCTGCTTTTATTTGTCCATTCCTTCCTTCTTTTTCTCTTCCTCTATCTTTCTCCCTCCGCACCTTTCTCACTGTGTTCTTTCTTTTTTTCTCCCTTCTTCCCTGCCGCTTTCCTTCATCCTTTCCCTCACTCCTTCCTTTCACCCTTCCCTCTCTCCCCTCCTTCTCTCTTTTTTCTTCCCCCACTCCTCCCTTCCCCCCTCTCATTTCCTTACCTTTTCTTACCTCATTACATTCTTCCCTTTCCACCTCACTCCCATACTGCCTTCTTCCTTCCTTTTGTTCTTTCACTCCCCTTCCTCTTTCTTATTCCTTGTCCTTGCTCTTCTCTCTCTCCCTTTCTTCAGTTCTCACTTCCTTCCCTTCCCTCCCTGTTTCTTTTCTTACTCCATTTCTCCTCTCCTCTTTTCATCCTGTCTTCTTCCTGTCTCTTTACTCTCTTTTTTATTTGTTTCTCACTCCCCCTCTCCCTCCCCTCTTTCTTTTCCTTCTTCCTCATTTTCTCTTTTCTTTCACTCACTTATCTCTCCCACTTGTTTTCCCTCTCTTCCTTGCTTCACTCACTTCCTTCTTTTTATTTTCCCTTCTCTCTATTTCTCACCTTTTTTTCTCTCCTTTTCTTTCTTTACTCTTCTTCCCAACCTCCTAACTTTCTCCTTTTTTTTCTCTTACTTTCTTTTTCCCTCTCCAGTTTTATTATCATTATGTCATTCTTAGGAGGTGTTTCCCTTTATGGCCGTGGCTAGGGGCGTGGCTTAATGTTAACAAAAATGCCACATTTGTCCCTCTTTCTTGGGTAAGTGTGTGCAGCCAATCACAGGGGCTCACACAGGCCAGTAGGAGAAGGGAGACTGCAAACTGAAAGCCAGCATTCTCCTTGCCCCATGATCAAAGGGAGATAGGGGGGCGCGGGTGATGGCGGGGCTGACAGGCGTCCTCGTGGTGGCCACTGCAAGGTGTCTGGCTGGACGGCAGCTTCCCTGTATCATCTTGCTCATCATGCAGCATGTGGCGCTGTGTGTGGCAGGCTGGGGGGGGGGGGCATCTAATTCCAATGCACAACTTCCAGCTCCAATCCCAACACCAGCAAGTGCAGCCTCATCAGTGGGCAGGTTACACCATAGTATGTAGGTAATGCTGGAGGACACAGGTCATTTTTTATCCTATGCCCCTTCCATTTTCATCTCTGTTCTTTGCCTCTCAGCCCTCGCTTATCACCCCCCCCCCCCCACATTTTCCTCGTTTCCTGCTTTTTCACATTCCCTTGTTCTTTCTCTCTTTCCCACATTCCCTCCATCTTTCTCTCTCTTTCCCACATTCCCTCCATCTTTCTCTCTCTTTCCCACATTCCCTCCATCTTTCTCTCTCTTTCCCACATTCCCTCCATCTTTCTCTCTCTTTCCCACATTCCCTCCATCTTTCTCTCTCTTTCCCACATTCCCTCCATCTTTCTCTCTTCCCCACATTCCCTCCATCTTTCTCTCTTCCCCACATTCCCTCCATCTTTCTCTCTTCCCCACATTCCCTCCATCTTTCTCTCTTCCCCACATTCCCTCCATCTTTCTCTCTTCCCCACATTCCCTCCATCTTTCTCTCTTTCCCACATTCTCTCCATCTTTCTCTCTTTCCCACATTCCCTCCATCTTTCTCTCTTTCCCACATTCCCTCCATCTTTCTCTCTTTCCCACATTCCCTCCATCTTTCTCTCTTTCCCACATTCCCTCCATCTTTCTCTCTTTCCCACATTCCCTCCATCTTTCTCTCTTTCCCACATTCCCTCCATCTTTCTCTCTTCCCCACATTCCCTCCATCTTTCTCTCTTCCCCACATTCCCTCCATCTTTCTCTCTTCCCCACATTCCCTCCATCTTTCTCTCTTCCCCACATTCCCTCCATCTTTCTCTCTTCCCCACATTCCCTCCATCTTTCTCTCTTTCCCACATTCTCTCCATCTTTCTCTCTTTCCCACATTCCCTCCATCTTTCTCTCTTTCCCACATTCCCTCCATCTTTCTCTCTTTCCCACATTCCCTCCATCTTTCTCTCTTTCCCACATTCCCTCCATCTTTCTCTCTTTTCCACATTCCCTCCATCTTTCTCTCTTTCCCACATTCCCTCCATCTTTCTCTCTTTCCCACATTCCCTCCATCTTTCTCTCTTTCCCACATTCCCTCCATCTTTCTCTTTTTCCCACATTCCCTCCATCTTTCTCTCTCTTTCCCACATTCCCTCCATCTTTCTCTCTTTCCCACATTCCCTCCATCTTTCTCTCTTTCCCACATTCCCTCCATCTTTCTCTCTTTCCCACATTCCCTCCATCTTTCTCTTTTTCCCACATTCCCTCCATCTTTCTCTTTTTCCCACATTCCCTCCATCTTTCTCTCTCTTTCCCACATTCCCTCCATCTTTCTCTCTTTCCCACATTCCCTCCATCTTTCTCTCTTTCCCACATTCCCTCCATCTTTCTCTCTTTCCCACATTCCCTCCATCTTTCTCTCTTCCCCACATTCCCTCCATCTTTCTCTCTTCCCCACATTCCCTCCATCTTTCTCTCTTCCCCACATTCCCTCCATCTTTCTCTCTTCCCCACATTCCCTCCATCTTTCTCTCTTCCCCACATTCCCTCCATCTTTCTCTTTCCCACATTCCCTCCATCTTTCTCTTTCCCACATTCCCTCCATCTTTCTCTTTTTCCCACATTCCCTCCATCTTTCTCTCTCTTTCCCACATTCCCTCCATCTTTCTCTCTCTTTCCCACATTCCCTCCATCTTTCTCTCTTTCCCACATTCCCTCCATCTTTCTCTCTTCCCCACATTCCCTCCATCTTTCTCTCTTCCCCACATTCCCTCCATCTTTCTCTCTTCCCCACATTCCCTCCATCTTTCTCTCTTTCCCACATTCTCTCCATCTTTCTCTCTTTCCCACATTCCCTCCATCTTTCTCTCTTTCCCACATTCTCTCCATCTTTCTCTCTTTCCCACATTCCCTCCATCTTTCTCTCTTTCCCACATTCCCTCCATCTTTCTCTCTTTCCCACATTCCCTCCATCTTTCTCTCTTTCCCACATTCCCTCCATCTTTCTCTCTTTTCCACATTCCCTCCATCTTTCTCTCTTTCCCACATTCCCTCCATCTTTCTCTCTTTCCCACATTCCCTCCATCTTTCTCTCTTTCCCACATTCCCTCCATCTTTCTCTTTTTCCCACATTCCCTCCATCTTTCTCTCTCTTTCCCACATTCCCTCCATCTTTCTCTCTTTCCCACATTCCCTCCATCTTTCTCTCTTTCCCACATTCCCTCCATCTTTCTCTCTTTCCCACATTCCCTCCATCTTTCTCTTTTTCCCACATTCCCTCCATCTTTCTCTTTTTCCCACATTCCCTCCATCTTTCTCTCTCTTTCCCACATTCCCTCCATCTTTCTCTCTTTCCCACATTCCCTCCATCTTTCTCTCTTTCCCACATTCCCTCCATCTTTCTCTCTTTCCCACATTCCCTCCATCTTTCTCTCTTCCCCACATTCCCTCCATCTTTCTCTCTTCCCCACATTCCCTCCATCTTTCTCTCTTCCCCACATTCCCTCCATCTTTCTCTCTTCCCCACATTCCCTCCATCTTTCTCTCTTCCCCACATTCCCTCCATCTTTCTCTTTCCCACATTCCCTCCATCTTTCTCTTTCCCACATTCCCTCCATCTTTCTCTTTTTCCCACATTCCCTCCATCTTTCTCTCTCTTTCCCACATTCCCTCCATCTTTCTCTCTCTTTCCCACATTCCCTCCATCTTTCTCTCTTTCCCACATTCCCTCCATCTTTCTCTCTTCCCCACATTCCCTCCATCTTTCTCTCTTCCCCACATTCCCTCCATCTTTCTCTTTCCCACATTCCCTCCATCTTTCTCTTTCCCACATTCCCTCCATCTTTCTCTTTCCCACATTCTCTCCATCTTTCTCTCTTTCCCACATTCTCTCCATCTTTCTCTCTTTCCCACATTCTCTCCATCTTTCTCTCTTTCCCACATTCTCTCCATCTTTCTCTCTTTCCCACATTCTCTCCATCTTTCTCTCTTTCCCACATTCCCTCCATCTTTCTCTCTTCCCCACATTCCCTCCATCTTTCTCTCTTTCCCACATTCCCTCCATCTTTCTCTCTTTCCCACATTCCCTCCATCTTTCTCTCTTCCCCACATTCCCTCCATCTTTCTCTCTTCCCCACATTCCCTCCATCTTTCTCTCTTCCCCACATTCCCTCCATCTTTCTCTCTTCCCCACATTCCCTCCATCTCTCTCTTTCCCACATTCTCTCCATCTTTCTCTCTTCCACACATTCCCTCCATCTCTCTCTTTCCCACATTCTCTCCATCTTTCTCTCTTCCACACATTCCCTCCCTATTTCTCTCTTTCCCACATTCTCTCCATCTTTCTCTCTTTCCCACATTCTCTCCATCTTTCTCTCTTTCCCACATTCCCTCCATCTTTCTCTCTTTCCCACATTCCCTCCATCTTTCTCTCTTCCCCACATTCCCTCCATCTTTCTCTCTTCCCCACATTCCCTCCATCTTTCTCTCTTCCCCACATTCCCTCCATCTTTCTCTCTTCCCCACATTCCCTCCATCTTTCTCTCTCCCCCACATTCCCTCCATCTTTCTCTCTTCCCCACATTCCCTCCATCTTTCTCTCTTCCCCACATT
The DNA here is from genome assembly GCA_027917425.1 of Gastrophryne carolinensis. Taxonomy (NCBI): domain Eukaryota; kingdom Metazoa; phylum Chordata; class Amphibia; order Anura; family Microhylidae; genus Gastrophryne; species Gastrophryne carolinensis. The sequence goes on from CM051235.1 coordinate 201,195,053, forward strand.
CCCTCCATCTTTCTCTCTTCCCCACATTCCCTCCATCTTTCTCTCTTCCCCACATTCCCTCCATCTTTCTCTCTTCCCCACATTCCCTCCATCTTTCTCTCTTCCCCACATTCCCTCCATCTTTCTCTCTTCCCCACATTCCCTCCATCTTTCTCTCTCTTTCCCACATTCCCTCCCTATTTCTCTCTTCCCCACATTCCCTCCATCTTTCTCTCTTTCCCACATTCCCCCCATCTTTTTCTCTTTTCCACATTCCCTCCATCTTTCTCTCTTTCCCACATTCCCCCCATCTTTTTCTCTTTTCCACATTCCCTCCATCTTTCTCTCTTCCCCACATTCCCTCCATCTTTCTCTCTTTCCCACATTCCCCCCATCTTTTTCTCTTTTCCACATTCCCTCCATCTTTCTCTCTTCCCCACATTCTCTCCCTCTTTCTCTCTTTCCCACATTCCCTCCATCTTTCTCTCTAGTGCTGGCTACCTCAGTTTGTGCTATGTGTCACAGTGCCATGCCTCCTGGAGACCCTCCCTCCATCAGTTGAGTATGTCCAACTGCAGTGCCATGCCCCCAACTGCCGATGATGGGGGGGGGGGGGGGGCACTAGCATTAATAGTGCCTAGGGCAGCATGAACCTTAATACAGCTCTGGGATCACACAGAATGTTGTCACCATCCTCTTGGTCCAGCTTAAGGACACAGGTGGATCCTTTATCTCAGGGAAGGTAAGTAAGGAGTACAGCCTGAAAATGGACTGTTTCTTAAGTTGTAAAGTGCAGGGCATTCCAATAAATCTGATCTATAAAAAAACAGCACATAACCTTCTAATGCACAGTTAATATCTGCATTTTTATTCTTGTTTCTTTTTCAAATGAGGCCCTGACAGGCCCAAAGTCAGACAGTCCCATTGATTCCAATAGGAGGCAACCTAGTGCTGAGGGGGTGCGACTCCATTGGGGCTCAGAGTTAGGGGGCCCCATCATTGTTGCTTTCCCCAATTTTTATCATATTTGTGCTCACTTGACATAATTTAGACTTTAGTTGTCCTATTGCATCTTATATCTTTTTGTTTAATGCGCTTTGCTTTTTATAGTAGATGTACCAGTGTTTTTATCTTACTTTTTTCCAATTGCCCACCTTTCATCGGGCATTGCCCAGCTCCCTCGCTACTCCGGCTTAGAGGGAACATTGCTGCCAGCCCATTCCAGTTTGCAATTAGACTCACCTGCTGCCAATCACCAGTGTCTCTCGCTTATTAGAATTCACCGGAGCAGACAACACTAACTCAGGCAGGTGAGGGTTAGGTCCCTTTAAGATGGTAGTGGTTTATATCTTCTCTGGTTTGCTTAGGCAATGCACCGGCCTAACCCGCAATACCCCCTCAGATAAACCATCATGTACTTTACGTCTGGTAACCCTTAAATACTGAAAGGCCTTCCGGCTTCCCAGGAAAATTGATGAAGGTGGTAGCGGACGGATCATTAGTTCTAACAAGCTCAGCCAAGTTGACAAACGGTGGAAACTTGATAAATCATTCAATGCCGGCCGATGTAAATTCATCTATTTGTAGCCGCGCAAACATTTTTGGAGAATTATTAATGCCATTATCGCCCAGGCTATGAAGTGCCCCCCTCTTTAATATACACACATCAGACGTTATTCCCAGGGCCAAGATATATTGATAGCACCGTGTAAACATTAGTCCTCTAGGAATGAGGGATGTACACCGCTAGAACATTCCCAGAAAACATGGCAGCTATCCATCCTGTGGTGCCATCATGTAACGTCAAAGCAGCATCTTCAGCAAAAAGCTGCAGCCAAGCGTGCTCTCCTGAAGCAGCACAAACAAACAGTTTGGTCATATGTAATGTACTGTATACACATCAATATTTATTCCACTGAATCAGGAAAGAGCTAAAACAAGTTTCAGCACTTTTCAACTATTCTGCGGGAACTCCCGATAACGCACTTCTGCCTGGTGGTGTATGACATTGGATGAGACTTCCTTGAAGTGCCCAGAGAAAAAAGGGAGCCTCTGGGCCTGTAGCGCACACATGCGGACAATAGAGGGGTTGCAAAAAGACCCAATGTCCCAGCCAGGTAAGTTTCAAAATTCCTAACAGCGTGGCAACGGCTGCAAACAAAGAGAAGATTGTATTTTTTTTGGTACTCTCAAAGGCCTGTTTTATTCTAAATGGGCTAAAGGGAAACTCTAAAAGACAATTAATGCCAATACAATTAGAGCTGACTGAATTACCCCCAGATAATAGCTAATAATGTGTGACGTGCATAGATGACCAAGGCATGCTTGCGCACACTAAGGAATTTGTACACTTTTTACCCATCTGTTCAGCGAGACAAACCAGTGAACACACTAGGAGGCCAGTGAGTGCACACATGCTTGAAACAGTGGAGGGAGCAGTTGGGGGGTTAGGTGCAGGTGCCTTGCTGAAGAGCACTTCAGTCATGTCCCAGGATGATTAAGGGCACTTAGCCTGAAACGTGTCACAAGGTCCAATCAGTGGGATATACTGATACTGGATTCTGTTTAACACCTCATCTTTGGGAATTTATTTTTATTGCTTGGATGGTTCGGTTTTAAATAAGAAGATTAAAAGTTATATTTTAAGACAAAAAGAAGCTGGACAATCCACTGTTTTCCTGATACTTAAGGAGAAACGGCCAGGGAGTCTCCTGCTCTGTGCTTCAGTGACTGTGGGTGAGCTAGCTAACACTTTCCTCTTCAATTGTTCCAGCAAGGAATCAAACCTGCAAGCTTTCAGTCATAAGGTCAATCCCTAGGCCATGACTACCCCATTTATTTATTCAGCAGAACCAAATTCAACCTTAACCCAAATCAGAACAAAGCAATTGGAAATCCTAAAGGGATTGAGGGTGGGTGAGAAAACTAAATTTTATACTCTTTAATGTAATCCTGTAGTGAATTCAACACAATGATTCCACTTTGCCTCCAGTCATCGGGTGCTCTCAGGAAGTGACTTCTTGCTACTGCAGGGAGCGGGTTGCTGTCACTGCATTATAAATCAGGAAATACATTACCCACACAGAAATTCCTTTGTTATGAAAGAGAGAAAGTAAACACTGGGAGCTAGGTCTGGACTGTAGGATGGATGGTTAAGCTCCAAGAAGTCGCATTCTCCAATACTAGCTTGTGGTAATACTTGTGAGCTGGAGAATGGTCATGTAGCAGGAAAAATCTGCCGACAACTTCCATGGTGTTTCTCTTTGATTGCCTCTCATAATGCTTAGAAGCATAAGTTTAACAGTCGTCCTGTCAATTATAGTAATAGAACCTTCTGGAACACAAAAAATTGTTGTCAGCTGACTGCTGCACGTTCCAATTCTCCAACGTTGGTGACCCCTTTGCTTCAATTGCATGAACTCTTGTTTGACCTCACAGTGGTGGACCCATGTTTCACCCCCCCATAACAATTGGAAAATAGATATCCTCTGGATTTTCTCCAAGCATGTGTAAATTCTCTTGGCCAAATTGCCAATACCAAGCTTTTTGCTCAGGAATCAACATTCAGGGCAACCCCCCCAGACCATCTTCCAAAAAGATAATTCTGTGAATACTCACCTGTAGAATTGATTTCTCTTCCATTATTACTTCAGAACATCAGAATAATTCAGTAACAATAGAGAGGTTAACCATATTGTTACTGAATTATTCTGATGTCTTGAAGTAAAATAGAAGAGAAATGATGGATTTCACTTTACAACACATTTCCTCTGAAGATGCTTCATAGGACAATAATCTTCAATGAATGAACAGGATAGGAATTTTTACAATTCCTATTCAGCTGGTTCCTAGCCCCATTTACAGTGCTTTGTGCCAAATTTTACCTGGCAGTAGGAAGGTGTGTCATCATCATATATAGCAGGTATCCCATGCTTTCTTTTAGGCTTCGTTTATTTTTTTGTGAGGATTTCCGTCAAGGAACAAAGCTCCAAATAAGTTGCGTTTAACTACAGCTAGTTGCCAAACAGGTGAGTGTGCAGCTCAATCGGGGTATAGGTAACCTTTTTCCACTGCACAGCATCCCAAAATAGAATGGCCCCTAGGAAAGCTACGGTGCAGCCCACAATCTCTTAATTTTTGGTCTGGTTTAGGCCCCTTAACATTTATTTCCTTGGCTTATCTTGGATTGCAGTCCTCCTAGTGGCTGAGCCACAACTTACAGCTCTGTGTCAAACTGCGGGCTAGGTCTGTCCCGGAATGGTTTAATCAGGGAGTAGGTCGCTGAGCAGAAAAAAAAATGTAAGAAATGTAAATATGGACACAACAGAAATTTAAGCTAGATATGTGGGAAACAATAGTACTTACTATTAGCCAGCTTTGGCCACTAGGGGGAGCACTAGTTGAAACAGAAATATAAAATGAAAGTAAATGAATTTTTTTTTTTTCATAAAAAGGTACATTTGCAATGCAGGATTGAAATCCTTTCCACCAGGTGTCTTTAAATGCATCCCCCGTTTTGTTTTAAAACACTTGTGAGACTACAGGTTGGTTACTAGATTTACATATATTTTTAATTGCTCTTAATTAAAATTTAAACCACACGTTAAATGTTTAAACGCAGGCTGCCAGCGCTTTCATTTCAATCCTTTGCTCTGCATCAGCTCTGTAATACCCAGGCATGAATAATCGACGAGCTTAAATGCTTTCCCGATTCCATGGGCCCTGGCTACTTGCACTTTGTGGCCTCAGCTCGCCCTGTGGGGAGTGCTTGAACTATGGGACTTGCGTGAGCTCTGATCGTCATGAGCTGCCAAAACTTTTAGAGAGAAAAGCAAAAAGAAAAAAAAACAATTATTTTAAAAAAGCGCTGAAAACACAGGTTTGATGGTTTGGCTTCCTCTGGTTTTATCCGGCTTGGGATGTCATCTTCACAAGACCCAAAGCCACTTATCGAGAGCTTGTAATAGCCATTAAGTTCTACTAAATTGATGAGCAGCTCTATCCTCATCTACAAAGGGAGCAAAAGAAAAGGCAAGGGAATGAAAGCTTCCAGACGGTGGCGATGGAATTGAGGTATTAAGATCTGCTTTGCATTGGAACATCAAACGGTTCCGTTCAGGTACGACAGAAGCATGTTAATCTGGCGCTGGTAGGAGAACAAGTCCTTGTTAGAATAACAAACGGGGATTTTCTTCCCTTTTCTGGCAGCGACTGTCAGCTATTTAGAATGGGGACAATAACTCCCACGCATTCCGGGAAGACCGGTGATACAGCACGTCGTGTATCGGCTCCAAACACCTGAGTGCGAGTAAGGCGCAGGGAGGCCCAAACGTCTCAAGTGTGTGATTGGGAAGCTGAGCATCTGAAACAACATGGCAGGAGGATTATTTTCTGGGAGGATGCAGGAACCTGCGTCTGAAGCTTTGACAAGCGGCAAAATTGATGATACTACAGAGAGGTACTAATTGCAAGCCTCAACAAAAATAGTGTGTACGCCAGGAAAAGGGTTTAAAGTTGCCATACAGACCTAGTGCCACTGTCACCTCACCTGGAAAGCCCCCACATGGATAAAAGGCACCTGTCTAAACATTTCCAGGGACCCAATCCCATAGAAGACCAAAATGGAATGCCCTCCCCTAGGAAAGCTACTGTCCAGGCCAAAATCTATTTTCATTTTTCATACGATTGCCCACCACAGGGAATTCAGATAATGGTAAAGGAGCATTTACTGGCAGCCCAGGGGGTTTCACAACTGGAGCATCCAGATTTAGGATGCCCTGAGGGTAGGCTAGTTGCCTTTTAGTCTTTAGTAGTCTACAGCTGTTGGTTCATGGAGTGGCAAATTTTGCTGCTCCATTAGCCCAGGCTTGTAGAAGCAGTCTCACAGGTGAAATCAGTCAGCTGCGTGGCAGCAGGGACATACGGACATGTGCCAGAATGGCAAGTCCTCTGGGCTTTTTTTTTTTGTTTTTGACTGTTGGTCTACTTTAAGTGCCGCGCTCATGGTAATGCACAGACACCGAAGCCCTACCGCCCCTCCAGCACTCTTTTCAGAGAAGTACAGGTCACGATTAATCTTCCTTTTGGGAAATAAAGGAGAGCCAGTGTCTCTATGAATCATGGAAGCCTTACCAGTGAGGCATCATTACTGCTTTGTGAAGCAAGCGTTGCTCTTCATTTCTGGCTCAGCTCTTCCGACATGTATGTATGGTGTAACAGGTGAACTGGGATTACAGGGATTCACTCCATAAATGGCCATATAGGGTCATGTGCTAACACTCAGCCTACCAGACATGAAAGTAGAGCTTTGATTCATAGCACTGCTCTATGTCAAACTATTGGCTTAAATTAGGAATGTAACATCCTAACACCACATCTATAATGTGCCCCCAGGATTATTGACCTAGGCTATATATTTATAGTGTGTGAATAATCCAGGGGCACATATATATTTATATTGCTGCCTACTTGTTTCCATCCCACAGCATCTCTAGTTGAAGTGCATGAAAGCAGCCATCATACACTCAGCCACATATTTAAAGTGCTTGGCAAGTCAAAAAAAAAAAAAAAAATGAGGTATGACAGTAGGTGTGGCAACAGCAATGTGATGTAAGCACACTGAGAGGAGGGAGGATGGCAGGGTTTCATAGATGCAGAGAGATGCAGCCACTCAGGATGTCTGGGCAAGGAGTGGGGGGGGGGGGGGGGTGTCTGTTCTAAGGTAAGCTACTGATTATTTTTTTTTATTTTTTCTCTACACCTCCAATGGGCTACTTTTACTTTCTTTACTGTCTTTTTAAAAAAGGATTAAAAAGTTTGGTACAGTGCAACGTGTAGCCCGAGCCAATAGGACAACAATCAGGATTGCCTTTAGTATAACTTTAAAAGTGATCTAACACCAATTTTATATTTTAAATTGGTACAACTGGAATGATTGTGGGGGAGTATAGTCAATCTGAACACCCTCCCCAGGCTAAGCCCAGCTTCTCATCATTTTATTAAATAACAAAATGCACGTTAGGTAATTTAAAGTAAACATCCTGCACTGGGACTAATCTGATAATCTGAATAGATTACCTCTAGGGCCACTTTAGAAAGCTTGGTAGGTAGGGGGTGTTCCAAAGATGTAGAGACACACATGTCCTGGAGATTGTGGGAAAGAGTGGGAGGTGGTAATGTTTGATGACAGGAGGAGGTCCTGGGCAGATGCAAATTCCCCATGCTTGATTACAGATTTTTTTGGCCCATAAGCACCTAGGATTTGGAGGAGGATAAAACAATTCTGAACCAAAAGTTGTGCTTAACCCCCCCCAAGACCAAATAATAGGCAAGGTGCAGAATCCCCCACTTACAGGCAGAGTGGCGCCCCCCCCTCCAATTTCCATAGGCAGTGTGGCAATCAACCCATCCCATTACCCATAGGCAGCGTAGCATCCCCCCTCCCATTCCTCATAGGCAGCGTGTCATTCCCCCCTCTCCCATTCCCCATAGGCAGCGTGGCATTCCCCCTCTCCCATTCCCCGTAGGCAGCGTGGCATTCTCCCCTCTCCCATTCCCCATAGGCAGCGTGGCACCCCCCATTCCCCATAGACAGTGTGGCATTCCCCATCCCATTCCCCATAAACAGTGTGGCATCCCCCCCCCCCTCTCCCATTCCCCATAGGCAGCGTGGCATCCCCTCTCCCATTCCCCATAGGCAGCGTGGCATTCCCCCCTCTCCCATTCCCCATAGGCAGCGTGGCATTCCCCCCTCTCCCATTCCCCATAGGCAGCGTGGCATTCCCCCCTCTCCCATTCCCCATAGCATGCCCCCTCCCATTCCCCATAGGTAGCGTGGCTTTCCCCCCTCTCCCATTCCCCATAGGCAGTGTGGCATTCCCCCCTCTCCCATTCCCCATAGGCAGTGTGGCATTCCCCCCTCTCCCATTCCCCATAGGCAGTGTGGCATTCCCCCCTCTCCCATTCCCCATAGGCAGTGTGGCATTCCCACCTCCCATTCCCCATAGGCAGTGTGGCATTCCCACCTCCCATTCCCCATAGGCAGCGTAGCATCCCCCCCATTCCCCATAGATAGCGTGGCTTTTCCCCTCTCCCATTTCCCATAGGCAGAGTGGCATTCCCCCCTCATATTCCCCATAGGCAGTGTGACATTCCCCCTTCCATTCCCATAGGTAAAAGAAAAAAAAACAAAATAATAAAGGAAACTCACATACTATGGGCCAGACAAGGTCCAGCAGAGTTAGTTAAGAAGGTCATGGGCCAGGCAGGGTGAAGAAGCTTAAGGCCAGACAAGGACCAGCAGGGCAGAAAAGCTTAAAGGCTAGACAAGAGCCAGCAGCCTATACAGAATGGGACTGCTCAGAGCCTCAGAACCACGTCCTTAAAGTGGACCAAAACCCAGGATTTTGACCATCCTGGGTTTTGGTCCTTCCCCCGGGGCACCCCGCTGTGTGAAACCCCCCAGATCGCCAAGCACAACTCACCTCTTCCGGTCATACGGCGCATGCGCGGCGCATCGTCCTATCAGCACGCTCAGAGCTGCTGATGTCATGGCGCCCAAGCTTTCGTCTAAAGGCAGTGGCTGTGAGCGCGTTGGCGGTCGCATCCCCCACGTCCCTCTAACAGGGAGCGTGCCCGTGCCGGCCATTCACAAATGACTGGTGCGGACACGTGCCCTGCGTGGCTCGTGCATGAGCAGTTGGACCGGGAAGCAAGGCAAGTGAATGGGGCAACCTGGGGGTTTCACACAGCAGGGGGAAGGGGGAAATCGATCGGCCTGGGTCGATCACGCTGGGTTTTGGTCCACTTTAAAGAGAGACTCCCCACTTTCACCTTCCAAGCAGTTGTACGGAGCTTGAGTGAGTGCTCATTCATCCATCCAATCAGGGCAGCAGCTGCATCATCACTGTACAGATTGGGTGGGTCACAATCACTCAAGCAAACTGCGGCAGATGTTGCTAATACAGGGAGAAGCAAGGGCCCAGTGTCAGACAGGTAAGTGCTTTTTTTTTTTTTAAAGAATACCCCAAAGAATACCACATTACCAGCACAGAGGGAGGGGTGGGGGTATTTTCTGTGCTTGGAGGTTTTCTTAAATAAGATACTGAAAAGGCAGCAAGACGAGAGTCCATCATGAGTGGCCACTGCGGCAAAGCGATGAACTTCGTGTCGGGCGGATAACTTGCAACTGTAATGAGCACACAAGCAAGTCGCTGCCATCCCAGGAGGCCGATCTATCAGCGCTGTACAGGGGACAATAAATCATCCGACACTTGTTAAAAAAAATATATAATATGGACTTCGCTACTACTAAATCTGGACTTCCACTCGTTCCTGACAGCGCAGCTTTTCACAAGCCCAAAGTGTGGATGCTCAGCGTGCTCAGTACCAACCAGAGAGTCTTAAAAGATGGCCAGTGCTGGGTTCTGTTCACCAGTTAGAGAGGATTAGTCAGAGCCACAGAAAATACAATTCTGTGATTACGCACCTGTAGAATTGGTATTATGAGTATACAGTACGTCCTGCTCCTGAAAGAATACTTACACTCGGGTACTACTCCGCCAGATGGCGCTGGACTGCAGAGACATCGAAAATAGGCTCCTCCCGGCACCTCAAATACCCAGGGACCTCCCACAAATCCCCAGCATTGAAAAGCAGTTAACGAGAAGCCGGGAGAATTAAAACAACCCAAACTAGTAACTATAACAATGATAACAATCACCATACAGGGGATCCAAGAATGCAAAACCAAGGGTGGGGTGGAGCAGGACGTAATGTATACTCATACCAATTCTACAGGTGAGTAATCACAGAATTGTATTATTCTTAGTATACAGTACGTCCTGCTCCAGAAAGAATACTTACACTCGGGACATCCAATAGCAGTGTCCATAAAGTAGGGTGGGATCCCCAAGTTAACAGCAGACAGTTTAAACCACTGCCAGCTGCAGAACCTTTCAGCCAAAAGCAGCGTCAGCTGAGGCCCTAACATCAACCTTGCAAACTTGTTCAACAGAAGCCTGGTGCTGAAAGGCCCAAGAAGCACCAATAGCACGAGTAGAATAATCAGTAAGGCAGAAGGGAGGATTCTTCCCCTTAGCAGAATAGGCCTGAATCACAGCCTGACGGATCCATTTGCTGATAGTAGACTTGGCAGGAGCCAAACCCTTCCTAGGACCAGAAGGGACCACAAAAAGAGCATCAGTTTTTCTGAAAGGTGCAGTAGCCACCAGATAGTACTTCAGACACCTAACCACATCCATAGAATGCAAAACTCTCTCCTTAGCATTACTAGGATTAGGGCACAATGAAGGAAGAACAATGTCCAGACTCAAATGAAAGGCAGACACTACCTTAGGCAGAAAATCTGGCTTGAAGCAAAACACCACCTTGTCCTGGTGTCTCTCATAGTAGGGGGGCTGTATGGAAAGCGCCGCCAACTCAAACGCCTAACAGAGGTGATGGCCGCAGAAAAGACAACTTTGAGAGTAAGAATGGCCAGGGCAGCATCCTGCACAGGTTCAAAGGGAGCACCCTGCAAGGCTGACAAAACCAAGTTCAAATCCCAAACAGGCACCATAGGCTTACGTGGGGGACGCACATGAGTCACCCCCTGGAAAATAGTTCTAATCAGAGAATGTTGAGCAAAGGACTTCTGGAAGAAAACAGCCAGGGCAGAATCCTGACCCTTCAGAGTACTGAGTTGGAGCCCCATCTCCAACCCATGCTGTAGAAACTCCAGAATCCTGGGAATAGAAAACACACGACAGGGAAGAGACTTAGACTCACACCAGTCAATGTAGGCACACCAAACCCTGTAATGAATAGAAGAAGACTTCTTCCTAGCCTTTATCAAGGTATCCACAACCGAGGAAGACAGACCCTTCTCCATCAAGATGGAGGTTTCAGCAGCCAGGCCGTCAAAGCCAGAGTTTGTAAATTGGCATGGCATAGTGAGCCCTGAGTGAGCAGACCTGGCACCATGGGCAGATCGTACTGATCTACTGCCAGCTGCACCACGTCTGCGAACCAAACTCTTCTTGGCCACCTGGGGGCCACCAGAATTGCTGGCACCCCTTCAAGAGCGATCTTGCGCAGAACCCTGCCCAGCAGGGGAATTGGGGGGGAAGACATACAAGAACTGAAAGTCCTTCCATGACATTGCTAGTGCATCCGAGGTCAGGGCCAGAGGATCCTGGGACAGAGAGACAAAAGCTGGAAGCTTGTGATTGTGGCGGGACGGAAACAGATCCACATCTGGTTGGCCCCAACGGTGACACAGAGATCGAAACACCCTGCTGCATAGGGACCATTCTCCCTGGTGAGAGGTCCCCCTGCTCAGAGAGTCCGCCAGGTGATTTTCCACCCCCCGGGATGTACACAGCTGAAATGCAGGGGACATTGGCCTCCGCCCAAGTCAGGATCAGAGACGCTTCCAGGAGGGCCCCCTTGCTCCGGGTCCCTACCTGATGATTGATTTAGGCAACTGCCGTCTGGTTGTCCGAGCGCACCTGAACAGGCAGGCCCTGAAGATGAGTAGTCAAACGAGCCAGAACTAACCTGATCGCTCTCAGCTCCAAGACATTGATAGGTGTGTGGGCCTCCTGAGGGCCCCACCTCCCCTGGAACCGCAGGGACTTCCAGAAACCCCCCCAACCTGACAGACTGGCATCCGTGGTGACCGTCTCCCAGGAAGGAGCAAGAAGGGATCTGCCCCCCCAACAGGTTCCTAGAGTCCATCCAGCACAAGAGGGACCTCCTGATCAGGGGGGAGAGCACACAGACCCTGTCCAGGGACGCTGGGTCGTTGTCCCATACAGACAATAGGTGAAGTTGCAGAGGCCTCAAGTGGAACTGAGCATAAGGGACCGCTTCGAAGCACACCACCATCAGGCCCACCAGCTGCATCCCTGCCTGATGGAGGGATGGGGACAAGCTAGGAGGGACTGAGCCTGTGCAATCAGACTGTCCACCTTCTGCTGAGGAAGGAAGATCCTTGCCTGAACCGTATCCAGATTCATTCCTAGGAATGGAGTTACCAAGGAAGGGGACAGTGAGGACTTGGGGTGGTTGATCACCCATCCAAATAACTCCAGAGTGGACACCACCAGCTGAGTATCCAACTCTGCCTGATGTAGAGACTGGGAAGTGATGAGGCTGTCATCCAGATAGGGAAGCACGCGGACGCCCTGACATCTGAGCAGAGACATCACGCCAGCCAGCACCTTGGTGAACACCCTGGGAGCTGAAGTGAGGCCGAAGGGCAAGGCCACAAATTGGTAGTGTTGATCCATCAGAGCGAACCTGAGGAACCTTGGATGACCTGGGAAAACAGGAATATGAAGGTAAGCATCTTTGATGTCCACAGAAGTCATGAAATCCCCTTGGTGCAGGGAACTGATGGCAGAGCGCAGAATCTCCATGCGAAAGCGCCTGCCCCTGACAAACTTGTTGAGAATCTTCAAGTCCAGGATGGGCCTGACAGAACCATCCTTTTTGGGTACTGTGAATAGGTTGGAATAAAAGCACTTGCCTTTTTCTCTTAAAGGGGCCTGGCAGATGACCCCCAGCTCCAGGAGGCCTTGCACTGCTTGCACTAGCTCCTGAGCTGACACAGGGTCCTGAGGAATCCGGGATCTGATGAATCTTGGAGGGGGATCGGCAGCAAACTCCAACTTGTAACCGGAGGACACTACCTCCTGAATCCACCGGTCTGAGACATGAAGCCTCCAGACGTGAGTGAAGTGCTGCAGCCGTCCCCCCACCCCGATGGGTGAGGGCGCCCCATCATGCCTGAGGGGGCTTGGGAGAGGATTTAGCTTTGGGACCCCAGGAGGAGCCAGGACGTCCACGTCCTCTGCCTCTACCCAGAAATCTCCCCGGGCCCCAGGGAAAGACACCCCCCATTCCCTGTCTTGCACCACAGTAAGGGGAGGAGAAGGAACCCTGACCCAGAAAGGGCAGAGGTTGCCGCCTGCGCTGGGGTAACCTGCCTCCCTTAGCAAAAAGGTCCAGGCGGTCTCCAAACAGACGCAGACCTTTAAAGGGAAACCCAGTGAGGGCCTTCTTGGCAGCGTTGTCAGCAGCCCACTGGTGCAGCCAAACCGAGCGGCGTATAGCCACCACGAGGGCAGAAGTTCTGGCACACATTCTGATGGTGTCATCCAATGCTGATAGGACAAAATTTACAAAAACATCACAACTGGAGAGTGCATTAAACACCTCACAAGGCAAATCATCAGGGGCACTATCAAGCATATTTCTGATAAGAGTTCTAGTGGCCACAGCAGTAATGGCAGAGGCACAGACCGGGCGCAGCGCCGTCCCCGCACATGCAAAGGCGTGGGATGCCAGCTGATCAATACGCCGGTCTTCGGCATCCTGCAGGGTAGTAGAATTAGGGGAATGCATGACAGAGGTGTTAGATAGCCCTAGGATCGGGGCATCCACCTCGGGGGGGGGGGGGGGGGGATGACCAACATTTAACCACCTCAGCAGGAAAGGTATACTTCCTATCCCAACTCTTTGGACCCCCGGGAAGTTTGCTGGGGCGATCCCATTCCTTGAGCACAAGGTTATGGAAATGTGCCTGCTCTGGAAATTCCAAACGTGATCTTGCTGTATGGAAAAGCTCCCCTCTTTGCCTGGGAGCCTCAACAGGGAAAGAGATAGAACCTCAAAAATCTGGGTCAATAATCTGTCAGTGTCATCCGGAGCCCAGGGGTCAGAGCCAGAATCGTCATGACCCCTTGGTCTCTCATCAGATGAGCCTGAATCAGAAAAAGAGCTCCCCTTCATCAGACGGGGTATAGCCACACAGATTCCTAAACTCCTCAGTTCCCATAGGGAAAACAGTAACATTAGGCGGCATAAGTGCCGCTTCTTAGCAGGGGCCTTACGCGCTAAAGACTTCACAATAATCTGTTCAACAGTAGCCAGTCTAGAAGACACATCAGGCTGAGAATCCCCACTAGTATGCAACTCAGCAAGAGTGAGATTTAAAGTGGACCAACACCCAGGGGTGATGGGCTCGGGAATCTATAAGATTCCCGGGCCGATCACCTCCCTCACCGCGGGGCATCCGAGATCGGGATGTCCCGCGGGGTGAAACCCCCCCAAAAAAACCTTACCTCATCGGTGACGGATCAGCCGGCTCCGCCTCCCGTACGCCCCTCTAGCAGTGCGAGCGCCCGCGCCGGCTGTTTGTGAATGGCTGGCACGGGCGCGCGCCTGTAAGAGGGATGCGCGGGAGGCGGCGGCGGCTTGTCCGTGGCCAAAAAGGTAAGTTTTTGGGGGCTTTTGGGGGGGTTTCACACAGCGGCGCATCCTGATCTCGGATGCCCCGCTGAAGTGGACCAACACCCAGGATAGTGAAAATCCTGGGTGTTGGTCCACTTTAAGCTTGGGGGAGTAGCTGAAGTGAAACGAGGTGCAGCCCCTGGCAGGCCAGATTGCAATGCAAGCACCTGCTGAGCACAGGGTACACAGACCTGCGCCTTGTCAGTGTCAGCATGAGGCTGCCCACACGCTACACACAGCCGGTCTTGTCCCAAAGGGACCCCCGGTAACATTGTCCTGGGATGCCTCCATATGGTGATTATAGCGGTGCTATATGCCGATAGGGAATAACGCTATATAGCAACCCTGGATGCCCCAATAACCCGCTAGGGACGTGGGAGTATAATTTTTACAAGGCCTACAAGTAATATACTAAAAACAGGGCCGGGAGAAGCCAAGAAGGGTTCATCCCGCCTGAAAGACATAAGCAGACAAGACCTTAAGTACATCGTAACAAAAGTGAAGCAGATAAAGCCGCCCGCGAGGGCACTGACGGACCGCGCTAGGTAGGAGTCCGTCGTGCATAGGCCAACCAAGTCAGAAAAGATGGCGTCGGTATACCTCGAGGGGCAGGCCATAAATATCGATGACGCGGAATGCGCCAAAGATGGGCCCCGCCCCCCCGAAGAGCGCGAAGCCAGAAAGGCCAACAGCCAATGATGGCGCACCAGCGCCTGAGGTAATGCCGCCGCCAAGCGCGGAACCAAGTCAGTGCGCGGCGGCGGTAAATTTAAAGCAATAAAGACCAGTCAGCGCGGCGGCTGACACAAGACAGACATGTGAAAAGTGAAAACACAGACTGCATAACATACATATCTACACACATACACCCCCCCCCCTCTTTTCCCCCGAAGACTACAAGGAGGATGAGGGAGGACGGCGGCCACTTAAATAGGGCCCACCGATAGGCAGGGGCAAGGGGCAATAGTGCGGGAGGGGCATCGCATAGAGGCTCACCATAAGCCTGAACCGCCTACCCTTTGGTGGGGGATTGCGGTGGAGCAGCGCTCCTAAGCACCAACAGCAGTGCTGCCTACCTTCACCTGACCAGCGCAGCCAAGGCTGGGAAGCATATTACTAGTGGAACGGGTGGGAATAGTCCTACAGGGCCGCAGGTTAATAACCCCGCTCACCTGCGAGTAGAGAGCCAATTTCTCGTCCTTCGCAGCCAGACTGCAGAGAAATTCTGGGGATCTGCAGAGTGGCTTGAGCTGGAGCAGATGTTTCACTCACTATATTCTCTCCCAATAACACCCAAAGGCAGCATTCGGTGCCTTATTGCAGGTAACTGACAAACGGGCTGCTGGAGCATTGCTGCTCCAGTTTTACATCGGCTCCTGTAGACAAAGAATTTAAAGAGGAACTCCAGAAACCTTCAGGAGATATCAGAGCTCACACAAGATAATCCAGCAGGAGCGGCATATACCTGTGTATTCATTTGATAGTCTTACAAGGGGGGCGTCTCTAACCATCCTGACTCCTCATGCTTGCTAGGACTCAACAGAATCCCCACCCATTTATTATCTCATTGGAAAGATTAGTTCACTAAGAGATCATACAGATATCTGTTAGTATGGCAGACCATGAAATATAGGGCGGGGTACGCACAGCAGATGGCTGCATGCATCGGAAGCTGTTAGTGGGTGTGGCCCGCACATCTGAGCATCCCAGATCAGAATGCCATTGGGGAGGGTTTTCACCTGGCCCTGGAGTATTTTAGGCTATAGAGCTATGTGGACAATGTTTGGTCAACTTTAAAATTGAAGTCCATGTCCAGAAAAAAAAACACACACACACACACAAACTCGCCTCATCGCCCACCATTCAGTCCACACTCGCTCTGTTTCATCGCAGTGAATGGGGCCTGCTGAGGTATGCACGTCTATTTAAGTCACCATTTTCCACAGCAACCTTTGCTGTATTCCCCACCCCCCAGGACTGCTTCAACACCCCCAGCCCCCCCAAGGAAACCTAACAATCAGGCAAAATACTCACTCTGTCTACCAGTATCCCAAGTAACCACCACAAACAGCCATCCGGTGATCCAGACTGGTCACAGTGGAGGTGTGGCTATGGGAAAACAGAGTCCTTCTCTAGCTTTTCTGGCTGGCTTCCTACAGGGATTAAAGAGGTCAGGCATTTCAAACTGGAACGCCTGGAGCATGCGAGGGGTCACGAGCATCACTATGGGTTATTTTGACTTTCACTTACATTTTTCGGATGATCTTTACAAATAAAAAGTTTGGTGACAAAAAAAGAAATATACATAATCTCGAATAACGTAGTGTAGCGTGGTGGCCAGTATTTAATCCAACCTAGAAAGTAACTCTGGTTTATGCCCCAATGAGGTATTTAAAGGATGCTTTCAGCCCCCAAAAAAAGAAAAAGCGCTATACACACAGTGTGTCCCACACAGACTGTTACTTATAGTCCGATGCTTCGGAACTAACCTGATCTCTGGATCCACGTCGCGTGTGCTGCACGTCCGATCCCGTGTCTTCAAACTTCTCCGACATCAGTCATTGTTAGCTGGCACCCCCTTCCACTCGCTGCAATGGAAAGGGTGCAGTGAATGGAGGTCGGTGTGCACGCTAACAGTGACTGATGGCAGGGGGCGTTTCCCCGTCAGAGGACACAGGAAGGGACAAGCGATCGGGTGGGCAGCATGGGACATGGGTCCAGCGATCAGGAGCATCTGACTGTGTGACAGTCTGCGAGGGACACATGGTGAGTATAGTGTGAGTATAGTGTCTTTGGTTTTGCCAATGAACTAGTTGCTGGTCATAACTTGACGTGTTTTGCCTCTGGCGTCATCAGAAATGAGACAATTCTGAGAATATAGATAGAGATTTCAGAAGGTTTATTGTTGATTTGACAGAGTGAATATGGATCATAGGTTCGATTTCTCCCTTTTTCTTTTGCCTTTATATCTGCCTTTAGAACCATTTTCTATGCTTTTCCTTAGACATTTCTGTCTTCAGCGCGATATGTCATTCGATGATTCCCCCCCCCCCCCAGTAAAAAATAAATAAAATAAAAAAAAAAAACTCCCCTAACCTCTCATTCGATCTGTCCGGCTCTCCTCTTCACCCTCCGATCCCCCATCCCGGGACTCTTCAGTCTTCAGGAGAGCGCCCAACAGGCTCGCTCCCCCTGCCTTCCCGACGGGTCCCGCCATCTTCACCAGTAGCCCCGCCCCTTTGTGGATGACCTCACCCCAGGGGGCGTCATCCCGGCGGCTCAGCTGTTAGATGCCCAGTGATCGCTGGGGAGAGGAAAGCGGCAGGCGATCCTCTGATCTCCTGCCTCCCCCACCTCTAGCCGGCGACCACTGCATCTGTCATCGGATCAACGAGGGACACAGGAGCTGACAATCAGAGGCGAGTATAGAAAAAAAAAAATTTTTACGGTTAACCCAGTTCACAAGGCTCTGGGTCTGGCAAGTCACCTGCAGCTAACGGATGACTTACAATTAACCCAGAGCGCCCCCACTACCTGTCTCCCCAAAGCCCATGCCATGCACACCAGCCCAGAAAACCCTATTGGCTGCTGATTGTGCAAGAAACATGACGTTCATAGCCCCCAGAATATAGAAAGCGGGACATTGGAAGGGGAGGAGTAAGAACTTTTCATTTTCTCAGAAAATGTTGTTTCAATATCCTGGTAGAAAACCTATTGAACACCCCTTGTAATAGATCTAATGATTTTTAATCCTGCCTAACCATTGTCTTTAAATTCCGTTTGGATTTCCATTTGCTTCCGCATAGTGTTCTGATTTGGGTTAGGGCTATATTTGTTTCTGCTGAATAAATCAATGGGACAGTCATGACCCAGTGGTTAAGGAATTGACCTTGTGACTGGAGGGTTTGATTCATGACTGGGAGCACCCCAACCCCCCACCACCAACTGCTCCCTGGGCTCCAATGCTTGTGTCTGTCTCACTGTACAGATGGGTTAAATGCTGAGGGAAAAATTCTTTATGTGCACAAGCATACAATGATCTGTATGCAAATATACCAAAAGCCTGAGAGGGAAAGGGGATACAAATAGCTATGCAACAAACTTTGGGTATGCTTTAAATATTAAAGCACAAACCTTTCACAATTCTGATGAACCCAGAGATGAGGGCAGGCCTAAACCCCCTGACAATGGCACGACAGGTAGGATCCAGGTTGGTAAAAACCCAAACCCACCTACTCGAGTGGCCCGTATGCTCATATTCTTGAGGGGGGGGGGGGTTAATTTAGTTCATTGTCAATGTAAATCAGAACCCCCCTGAAGCAGAGTTGCAAAGGAGTGTTTGGTCCACTTACATAGACAGTCATTTTCTTATCCCAACCCCCCATTAATGCTCTACGGGGGGGGGGGGGGAGTAATCTTCCAAATATTTATATCAGCAACCATAAATTCAGGTCACAGCATAATGGCTCCTATTGCTTTAAAGAGGCACACACGTGATGTGAAATGGAATTGAATGAAATGTTGTGAAATGTCGCTTAAAATGACTTTAGGAACCAACACAGCAAGAGTGCCGATATGCATCCCTCCCCAGGGCAATTTAGATTGCTGTGCTTAAAAATTCTGACTGTGGTAAATTTTAGAAACAAAATGGTGGCTCATGCATTTGCAGGCCACCTGCCAAACAGGATGTGTTGCTGGACTTCCTGTTACTGTGCATTGCCAGTTATGTCAGTTGAATCTAGGCAGCATGGCTTAGATGCTGGGAAAAGGAAGCACCAAAATGGTTGCTACCTTTGTTCCCAACTGTGCCAGGCTGTTGGTCCAGTTTAACAATGGCAGCCACTGTGCATACACTTACCATATGGGGCATCTGTAGGCTGGTATACTCACCTTGCCTTCCAACCAGCTTTGGAGCAAGCCTTTTGAGGTTAAGGCGAGTATACCAGCCTACAGCCCATCAGCTCTCCGAGACAGGAAGCGCTCTAAAGCAGTCAGTCCTGGTGTAGTTAGGGGTTGCTTTACTCTTAGCAGACTTCAGGGCAGGCAGACCCCTACCCAGGCTCCTGAAGTCTGCTAAGAGCAGAGCCATGGCTGTGAAACCACCCCTACCTACACCAGGACTGATTGCTTCAGATCACTTCCCACCTCTAAGAGCCAGCAGGTAAAGACCTAAGGACTGCAGCTGGGGAATTGCCTCAGTAGGTAAGGTTTGAAGCTGGGAACCTGGTCAGATCAGCTGCAAAGTGGTAAGGAGAGTATCTATTTTAATAGTATACACTATTAAAAGTGGAAGTCCTGGCTGCAGAGCAACTTGGACTTCCACCAAGCAGACTACACTAGCCAATATTCTCCTGGAATCCAAATTTTAATGGACAGTGGCAGCTCATGCATTTGCAGGCCACCTGCAAACAGGAAGTGCTGCTGGGCTTCCTGTTATTGTGCCTTGTCAGTTATATCAGATAAATCCAGGCAGCAGCATGGCCGAGTTGCTGGGAGAGGAAGCTCCAAAATGGCCGCTACCTTTCTGTTCGGAATGCCAGGCTGTTGATCCGGTTTAAGGATGGACAAATGCAAATATTAGAATATTACCACCCAAGCCTCTCCGATCCTTCCATCCAGTGCTCCTGGTATCCTGTGGCAACTATTTATATAGCAACTAAAAAGAAGCTAGGGATGGCACCAGTAGCCCACGCATGTGCCGTGGTATTGCTGGAAGGGTAAGATTTCAGGGAATCGGAGTCCCTAGAGTCTTCTAGATGCTAGGACCAATTGTGATCCTCTTTAATTGTAGCCCTGTTGCTAGGAATAATGTCACCTGTGCTTTATGGACATTCCTAACCACACAATATAAAGGCATCAGACAGCTGCTTGGCGCCTAGTGAGAAAAAACTGCGGCCCCGTTAGGGCTGCACATAAACTGGCGTTCTTTGCGGATAGCGGATGTCTGACCCGAGTCCTTGCTATAAAGCTTTTCTCGCAGCTCTGCAAGAAAAGCACGTTTAAGGCTACTTGATGGTTTTTATTCCAACCATAAAACCTTTACAAGCCCAGAACATTGCAGGAACTTTCTTTGTACTTCGTTTCAAGTGAAAAACTTTTCCTAAAAGCATCAGGACACCTCCCCAATATTAAAGTAGTTCTCTAGTCTAGAATGGCCATAAACTTAAGAGATCCTTAGGAAGCTAAAATAAGACATGGGACGCTGTGTGATAGGGGTGATGGAGGAAATAGCTGTATACCACAATGAAACAGGTCTCCAAATTTCTCTGGAGAACCAAGCCCTGGCACAGGGCTTTAAAGTGATTCCTCACCTTTCCTGTGCTCCTCTTCCAGTTACCGCACCCATGTAACCGCCAGCAGCCAACTGCTGTTCTGGATGAGAGCAAATGATTTCTGAAGGTCACGCAGGGCCGGGACCGGCTGCCGGTGGAACCACTCCCAGGATTAGTGAGTATTTGGGGGTCAGGTTTACAGCCCTGGGGACACAAGAATAATCCAACATGGGGTATGAGGCCACTTTAAATCCGTTATGCCACAATGTCTCTCAAGCCCAAAATTGAAGAGGAGCTCAAACAAATATCAGACCTCACATCTATAATCACATCTTCCAATAATCAGCATATTGGAATCTGGTCGCGGTTGCATGTCCACCTCTTGAAGCCCAAATTCAAGCTGGTATACCTACCCACTGCAAGCTCCCATGTCTCTTTGGAACCACATCTCAGTGATTTGCCAGGATATCTCATCCGAGTTCAAGTTCCCTCCAGGGATGGAACGCGTAGGATTTCGGCCACTCTAGAGATCTCATCTATGCGGATATCGCTCTATGGTACTCAGGCGGAGGATTTAAAGTGAAAGGTGATGTGACTTGCTGAATCAACTTTGCCTTGTTTTTAAGCTCATCAAATTTTATATTTTGTAAGTGCATATTATACCCATTAAATTTCCTGTGAACTTCATAAGGTATTGCACTAGATATTTTTTTATTTTGTATGCATGCTACCACCTATGGTACTCCTCTGTGTTGAAATACTATTGCGTGGAGACCAATTTGGATGTATTTTGGAAGCTTATGCTTCTTTGGGTTTAACATCATTCTGGAAAACAGCTTTATAATGTATATGCCCTTCTGACCATAGGCTTTGGTAAGAATTTTGCATAAATGGTGGCAGATTATGCACAGTGTGAATATTCTTCTGCACTGCGGGAATATCTTAAAACGGAGAGTAAAAATACTTTATCCTGGTTGTCGACTTGGAGCTCTGTGTACTACATATTTGTTTTGCATGATATCTCATTGCCTTATTTCTGGGTGTGATTATACCACCAGTAGATTTCCTACCAGAAAGGCTTCTCCTAAAGGGGACCTAAAGTCTACATAAAGGATGCCCAATTTAGGGTAACCCAGAGTATTATGGTAGGATCAAAACGCAAGAACTGACTAAAAGGATTACTACTTCAGTGCTGCAAAGAAGTGTGTTGTGATCACTGATAGGTCAGCAGTCAAATGTGAACAAGTATTTTATCCTGTTCTTAGCCACCTGTATTTTGGCTGCCAGACATCCACTTTGAAATCTTAATACAGTACGCTAAGGTAAATGTATCCTTTACCCCAGGGAAGCCTGATATGGGATGCCTATGTATTAGGGCTTCAAGACCGCTTTACATGTGAGGTCTTCTTGACCTTACATTGCCTCCACCTCCAACAAGCAGACAAGTCACTGACTGGAGGGTCGATACTAAATTACTATCCGCCATTTTAATTTAATAACAAGAACATTTTAATTGCATGTTTGCTGCTGAGTAACAGTCTGTGCAGTCGATAGATTTTTGTCACAGCGAGAAAGCATGACCACGGCGGGCCGCCAGTTACGCCCTCTAATTAACTCTTCCGTTATAGATCAGCAGTCCATTGGAAGGGATCGACCCCCGTTGCCGTCAATGTCAATACGGCATCTACGGCCCATTCACCTCGCCGCTCCGGCTGTTTACAAGTCCGCCACGGAAAGGCTGCATTTCAATAGACGCAAGACAAGATAAAAACCTGCGGCCATCAGCCGATCAATGCCCAACAAGAGCTTTTCAAAAAGCTTGATACATATTTTGCAAGAAAACAGTTTGCACTTGGCGTCTCAGGAAGATGAAAGGAGCTGTCAGGGTCAATCGCTCTTCACGTGTCATGCCGCCACGATCACACAAAAGAGAAAATCTCTCCTGTAAAGTGGCCAGTGAACTACCAGAACTCGCAACAAAGAGGACAGCTGCCATCTCCCCATAACTGTCACCATTCTCTTCTTAGATTGAAGTGATGTTACCAGACTAAAAGAAAAAGCCACAGTGCTATTTAACCCCTTCAGAACACCAAAAACAAGGTTTACAGAATATTAGGGTAGTTGAAGATGGCAATTTATTGTTTGCTGTATCGGCAGGGGGACTAAGTGTTTTGCATCATTGGTGGGGCTTGTTCTGCTTTAAAAGACAACATTATAACACCTCTGAAAAATACAATTTTGTGATTACTCACCTGTAAAATGGGTATTATAAGTATGTCTCACACCCTGCTTCGGAAATATTAATTACACGTGGGTTATGGTCCAGTAGAGGGCGAACTTCTGCAGAGATGACTAGAAAAAGAAGCCCCTCCCGGTCCATAAATACCTGGGACCTCCCACACATTCCCCAGCATAAGAAAGCAGTAAGGGGACCAGGAAGAGCAAATAAAATCTATGAGAAAAAAGTTTCACCATATAGAGGATCCAAGATACAACTCAGGGTGGGACGAAGCAGGGTGTGAGACACTTATAATACCCATTTTACAGGTGAGTAATCACAAAATGGTATTATTCCAAGTATGTCTCACACCCTGCTTCGGAAATATTAATTACACGTGGGACATCCAATAGCAGTGTCCAAAAAGGGTGGGGATCCCAACAGGCAATAGTGCACAATTAAACCCCTGCAGCTTGCAGAACTTTGCCGCCCAAAACAGCATCTGCTGAGGCCCGCACATCAACCTTATAAAACTTGGAAAAAGTATGAACAGAAGACCAAGTAGCAGCCTTACAAACTTGTTCAACAGAGGCCTGGTGCTAAAAACGCCCAGGAAGCCCCAACAGCACGAGTAGAATGAGCAGTGATCTGGAAAGGGAGATCCCTCCCCTTGGCAGAGTAGGCCCTAATAACGGCCTGACGAATCCATTTACTAATGATAGACTTGACGGGCGCCAAACCCTCCTTGGGCCTGGAAGGCACCAAAAAAAGGCATCCGTCTTCCGGAAAGGTGAAGTAGCCACCAGATAGTACTTTACACATCTAACGACATCCAGAGAGTGCAAACCCTCTCCTTGTCATTGCTAGGTTTAGGACACAATAAGGGAAGCACAATGTCCGGATTGAGGTGAAAAGCAGAAACAACCTTTGGCAGGAAGTCTGGTTTAAAGCGGAAAACCACCTTGTCCTGATGTCTCTCAAAGTAGAGGGCCTGAATAGACAGAGCCGCCAACTCAGAAACACGTCGAACAGAGGTGATAGCCACCAAAAAGGCAACTTTTAAGGTGAGAATGGATAGTGCAGCATCCTGCACTGGTTCAAAAGGAGGACCCTGAAGGGCAGACAACACCAAATTTAAATCCCAAACAGGTAACATGGGTTTGTGAGGAGGGCGCACGAGTGACCCCCTGAAAAAAGGTCTTAACCAAAAGGATGAAGAGCGAAAGATCAGGGGCACTCACATGCCGAGGGAAAATGGCGCCGTCCACCTCAGTCAGAAGGAAGAGAGAGAGAACGGGGGCGGGCCATCGCGGAGCACCCCACGCGCTTGGCCCCGCCCCCTCCCGAACATGCAAAATGACGAAAAAGCGCTCCCCAGCCGATAGGGCTGGGAGCCGCCAAGGAGAAGAGAGGGGCCGGCCGCTAAGGGCGAGCAGAGCGCCGGACCCCGCCCCCCTCTCCTGACGAGAAAGACAAGGAAGACCAGGCTCCCCAGCCAAAATGGCTGCGGAGCCGCCGAGAATCACCGGCCCGCCACCTCCAAAAGGCGCGCGAGCGGGCCGGCTGAAGGAATACTTAAAGAACACGAGCTGGCAGAGGCCAGTGCGCAGCAAACACCATACAAAGTAAAAACACTCATACTGTGAGCATGGCTCCTAATCAAACACTTCTAAGGTGTAACCTACCTCACCCGGACCCTGCAGCCATAGCTGGGAGGCTTAATGACAATATAAAAAGAGGTCCGGGTGGAAATAGGAAAGAGAAGGGCCGGGTGTTATCCGGCTTACCTGAAAAGGAGAGAGCCATCTTGACTGTCGTCGCCTCCTGCAGAGACAATACTGGGGAATGTGTGGGAGGTCCCAGGTATTTATGGACCAGGAGGGGCTTCTTTTTCTAATCATCTCTGCAGAAGTTCGCCCTCTACTGGACCATAACCCATGTGTAATTAATATTTCCGAAGCAGGGTGTGAGACATACTAGACATACTTGGAATATTAAATGTCATATTAAATATTTGACTATATATATATATATATATATATATATATATATATATATATACATATACACACACACACACACATATATACATATGTCATCCAACAGAAAGTGGGGGGTGGAGGTAATTAAGTCTGGTGAATTGACTCCCTCCTCAAAGGACTTTTTTGGACTGAAGTTAGAGGGCAACTATCATTACACAGCTGTGAAAATTGAATGCTATTATAGGATAGAGAAAATGTGACCAATATACTGCATAAATGGACCTCCATCTTTTTTGATTTTAAAGCAAATAACAGATCTATAGTCAAAAATGACCTTAGGCCCCTTTTGAGGATCACCTCCAAAAGCATTCTGATTTAGGATGGCTTTATGGTTAAGCATACTTCGTATACCATGATCAGGTAGGGAGCGCTTTCTGAGGAGGGCCAAAAAATAGCTGCGCACTCCACTGAAGCATGTTTCTATTAGAAGTCGAAAGGCTGCCAAGCGCGTTTGTAGTGATTTCCTGTCTTATATTGGATAAAGATCTGCTAGGAAAAGGTGAGCAAGTATCTTCAAGGGGGGCATTAACTGAAGGTGTATGCAAGTTGGTGGAGTTGCAAGTTCAGAATTCACAGGCAGCAACAGTAGCTGGTTGTGGACCTTTGTGGATCTCGACCCTTCCTTAACCGGACCTTCACCATGATTTATTGAAAAGCCCAAATCCTTAAAACAATTCCCCAGCATCTGAAGTTAATATATTTTAAGTTTTTAGTCACTTCTTATTCTTTACCACACTGGGCTGCAACTCTGTTCAGGACTTTAGGATACGGGAGCCGCCATCTTGACTCAGAAGCATCACACTTACTGAGGAGAGGAGAGGGGGCAAATGTATAGGGGGCGGGTTATAGCTGTGCTTTGCTCAGAAAGAGCAGAGCTGGGGTCAGGAAAAGGTCAGCAATCCCAGAATGCAAAGCAGCACAGTCAGAAGGCACTTCCTGTTTGCAGGCTGCCTGATGTTCCATGAGCCGCCATCTTGGATGTTTAAAGGCTCATAACATGCAGTAGATGCAGGTAGGATGATTTTTAATGTGGGCAATCTGTATGTACAGGGTGTGGGAAACATATAAAGTAGATTCTTATTCAGAGTGAAGGACCGCTTTAACACACAGCTGCCAGGAAGGGTTTGAGTCGGCTTTAATCTGTAATGAACTAGCAACTAATTAGCTAGCTTTTAATTTGAAGTCTAAGTAAATATTAATGCCAATTTAAGATAAGAAAAATAAGTAAACCGATGACACTGGAAAGAGACTGACTGGGTCTTAAATGGGGAATTATTTTCACTTCAGCTCAGAAACTGGCAGTGTGAGGAAGGAGGCAGCAGAGAGGAATAGTGCGCACTTAAATCTGAATCATGAGCAACATCAACATTTATGACAAGCAAAAACCTGAAGTGGAATGCCGGAAAATGTTCTGCATGCTCAGCGTTCTCTTTCCCACTATTGCATTGTAAAGTGGACTTCTTCCCAAAAATGCCTCTCTCTATTGGTTATTGTCCAACTTCCCCATTGCAGCACACCCATCCCCTATACAAATACAACATACTGCATCACTGCACCAGGAGGCATATGACAAAATACTCACTTTTCTTTGCCATTTTACCACTGTAAGGCAAAATTGTTTCTGATGTGACAGAAAAGCTGTGAATAAAAGTGGTATGAACCTAAAAAGCAACACACGGGGACGACAAATTTGCACATGCGGAAACATTGCAGCACATATGTGGAGCACCCGATAGTGGAAGCCTGCCCCTATGGTATAGGCCTCCCATCTAAAAACACTAAAATCCAATCCCTCAACCACTGGGTTAATGTGAGAGGACAGCATTCCAGAGGGCTGCTGCAGGGCATGGTCCCAAAGCCCCCCTCAGACTAGACAGGAACTAGGAGCATTAGCCCCCAGCAAACCTGAGCAGGTGCCGGGACCCTTTATTTATTACATATTTTTAATCCTCCGCACAATTACACCACTGGGGGAGTGTCTTTTCTGGAGTCCCTTGGCAATTTGATCACCAGAAAGAAACCTCGAGGGATGGATAAAGTGGTATCACTTTCCAATGTCTGTAATACAAATTGACTTTGGGAGACTGCTCTCCAGGCAGCTCCAAAGCAGGACTGAGACTTCTCTGCAGCCTGTGTCCATCTCTTCTGCTCATTCTCTCTGCCCTGAAACTGCCTTATGGAAGTTTGGGCCTTAGTATTAGTGTGGTTTTGAAACGTCCTCTTCCTATTTGGAAATGTCTTATGTGCTTCACTAGAAAGTCAGAATAGTATGCAAGTCTTCTCTGAAGAGGAGATTACCACAAAATGGATTGCCACACAACTTTGCTTTAGAAACCAGTTCTTCTTTCCATGTTTTAAGCCAAAGTTCCATTCTGGCACAGGGTAACAGAGTGGTTAATTTAGCTGTGGTCCTGATGGTTTCCTCTGAGGCATTAGCTCTAAAGATAGTAGGTAAGGTCTCCAGAATGCTCTCCTTAGGAGTGTCTTTCTCCAGACAACCGTTCAGGTTATTGAGTCATGTTTCCATACATCCGATGACACCATCAGCTGCCAGGACAGGTCTGAATGTGAAGGATGCAGCATCCCAAACTCTTTGCAGGATGCCCTCTGTCCTGCGATCCACTAGATCACACATTGCCCCCATATCCTCGAAACTTAAAGTGGACCAAAACCCACAGAGATTAGCCCAGGAATCTAAAAGATTCCCGGGCCGATTGATTACCTCCCAGGGGCATCCAAAATCAGGATGCCCCTGTTGTGTGAAACTCCCCAGGTCGCCCATAAACTCACCTTTTCCGGTCCAATGGTCCATGCACGAGCCGCATCCCCGCTATCCCCCTAGCTAGGCGAGTGCCTGCACATTTGTGAATGGCAAGCGCGGGCACGCTCCCTGTTAGAGGGTAACGGGTGATGCGGCTGCCAGCACGCTCATATTCGCTCATATTATAGGAGCTCCAGGATGAAGGCACTCGAGCGGATCCAAGCGTGCCGATTGGATGAGCGGTCACACATGCGTTGTAGGACCGGGAAGACGCGAGTTTGTTCGGGTGACCTGGGGGGTATCATACAGAAGGGCACCCGGCAAGGACCAAAAGCCAGGATAGTTAAAATCCTGGATTTTGGTCCACTTTAAGTTAAGTAAGGATATCTGACCCAGTGGTGCATCTAATTTTAGACATTTGGTCCAAGGCTCCATGTCCTGTTTCTGAAAAGGAAATTTACGTTTGAGAGAGCCCAGCATAAAAAATGTCTTCTCTGGGTACCTCTATTCAGACCTAATAATATCCTTAAAGCGGACCTTCACCCTGAATAAGAGTCTATCTTATATGTCTCCCTGAACATACAAATTGCTCACACAAAATCATCCTACCTGCATCTACTGCATGTTATGAGCCTTTAAACACCCAACATGGCGGCTCATGGAGCGTCAGGCAGCCTGTAAACAGGAAGTGTCTTCTGACTGTCGCTCTGCATTCTGGGATTGCTGTCCTTTCCCGGACCCCACCTCTGCGCTGTCTGTGCAAAGCACAGCTATAACCCTGCCCCCTGTACTTTATCCCGCTCTCCTCTCCTCAGTATGTGTGATGCTTCTGAGTCAAGATGGCGGCGCCCGTATCCTAGAGTCCCGAACAGAGTTGCAGCCCAGTGGGCGGAAAAAGTGACTAAAAACTTAAAATATATTCATTTTAGATGCTGGGGAATCGTTTTTAAGGGTTTGGGCTTTTCATTAAGCCATGCTGAAGGTCCGGTTTAAGTGCTGAATGGACTGGAAATGTTTTGATTTTTTTCCCCAAAAATGAATAATGGCTTATCCTGACTCTTGATTTCCCATGTATCATTAATGTGATCTAGCAAACCTGCCAGGTCCTCTGGCAAGACCCCCCTCATCCCCCTCTTCCAATTTTATACCCTTGTTAAGGAAGTCCTCGTATCGTGTTCACCCTCTCCCTCTCACTCTCCCCCACTACCTCCGATCCCGTTTCAAACTGAACAGGCCCAGAACAGTGGGTCTCTGCAGAAGGAATAGAAGCATTAAGGGTTTCTATGTTAACTGCATTTGCTGAGGGACCAGTGTGCTGAGGGACCAGTGTGCCAGCAGTGGGCTCCCCTGGGTGCGACCTGAAGGATTTATAGACCTTGAACACTTCCCTGTACATAGCCAATTTCTCCTCTCCCATTCCTAGCTGTAGACAATGTCTGACAGACTTCTGCCTGGCACCCGGAAGTGTGACTCTACAGGATCCTGGTGTTTCCATTTTGGGGAGTAATTGTCTCTATCCTAAGTTATGTATACATACCCCCGGCTTTTCCTGTGGCATTTTGCATGAAATGTTAAGGCTAGGTGACACACTGCCTGCTCCTATGCCCGAGATCACTGACCTCTAGTGGGCTTCATATTACTGTGGGTTCCTGGGCTGCCGGTGAGTCGCCACTGCGCTGCTGTGCTGTCTGCCGCCGCCTTTCTCTGTCTGGAATCCCTTCCAGCCTGTGTAGTGGTTGTGAGAACTGGTGCTAGCTATATTTCAGCCCCCCCCCATGTAGGGGCCACACCCGAAAGTGACATCATAGCGCCACTGGGTCAGCAGCAAGTCTCCTCCCCCCTTCCTCGCCCTGCATCCTACGGGGCAAAGAAAAGGAAAAAGACTGATACTGCCACCGACCCGGGGGTCCGCTAAGCCAGCCCAGGATCTGTAGGGAAATGCTGTAGCACCCATCGCTATTGGCCGGTATTTAAAGGGGACAGTGCACAACTCATGTGCTGTTTGACTACGGGGGACTGCCCTGGCCACCTCCAGAGCTCGAGTGAACAACCACCGAAGATAAGGCAGTCCCAGGCTCAGCGGGCCTCTCTAGGAACTCCTGGAGCAGAGAAATATAAACTAAAACAAAAAATTGGCTGCAGCCTACCTGACCAAAGGTTTTCTCAGGGACGAAACACAAAGAACTGAGATGGAGGGGAAAGAGTGGGGTTTTAACCTCTGTTCAGTTTGCGTTTCCTCCCAGGGGGGTGGGACTGCTCTCTCTCCGTGGGTCTTCCTGAAGGACGAAAAAAAAGTGAGCAAAACAAAATGCTCATGGTGCTGAATCAACCATATAGTGGGTAAAGCACCAATAAGGGTCGATTGGAACCAGAACCAGCTTCCTAGGACTTTCCGAAGTAAAGTTATATTTAGTTAGCCACTGCTAAGAGGCAGAGACCCATGAGCGGTGGGAAGTGTCAACCTGTGTATAACCCTTTCGCTGCCAGCCTACCTGCAGCTTTTGTCGCCCTCTGTTGCCAGACCATGTTTCACTATTTTGCGCTACACATGTTCAACTGTGATTTTTGAAAGGATTTCCCAGGAAAATGATATATTGTATTTTTCAAGAGAGTCTGGGCTTCAACATGAAATCTCTTGCTTGGCATTTTTTAGTGTATTCTCAATACTTTTTGGTGAAATATGTGCAAAAAAAATTAAAAAAATCTATTTTTTTCCAATTTGTAGTGTTTTTTTGTAATAAAAAATATAATTGTCAATAAAATTTTATTGCGTGCGAAACCCTAATTTGTCCCAGTCACAGCGGTACCACATATGTATTGATAGACACCCTTTCCTGCCCAGGAGACTTCCCCAAACTGAAACAGAGCTTTAGGAGATTTTCAGATAAAATACAACTGCGCTATGCGCACCTTGCAGTTTTTCCAGAAAAACAAACGTTTACATTTAAAATACCCCCCACAAACTATATATTCTCTGGAAGCTTTCTAGGCGTACCAAGCTTGTTTATGTGGGCTTAGTTGTCTGGAAGTAATACTTCAATGTATTCTTTGGTTGCACAAAGTTTCCCTAAAAAAGAATAAAAAGGAAGAACCAAGCCACATTTTCCTAAAAAAAAAAAAAAAATAAATAAAAAAAAAAAAAAAAACTATATGCAAACAAGAAAAAACAAGTAAAATCTCAAAAAGAAACATGCCCCGAACAGAACGATACCCAACATGCATAGGTACTGTCAAGGGAAGAGTTGGCAAACACCCCAAAGTAAAGCATGCGCATGACAGTAATTTTACTTGAAAATTTCAGCTCTGCAGACAAAATGCGCACCTTGCAATTTTTCAACCAAAACAACCCTTTACATTTGGAATATCCCCCATAAACCATATATTCCCTGAAAGTACACATGTTAAGCTTTCTAAGAGTACCCAGCTTGTTGTAGTAGGCTCACCTTTCTGGAAGTAATCCCTCAAAGAATTCTTAGGTTGCACAGGGTTTCCCTAAAAAAATGAATAAAAAAACTGAATAACTAACATATTTTCCTAAAATATAAATATGCAAACAAGAAAAAACAAGCTAAATCTGAAAGAGCAAGGTCCCCCGAGCAGAACAATACCCAATATGCATAGGTACTATTAACCCTTTTAATTGCCAACCTACTTGGTTGTCACCCTCTGTTGACAGGTCATTTTTCCCCATTCTGCGCCATGTTTAAAGTGGACCAACACCCACCTCTGATCGGCCCGGGAATCTATAAGATTCCCGGGCCGATAACCTCCCTCCCCGCGGGACATCCGAGATCGGGATGTCCCGCGGGGTGAAACCCCCCCCAAACACCCCAAACTCCTTACCTTATCTTCGGCGGCGGCCGGCCTCCCTCGCGCCCCTCTAGGCATGCGCGCCCGCGCCGGATGGCCGGCGCAGGCGCATCAAGAGGGACGCGCGGGAGGGGGGGTTTCGGGGGGGTTTCACACAGCGGGGCACCCCGATCAGGGGTGCCCCACCGAAGTGGACCAAGACCCAGGATAGTCAAAATCCTAGGTGTTGGTCCACTTTAACCGTGATTTTTGCCGGAATTTTCAGGAATATATATATATATATATATATATATATATATATAAATTTTGCAGCAGAGTTTAGGCTTGAACATGAAATGTCTTTTTTGTAATTTTTCTACTTTTTTAATATTTGTGTAAAAATAAATATTTTTAGACAATTGTCTCCTCTATTTTAAATAAAACATTTACTTTATTAGAGAAAAACATATTGCATGTAAAAACCCAATTTCTCCCGATTACAACGGTACCACATATGTATCGGTAGCCCCCCCATTCTTGCCCAGGAGACCCCCCAAACTGAAAATAGCACTTTATAACATTTACAAATAAAATACTACTACTATCCACACTATAAACATAAGGGGTTAATTTTTTTAAAAAATGACATAGGGTCCCCCCTCCCGGGGGGGGACCCCATTTTTTGGGGCATTTTAAGGGTTAAAAACCCTTCAAAATCCCAAAAAATTTGAAATGGGGTCCCCCTTACCCAGCATTACCAGCCCGGGACCAGCTATGGGGGCTTGTAGGAACAGAGTGGAGGGGCCAGCTTTTGTGGCCCCCCCCACCCCGGGCTCTTCTGACCCCCCCCTGGGCTTTGGGGAGGCAGGTAATTGGGGGTGCGGGGGTTAACGGCAGGTGACTTGCCAGCCCCCAGCCTTGTGAACTGGTATAAGGGGTCTCATGGACCCCTTACCAGTTCACAAGGGGTTAAGTGTAAAAAAAAAAAAAAAAAAAAAGACACTGACAAAAAAAAAATAAATAATTTTTCTTAACTTTTTAATACTTACCTCCCATCCATCCTGTGCCCCACGCTGATCAATCTGGCTTCCTGCTCTCCTGCTGCAGCTAAAAAAAAAACGAACTTTAAGGGTTAAAAACCTCCCCATCCTGCAGCCTACGAGCCCACATAGCCTGTGTGGGCCCGGGCTCTTCTGCCCCCCCCCCCCCCCCCCGGGCTTTGGGGAGGCAGGTAATGGGGGTGCCGGGGGTTAATGGCAAGTCACCCGCTGCGGCAAGCGGGTGACTTCCCTTCCCCCAGCCTTGGACCCATTACCAGTTCACAAGGGGTTAAATGTTAAATAAAAAGGACAGACACATAAAAAAAAAATGATCTTTATTTTTTTTTTTTTTTTTACTTTACTCACCTCCGATCTTGTGTCCCCCGGCGATCTGCGATGACAGTCTGCTCGGGTGTTTGGAAGAGAGAGCCTCAGCCCTCTACTCCTCCCCATCTGCTCTCCTCCAGGCACCCGAGCAGACTGATTCTCTGTGTCGGGTGCCGGCATTAAGAGGGCTAATGGTGAGCAGACCCGTTCCAGGAAGTGGGGGAGAGGGAAATTTCTGCCCTCTCCTCGCCACGGAAGAGGCTGGGGAAGCGATCGGAGCCCCCCCCCCCCAAGTGAAGAGGACACCCGTCGGGAGACAGCGCGGCCTCAGGTAAGTAAATGTCATTTTTAATTTTTTTTTTTTTTTTTTTTTTTTTACAGTTAGCAGCTGCTGCTGCCGAAGCGGGGGGGGCTATTCCGGGGGGGGCTATTCCGGGGGGGGGGGGGGATCGGATGGCACCAAATTAAAGAGGAGACCCGGCCGGATCCAACAAGGGGTCAGGTGAGTATTTTTTATTTTTATTTTTTTTAACTAGCAGGGGGGAAAGTCAGGCATGTAGAATCTACGTGCTTGGCACTGAAAGGGATAAAGGTCAGAAGAATTAAGCCCTTGTACTTTTCTGGGGGGTGTCATTCTATGCATTGGGTTGGAGGGAACCAATAATAAAGATAAAGTTATAATCTCATTAATGGACCAGGCTATATCAGGGGTGCACAGCTTAGCAGAACTGCCCTTTACCAAGCACACTTCTAGACATTCAAATCTGGTGGGGCAGAGCACAGCATGGATGCAAGAACCCAACCACACATACACTGTAGAAACAAGGATCAAGGATAGTCTACGGGGACTAGTAAATCAAATAAGAACAAACAATAATATTAAATCTTTGAGAAAGTGAAAGGTAATGGAACTTGTGGCTGTCACAATGACAGCTGGATTAAAAAAAAGTTTGCACTAAACAGGTTCCCACACCTTGCTCCATGGCAGTGTGGTTGCCCAGTTCAGGAACTGAATGAGAGAATGAGAGAAGAATCACACTGAAGCCAAACTTAAAATACCCATGGGATGAGAAGATTTCAGTGGACCGCTGCAGTGGAGAAGACATCCGATGGCAAGACACATGCAATAGCGGGCTTCATATTCCCCTTACCCGGGGCATTTGCTTGTTCATCTACAAGTTCCATCTTTATCATGCACACTCCTTTCACTGCACACACAGACACAATATAGCAGTCCTATGTTAGAAAGCAAGGCTAGCTTGGGTCCACAGACAGCAGAGGAGTACTGCTGAGGCCTAAAAAAAATAGCACCATTGCTGGAGTCTTTATTATTGAGAGCCCCAAAGAGGAACAAAACCCAAGGTGGCTGGCCGATTAACAGAGCTCTGCATGTAAACAGAAGCATTACATATCCACGGCAAACTGCTACGGTTGGACAAGAATCCATGCTTGCGCTGCAGAACCGGTTAAAGAGTTTGTATGGGCGTTCTGGGGGGTTTCACACGAAACAAAAACTGGGATAGTCAAAATCAGCTCTAATTCTTGCCTGTTTTTAAACTGACAAACTATCTACTCTCCTGACCAACATACCAGTTCCAGGCCAGGGGCATGCAAGCAAAACAGTCACAGAAACATGACGGAAGAACGATTGGGTGCTGCCATTTCTGTGTGACTTCTAAAGATCTTACTGAAGTATAGAAATTAATATTCATACATTAGATCTGTCAATAAATAATTATAACAAAGGCCAAAAACAGACCAAGACATTTGCTTACCATGCTCCACAAAGACATTGCAGGGAGGACCCGCATGCCTGGTGGCCTCCTTCTTCCCGGCTCCTTTGATAAAGGGTAAGGCAGGCAGGCTTGGCCTCCTCTGGTCCCCAAGCACTTTTCCAGGCTGCTGACCCATAGGACGAAGCAATCCTCTCCACTTCAACAGTAAATTAAAGTTTCCACACCAAAAACCACGGCTTCACAGCATCTAGATTTACGATTAGTTAAAATGATCTTTAGTTCATTGGGGCAAGACATAAAACAAAAATTAGAGGAAGTATCTGTTCCTGGCCTGTAGAATTTCAGTCTCTTAAGCAGCAGGATGTGGTTTGTGTGAAACGTAAAGTCTAGTTCATAATCCTCAAAATAAGGGAAGAATGCCTTTAAAAGGAATGATCGATAGGTGTTGTGTTGCAACATCCAATAATTATGGAGCCCCGTTGCACTTGGGCCCTGTTATTGCATAGAATGGCTTTCAAGTACCTGGAGGTATTAAGACATGCTCACCTAGCACTGGTGGCACTAGGGATTGCAGGGGCAAGACTGGAATGGGCCACTCAGGGTTACAGGAAGTGCGCTTGTGTGACACTACACTATTATAAAAGGCACCAAGTCTGGCAGGTTAGGTAGTTCCTAAAGGATTCTAAGCACTTGTATCCAAACTTTAAGGTGCAGAGGGGCACTAGTAAGTCAGAAGCAAAAGGGGATGATGTGCTACAAAAGCAATCTGGAGGACGGGTGGCAATGTGAGGACACTTCTGTGCTGCTGTGTGCAAAAGGGCAGGGGCCACTTTAAAGGGCAGTTCCAGAGGTCAATTAGTTTAGAAGTCTGGGTGAGGATGGCACTTCAGAAAATATGAAGCTGCATAGGAGGCAAGTAGCTAGAAGGACAAGGGGCCCTCCAAGGGGATATAAAAGCTAACTACGTTCTTTGAAGAGTAGAGGGACTGTTGGTAGGACAGGGTAACAGAAATGTATGAAGTGCTTTGGAGAACCAAGCAGTTTAGGAAGTGAGTAGTTAAACAGCTTTTGGTAAAATAGGACGTACTAACTTAATTGAGGGAACTAGGAGAGTTTAGGGGGTACAAGGACAGTTTGAAAAAAAGTATAGCAGGCACTCAGAGGAGGGGAGGGTAAATGTGGTTAAAAGGTAATTAAGTAGTTTGGCTAAGGCACATTGGAGGGTTAGAAGTAGTTAATGTAGTTAGGAGGCACTACGAGTAAGTCCTTGAGGGTTAGGAGACCTCTAGTTATTGAGATACTTTGTAGTCTCAAGTGTCTCCAGTTATTTAAATACTTCAGCAGGGTAGAGTAGTTTGGAAGGGGGCATATTATGAACACAGAATAGTGACAATTTAGGAGGAAAAAATACTTGGAGGGAAGCAAGGCCACTTTGGCGGGCAACAATGCAGTTGCAAAGGGTACGATGAACACTTCCCATCCAAACAGCAACAGAGTAAGGAAAATGAGTAAGGGGGAAATAGCTTATATTTGAGGGGGAGGGATAGTTTGGGCGCAAGTCAAGGGGCAAAGAAGACTTCAACAATGAAAGGGCTATTAGCAGTAATTTGAAAGTAGCATTTAGGCGCAATACAAGTTTAGGGAGGAGCAAGGACACATCAGCGGCAGGGTACTTTAGAGAAATTGGGCAGTCCCAGGAGCAATACTGAGAATATTGAGAATACTACAGACACTTTAAGGTGCTACTGGTCAGGCTTTGTGGGTGCTATGCGGACATCTTGTGGGGGTTATGGCCAGTTTGTGGGTGCTATGGGGACCTTGGTGCACTTCAGGGAAAGGCTTGTTTGAGAAAACAAGGGGCTTCTCAGAGGAGCGTAGGAGTTTGGGGGCACTTATGGACACCTTGGGGCAGTTAGGGTGACTTTGATGGGCAAATTATGTTGGGTAAGGTGGGGAAAGAATGAGAACACCTCAGGGTACTTAGCAGCAGTTTAGGGGGCTGTAGAAACTTGGGAGGGCAGAGGCAAGTATGGAGGAGCAGGGGCAGTTAGTGGGCACCTCGGCCGTTTAGGGGGCTGCAGAAACTTGGAGGGCAGTTCAGAGGAACAGGGGCAATTTGGGGTGACTCTAAGGGATGCAATTGAGGGCCCCAGAGGCAGGGTGAGGCTCTGGGACAGTTCAGCAGAGGAGGGCACCCCCGGAGCAGCACCTAGGGGCCCGGGCCAGCTGTGGTGAGAGGAAGCTCCCCGCTGTCACCTCCTTGGTCATCCCAATGGCCGGAGCTCCGGCAGCCCCCGGTGGGCTCCGTCATGCACGGGGCTCTTGCTGACAGGAAAGTCCGCTCCGGGTTGTCGCAGGCGGGGCCCTTTAGAGAACAGTCCGGCTCAGGACGGGGCGCTCCCGGGGCACTCAGGGGCAGGAAGCTGCAGCCCTCTTCTCCGCCATGATGGGCCCTGGCCGCTGCTACCGCTGCCCTGGGAGACGCCGTGACGTACGGGACGTCACTTCCGCACACAGGTTGGAGTCGGACAGAGGTGATTGGAGGCGCATGCGCATTGTGACTGGGAGCCCAGAGGAGCGGGCTGTCGCCTGAAGGACGGGGTAGGGGCTCACTTATCAGACATCCTGTAAAATAATTGAAATCGGCGAGGGACATTAGGCAGGATAATAAAGTGGAAGACCAACTTGGTCGAAATTTAAAGTAGGACTAAACTAACCAGATGTCCCACTTTGAGGCCCACTATTCCTCCGAAAATTCATGTAACTCATAATTAAACCACGCGCACCATGCCCATCGCCCCACTTTGAGGACCCCAAAATAATGGCCAGTTTAAAGCGGACCTACAGTAAAAAAAAATCTTAAAAGTGGACCAAAACCCCCCAGGTTGCTGAAACCAACTCACCTCTCACCGGTCCTATGGTGCATGTGTGACGCTTGTCCAATCAGCGCGTTCAGATCTGCTGACATCACGTCTAAGGCGAGCGGGTCAGAGCGAGCTGACAGCCGCATCTCCCGCCTCCCTCACCCCACACCCTGCTAGAGGGATAGTGGGGATGAGGCCGTGGCTCACACATGCGCCGCTGGAACGAGAAAGAAGGTAAGTGTATGGGCGACCTGGTGGGTTTCACACAGCGGGGCATCCCGATTTTGGATTGCCATGGGTTTTGGTCAACTTTAAACTGGACCAACAGAACAAACAGTGCTCATATGCTGCATCCCTCCCCAGGACAATTCAGATTGTTGCATATTAAAATTAATTTACCATTTTCTAACTCCTGCTGTGGTACATTTTAAAAACAAAATGGTGGCTCATGTGTTTGCAGGCCATCTGCACACAGGAAGTGCTGCAGGGCTTCCTGTTACTGCACATTATCAGTTATGCCACTTGCCAGGCAGAAACATGGCTGAGATGCTGGAAAAGGAAGCTCCAAAATGGCCACTACCACTAGAAAATCTGTGAGATGGCGTTTCAGCTTTGAGTGGGTGCAGTAGCAAATGTGAGTGCTGACAATGCTTCAGTATCATGCGTGCAGGTGGGGCAATGGAGTTTTCTTTTCAAACTGTGCAATGCTGTTGGTCCGGCTAAAGTAGAACTGACCACACGCAAATGGCAGCCAATCATGTGACCAGCATCAACCATTCGGATTCAGATGTGCAACCCCAATTAGCAGCAGCACATGACTGGCAGCCATGCAGTGTATGAGGGGGGAAAAAAATGGATGTTGGTCTGCTCCGGGGGGCATTTTGATCACAAACCCCTAAAATTTACCTGTCACCATGCAGCTGCATGATTGGCCATCAGCAATCATATTGCTGCTAAAATGGGACACTGCAGCTGGCCAATCACACACTCGTATTTCTCCAATAGAGCGCAGTGACAGGTAAGATTTAGAGGGATGCAGTGGGTTGACCGGGGGGGCCAATTGGAATCTAGGGTGGTACCTCTCCAACCATAGATACTACGGCTTTCTACGTTACTACGATACGTATCACGATACACATCAGACAATACGATATATCCCGATTCTGTCTCAAAGACGATACATTGCGTTTTTTTTTTTTATTGAATATTTTTTTATTTTAAAAAATTGACATGGGTCCCCCTTCCGGGGGGAGGGGGAGTTTTTATTGGAATTTTAAGGGTTAAAAACCTCTAAACTCCCCCCCCCCCAAAAAAAAACTGACATGGGTTCCCCCTACCCAGCATAACCAGCCCAGGGCCAGCTATGCAGGGCTTGTAGAACAGGGCTCAGGGGCCAGCTGGCTACAAGCCCACATAGCTTCCATTGGCCCGGGCCGTGTCTTTATTAAACAAAAAAAATGTTTTCTTTAATCGCCTCCGATTGTCAGCTCCTGTGGCCCTCGACGATCCGATGACAGATCTGGGCGGGGATAGCAGTAAAAATGGCGACACCCATCGGGTAAGGAGGGGGCTGGGGCCTGTCAGGCTCTCTCCTGACTGAAGAGCCCCGGAGTGGGGGGGGATCGGGTGAAGAGGAGAGCCGGCCGGATCGAACGATTGAACCTGCTTCCTGTCCCTTATCACGGAGTGATTCCTCATTTTTTAACTGGAGGGGCATTCCAAATCAGGATGGCGTAAGAAGAATGCATAAGTGGTGGGTATTATAGCACATTCCCAGACTTTTGCCTGGGAGGAGGGGGTCAACCACAGTCCTTTTCAGGCTTAAAGTGGACCAATCACACCCGGGGCTGGCCCTGGAATCTAAGATTTCCATAGGTTTCCATAGGTCATCTAGATTCTGGATGTCCCACTGTGTGAGCCCCCCAAAATCGCCTGTGTTCACCTCACCTATCCACAGGTACCTCGCTGAGACTGCGGGCTGCATCCCCGAAATCCCTGCAGGTGTATAGATAGGCCAGGCATGTGGTATTGCCCACTCTACAGGGGAAGCAGCTGCCGCATCCTATGCCAGCGCTCAGTCAAAACACTGATTGTATATATATATGTATAATATATATAAAATATTGTATAATATCCTACCCATGTGATCTTTGAAATAATTAGGAACTCCGTTTTAAAGATTTGATCACTCTTTCTAATCAGAGACTAAAGTAGCAAGCCATTCATAAAAAAAAAAAGTAGCAGGCCATTCAGGGGGCTTATGCCAGGCTTCGCAGGCCATCCTTAATTTTAGGGGAAGTTAGTTTCTGAAGTATGAAACCCCCTTTGCATCCCTGTAAACTCACTTTGATCCAGAGCACACATGCTGCTGGGCACTTGCCACGACAGGTAGACTTTAATGAAACCATGGTGTGCACTGCTTGGCCAGGCTCCCTGCAGCTTTTATGCATCCTCTGCCATGCATGTGCACACTGGCATTCAGGTCTGCTAGACACTGCACTAGAACACTGGGTTAGGGTTCACAAACAAGAACCATCCCTGGCACAAGGTTGGTAGGGTTTTTTTTTTATGACCGTTCTGGGAATTTGGGATACAGCATTTTTGCTATCCCCAAGAATGATTATAGTAGTAGAGGACAGGCCAGCCAATTGGGTCTCCTCTGCTGCA
Organism: Gastrophryne carolinensis; assembly: GCA_027917425.1. Lineage (NCBI taxonomy): Eukaryota > Metazoa > Chordata > Amphibia > Anura > Microhylidae > Gastrophryne > Gastrophryne carolinensis. The sequence continues at coordinate 201,235,046 of CM051235.1, forward strand.
GCTCTCCCATTGATGGCTTCACTCAAAAGAGTGCATGTAAGGTATGGGTTAAGTAGAGTCCCCCCCCCCCCTCCCCCCCAACACGTCTTCTCCTGTAATGTATAATGCGTCCCCAGAACTTGGATTGCAGTGCATCAAAGCTTTCGAAAGGTTCACAGGCCCTTGCGCAGCGGAAGCTCTGCACCTTCAGGGATAGATTACACAATTTATTTCAGTCACCTAAAACCGCAGCCAGTCAAACAATGTGGTTTTAGAAATAATTTTTGTTCACTGACAGCAGCTTATACACACACAGGAGCCAGACGTGGGCAGTAAATAACATGGGGTATAATATTTAGTGCATATGAGAGGACACATGTGAGGCAGCTTCCTCTTTCAGGAAGGCTGGTCCCGGCAAATCTGCCCAAGTTTTGCAAATCCCTTCCCCCACAGTGACTGTACCACTGTGGGGCCAAAAATCAGCACAAATATGACTGCCCCTGGCCAGCCCATGAGCTACTGAGCCCTTCACCCAAAGTGCATTCCAGCCCGTCAATGAACACTTCCTCTGCTGAAGCTATAGTAATGCAGGGGCAGGTGCTGGACAGGGGAGAGTATGCCAGCCACGATGCACAGGTCCTAAAGCAATGCAGCTTACTAAGAATGCTGCTTGTGCTCACAACAGCTAATCCACTCCTGCTTGTCATCAAATCTTTATTTTTTTTCTAACCTAAAATTAAATTAAAAGGAAAGACAAAAAAAATCCCTGTTAGGCTTACTGGGAACAGTGTTTCTATGAGTCCTTCAGGACAGCTACGGAGAGAAAGGCTCCTCCCCCTATAGAGGAAACACAAACTGGGACAGTTTAAAAGCCACACCCTTTCCTCCCAGTCATCAGTATTAAACAAGAAAAAATACAATTCTGTGATTACTCACCTGTAGAATTGATTTTATGGGTATCCAGCACGGGTTCGCTTCATCTTCAATTCTTCATTGGGTTAACCACCACAAGGTGGCGCAGCTGACTGCAAGAAGACTTGTGGCTCCTCCCGGCCCATAAAAGGGCAGCAAATTACCCATAACTCCAGTGTTGAAAAGCAGTAATACAAGAAGCCGGGAGGAAGAGACCATGTTACATCACACAGCCCCAATATAACTCTCTCAATGTAATCACCATAAAAAGGCAAAAAAGGAATGACAGAACAAGGGTGGGATGAAGCGACCCGTGCTGGATACCCATAAAATCAATTCTACAGGTGAGTAATCACAGAATTGTATTTTTCTGGGTATCCAGCACGGGTCGCTTCATCTTCAATTCTTCACTATTGGGACATCCAAAAGCAGTGTCCAAGAAGAAGGGTGGGATCCCCAGAAAGCAACAGCGCGTAGTTCATGCCACTACCGCCTGAAGCACTTTGCGACCAAAAACAGCATCAGCTGAGGTCCTAACGTCAACCTTGTAAAACTTAGAAAAAGTATGAACGGAAGACCAGGTAGCGGCCTTACAAACCTGTTCAACAGAAGCCTGGTGCTGAAAGGCCCAAGAGGCACCAATAGCTCTAGTGGAGTGAGCTGTAACACGGAAGGGGGGTTCCTTCCCCTTAGCAGAGTACGCTTGTACCACCGCCTGTCTGACCCACTTGCTGATAGTGGATTTGGCTGGAGGCAAACCCTTCCTAGGCCCATCAGGGAGAACAAAAAGAGAGTCCGACTTCCAAAATGACTCCGTGGCAACCAAATAGTACTTAAGCGCCCTGATGATGTACAGGGAATGGAGGGTCCGTTCCTTAGAATTAGAAGGGCCAGGACACAAAGAAGGCAAAACAATGTCCTCATTGAGATGAAAGGCAGAAACAACCTTGGGCAAGAATTCTGGTTTGAGACGGAAGACCACCTTATCCTGATGCCGCTCAAAATAAGGAGGCTTCATGGAAAGCACCTCCAGCTCAGAGACGCGACGCACCGAGGTGATAGCTACCAAAAAGACCACCTTCAGAGTCAGAATGGACAGAGCAGCATCTCACAAGGGCTCAAAGTGGGAACCCTGGAGAGCAGAAAGTACCAAGTTCAAATCCCACACCGGTAGCAGGGGCTTAAGCGGTGGATGTACATGAGTAACTCCTTGGAAAAAAGTCTTGATTAGCCTATGATTGGCGAAAAAAAGGCAGAAACCTGTCCTTTGAGGGTACTCAGTTGTAGACCCGACTCTAGACCATGTTGTAGAAATTCCAAAATCCTGGAAAGGGAAAAAGTGCGACAAGGAAAAGACTTAGACTCACACCAGGCAATGTAAGCGTGCCAGACCCTGTAATAAATCATGGAAGAGGATTTCTTCCGAGCCTGAATCATGGTACTGACGACAGAGGCCGGCAGTTCCTTATCCATCAGGATGGAGGTTTCAGCAGCCAAGCCGTCAAAGCCAGTGTAAATATACAGTGATATATGGGTCATATACATATAGATTTATGTTATATTTGATTTATACAAAAAATATATAAACAGCATGCAGGACATAAGGAGCAAGCTAATTAGAACAGCAGGTACAAAAGGGCAGCTAGATAATATCTGCATTCCGAAACCAGAAAATAACAAAAGACATCTGAGAGGGCACTAGATAATATCAACATTCTGTGACCACACCATAAATATGTTGTAAATAGACATATAGACCTGAAATAGCAGTTGCACCCTCCTAGCAAAACGACTGGACATCAAAAGGTTAGATAGACGCTGGCACCATAAAATATACAAACGGCTTCTGGGAATTTCCGGGATGCACCCTCTTTTGCATAACCGGTGGGTCAAGCCCAAGGGGGGGGGGGGTCAGCAGGACTGGAGATCAAAAGGGCAGGGAGGTATAATTGAGGGGGGTGCAGACAGTAGAGGGGGCAGAAGGAAGGAGGAGGCTTGGACGGGAGACTGCTTGCACAGGAGAAGCTTGTGAGTGCCGTATCAGGAGGGTAATGTGTCTTTCCCTGTATATATGTATGCCAGTCTCATAACTGGATTGTATTGTGTCTGATTTGAGATTTGATTGCATTATTGTGTTATTTTGTCAACAATATATCTCTTTATTTACTACTTGTCCCAGTGTCTCTTGCATTTACCAGAAGTCAAAAGAACCTACAGTCTTATAGTCTTATGCGTGTATCCATTGCGTGATCATTGGCCAGATATTGACAATATTGGTATATGTGTTGCCTATTTTAGTCGAGCCTGGCAGGATAAATATATACACAATATTATTAATATCTAGTTATAATATTGTTTACATTTGCCGAGCGGCAGGCAGGAGTTATAATATTGTTTACATTTGGGGAGCCATTCAGGAGATATTGAATATAATATTTCAGTATATCATATTGATATTGTTTACATTTGGCTTGCGCCAGCCAGGAGATAATATTAATAATATTATTATTATTAGTATTGTTTACACCAGCATTTGTAAACTGGGATGGCGTAGCCGTCCCTGAGTGTGAAGTCCTGGATCGTCAGGCATGACGAAGTGATCCACCGACATCTGGACTATGTTCGCAAACCAGAATCTTCTCGGCCAGCGGGGGGCCACCAGGATGGTTGGTACCCCTTCCTGGGCTATCTTGCGCAGCACACGACCCAGCAGAAGAAAGGTAGGAAATGCATAAAGGAGTCGAAACTCCGTCCAAGGAATTGCTAGAGCGTCCGTGGCGAAAGCCAGAGGATCTCTTGACAGGGAGACGAATCTTGGAAGCTTGTGATTGTGACGGGACGCAAACAGATGCACGTCCGGTTGACCCCAGCGGCGACACAGAGCGTGAAAGATCTTGTGGCTCAGAGACCATTCCCCCAGACGAGACGTCCCCCTTCTCAGGGAGTAACGCCTCCTGGTTCTCCACCCCTGGAATGTAAACCGCCGAGATGCAGGGAACATTCTTTTCTGCCCAAGACAAGATCAGGGATACTTCCTTGAGGGCTCGTTTGCTCCGAGTCCCGCCCTGTTGATTGATGTAGGCGACCGCCGTCTGATTGTCCGAGCGGACCTGGACCGCACGACCCCGTAGGTGGGGAGTCAACTGGAAAAGAACCAACCTGATCGCTCTTAGCTCCAGTAGATTGATAGGCACATGGGCCTCCTGAGGACTTCAGCGATTGCCAAACCCCCACCCCCCAACCGGTCAGACTGGAGTCTGTGGTGGCAATCTCCCAGCATGGAGGCAGAAAAGACCTGCCCACTAGGAGATTTCGAGTCCAACCACCACGAGAGGAACTGTCTGGCCAGCGGGGACAGAGCAAATTCCTGCTCCAGGGACTCCTGTGTCCAATCCCAAACGGACAAGAGATTCAACTGAAGAGGTCTCATGTGGAACTGGGCGAAAGGTACAGCCTCGAAGCAAGACACCATGAGACCCACCAACTGCATCCCCAGATGGATGGAGGGGTGTGGGCAAGACAGCAGGGACCGCGCCTGAAGACCCTCCACCTTCTGCTGAGTGAGGAACACCTTGACCTGAGAAGTGTCCAAAGTCATGCCCAGGAAGGACCTCACCAAAGATGGAGTGTTCGCCCAACTGAATGCAGGTGTCGCTCTCGGGCTGTTGAAGAGATTGAGCAGCAATCAACAAGTCGTCCAGGTAGGGAAGAATGTGGATGCCCTGGCTCCTCAAGAGGGCCATGACACCCGCTAGCACCTTGGTGAACACCTGAGGGGCTGAGAGATACCGAAAGGCAAAGCCACAAACTTGTAGTGTTGATCCTCCAAGGTGAACCTCAGGAACTTCTGATGTCTCCGGAAAATAGGAACGTGCAAGTAGGCATCCTTGATGTCCACCGTGGTCATGAAGTCGCCGGGCCGAAGGGAGCTCACCGCTCCGTAAGGACCGTAAGGTCTCCATGCGCAAGTGTTTGAACCTGGCAAATCTGTTGAGACCCTGCAGGTCCAGAATAGGTCTCAGAGAACCGTCCTTCTTGGGTACCGTGAAAAGGTTGGAATAGAACCCCCGACGTCGTTCCTGAAGAGGCACAGGACAAATCACTACGGACGACAGAAGTCGTTGGACAGCCAATCTCAGGCCCTGCGCCGTCAAGGGGTTCTGGGAAATCCGGGACCAAAGAAAACGAGGGGGCGGCCAAGCTGCCAGCTCTATCTTGTAGCCAGAGGACACCGCCTCCTGAATCCACCGGTCCGAGACATGCTTTCTCCAGACGTGAGCAAAGAGCAGAAGCCGTCCCCCCACCCGGCAGGGTGAGGGTGCCTCCTCATGCCTGAGGGGCCTTGGTGGGGAGCTTGGGCTTGAAACCCCAAGAGAGACCGGGACGGCCGTGGGATCTACCTTGTCCCCAGGAGTCCCTACGGCCACCAGGGAAGGAAGAACCTCATCCCCCACGAAAGGGGCGAAAGGAAGAAGAGCCCCGCAAGGGCCGTACCTGCTTCCGGCACTGAGGGAGACAGCCATTCTTAGCCAAGAGATCAAGATGCTCCCCAAAAAGAGGAAGTCCCATGAAGGGAATCCCGGTGAGGGCTTTCTTGGCGGCAGCATCGACCGCCCACTGCCGCAGCCAAATAGACCGACGGAGAGCAACCAGCAGCCCAAGCCCTACCTCCAAGCCGAACGGCATTGTCCACGGCCGAGAGCACAAAGGCACAAAGGCAAGCTCGCTATCCCCAGAAGCCTTCATATGGTGATTATAGCAATGAGGGAGTGAAGGCACAAGGCCCAACCCAACAGACCCCCCAAAACACCCCAGGAGGGGGGGCGGATGACCTAGAGGAACCACAAGTACTAGGAGGGATCAGTCTGCAAGATATAATGAAAAAAGAGAGGCAAGTAGGCATCCCACAGCACATGCACAGAAGACACAAGAATGCAGGAACATAAGACAAGACTCACGGACCGCCAAGGCAGACCCAGACCAGAGCGATGAGCGGAACCAGGAGAAGCCAGCCAGCACAATGGAAAACACAGGAGACCTCGCAGCAGAGCAGCCGGGCTCCAGCGAAGGAGAAGGCGACAGTACGAGTCCTCGAGGGGCGGGCCGCGTCGCGATGACGCAATTCGCGTCACTGCACGGTCCTGCCCCCCCCCCCCCCGCAGCGCGCGAAGAGGAGAAGAAAGCGCCTACGACGCCCGCAGCAGGCGATCAGCGCGTCTGGTGACAGCCGCCCTCCAGGCAGAGACTGCGCCCCCCCCCCCACGACGACGGAGCGGCGGGAGAGAGACAGGAGCGAGGGAGGTAAGTAAGGCGTATGGCAGAACACAGCCAGCGGCAATCCTCCCCCCCCCCCCCCAAAGACGGCGCGCCAGGGAGGAGACGAGAGGGAACGAGAGAGGTGAGTATAATCATAAGTCAAAGCATAAGTAGTACAAAAAAACACAGAATAAAGCTTGTGGGGCAACACAGGTAGGCATAAGAGGATCCCAGTGGTTCCTCCCCCCCAATAGGCTCACCATAGCCTATGGCCGGCTACCCTTCACGTACAGGGTCAGCGGCCCAGAGCAAGGCTCTGTGAACACCTGACCCTAGGTGTTCGTCCTGCACCCTAGGAGTACGTCCTGCTCCAGATACAATACTTACTATTGGGCATTACTCCACCAGATGGCGCTGGACTGCAGAGACATCGAAAATAGGCTCCTCCCGGCCCCTCAAATACCCAGGGACCTCCCACAAATCCCCAGCATTGAAAAGCAGTTAACGAGAAGCCGGGAGAAATAAAACAACCCAAACTAGTAACTATAACTGATAACAATCACCATACAGGGGATTGAAGATAATGCAAAACCAAGGGTGGGGTGGAGCAGGACGTACTGTATACTCATAATACCAATTCTACAGGTGAGTAATCACAGAATTGTATTATTCTTAGTATACAGTACGTCCTGCTCCAAATCTAATACTTACACGTGGGACATCCAATAGCATTGTCCATAAAGTAGGGTGGGATCCCCAAAAAAGGTAACAGCAGACAGTTTAAACCACTGCCGCCTGCAAAACCTTGCGGCCAAAAACAGCATCAGCTGAGGCCCTAACATCAACCTTGTAAAACTTTGAAAAGGTATGAACAGAAGACTAAGTAGCGGCCTTGCAAACTTGTTCAACAGAAGCCTGGTGCTGAAAAGCCCAAGAAGCACCAATAGCACGAGTGGAATGAGCAGTAAGGCGGAAGGGAGGATTTTTTCCCATAGCAAAGTAGGCCTGAATCACAGCCTGACGGATCCATTTGCTGATAGTAGACTTGGCAGGAGCCAAACCCTTCCTAGGACCAGAAGGGACCACAAAAAGAGCATCAGTTTTTCTGAAAGGTGCAGTAGCCACCACATAGTACTTCAGACACCTAACCACATCCAAAGAATGCAAAACCCTCTCCTTAGCATTGCTAGGATTAGGGCACAATGAAGGAAGAACAATATCCTGAAATGAAAGGCAGACACAACTTTAGGCAGAAAATTTGGCTTGAATCGAAACACCACCTTGTCCTGTGTCTCTCGTAGTAGGGGGGCTGAATGGAAAGCGCCGCCAACTCAGACACGCGCCTAACAGAGGTGATAGCCACCAGAAAGACAACTTTGAGAGTAAGAATGGCCAGGGTAGCATCCTGCACAGGTTCAAAGGGAGCACCCTGCAAGGCTGACAGAACCAAGTTTAAATCCCAAACAGGTACCATAGGCTTACGTGGGGGACGCACATGAGTCACCCCCTGGAAAAAAGTCCTGATCAGAGGATGCTGAGCAAAGGACTTCTGGAAGAAAACAGCCAGGGCAGAAACCTGACCTTTCAGAGTACTAAGTTGGAGCCCCATCTCCAACCCATGCTGTAGGTACTCCAGAATCCTCGGAATAGAGAACACACGACAGGGAAAAGACTTAGACTCACACCAGTCAATGTAGGCACGCCAAACCCTGTAATAAATGGAAGAAGAAGCACCTAGCACCTTCCTAGCACCTTCTCCATCAAGATGGAGGTTTCAGCAGCCAGGCCGTCAAACCCAGAGTTTGTAAATTGGGATGGCGTAGGGAGCCCTGAGTGAGTAGCTCTGGCACCATGGGCAGAGCGTATTGATCTACTGCCACCTGCACCACGTCTGCGAACCACACTCTTTTTGGCCACCTGGGGGCCACCAGAATTGCTGGCACCCCCTCCAGAGCAATCTTGCGCAGAACCCTGCCCAGCAAGGGGAATGGAGGGAAGACATACAGAAACTGAAAGTCCTGCCATGACATTGCTAGAGCATCAGTGGTCAAGGCCAGAGGATCCTGGGACAGGGAGACAAAAGCCGGTAGCTTGTGATTGTGACGGGACGCAAACAGATCCACATCTGGTTGGCCCCAACGGTGACACAGAGATTGGAACACCCTGCTGCATAGGGACCATTCTCCCTGGCGAGAGGTCCCCCTGCTCAGAGAGTCTGCCAGGAGATTTTCCACCCCCGGGATGTACACAGCTGATATGCAGGGAACATTGGTCTCCACCCAGGTCAAGATCAGAGACACTTCCTGGAGGGCCCTCTTGCTCCGGGTCCCTCCCTGATGATTGATGTAGGTAACTGCCGTCTGGTTGTCCGAGCGCACCTGAACAGGCAGGCCCTGAATGTGAGGAGTCAACTGGCCCAGAACTAACCTGATCACCCGCAGCTCCAAGACGTTGATAGGTGTGTGGGCCTCCTGAGGGCCCCACCTCCCCAGGAACCGCAGGGACTTCCAGAAACCCCTCCCAACCTGACAGACTGGCATCCGTGGTGACCGTCTCCCAGGAAGGGGTCAGAAAGGATCTGCCCCCCAACAGGTTCCTTGAGTCCATCCACGAGAGGGACCTCCTGACCAGGGGGGAAAGCACACAGACCCTGTCCAGGGACGCTGGATCCTTGTCCCACACTGACAAAAGGTGGAGTTGCAGAGGCCTCAAGTGAAACTGAGCATAAGGGACCGCCTCGAAGCACGCCACCATCAGGCCCACCAGCTGCATTCCCTGCCTGATGGAGGGATGATGACAAGATAGCAGGAACTGGACCTGTGCAATCAGACTGTCCACCTTCTGTTGAGGAAGGAATATCCTTGCCTGAACTGTATCCAGATTCATTCCTAGGAATGGAGTCACCAAGGAGGGGGACAGCGAAGACTTGGGGTGGTTGATCACCCATCCAAATAACTCCAGTGTGGACACCACCAGCTGGGTATCCAATTCTGCCTGATGTAGAGATTGGGAGTTGATGAGAATGTCGTCCAGATAAGGCAGCATGTGGACGCCCTGAAATCTGAGCAGAGACATCACGGCAGCCAGCACCTTGAAGAACACCCTGGGAGCTGAGGTGAGACCAAAGGGCAATGCCACAAACTGGTAGTGTTGATCCTCCAGAGCGAACCTGAGGAACCTTTGATGACCTGGAAATACAGGAATATGAAGGTAAGCATCTTTGATGTCCTCAGAAGTCATGAAATCCCCTGGGCGCAGGGAACTGATGGCAGAGCGCAGAGTTTCCATGTGAAAGCGTCTGCTCCTGACAAATTTCTTGAGGATCTTCAAGTCCAGAATGGGCCTCAGTGACCCATCTTTTTTGGGTACCATGAATAGGTTGGAATAGAAGCCCTTGCCTTTTTCTCTTAAAAGGACCTTGCAGATGACCCCCAGCTCCAGGAGGCCTTGCACTGCCTGCACTAGCTCCTGAGCTGACACAGGGTCCTGAGGAATCCGGGATCTGATGAATCTTGGGGGCGGCCAGGCAGCAAACTCTATCTTGTAACCGGAGGACACTACCTCCTGAAAACACCGGTCTGAGACATGAAGCCTCCAGACGTGAGCAAAGTGCTGGAGCCGTCCCCCCACCCGGATGGGTGAGGGCGCCCCATCATGCCTGAGGGGGCTTGGGAGAGGACTTTATCTTGGGGCCCCAGGAGGAGCCAGGACATCCACGTCCTTTGCCCCTACCCCAGAAGTCTCCCCGGGCCCCAGTACAGGAAACCCTCCTCCCTTGTCTAGCACCACGGTATGGGAGGAGAAGGAGCCCTGACCCCGAAAGTGCCGAGACTGCCGCCTGCGCTGGGGTAACCTGCCTCCCTTAGCAAAAATGTCCAGGCGGTCCCCAAACAGGCGTAGTGCTTTGAAGGGAAAACGAGTGAGGGCCTTCTTGGCAGCGTTGTCAGCAGCCCACTGGCGTAGCCAAACTGAGCGGCGTATAGCCACCACAAGGGCAGATGTCCTGGCACACATTCTAATGGTGTCATCCAAGGCAGAGAGGACAAAATTTACAAAAACATCACAACTGGAGAGTGCATTAAACACCTCACAAGGCAAATCATCAGGGGCACTATCAAGAATACTTCTTAGCAGGGTCCTAATGGTCACCGCAGTAATGGCCGAGGCACAGACCGGGCGCAGCGCCGTCCCCACACACGCAAAGGCATGGGACGCCAGCTGGTCAATGCGCCGGTCCTCAGCATCCCGCAGGATAGTAGAGTCAGGGGAGTGCATGACAGAGGTGTTAGATAACCCTAGAACCAGGGCATCCACTTCGGGAGGGGATGACCAACACTTCACCACATCAGCAGGAAAGGGATACTTCCTATCCCAACTCTTAGGTACACCGGGAAGTCTACTGGGAAGCTCCCATTCCTTAAGCACAAGGTTACTGAAATGTGCTTGCTCAGGAAATTCCAGGCGTGACTTAGCGGTATGGAACAGTTCCCCCCTTTGCCTGGGATCCGCAACGGGGGAGAAATGGACAGAACCTCAAAAATCTGGGTCAGCAATCTATCAATATCATCCAGGGCCCAAGGGTCAGAGCCAGAATCGTCATGACCCCTGGGCCTCTCATCAGATGACACTGAGTCGGAGAATAGCTCCCCTTCGTCCGAGGGGATATAGCCACAAAGATGCCAAAACTCATCAGTTTCCATAGGGAAAAGAGTGACATTAGGCGTTAAGTGCCGCTTTTTAGCAGGAGCCTTACACGCCAAGGTGTTAGCAATTAACTTTTCAACACTAGCCAGTCTAGAAGACACATCAGGCTGAGAATCCCCACTTGTATGCAACTCAGTAGGAGTGAGATTTAAGCTTGGGGGGGTAGGTGAAGTGAATCGAGGTGCAGGCCCAGCCACTGGAAGGCCAGATTGCAGCGCGAGCACCTGCTCAGAACAGGGTACACAGACCTGCGCCTTGTCCGCGTCAACATGAGACTCCCCACACGCTACACACAGCCGGGCTTGTCCCGAAGGAACCCCGGTCACATTATCCTGAGATGCCTCCATATGGTGATTATAGCGGCACAATAGGCCGATAGGGATTAACGCTATACAGCAACCCGGGATGCTCCAATAACCCGCTAGGGAAGTGTGAGCAATTACTCTAGGCCTCACAAGTTAACCAACTAATAGAGTGCCGGGAGAAGCCAATGGATTCGCCCGTCTGAAAGACACAATCAAATGAGCCGTAAGCAGACAGTAATAAAAAGGTGGAAATAAAGCCGCCCGCGAGGGCACTTACGGACCGCGGTAGGTAGAGGTCCGTCACACAGAAGCCGACCAAGCAGACAAAATGGCGTCGGCATACCTCGAGGGGCGGGCCCGTACTAGTAATGACGCGGAACGCGCCAGAGACAGGCCCCGCCCCCCCCGAAGAGCGCGAAGCCAACACGTGACAAGCAGCCAATGACGGCACGCCGGCACCTGAGGTAACGCCGCCGCCAAGCGCGGAACATAGTGACAAAAGGCGCGCGGCGGCGGCAATTTTAAGTATAGAAATTGTAAAACAAGTCAGCGCGGCGGCTGACACAAACCATAATGTAAGAAAGCACAAAGTCAATACACGTAAATACATACATACACACACACCCCCCCCCTCTTTCCCCCCTGAAGGCTACAAGGAGAGTGAGGGAGGACAGCGGCCACTTAACATAGGGCCCACTGATAGACAGGGGCAAGGGGCAATAGTGCGGGAGGGGCATCCCATAGAGGCTCACCATATGCCTATACCGCCTACCCTTTGGTGGGGGATTGCGGTGGAGCAGCGCTCCTAAGCACCTAACAGCGGTGCTGCCTACCTTCACCCGACCAGCGCAGCCAAGGCTGAGAGGCATATTACTAATGGAACGGGTCGGAATAGTCCTCCAGGGCCGCAGGCTAATAGCCCCGCTCACCTGCGAGTAGAGAGCCATTTCTTGTCCTTCGCAGTCCAGACTGCAGAGAAAATCTGGGGATTTGTGGGAGGTCCCAGGGTATTTGAGGGGCCGGGAGGAGCCTATTTTCGATGTGTCTGCAGTCCAGCGCCATCTGGCGGAGTAATACCCGATAGTAAGTATTGTATCTGGAGCAGGACGTACTGTATACTAAGAATAACAAGCTGATCGGGAGGGTCGTATGGGTCGGTAAGCCTAACAGGGATTTTCTCTCCTCGTCCTTCAGGTTGACCACAGAGAGGACAAACAAGCAATGCATCCTAAGGGTGGGATACTGCCTGCAGAACTTTCCTACCAAAGGATTGTTGCTTATCAGATAAGTCTAGGTGGCAAGGTTTTAAAAATGTGTGGGGCGAAGACCAGGTGGTAGCATTACAACTGTCATCAATAGATACCCCCTACTTTTCTGCCCAGGATGTTGAGACCACTCTCATGGAATGGGCTAAAGTATAAGGAGGTGGAGTATCCATAAAGGTGTAGGACAAGGAGATGGCCTGTCTAATCCATCTGGCGATGGTATTCTTAGAGGTCAGAGGACCTCTATTCTTGCCACAGAAGGAAATAAATAAATTACCTGTTCGATGGAAATCATGAGTTCTAAGCAGAATATAAGACATCTACGGATGTCTAGAGATTGAGCACTCTCCTGAAATGTTGAGGATATCTTGGGCAGATACAAAGGATCTGGCTTAAACCAGACCAACAGCACGAAAATCATATCCTCCCTGAAGGGTTTCAGAGAAATCCCAACCCCAATGTTTGTAGAATAATTGAAAAGAAAAATCAAGAAACTTTGCCGTTTGGATTGAAATCAGCATTTTTAAAATCAATGGCAGACCCTGGACCTGACGGTGGCCAGAGAGATAGAAACCATACCATGCAGTACAGAGCAGCATGAGAGCTGTGTAAACATGTTTGCACTCCTCCAGTCCTGTGAGATTAGCTTATTTTATGATGCTGGCAGGGGAGATTTGTTTATCTTCAGAGCCAGTGCTGGCCAGGGGAAACCCTGGCAATTGGCATACAGCGAATCCTCCATGTGCGTCACTGTCTAAGACACTCCAAGACCTTTTAAGTCCCCCTCCTTGGGACATAGCAAATTTGATTTGTCCCACTCCCCTGTTCCCGCGGCCCTCACCACACTTCGGTGCTGTGGCCACATATCTGCTCACCGGCAACTGGTATTTCAGGAGGGCTGGTGTGGGTACATATAGATCGCTATGGGTGAGGGGGGATGAGACCGATGGCGGACTCATGTGGGCATAGCAGCTAAGGAGCCAAATAGAGCCAGTAGAAACCACGCATGCTAATTAGCTGAGCAGTCCACTAACTGCGCTGGAAAAGCCAAGGTGAGTGGAATGGGCGAGCAGTGTTGCATTCCCGATTGGAATGCAATTATGGCAAGGACCTAAACCAGGAAAGTAAAAATCCTATTTCACGCTCCCGCATGTCTGGCCTATAAAAATGGCTGGGTGCAGGAGCGCGCACAGCTGCATCAATGGGTGGGATGTGTCCAGCTATCATGGCGGTTGACCAGCAGAAAATTAAGCTGTTTGTGTGCAATTTTTTGGGGGGGTAGTGCGTACCTGAGTCAGGCCTTTCTGAATGGATGAGTGTATGAATGCTGACAGCTTGAGATGAGTTGGGAGGCGGCCTGCGTCAGATTGCCTCCTTTCAGCTCCTCTGCCACTAGCAGAGCCGAATGGGATGCTCAGCAAATCAGTGTGCTTGGTGTTGGACAGGCCTGTGCCGTGGGAATGCCAGGAAATTTAGATGAACAGGTGAACTGTGGGGATACATAGTGGGGCATACCGAAATTGGATGCCTGCCTGATAGCAACAGCATCTGGGAAAGTGATATTCCCTGTTGTTGTTGTTCTTTAAAAGTTGAAACTCCTCCAGCTGCTAGTAATATCAGTATTTTTGGAGAGGGGGGTGCAGACCCGGTGCCCCAGGGTTAATGGTGCTTTCCCATTTAGTTTTTGGTCAAAAAGCTGCATACCTGGATAGTTTCAATAAAGTCCTTTATCCATGTCTTTACTTACCCCCTTGTAGCCCCCCTTCCCCCATTCATCCCTTCCCCCCCCCCCCCCTTTTGTCCAGTCTGTGTGTCCCCACAGAATGTGCTTTTATAAACTACCCACTCCCACCCAAGTATTCAGGCAATGTTCTCCCACAGAATGTGTTTCATATGTGTTCCCACAGAAGGCAATCACATAAGCCTCTCGCTCCCCCAGTTATTCACACAGGTCCAATACAGAATGCCCAAGTCCCCCCTCAAGTATCCAGACAGTGTACCCCTGCAGAATGTACACTTGTAGCTCAGAAGTATCCAGACATGGACCCCCACATAGTGTGCTTCCCATAAACCACCCCCAAATGAACACCCAGAATTACCAGGCAATTACCTTCTAACCCTCTAAATATCTATCATACCTCTAAATATACCCTTAAATATCCAGAATTGTCCTCCCACATAATCTGCTCTTGTAACCCCCCCCCCCCCCCCTTATTATGCAGGCAAGTTCAACCATTATATACTCTCCCCTAAGAAACCCCCCACAAATATGCAGATTGGTAACCCCAGTATACAGGCACTGTCCTCCCACAGTATGCTTCTAACCTGTAAGTTTATAGAAAAGGGTCACCACAAGAAATGTGCATCAATTATTCTGCTAGCTTCTTCCTACAGAATGTCTTATCCTAAACCAAGCCCTCCCCCCCCCCCAACCAATATTCAGGAAAGGCTCCCCATAAAAGGCTACCTCCTATATAACCCCTCTCTTACAAAAATCCACGCAGGGCACACACAGAAGGCACTCCCCTAACCCCCCCCCCCCCAAAAAAAAATACAGGGAATGCCCATAACCCCAGCAACAAGGAACATCCCTAACTATATACAATATCTAGCCATCTTCTGCCGCATAAAATTGTCCCTTGGGTCCATCCTAAGGAGAAACCCCTCTAACCCCTTAAATTTTTCTAACAGCTTCATGCAACTAAATTTGCTGTCCTCCTCCCACCCCATGCAGTATGTATGCGTGGTCCCCCACAGAAGGCTATCCCCTCATCAACCCCCTTAATATCCAGGCATGGCACACCATAATAGGTTCTACTCCTGAACAACAACCCCCTCCACCCCAATTATCTAGGCAGTATCTTCCTACAGAATTTATGCCTCTAGCCCCCAAGTATCAAGACAGGGACCACAGAACAGAATGCTCTCCCCAAATTCTCCACCTCAAGTATCAAGGCAGTGTTCACATAATGTATAACCCTTAAGTATACAGCCAGGGACCCCCACAGAGTATGCATCCCATAAACTGACCCCACTTACAGGAAGCTTACATTTGCACCCAACACCCAGTATGCAGACAGGGCCCCTCACCAGAGACCCCCCCCCCCCCCCCAAAAAAAAAAAAAAATCAAGACGGACTCCCACAGAAGGTGCTCTAACCAACCGCCCTCCCCCCAAGGGGGTAAAATTCTATCCCCAAGTATGCATGCAGGGGTCCACACAAGGATTTAGGTCCACCCCCTAATATCTAGTCTAGAAGGTGATAACCTAAACAACTCCCCCTCCTTACAAATATATAATGATAATGTAATCAACTTCCCCTCTCCCCAAATATGCAGACAAGGTTATACCTAATAATTTATGTTTTTGATTTCCAATTGACCAGACAGGGACCCACACATAATGTGCTACTCATAGCCCCCCCCCCCCAGTAGAAGAAACACCCCAAATATCAGTTTCCTCCCCCAGAGCCCCCCACCCGTGACTTTACCAACACCCCCATTCTATACAGAACCCCATAGATGCCTCTCCTCTAATCTACCCCCTCTTAAAGTATTCACCCACAGAAAGTATAATTGTAAACACCAATAATGGCCTGTACCTTCAATAAGAAAAGCCCCTAATCACTTAATCACTGGGGTGCCCCAGGAAGTAACTCCAGGGCCTCTTTTGGTCCAATTTAATTGGCATGGGTAAGTGGTGTGGGGGATCAGGAGGGGTTTACACAACAGGGTATCCCGATTAGGGATCAACCGGGGAGTAAGAATCAGCCGGCCATGCAGTCTATTACTCCGGGGGGCCTATTTTGGTCCAATTTAACCAGCATGGGTAAGTGGTGTGGGGGATCTGGAGGATGTAATACAGCAGGGCATCCTGATTTGGGATACCCCAGGGAGTGGGAATCAGACAGCCATGGAGTCTTATAGACTGAAGGGTTTTTACACAGGGGTATCTTAATTCGGGATAACTCAAGGAGTAGGAATATTGTGGCAATGGAGTCTTATAGACTGGGTTTAACACAGTGAGGTATACCGATTCGGGATACCCATGAAAGTAGGAATCAGCTGGCCATTACCAGCATGGGTAAGTGGTGTGAGCGATCTGGGGGGTGTAACAGCAGGGCATACCGATTCAGGATGCCCTTATAGTCTCCAGGGAATCTTTTAGGTTAGAGGAATTTAGGAGTTTAACACGGTGGCGCGGCATCCCGAACCCAGATGTCCCAGGGAGTAGGAATCAGGTGACCATGGAGTCTTATATTTATTCAGCATGGGTAAGAGGTATGAGCAATGTGAGGCTTTAACACCACAGGGCTTCCTGATTCGGGATGCCACAGGAAGTAACTCCAGGGGCCTATTTTGGTCCGATTTAATTGGCATGGGTAAGTGATGTGGTGGATCGGTGGGGGGTAACAATGGGGTATCCCAATTTGGGAATAGAAATCATGCAACCATGGAGTCTTATAGACTGGGGGAATCTGGATGCCCCAGGAGAGGGAATCAAGTGGCTCTGGAATCTTATAGATTCCAAGGCCGTAGGTTTTGGTCCACTTTAAAGGGATTTGATTCAGCAGCTGTTGAGGGGCTTTAGGTGGTGGTTTTGGGACAGCTAATAAGCAAAGCTGTGGGTTGCCGTCTGAGCATGGGTTTTAGATGAGGGGTTTGGGTCAGCTTGTCAGCTGGCAAAGAGGTTTAGATTAGCAGCAACTGCTCACCTAACTCACAACCCCAACCTCTCCTTAAGCAGAACATAACTTCTCACACAAACTTTTCAGTCACAAATCCTCTACAATAAACTCAGTGTTTTGATGAGGGGTGTTATTCTGCTGCATATAATGTGTGAGGTGGGGGTTGTGGGTCACTTTTAGGGAAGCTGCAGTAGCAGAGAGGTGCTTTTTAGAGTAAAAAAAAAAAAATCTCATGGTACTTACAAAGCCTGCCTGTAAGCTAATTATTTTTGCTTTACTAATTTGTTGCAGGGCAAACTGACAAAGCAGACAGGGGTGGAGACTACAGGACGTGCAATTGGCTCTTGCCTCATAGCACGTCCCCACATCGCAGGAGGGCACCTGGAGTGCTCTCCTGCTCTGTACAGCAACTGGGCACATGCGAAATAGCGCCCGGTGGCTGGGAAACGGCTTTAGCTGCATGCACCTGCTATCCGTGCGTGGCCTTTTGAGTCCAGCACCCGGGGGGTCCATGAGATGTCCACACCAATGGCGGAGCACATTATTTTGTTGACCAGAGAAGCACAAAGGACAGCACACATATAGTTAGACTTAGGCCATAGCAAAGAGTGGCCTAAGTCTAGCATATGTCATTTTTTTACTCTGTCAGCTGTTGGTCCGTTTCAAGAATATTGGGAAAAACTATACAGTAGGGTTCCCGCATGGTTAGAGCCTGAAGGTCACTAACCCTTCTAGCAGAGGCTAGGAGGAAAGTAGTTTTAAGTGATACAATCTGTAGCCTCCTCAAGAGGTTCAAATGGAGGTCTGACTTACCCCCTCAGGACCAAAGATGGGTCCCAAGCTATGGCAATAAAGAATCTATGAATCAAAACTTCACATCTGAGGCTCATGTCTAGGAAGACAGAAATGGCTGAGGCCAGTGTTTTGAGTGCATTTACTGCTAGTCTCAATTCAAAACCCTCCTGTAAAAACTCCAGAACTGTGGCAACAAGCTCCTTCTTCAGACCCTTAACTTCACAGAACAAAGAGAATTTTTTCCAGATCTTTAATTAGTAGAAGAAAGTTGGCAACTAGATGCATTAATTTAAAGTTTCAATAACTCTATGGGACAGACCCTTAGCCTTCAGGCCCTCCCATTTAGGATCCAGGCCGACAGTTTCAAACTTTTTAGGTTCTGGTAAACAAGCTTCTTCTTGGCCAGGCTGGGGCTATGAGCAGGACTCTAATCTTCTCCAATGCCATCTTCCTTACAACCAGCGGGATTAGCCAGAAAAGGGTGGGCTAAGGCATCTATCCCCAGGGGTCCGTCCCCCTTTCTTAGAAAAGCAAACGGCATTTTCCGTTTTCTGCTGTGGTAAATAGGTCTACTTGAGGAAGACCCCGGAACTAGAAAACAGTGCAACAAAATTAATCAACTACCACAACGCAGTCATACCACAACAGGAGGGCAGGTGTGGTGCCCTGGAATGGAAGAGGACAAGAGATAAAATTTACCAGTCAGTAAACAAATTTCCCTTTTCTCATCTCTTCCATTCCGGGCCACCACCAGTAGCAATGTGTGGGACATCCCAAAGCAGTACCCTCAGTAAGGGTGGGACAGCCAACTGCATCAACCAATCCAAGAACAGCAGCACTGACACCTCAAGCTTAGACACCCAGAGAGGGGTTCACCACAGTCTGCAACACCATATGCCCCAGAGCAACATCGGCAAATGCCCTGACAGCAACTCTGTAAAACTTGGTGAAGGTGTGTAGATACCAGGTTGCTGCCTTGCAGACCTGTTCTGCTGATGCCTGGTGTAAGCTTGTATGACTGGCTGCCTGATCCATCTGCTAAGAGTGGACCTGGCAGCCACCAGGCCCCTCCTTGGTCCTTCCGGGATCACAAACAAGACATCCATCTTACATACCTCTAGAGTAGCAGCCAAGTAACATTTTAATGCCCTGCCCTCATATAGAGAATGCAGGAGTCTCTCCTAATTGCTAGGGCGTGAGGGCACAAGGAGGGTAGCACTATTTACAGATTAAGATTAAAGGGAGAGACAACCTTGGGCAAAGAATTCTGCTTCACATGAAACAACGCTTTGTCTTCATGCAGCATAAAAAAAAAAAAAAAAGGTGATCTGATCGAAAGCACTGCCAGCTCTGAAACCCACTGGATGGAGGTGATAGTCACAAGAAAAGCCACCTTCAACGAATTGCAGCTGAATGACTCCAGTGTGGACACCACCCGCTGAGTGTCCAACTCTGCCTGATGGAAGGACTGAGAGGCGATAAGCATGTCATCCAAGTAGGGAAGAATGCGAATGCCCTGAGATCTCAGCAGAGCCACCACTCCTGCCAGCACCTTGGTGAATACCCTGGAAGCTGAGGTGACACCGAAGGGCAAGGCCACAAATTGGTAGTGCTGATCCTCCAGAGTGAACCTGAGGAATCTCTGATGACCTGGAAAGATAGGTACGTGAAGGTAAGCATCCTTGATGTCTACAGAGGTCATGAAGTCCCCTGGGCGTAGGAAAGTCACAGCTGAGCGCAGAGTCTCCATGCGAAAGTGTCTTAATCTGACAAACTTGTTGAGAAGCTTTAAATTCAGGATATGTCTGATGGACCCATCCTTTTTGGGCACAATGAAAAGATTGGAATATTAGCCTTTTCCCCTTTCCTTTAAGGAAATAAATTAAATTAATTAAATAAAATCCAAATTTGTGATTACTCACCTGTAGAATTGGTATTATGAGTATACAGTACGTCCTGCTCCAAATCTGATACTTACAGTTGGGATATACTCCGCCAGATGGCGCTGGACTGCAGAGACATCGAAAATAGGCTCCTCCCGGCCCCTCAAATACCCAGGGACCTCCCACAAATCCCCAGCATTGAAAAGCAGTTAAGGAGAAGCCGGGAGCATTAAACAATCCAAACTATCAATTGATAACAATCACCATACAGGGGATCCAAGAAAATGCAAACCAAGGGTGGGTTGGACGTACTGTATACTCATAATACCAATTCTACAGGTGAGTAATCACAGAATTGTATTATTCTTAGTATACAGTACGTCCTGCTCAAAATCTAATACTTACAGTTGGGACATCCAATAGCAGTGTCCATAAAGTAGGGTGGGAGCCCCAAGAAAAATCAGCAGCAGGCAGTTTTAACCACTGCCGCCTGCAGAACCTTTCGGCCAAAAACAGCATCAGCTGAGGCCCTAACATCAACCTTGTAAAACTTTGAAAAGGTATGAACAGAAGACCAAGTAGCAGCCTTGCAAACTTGTTCAACAGAAGCCTGGTGCTGAAAAGCCCAAGAGGCACCAATAGCACGAGTGGAATGAGCAGTAAGGCAGAAGGGAGGATTCTTCCCCTTCAGAGTAGGCCTGAATCACAGCCTGACGAATCCACTTGCTGATAGTAGACTTGGCAGGAGCCAAACCCTTCCTAGGACCAGAAGGGACCACAAAAAGAGCATCAGTTTTCCTGAAAGGTGCAGTAGCCACCAGATAGTACTTCAGACACCTAACCACATCCAAAGAGTGCAAAACCCTCTCCTTGGCATTGCTAGGATTAGGGCACAAAGAAGGAAGAACAATATCCTGATTCAAATGAAAGGCAGACACTACCTTAGGCAGAAAATCAGGTTTGAAACGAAACACCACCTTGTCCTGGTGTCTCTCATAGTAGGGGGGCTGAATGGACAGCGCCGTCAACTCAGACACACGCCTGACAGAAGTGATAGCCACCAGAAACACAACCTTGAGCATAAGAATGGCCAAGGCAGCATCCTGCACAGGTTCAAAGGGAGCACCCTGCAAGGCTGACAGAACCAAGTTCAAATCCCAAACAGGCACCATAGGTTTACGTGGGGGACGCACATGAGTGACCCCCTGGAAAAAAGTCCTGATCAGAGGGTGCTGAGCAAAGGACTTCTGGAAAAATATAGCCAGGGCAGAAACCTGACCCTTCAGAGTACTGAGTTGGAGACTCATCTCCAACCCATGCTGCAGGAACTCCAGAATCCTGGGAATAGAGAACACACGACAGGGAAGAGACCTAGACTCACACCAGTCAATGTAGGCACGCCAAACCCTGTAATAAATGGAAGAGGAAGACTTCTTCCTAGCTTTAATCAAAGTATCCACAACTGAGGAAGACAGCCCCTTCTCCATCAAGATGGAGGTTTCAGCAGCCAGGCCGTCAAAGCCAGAGTTTGTAAACTGGGATGGCGTAGTGAGCCCTGAGTGATCAGATCTGGCACCAAGGGCAGAGCGTACTGATCTACTGCCAGCTGTACCACGTCTGCGAACCACACTCTTCTTGGCCACCTGGGGGCCACCAGAATTGCTGGCACCCCTTCCAGAGCAATCTTGCGCAGAACCCTGCCCAGCAGGGGAATTGGGGGGAAGACATACAGGAACTGAAAGTCCTTCCATGACATTGCTAGTGCATCCGAGGTCAGGGCCTGAGGATCCCTGGACAGAGATCCCTTGTGCAGCAAGATGGCGCCTGGAACGGCAGCCACGGCTGGAGGCTCCTGGTGAGGAGTCTCATACACAGTGTTTCCTTTGGTTATTTTTGTTCTTTTTTGGGCTGTTGCCCATTGTTCACCCTACTATACACCACTCCATTCATTGTGGGTGGCTTACCTTTTTGGGGGCCCCCATCGGATGTTCAGGCGGCGCGGCCATCGCACACGTGGTTGTGGCTGGAGGAGTGCAAACGCTAGAGGCTGCAGGGAGAATCGGAGCACGCTCGGTAGCTGCAGAGTGACGGCGGAGGGCACAGGAGGACAGCCAAAGACACAAAGAGGCTGTAAGGTGATTCCTGTGTGGTGGTCTGGCTGTGTGGGGGCAGCGCAGAGGCCGCGGGGATAGCGCGGTCTGTGCGGCGTGACTGTGAAGCAGCGCTGGAGGACGGAGGCCGCGGGAATAGCACTCCTGGGCGGCTTAAGCTAGGGACAGCGCTGGAGCTGCGGTACAACGCGGTCTGGTCGGCTGCAAGATCGAGGGCAGTGGAAGAGTGAGGTGCAGGGAGACAGCTGGTAACTTGAACGGTGAGCTGCAGATCTACTTATGTGGAAGCCTATGAGGACGCCTGCTGCGGGAGCGTGGTGCCCCAGCTGCTATTGATGTATGGCTAGATGACGCTGATGACCAATGGAGGAGAGGTGATGTTTTTCTTTTCTGAACATCACGTGTGTTTTTACAATTGTAACACTGAGTACTGTTCAGCTCAGTACTTGAACTCAATGCTTACACACATTCATTCACTCTGCACTTATAATCTTTCCCAGCATACTGGACTCCTTGCTGCCACCCAGTGGCCAGCAGCTTTATTTGGACATTGCTTGAGCCTTCTCTCACTCTGATGACACCTACTGGCCAAGACCTGCTGTTACTCCAGGAACTCTTATCTTGCTACCAGCTGCTTTATTTGGGCATTGCTTAAGCCTTCTCTCTGCTGACACCTACTGGCCAAATCCTGCTGTTATTCCAGGAATTTTTACCTGAATAGCTATTCCTCCACCATGGAACACACTTACACCACCATTAACCCGGAAACATATAATCACACTCCCGTTAATCGAAAAGTTTATACCAGAGAACTGCTTCTCGGATGGGAAAATCACCATCAACTGTCGATATGCTCCAATCCCAATTTCCCACTACTGTACAGTACCGTAATCTCGCACATCAACCACATCTCACGTACTTACGTTCGTCGTAAAAGGAGGAGGGGCAAGCGCGCCAGCGCTTTAGTGAGATTAAGGAGGAGAGGATTTTGTTCTGCCATCCCGGACATTCATCTGGCCAATGTTCAGTCCCTGACCAATAAGCTAGATGAGCTGAGGTTGATGTGCAGCAAGAGGGAATCTAGGATGTCGCGCTCTGCAGTTCTGTGTTTTCCTGAAACTTGGCTTAAAAACTCAATCCCGGACTCTAGCCTGGAAATTGAAGGGTTCACCATCCATAGAGCAGACCGGGACTCGGATGCAACTGGCAAAGCTAGGGGAGGAGGCATTTGCTTCTACACCAACGACAGATGGGTCAAAAATGCTCATGCGTTAGATAAGAGGTGTACATCTGACATAGAATACCTGGCTCTTATCTGCAGACCTTTTTACTCTCCACGGGAGTTCTCGTGCATTATTCTAATAGGGGTGTATATTCCTCCTCAGGCCAATGTCATCATGGCCCTCAGCTCATTATCCGAGGCTATCGCGGACTACGAAAAGCTGTTCCCAGACTCATTTGTCATAACTCTGGGTGACTTCAACAAAGCATGTCTTAATCTCGAACTTCCCAAATTTATACCACATATTACTTGCCCTACAAGAGGGAACAACACTCTCGACCAATGCTACACAACAGTAAAGCGTGCTTACAGGGCTGTTCCCTCAGCAGCTCTGGGATACTCTGATCATTGCTTACTACATCTGCTACCTCTATACAAGCAACGGCTGAAGTCAGTTACTCCCCAAACCAGAACAACCAAGGTCTGGTCAAAGGAGGCCACCGACCAGTTGCAAGCCTGTTTTGAGTGTACCGACTGGGACGTCTTCTACTCTCACTCTATAGAGCAATGGACTGACTCAGTGCTCTCTTACATTACCTTTTGCGAAGACACAATTGTACCATCCAAAATCAGGAACTATGGCCACTTCAACAAGCCATGGTTCACTAACTGCATACGGAAGTTAAGGAAGCAGAAGGAGTCTGCACACAGAGATGGGAACATCCTTATGTTCAAGAAGTTGAGGAATTCCCTGTCCAAGGAGATCAGGGCTGCAAAAAGAGGTTACGCTAAGAAAATGAAAAAGCAGTTCTCCTCCAGTAACCCGAGAGAGGCCTGGCAGGGTTTTCGCCATCTTACTAACTACAAAGGGTCGACCCAGATACTGAACCCTAGCAGGCAGCAAGCAGGGGAACTCAAAAACTTCTACTGCAGATTTGATTCAGCTCCAAACATGGCAGCTTGCTCCCCCCCAGTCCCTAAATCAATCACTATTGTCAATCGACCATAACATTGATACTAATGGCTCTCAAACAGCAAACACACTCTTGGTCTCAGAGATTAAAATTGCCCAAGTTCTCAAAGGCCTCAACATAAGGTGCCAGGACCAGATGGAGTATCCACAATCTGCCTCAAGTCATGTGCGGACCAGCTATCGGCACTGTTTTCAAGGATCTTCAATGCCTCCCTGGAATTGGGCGCAGTTCCACACTGTCTCAAGAGATCCATTATTGTCCCGGTGCCAAAGAAACATTTGGCCACTGAGATGAATGACTTCAGACCAGTTGCACTTACATCCATGGTCATGAAGTCATTTGAAAGGATTGTGCTGGAATACCTGAAAACAACCACCGGCAGCCTTATGGATCCCATGCAATTTGCCTACAAGGCAAATAGATCTTCAGACGATGCTGTTAATATGGCCCTCCACTATATGTATGAGCATTTGGATAAACCAGACACCTATGTCAGAGTTCTCTTTGTTGATTTTAGTTCGGCATTTAACACCATAAGTCCGAACCTACTGGTGGAAAAGATGTCTAAGCTCAACATTCCTCATAACATCTGTGCGTGGACAGGGAGCTTTTTAACAGAGCAATCCCAAATAGTTAGACTTGGTCCGGTACGGTCCAGTGTCAGGCACACCAACACCGGTGCCCCTCAAGGCTGCGTTCCGTCACCCCTCTTGTTCTCCATCTACACTAATGGCTGCACCTCCTTGGCCAACTCTGTGAGGATTGTAAAGTTTGCCGATGACACAACCGTCATAGGCCTGATCAAGAACGGAAAAGAAGATACCTACCGAGGAGCAGTGGAGGAGCTTGTTAGTTGGTGCACTATACACAACCTGGTCATTAACCCTTCAAAAACCATAGAGATGGTTGTGGACTTCAGGAAGAATCCGGCACCCATGACACCCCTGTCCATCAAGGGGGTGGAGATAAAAAGAGGAAGTGAGACAAAATTTCTGGGTGTGACCATCTCCAACAACCTCAGCTGGGAAAGGAACACCATGGCTCTACTGAGGAAAGCACACCAGAGACTCTTCTTCCTGAGGCAAATGAAGAAGGCTGGTCTGTCAAAAAGGTTGCTAGTGCTCTTCTTCAATGCCGTCATTGGTTCTGTACTGTTTTTTTCTTTCTCTGTCTGGTTCGAGGGATCTACTAAAAGGGACAAGTGTAGACTCCAAAGAACAATTAAGACAGCAGAAAGAATAATTGGAGCCCCGTTACCATCCCTGCATGAACTGCACGAACGCAGAACCAAGACTCGGGCAGAAAAGATACTTCGGGATCCCTCCCACCCTGGACACGCCCTATTCCATTACTTACCATCTGGGCGGCGTCTTGCGGTACCAGCCTGCAGGACTTCTAGGTCTAGGAAGGGTTTCTTTCCTTTGGCTGTCCGCATACTCAACAATAGCCAGGCATCATAGGCCCCGTCTCAAGTCGGTATCATTTGCACTTTGTATCATTTGCACTTTAGAAGATTTACTGTGTCTGTGTATCTCTGTTTCTATGTTCCTCTTCCTATGTTACTGGAACTGAAGTTAACTGTTTACTGTTGCACTGTGTATATGCCAAAAAGAATTCCTTGTTCATCTCACGATGTACTTGGCAAACAATAAATTGAATAGGATTGAATTGAGAGACAAAAGCTGGAAGCTTGTGATTGTGGCGGGACGCAAACAGATCCACATCTGGTTTGCCCCAACGGTGACACAGAGATTGAAACACCCTGCTGCATAGGGACCATTCTCCTTGGCGAGAGGTCCCCCTGCTCAGAGAGTCTGCCAGGTGATTTTCCACCCCCGGGATGTACACAGCTGAAATGCAGGGGACATTGGCCTCCGCCCAAGTCAGGATCAGAGACACTTCCTGGAGGGCCCCCTTGCTCCGGGTCCCTCCCTGATGATTGATGTAGGCAACTGCCGTCTGGTTGTCCGAGCGCACCTGAACAGGCAGGCCCTGAAGATGAGTAGTCAAGCGAGCCAGAACTAACCTTATCGCAGCTCCAAGACATTGATAGGTGTGTGGGCCTCCTGAGGGCCCCACCTCCCCTGGAACTGCAGGGACTTCCAGAAACCCCCCCCCAACCTGACAGACTGGCATCCGTGGTGACCGTCTCCCAGGAAGGGGCAAGAAAGGATCTGCCCCCCAACAGGTTCCTGGAGTCCATCCACCACAAGAGGGACCTCCTGACCAGGGGGGAGAGCACACAGACCCTGTCCAGGGACGCTGGGTCCTTGTCCCATACAGAAAATAGTTGAAGTTGCAGAAGCCTCAAGTGGAACTGAGCATAAGGGACCGCTTCGAAGCACGCCACCATCAGGCCCACCAGCTGCATCCCCTGCCTGATGGAGGGATGTGGACAAGCTAGGAGGGACTGAGCCTGTGCAATCAGACTGTCCACCTTCTGCTGAGGAAGGAAGATCCTTGCCTGAACTGTATCCAGAATCATTCCTAGGAATGGAGTTACCAAGGAAGGGGACAGTGAGGACTTGGGGTGGTTGATAACCCATCCAAATGACTCCAGAGTGGACACCACCAGCTGAGTATCCAACTCTGCCTGATGTAGAGACTGGGAAGTGATGAGGATGTCGTCCAGATAGGGAAGCACGCGGACGCCCTGACATCTGAGCAGAGACATCACGCCAGCCAGCACCTTGGTGAACACCCTGGGGGCTGAAGTGAGGCCAAAGGTCAAGGCCACAAATTGGTAGTGTTGATCCATCAGAGCGAACCTGAGGAACCTTTGATGACCTGGGAACACAGGAATATAAAGGTAAGCATCTTTGATGTCCACAGAAGTCATAAAATCGCCTTGGCGCAGAGAACTGATGGCAGAGCGCAGAGTCTCCATGCCAAAGCGCCTGCCCCTGACAAACTTGTTGAGAATCTTTAAGTCCAGGATGGGCCTGACAGAACCATCCTTTTTGGGTACTGTGAATAGGTTGGAATAAAAGCCCTTGCCTTTTTCTCTTAAAGGGACCTGGCATATGACCCCCAGCTCCAGGAGGCCTTGCACTAGCTCCTGAGCTGACACAGGGTCCTGAGGAATCCGGGATCTGATGAATCTTGGAGGGGGATCGGCAGCAAACTCCAACTTGTAACCGGAGGACACTACTTCCTGAATCCACCGGTCTGAGACATGAAGCCTCCAGATGTGAGCGAAGTGCTGCAGCCGTCCCCCCACCCGGATGGGTGAGGGCGCCCCGTCATGCCTGAGGGGGCATGGGAGAGGATTTAGTTTTGGGACCCCAGGAGGAGCCAGGACATCCTCTGCCTCTACCCCAGAAATCTCCCCGGGCCCCAGGGAAAGATACCCCCCTTCCCTGTCTTGCACCAAAGTAAGGGGAGGAGAAGGAACCCTGACCCCGAAAGGGCCGAGGTTGCCGCCTGCGCTGGGGTAACCTGCCTCCCTTAGCAAAAAGGTCCAGGCGGTCTCCAAACAGACGCATTCCTTTAAAGGGAAACCCAGTGAGGGCCTTCTTGGCAGCGTTGTCAGCAGCCCACTGGCGCAGCCAAACCGAGCGGCGTATAGACACCACGAGGGCAGAAGTTCTGGCACACATTCTGATGGTGTCATCCAATGCTGATAGGACAAAGTTTACAAAAACATCACAACTGGAGGGTACATTAAACACCTCACAAGGCAATTCATCAGGGGCACTAACAAGCAAATTTCTGATAAGGGTTTTAGTGGCCACAGCAGTAATGGCAGAGGCACAGACCGGGCGCAGCGCTGTCCCCACACATGCAAAGACGTGGGATGCCAGCTGATCAATACGCCGGTCTTCGGCATCCTGCAGGGTAGTAGAATCAGGGGAATGCATGACAGAGGTGTTAGATAGCCCTAGGATCGGGGCATCCACCTCGGGGGGGGGGGGGGGGATGACCAACATTTAACCACCTCAGCAGGAAAGGGATACTTCCTATCCCAACTCTTTGGAACCCCGGGAAGTTTACTGGGGCGTTCCCATTCCTTGAGCACAAGGTTATGGAAATGTGCCTGCTCGGGAAATTCCAAACGTGATCTTGCTGTATGGAAAAGCTGCCTGGGAGCCTCAACAGGGAAAGAGATAGACAGAACCTCAAAAATCTGGGTCAATAATCTGTCTGTCTCATCCGGGGCCCAGGGGTCAGAGCCAGAATCGTCATGACCCCTTGGTCTCTCATCAGATGAGCCTGAATCAGAAAAGAGTTCCCCTTCATCAGACGGGGTATAGCCACACAGATTCATAAACTCCTCAGTTCCCATAGGGAAAACAGTAACATTAGGCGTCAAGTGCCGCTTCTTAGCAGGGGCCTTACGCGCTAAAGACTTCGCAATAATCTGTTCAACAGTAGCCAGTCTAGGGGGGGCGTGGCCGGACATGGAGGAGTGAAGACGTGTTAGCCGAGAGCTCCCTCCAGCCGACCACCTAATCGCTATTTCTGTGGTGCTTGCCCGACTCCAGACAAGATCTATTGGCATGGCTAAGAAGAGGAAGGGGGGGAAGACCTCCTCACCCCCTCACACGAGGAAAATAAGGGACTATCTGGCCCCGGGGGGCCCCGAGCGCGGGAGCCACGAGAGCCCCAAGATGGCTGCGACTGACACTACAGCGGCGGAGGCGCGACATGACCACCCACCACCCGTTCAGCCTCACCTGTTCAGCCTCCCGGGCCGAGAGGGAGACCAGCGACGAGGCCCCGACGAGCAGCTGAGTGCCGGCGAAAAGGAGAGCGGAAGGCGGGGGAGCGATCGAGGACCGGTTCCTTCCATGGCCGGCGCCGGCGCCCGAGTGACAGAAGCCGCGACTGAGGAGGAGGTGAGCCGAGTCCCGACGAGCGCTGGGGGCTGCGGATCACCGGAGGGAGGCGCCCAGGCCGGCGGGGAACGGAACGACTATTCCGGCGGCGCGCCGCCGCTTCAACTGACACTCGGGGACCTGACACGGCGGTGCCCCTCCTCCCAGCACGTGAGGAGGCTGCGGCCTGGCCGGGAGAGCGGAGGAGATGAGACCCGGTGCGGGGATATGTCCCCTGACAAGCAGTCGGCTTCGGTGAGTGGGGCGGGGGTTGGTGGGGAGAACCCCCATGGACGCATTGCAGTGTCCCCTCACATCAGGGATATACCGGCGGTAAACGGGTCCGGGGGAGTCTCCCTTGCAGGGGAATGGGCGAATCCTCCCCCACATGGCACACCTGCCTCAGAGGAGACGGAGCCCCATCAGCTGCCCAGACTTCCCTCCAGGGAGCCAGAAAATCAGGCCTCCCCACCACAAAGGGATCACAGGGATCCACCAGAGGCCCCTGCCCCGGATGGCTGCGGATGCCCAGTACCCCTTCCGGACCCCACACGAGACCCCAGCGGGGATTGGCTCTCCCCCAGCATCCAAACGTGGGGTGCCCCCTCACCCTCCTGGCACTCAACGGGAGACCTGGAGAACCTCACGGACTCTGAATCCTCCAACAGTGGTCTGTCTGGGCGCCGTCCCCTCAGGTCTCCACTACTGGCCCCAAGTGGGGAGACACGGCCACGTGCAGCTGCGGTCCCCCCTTCCCGAGAGCCCTGCCCCAGCCCTGGAAATCCCCCCCCTGGTGGGAGTCAGGGGGAAGCACCCTACTGGGCCCCAGCTAAACCGGGCGCTACACTCCCTGGTCGACGCGGGTCATTGGGGGGCTGCAGGGGGTTAGTTCCTGCCCCAGCCTTGGAGACACATGAAGGGATGCTCGCTGACATCAGGGCGGAGCTCAGAGCCCTTCCCTCCAAGGCGGATCTAGAATCCTTCATCTTGAGGGTGGAGAGCTCCTTTAAAAAGGACATTTCGGATCTGCAGACGTCTGTGGCTGACATTGATACCAAGGTTTCGGGCCTGGAACAATCGCATCTTTCAACAACGCAGAGAATTGAAGCCCTCGAGAGAGGACTAGCGTCCCAGCGAGCCATTTCCCAAGCCGCCATCCTGCAGTTAGACGACCTCGAAAACCGCAGCAGGCGGAACAATATCAGAATAAGAGGCCTGCCTGAGGCGACGGGCCCAGATCAGCTCCGTCACACCGCTACGGGCATTTTTAATGATATCCTCGGCCGGCCTCCGGGCACGGCAATTGCCATCGACCGAATCCACAGATCTCTCGGTCAACGCCCAACTGACCAGACCCGCCCTCGGGATGTTATTTGCCGCCTGCATCATTTTCCCATCAAGGAGGAGATCCTGAGGAAGGCTTGGGAGAGGGACGGAATATGCTTCGACGGAGCATCAATCCAGTTATTCCCCGATGTCTCCAGACGATCGCTTCAGATGCGCCGGCTACTGAAGCCCCTTCTTGCTAAGATCTTGGACTGTGGGGGATCCTACCGATGGGGCTACCCGTTCCATCTGCTCGTCCGGAAGAACCAACGGACTTTTGCGCTGAGATCTCCGTCAGACCTCCCGGACCTCTTCTCACTGTTAGAGACTGACCCCTTCGCGGTGCCGGACTGGCTGGACCCCGCGCCGCTCCCTACCCCGGGCCGGGGGGGCGCTGTTCCACCGCACAGACCCCGCCAGGCCAGTGTCACGCTCCCGGAACCTCAATTACCACTTGGACAACTCCAGCTCTCTTGGTAAGGGCCTCAACCCCCAATCTCCGCAGCCAGCTTCACCTATAGGAGCCCCCGCTTGCCGAGACGCAGAACACGCCTGCTCGGGATCGGTTGCCCCCAGGACTTTATGGCTCAAAGGATGAGGTCTTACGGTACAGAGTGCTGGAGAGCCCGCGGCTGGAAGTGGAATCGGGTAGCCGGTATATGAGCGTAAGGATGGCAGTCCAATAGACAGGCAAGGGTCGGCAACTGGAGTGGAGATCGAGGATGGTCAAACTGGCAAGGGTCGGCAACAGGAGTGGAGATCGAGGATGGTCAAACTGGCAAGGGTCGGCAACAGGAGTGGAGATCGAGGATGGTCAAACAAGCGAGGGTCGGCAACAGGAACGGAGATCAAGGATGGTCAAACTGGCAAGGGTCGGCAACAGGAATCAGGATCAAAACGAGGATAAACAGGTACAAGGGTCTAGGCGCTATAACAGGCAATGACAGACTGACTGGGTTGAGGTTAAATAGGGAACAGACATAATTGGCCAAGGAGAGACAGTGTAGTGATTGGTGCAACCAGGAACTTCAAACAGATTGGACATGGGGGGGGGAACCGCCCAGAACACAAGGGCCTCTGATTGGCCCAGTGTCAGTGGGGAGGTCCCACTAATGCAGCTGGGGCTTTAATACATAATTTAACCTTCCTCCGGCGGCCGCGCTGAGAGCAGCGCCGCCGGAGGGAATAAACTGAACGTGCTCGCGCACGCGCGCGAGCACGAGAAGCGACGCCGGAGCCGCCGAGTGAGCAGGGAGGCGCGTGCGCGCCAGCCTGCACAGAAGCCGCCGCCCGCCGCGGCCGCCGGACAGGTGGCTGCGCAGCGGGAGCGGGCGGCTGAGGACCCGGGACGACGCTGGAACGGGGAACCGGTAAGGAGGTAATGACATTACCCCCCCCCTCACGAGGGGCCTCCGGACCCTCACCCGGCTTCCCCGGGTTGTCACGGTGAAATTTCCGTACAAGAGCCCTGGCATGGACATCACAAGAAGACACCCAGCACCTCTCCTCAGGACCGTAACCAACCCAATCAATTAAGTATTGTAACGTATTGCGAACCCTACGCGAATCCAAAATCTTGTTCACTTCATATTCTTGCACATTATCCACTAAAACAGGAGGAGGACCAGCAGGAGAAGAGTTTTTAGCTGGTTTCAACAGAGAAACATGAAATGAGTCGGAAATCTTCATAGTAGAAGGAAGCCGTACTTTATAGGTAACATTATTAAGTTTCCTGATGATAGGGTAAGGACCAATAAATTTAGGACCCAATTTATAAGAAGGCTGACGGAGAGCGATATTCCTAGTGGAAACCCAAACAAGGTCTCCACACTGAAGGATAGGTTCCTGAGACCTGCGACGATCAGCAAACCTTTTATATTTAACGCGCATAGTTTCTAAATTTTCCTTGACGCGTGCCCAAACCTCTTTCCGTTTCTGAAGCCACTCTTCTAAGACCGGAAAATCAGAAGGTGCTGCAGAAATAGAAGAAGCTCTAGGATGCTTTCCATAATTACAAAAGAACGGGGATACTTTGGTACTGTCACTTGGCGCATTATTATACGCGAACTCTGCAAAGTCAATAAATTCCGACCACTGCTCCTGAGTGTCAGAGATGTAACATCTTAAATATTGTTCTAAGCTTTGATTTGTTCTTTCAGTCTGCCCATTAGACTGGGGATGGTACGCGGAAGACAAAGAAACCTGAATCCCCAAACATGAACAAAAATTTTTCCAAAATTGTGATATAAATTGCACACCCCGATCGGAAACAATATTTACTGGAATACCATGAAGACGAAAAATATGCGAGATGAACAAGCGCGAAAGTTCCGGAGCCGAGGGTAGCTTGGGTAAAGCAATAAAATGAGCCATCTTACTGAATCTATCAACGACTACCCAAATCACAGTGTTCCCATGCGAGAGGGGTAAATCAACAATAAAATCCATCGAGATGTGAGACCACGGTTCTTTAGGGATCTCAAGCGGAATCAGATACCCACTAGGGGCCTTGTGTACCCCTTTACTTCGTGCACAAACAGGACATGCGTCGATAAGGGTAGTGATATCACGTCTCATAGAAGGCCACCATACATGACGTCGAGCTAAAATAAAAGTTTTACGAATTCCCAGATGCCCGGCAGTTTTGGCGTCGTGGAATTCGCGGATTACGTCGGAACGCAAATGCGGTGGCACAAATTGACGTCCTGCTGGTACATTTACAGGGGAATCATCTTGGAACGGCGCAAGAACATTAGAAAGATCGGGGAGTAGGGCCCCGACCACACAACCTGCAGGTAAAATAGGTTCCCCAAAATCTCCTCGATCTTTACACTCACCGAACATACGCGATAGAGCATCGGCTTTAGTATTTCTTACACCCGGTTTAAAAGTAATAATAAAATTGAAACGTGAAAAAAATAATGCCCAACGGGCCTGTCGAGAATTCAACCTCTTTGCGGAGCCTATATACTCAAGATTTTTATGATCGGTATATACAGTGATAGGATGCAGAGAGCCCTCTAACCAGTGACGCCATTCATCAAATGCCAGTTTAATAGCTAATAGTTCCCTATTGCCAACGTCATAATTTTGTTCCGCGGTATTAAATTTCCGAGAGAAATAGGCACATGGATGCATACGTTCAGGAGATCCAGAGAATTGCGATAAAACAGCCCCCACACCCAATTCAGACGCATCAACCTCAACAATAAAAGGTTTGTTGACGTCAGGGTGCACTAAAACTGGCGCCGAAGTAAAAGCCTGTTTTAGGACACGGAAGGCTTCAATAGCTGATGGTGACCAGTTAACAGTGAACGCGGCTTTGCGGGTGAGATTGGTGAGAGGTGCAACGATACTAGAAAAACCCTTGATAAAACGTCGATAGAAATTGGCAAACCCTAAAAAGCGTTGTAAATCTTTTAAGGATTTGGGTTGCACCCAATCCCGTACTGCCGAAACTTTTCCCCCATCCATCTCCAACCCCTGACTAGAAATAATATATCCCAAGAAGGGAACGGAGGCGACCTCAAACATACACTTAGAAATTTTAGCGTATAAGTTATTCTCTCTCAACTTCTGGAGGACCAGTTTTACATGTTGCCTGTGTTCAGAAAGGTTCTTAGAGTAAATGAGGATGTCATCCAAGTAAACCACAACGAAGTTACCCAAAAAGTCACGAAACACGTCATTAACGAAGTCTTGAAAGACCGCAGGAGCATTACAAAGGCCAAAAGGCATCACTAAATATTCGTAATGGCCATCCTTAACATTGAACGCCGTTTTCCATTCATCCCCTTGCCGAATACGGATCAGGTTGTAGGCCCCCTTTAGATCTAGTTTAGAAAAAATTCGAGCCCCAACTACCTGATTAAATAAATCACCTATTAAGGGAAGAGGATAACGATTTTTAATAGTGATCTTATTCAAGGCTCTATAATCTATGCAAGGCCTTAAACCCCCATCCTTCTTCTCCACAAAAAAGAAGCCGGCACCCGCCGGTGAAGTAGATGGGCGGATAAAGCCTTTACTCAGATTTTCAGAAATATATTCTTTCATGGCCTGCTCTTCAGCTCGATTCAGATTATAGATTTTGCCCCTAGGAGGAATGGTTCCAGGAAGTAGGTCGATGGGACAGTCATAGGGTCTGTGTGGGGGAAGATTGTCAGCGGACCGCTCAGAAAAGACGTCTGCCCAATCTATATAAGGCAGAGGCAGTTCTTGGGGCGAAATCTGCACACTCTTAAGGATGGTGGAGAAGCAATGTGATCTGCAGAAATTACTCCACTTAATCAGATCACCTGACTGCCAATTGAATACGGGGTTATGGAGCCTTAGCCATGGGTATCCCAAAACTACTGGTGTTTCCGGACAATCAAACACCAGAAATTCTATAAGTTCAGTATGAGATGAGCCGGCCACCAATCTGAGAGGGGGGGTCTTGTGACTGACCGGCCCTCCCAGGATGGCCTTCCCGTTGATGGCCAAAACCTGAAGAGACTTTTCTAGAGGTACCAGTGGAACTCCCAGGATGGAGACTATGTTCCGATCCAGGAAGTTACCTGCAGCTCCACTATCTACAAACGCAGATACTGCCTGTTTGGAAGGACCCCAGAAAAGCTCTGTAGGGATTAACATCTTATCATGGTGAGGGTAATGCTTCAATTCACCTAGGTCAGCACCCTCTTCCTGACCTAGGCAAGAAAGTTTCCCGCCGGATATCCCTTATTTGGGCAAGACCTGGCAAAATGCCCCGGGGACCCACAGTAGAGACAAAGACCCAAAGACCGTCTTCGTTGTTTCTCGTCCTGAGAAAGACGGGCTCTGCCAACCTGCATTGGCTCCTCTTGAGAGGGAGAGGAGGAGTTTACCCCACCAGAAGTTGAAGGGCTGGGAGTTTGTGAAGGTCTAAAGGGCGTAGTAGCTCTAACCCTTTCCCTGGCTCTCTCCCTAAGGCGCCTATCGATCCTGATGGAGACCTGCATAAGCTGGTCCAAATCTTTTGGAGTAGGAAAGTTGACCAGGGCATCTTTAATATTTTCGGACAGCCCCAAACGGTATTGGCTACACAGGGCTGGATTATTCCAGGTAGATTCTACTGCCCAGCGCCGGAACTCAGCGCTGTAGTCCTCGGCGGAATTCCGACCCTGCTTCAAGGCCCGAAGCCTGTTTTCCGCCGTGGACTGACGATCTGGATCCGCATACAACACTCCCATAGCAGAAAAAAAAGATGTCACGGAGTGTAAGGCAGGATCTTCAGGGGGCAAGCTGAAAGCCCATGACTGGGGATCTCCTTGTAACAAAGAAATAATTAAACCCACCCGTTGGGTTTCTGTGCCAGAAGATAAAGGCCGCAGCCTGAAGTAGAGTTCACACGAATTCTTGAAATTTGAGAAGCCGGCCCGGTCTCCAAAGAATTTTTCGGGCAAAGGAACCTTAGGCTCAGGAATATGAGGTGATACAGCGGGTGTTGAAGTCTGGCGGGTTTCTTGGTTGGCCACCCTCTGGGCAAGTTGATTGATAGCGGTGGCCATCGCCTGCACTTGCTGTACCAGGTCTTCCATAATGATATTTTTGGGCCTGTTATAATGTCACGCTCCCGGAACCTCAATTACCACTTGGACAACTCCAGCTCTCTTGGTAAGGGCCTCAACCCCCAATCTCCGCAGCCAGCTTCACCTATAGGAGCCCCCGCTTGCCGAGACGCAGAACACGCCTGCTCGGGATCGGTTGCCCCCAGGACTTTATGGCTCAAAGGATGAGGTCTTACGGTACAGAGTGCTGGAGAGCCCGCGGCTGGAAGTGGAATCGGGTAGCCGGTATATGAGCGTAAGGATGGCAGTCCAATAGACAGGCAAGGGTCGGCAACTGGAGTGGAGATCGAGGATGGTCAAACTGGCAAGGGTCGGCAACAGGAGTGGAGATCGAGGATGGTCAAACTGGCAAGGGTCGGCAACAGGAGTGGAGATCGAGGATGGTCAAACAAGCGAGGGTCGGCAACAGGAACGGAGATCAAGGATGGTCAAACTGGCAAGGGTCGGCAACAGGAATCAGGATCAAAACGAGGATAAACAGGTACAAGGGTCTAGGCGCTATAACAGGCAATGACAGACTGACTGGGTTGAGGTTAAATAGGGAACAGACATAATTGGCCAAGGAGAGACAGTGTAGTGATTGGTGCAACCAGGAACTTCAAACAGATTGGACATGGGGGGGGGAACCGCCCAGAACACAAGGGCCTCTGATTGGCCCAGTGTCAGTGGGGAGGTCCCACTAATGCAGCTGGGGCTTTAATACATAATTTAACCTTCCTCCGGCGGCCGCGCTGAGAGCAGCGCCGCCGGAGGGAATAAACTGAACGTGCTCGCGCACGCGCGCGAGCACGAGAAGCGACGCCGGAGCCGCCGAGTGAGCAGGGAGGCGCGTGCGCGCCAGCCTGCACAGAAGCCGCCGCCCGCCGCGGCCGCCGGACAGGTGGCTGCGCAGCGGGAGCGGGCGGCTGAGGACCCGGGACGACGCTGGAACGGGGAACCGGTAAGGAGGTAATGACAGCCAGAGGCGGCGGGGCTGCCCGTAGGAGAGGCGGCAGAGGATCGCCGGGTGTGCCGCGCCCCATGGTGCACGAGACCTGATCTGACACGAATATTGCCGCCAGCCATATATCCTCTTAGTGCCTCCGCCATGTTATGTTAAGTCGGATGTTCAACCTTAGCTTTGTATTACCTCTATTATGTTATTTTAGCTTTGCACCTTAAGTATGCCTGGCTCTCGGGTGATGGCCGATGCCTTCCTTTGCGCGGTGGGCGGCCCGGCTGCTGCCCGGGCGCACCCCGCCCCCCCCTTGGGGGCGGGGGGTGCCGGGGCGGCGGTTGGGGGACCCGAGAGTTTTGCTGACGGGATGTGCGTCGCCACCACCCCGGGCCACGGTCTCCGGGGGGGCCATAAAGGCTTCCTTGGGAGTTCCGTCGCACATGCTCAGAGTCGGCTGGGGGGGTCGCTTCGGGCCTTCCGGTTCGCCTCGCTCCCACATTAGGATCGAGTCCATATCGCCTACCTCACGGGGGGCGGTGGGACTCCTGTTTGGGAAACAGACCGTATTTCCCGATTAGATCTTTTCTGTGTTTAGAGGGTAGCACGTATAAGTGTTACACCTCCGGTTTAAGTGTTTGGTTTCGGTCCCTCGTTGTTATAGTCAGATACCCCATCCCTTGTCTTGCGTCTCTTGTCTCCCTTCCCTTTGTTTCTTGCCCTGACCCCCCTACTTCCCCACCCCCCTCTCCCTCCTCACCTCCGACATGTCAAGGGTTAAGTGTACCTCCCTGAATGTTAAGGGACTTAATTCCCCCTACAAGAGATCTATCGTCCTGCGGGAACTGGGACGCCTACACGCGCAGATAGCCTTCCTGCAGGAAACACATCTAAAAGGAGGTCGGTCACACAATCTCAAAAACCGAACCTTTAAAACCCAATACCTCTGCCCGTCCCCCGATTCAAAGTCCAGGGGGGTGGCCATCTTGCTAGCAGGATCCCTGCCATGGACACATTCAGAGACGCTCTTGGACCCAGAGGGGAGGTTCCTCTTTGTGAAGGGCACCTTGTTCTCTCTGAAGGTCACGCTCGCCACATGTTACTCCCCCAATGTTCACCAGTTTCAGTTCCTGCGCTCCGCCCTTGGGAGGCTGGCGTCCTTCACAGAGGGTGTTCTTTTGTTGGGAGGAGATTTTAATGCGGTCCTGGACCCCGCGATGGATACTTCCCGCGGGATATACCACCTCTCCTCTACGGTGCTGAAAAAATTCAAAACCCTTCTTTTCCGAAACCAGCTCATGGACGCCTGGAGGGCGCTACACCCCAAGGGTAGAGACTACACCTTTTTCTCCGCAGCCCACAATTCGTACTCCCGTATTGACTGGTTCCTGGTCCCCCATAGATATCTCCATCTTATTGTTGGCATGGACATAGGTCAGATTACGATCTCAGATCACGCCCCGATCTCAATAACCATTACCATCCCTGACACGTCTCCCCTTAGAGGCCAATGGAGATTGAACAGCTCCCTCCTACAAGACCCCGGGGTAAAAGCAGATATCAAAAAGGCCATTGCTGAGTTTTTTGAGACAAATGATACGGAGGGGATATCGAAAATGTCCATATGGGAAACTCACAAATGTGTAATAAGAGGGCTCCTGATTAAACACGGAGCCCGCCTTAAGAAAGAGAGGCATAAACAAATCAATTACCTTACCCAAGAGATATTTAAATTAGAAACTCAGCATAAACAAACTCTCGACGTGGCTCTGGCAGCCAAGCTGGTGGGCCTACGGGAGTCGCTTAAGGATATCTGTTTTGTCGAGGCCAAAAACACAGCAGTCAGATGTAGGAGGTACTTCTACGAATATAGCGACAAGTGCGGTAAGGCACTGGCAAGGGCCCTCAAAGCCCAGCGCAGCAAAAATTATATCCCACTGATCCACGACCCAGAGGGTAATAGGCAGCACCTACAGGTGGACATTGCCCGGGCTTTCCGGGGGTTCTACGAGAAGCTTTACAACCTCCCACGGGACAAGCCTGTCACCTACCGGAGGGACATTGAGACCTACATCCGGGAGTCGGGGCTCCCGCGTCTGAAACGGGAGGTGGTAGAGTCCCTAGAGAGGGGAATTGAGATGGATGAGTTGCGAGCGGCCATCAAAAACACCAAACCAGGGAGGGCTCCCGGGCCCGACGGATTCACCTTAGACTATTATAAGGAATTCTTAGACACCCTAGGCTCCCAATTCATAGCCTCGTTCAACTCACTGAGAGATGGCGATCCTCCGCCCAGGGATACCCTACGTGCTAACATAACAGTAGTTCCCAAGGAAGGAAAGGATCCTACCCAATGTGGGAGTTACAGACCCATATCCTTGCTAAACTGCGATATAAAACTTTTCAATAAAATAATAGCCGACAGGCTCGCCCCGCACATCCCCTCCATCATACACTGGGACCAGGTAGGCTTTGTGCCCACACGGGAGGGAAGGGACAACACGACGAGGGTGATCAATCTGATACACCACGCACGCACGGGTGATAAGGCAGCGATGCTCCTTTCGACGGACGCCGAGAAGGCATTTGATAGGGTTGGTTGGGAATTCATCTCTGCCACCCTGCGGCATATCGGTATGGGGAGCAACCTGACCCATTGGATTATGGCCTCTTATTCCTGCCCCTCGGCGTCCGTCGTGGTGAATGGGATGGCTTCCGAGTCCTTCTACCTAACAAACGGCACCCGCCAGGGCTGCCCACTCTCTCCCCTAATTTTCATTCTGACTCTGGAACCCTTCTTGCGCACCATCAGAAAAAACCCCGATATAGCTGGGATACTTTCGGGCCAAGTGGAACATAAGGTAGCGGCATACGCCGATGACCTCATATTTTTTATAACTAGGCCCGAAACGACCCTCCCTAATCTTATGGCAGAACTAAAAACCTTTCAGTCTTTGTCCAATTACAAAGTTAATTACCAAAAATCCTCAGCCCTAAATATTAATATCCCCCCGGAGAGACTGAGGCGAATCTCGGGGAGCTTCCCGTTCACGTGGGAGAGCGAGGCGGTGACCTACCTGGGGACACGGATCTCGGCCTGCCCCCAAAAGTTGTATGGCCTGAACTTTCCCCGGTTGCTGGAGGGAGTGGAGGAAGACCTCCGGAGGTGGAATAAGGGTGCCTTTTCTTGGTTTGGCAGGATTAGCATTATAAAAATGAATATCCTGCCCCGGGTGCTCTACCTTTTCCAAGCCCTGCCAATTGAGGTCCCTCACACTTTCTTCAAGCGGCTGATGGGAATCTGCACGAGGTTCGTATGGGCTGGGAAGTCTCATAGGCTGGCCGCCACTCTCTTGGTACTCCCTAAGAGACGGGGGGGGCTGGGTCTCCCGGACTGGAAATCCTACTACGCGGCAGCGCACCTTACCCGGGTGATTGATTGGTCCAGGCACGCGCATTTGAAGCAGTGGACAAGAATTGAGCAGGAAGCATCCCCGGTCCCTCTACCGGGACTGCCCTGGGTCCCGCTGGATCGCCTCCCTGCACTAAACAGACACCCCACGATTGGGCCCACTAGGAGAGTGGCAGGCAAGTCGTTCAGGGGATTAGACATTTCTCCGGCTCTTTCGCCCCTGACTCCTGTGATTGGCCATCCGGACTTTCCGGCAGGTATCTCGGATGGCACTTTCCGGCTTTGGATGAAACACAATAGGTTCCGGATCCTTCACCTGCGGGACGATTCGGGCTGGATGGGATTAGAGGAGCTAGCACGAAGAGATTCCCTGCCCACTCTAGGCTTTTTGCAATCCCTACAGTTAACGCATTATCAAAACTCGATAGGCAGGGCAGGTGAGACCGCCAGGCCCCTAACTCTCTTTGAGCGGGTCTGCGTGGGGGGGGGGCATTTCCGGGGTGCCTTAGCCTTTATCTATTCACTTTTGATTTGCCCCCCCGACCCATTCTCGCCTTCTTACCTGGAGGGATGGGAAAGGGAGCTGAACAGGAGTTTCACCGAGGAACAAAAGGCGGCAATGATACAACTGGCCCACGGGTCTTCCATATCCTGCAGATATCAGGAAACGTCATATAAGATTCTCACTCGGTGGTATATGGTCCCAACCAGACTATCAAGGATTTTCCCTTCCTCCTCCCCCTTGTGCTGGAGGTGTATGCACGCAAGAGGTACCATGATACATGTATTCTGGGAGTGTGGGGACCTCGCTGGGTTCTGGAGCAATGTGAGGAAAATAGTCATGTCCCTCACGGACATCGATCTGGGCGATGATCCGGCGAACTACTTGCTTAATCTCGCCCCTACCTCCATACGAAGACGAGGCAAATCTCTGCTCGCTCCCCTTCTGAACGCGGCGAGGTCCTGTATCCCAGCGTGCTGGAAATCTCGGGAACCCCCCTCCACCGCGCTGTGGCTAACTAGAGTCAATGATATCTGCAGAATGGAGGAACTCACGGCCCTGCTGAGGGGTACCTCGGAGAAGTACAGGGCGACATGGTCTGAATGGGACCGCTTTGTCCTCTCGGCGGAATACCTGGAGTTCCTGAAAATGTAAAGAGGCTCGCGTACTGAGCACTTAACCCCCCCCTGGAGCCCCCTATGCCCCTGTCCCTTCCCCCCCCCCTCACCCTTTTTACCATTTTCCCCTCCCCCACACCCCACCCCACTTCTGTCTACACCCCCCCCTGTCGTGAGTTACAGCCAAGTGTGTTCTCCCCGTTAGCGTTTACTAGATATTGTTGCGTTTGTTTTGTGTTAGGCTACAGGTAGCCATATTTCTTCAATAAGAAAAGAAAGAGAGGGCGGGATATGCAGGCCCCGGGCCTTTCCGTATTTCATTTATATGTATAGTTGCACGCCGCAATCATCCCCGCGGGTGTAGTTCCAATTCCAGAACTCCTGAGGGAATCGGATAAGAGATATATCAATGGCTCAGGATATAACTGTATTTTCTTTAACAAAGCACCGCTACCAGGTTGAGTTGTCTCATGCAATTTTTTTTTTTTTTTTTTTTTTTCCTCACCTACCCGCTGCATTGTATTGAAACGTATTATACTGTTTTATTTCTGCCGTGCATTGTGCTGTACCCTGATTACGGTCTGTGACCTGCCTTTCTCTAATAAAAATTACAATTTAAAAAAAAAAAAAAAAAAAAACAGTAGCCAGTCTAGAAGACACATTAGGCTGAGAATCCCCACTTGTATGCAACTCAACAGGAGTGAGATTTAAGCTTGGGGGAGTAGGTGAAGTGAAACGAGGTGCAGCCACTGGCAGGCCAGATTGCAATGCAAGCACCTGCTGAGCACAGGGTACACAGACCCGCGCCTTGTCAGTGTCAGCATGAGGCTGCCCACACGCTACACACAGCCGGTCTTGTCCCAAAGGGACCCCGGTAACATTATCCTGGGATGCCGATAGGGAATAACGCTATATAGCAACCCTGGATGCCCCAATAACCCGCTAGGGACGTGGGAGTATCATTTTTACAAGGCCCACAAGCAATATACTAAAACAGGGCCGGGAGAAGCCAAGGAGGGTTCGTCCCGCCTGAAAGACATAAGCAGACAAGACCTTAAGTACATCGTAACAAAAGTGAAGCAGATAAAGCCGCCCGAGAGGGCACTTACGGACCGCGGTAGGTAGGAGTCCGTCGCGCATAGGCCAACCAAGTCAAAAAAGATGGCGTCGGTATACCTCGAGGGGCGGGCCAATAATAGCGATGACACGGAACGCGCCAAAGACGGGCCCCGCCCCCCCGAACAGCGCGAAGCCAGAAAGGCCAACAGCCAATTGTGGCGCACCAGCGCCTGAAGTAATGCCGCCGCCGAGCGCGGAACAAAGTCAGCGCGCGGCAGCGGTAATTTTAAAAGACAAGTCAGCGCGGCGGCGCGACATGTAAAAAGTGAAAGCACAGACTGCATAACATACATATCTATACACATACACCCCCCCCCCCTTTTCCCCCGAAGACTACAAGGAGAATGAGGGAGGACGGCGGGCACTTAAAGAGGGCCCACCGATAGGTAGGGGCAAGGGGCAATAGTGCGGGAGGGGCATCCCATAGAGGCTCACCATAAGCCTGAACCGCCTACCCTTTGGTGGGGGATTGCGGTGGAGCAGTGCTCCTAAGCACCAACGGCGGTGCTGCCTACCTTCACCCGACCAGCGCAGCCAAGGCTGGGAGGCATATTACTAGTGGAACGGGTGGGAATAGTCCTACAGGGCCGCAGGTTAATAACCCCGCTCACCTGCGTGTAGAGAGCCAATTTCTCATCCTTCAAGCCAGACTGCAGAGAAATTCTGGGGATTTGTGGGAGGTCCCTGGGTATTTGAGGGGCCGGGAGGAGCCTATTTTCGATGTCTCTGCAGTCCAGCACCATCTGGCGGAGTATATCCCAACTGTAAGTATTAGATTTGGAGCAGGACGTACTGTATACTAAGAATAAGGCACCTGAACCCCGAAAGGACCGGGGCTGCCTTCTACACTGAGGCAGCTTGCCTCCTTTAGCAAACAAGTCCAAACATTCCCCAAAGAGGCGCAGCCCCTTGAAGGGAAACCCAGTTAGAGCCTTTTTGTCAGCTGCCCACTGGTGCAGCCAGACCGAGCAGCGTATCGCCACCAACAAGGCAGAAGCCCTGCCACACATTCTAATGGTATCATCCAAGGCAGAGAGAACATATGCAACAAATTCCTCACAACGCAGAAGAGCTCTATACTCTTCACTACCAGCATCATCAGGGGCCCCATCTAAGAGACCCGTGAGCAGGCTTTTAATAGCAACAGCCGTAATAGCAGAGGCACAGACCGGACGGAGCGCGGTCCCCACACAGGCAAAAGCATGGCAAGCCAGCTGATCAATGCGCCTGTCCTCCCCATCCCTTAGTGTAGTAGAGTCAGGGGAATG
This sequence comes from Gastrophryne carolinensis, assembly GCA_027917425.1. Lineage (NCBI taxonomy): Eukaryota > Metazoa > Chordata > Amphibia > Anura > Microhylidae > Gastrophryne > Gastrophryne carolinensis. Next base: position 201,278,725 of record CM051235.1, read on the forward strand.
CATGACGGATGTGTTTGACAACCCCAGAACTGGTGCATCCAACTCGGGAGGACATGACCACCATTTCAGCAGGAAACCGCTTATCCCAACTCTTTGGCACCCCGGGGAGCCGACTAGGCCGTTCCCACTCCTAGAGCACCAGATTATTAAAATGAGCTTGTTCAGGAAACTCCAAGCGTGGTTTAACAGTATGAAACAGCTCCCCCTGCTGCCGCGGAGCCACTGCAGGAGGAGAGATACAGAGTACATCAAAAAGTCTGTCAGTATCATCTGAAGCCCATGGGTCATGCCCAGAATCGGCACCATATGCTCTAGGATGTTCCTCAGATGATTATGAATCAGAAAACAATTCCCCCTCCTCTAGGGCGGTATAACCGATAACATCAAAAAATTCCTCTGCCTCCATAGGAAAGAGGGAAACACCAGGTGATAAATGCTGCTTCTTAGCAGAAGCCTTACGCGGGCCAGAGCCAGCAATATGTCTCTCAATGCTGGTCACCCAAACAGCCAAATCAGGTTGAGACTCCCCACTGGTATGCACCTCACTGGGAGTCAAATGTAAGGGTGGGGGGGTAGGCAAAGCCCGAGGGGGCGCAGCCCCAGCCACCGGTAACCCAGACTGTAATGCAAGCGTCTGCTGGGCACAGTGAACACACACCCTGACATCATTTATAGGGGATACCCCACAGCGCCGGGCTTGTCCCGAAGGAACCCCAAGCTCATTATCCTGAGAAGCCTCCATATGGTGATTAGTGCCGCACAATTGGCCAATTGGGATTGACGCCAATAAGGCTACCCGGGATGCCCCAATAACCCGCTAGGGAAGTGGGAGATATAAATACAATAGCCCTCTAATAGCGAGTTAACACTAAATAGAGGGGATAGGACCATGTGAAACCACTAGTTTGACCTCCCTGCAAGACATAAACAAAAAGATCCCATAAGCAATGTGCAATATAGAGAATAAAAAATAAATCAGCCCGCAGGAGCACTTACGGACCGCGATAGGGAGACCCCAGACACACGCAGCAGAAAACTAAAATTGCCCATGCATATACCTCGAGGGGCAGACCGAGGAGACAGTGATGCAGAACGCGTCAGCCGCAAGGCCCGCCCCCCCCCCGAAGAGCGCGAAAACGCACCCATATGACAAAGCCAGCCAATGATGGCGCAGCTGCGCCAGAGGTGATGTCGCCGCGGAGCGGAGTACAAGCGCGCGGCGGCAAAAGAAACCAGTGCAACCATTCAAAAAGGGATCAACACATGAACATATGTTATACATATATAAAGACATGCACCCCCTCCCCCCCCCCCGAGATCTACCAGGGAGAGCGAAGGGGAAGCGATGGCCAGCCTAAGGGAGCCAACTGCGGGGACAGGGGGCGAGGGGCATAAGATGCGGGAGGGGCATCCCATAAGGCTCACCATGGGCATGTACCACCTACCCTTTGGTGGGGGACTGTGGTTGGAGCAGTGCTCCTTAGCACCTAGCAGCAGTGCTGCCTATCTTCACCCGAACCAGTGCAGCCTAAGCTGGGAGGCAATAAAAGGAAACGGGTGGGAATAGTCCTACAGGGCCGCAGGCTAATAGCCCCGCTCACCTGCGAGTAGAGAGAGCCATCTTCTAGTCATCGCAGCCCGGACTGCAGAGAAGAACTGGGGATTTTGTGAGAGGTCCAGGGTATATATGGGGCTGGGAGGAGCCACTTTTCTGTCTCTGCAGTCCAGCGCCATCTACTGGATGTATAACCCAAGTGTAAGGAATATCTTCTGGAACAGGACGTGCTGTATACTTAGAATTAAAAAAAAATTAAAAATGACATTTACTTACCTGTGGCTGCGCAGTCTCCCCACGGGTCTCCTCTTCACTGGGGGGGCCTCCGATTGCCCCCCCAGCCTCTTCCGTGGTGAGGAGAGGGCAGAAATCGCCCACCCCCCCCCACTTCCTGCATAGCAACTGCTAGCCCCGCCCCTGGAGGCGGGCTCAGGTGACATCATTGTCACCAGCAGCCAGCTTCTTAATATCAGCACCCGAGACGCTGAACCAGTCTGCTTGGGTGCTTGGAGGAGAGAGGGCTGTGATCGCCCCCCCCCCCCCCCTTCCCCAGGCTCCCTCCTCCAAACTCCGGAGCAGACTGTCAGCTGTCATCGCAGATCGCCGGGGGACAAAGGATCGGAGGGGAGTAAAGAAAAAAAAAAAAAAAGTAATTTTGTTCTTATGTGTCAGTGTGTTTATTTTTACATTTAACCCCTTGTGAACTGACCCCTATACCAGTTCACAAGGCTGGGGGTTGGCAAGTCACCCCAATTACCTGACTCCCCAAAGCCCAGGGGGGGGGGCAGAAGAGCCCGGGCCATGGCTATGTGGGCTTGTAGCCTGCAGGGTGGGGGGCCACCAAAGCTAGCCCCCTTGCACCCTGTTCTACAAGCCCCCATAGCTGGTCCAGGGCTCGTTATGATGGGTAAGGGGGACCCCATTTTTTGGGGGGGAGTTAAGGGTTTTTCCCCCAGAAAATGCCCCCCCCCCATGAGGGGGGACCCTATGTCATCTTTTTTAAAAAAATTAACCCCTTATGTTTATAGTGTGGATAGTAGTAGTATTTTATTTGTAAATGTTATAAAGTGCTATTTTCAGTTTGGGGGGTCTCCTGGGCAAGAATGGGAGGGCTACCAATACATATGTGGTACCGTTGTAATCAGGAGAAATTGGGCTTTTACATGCAATATGGTTTTCTCTAATAAAGTAAATGTTTTATTTAAAATAAAGGAGACAATTGTCTAAAAAATATTTTTTTTTTACACAAAAATATAAAAAAAAAACAGAAAACAAGACATTTCATGTTAAAGCCTAAACTCTGCTGCAAAATATATATCTATAATTTTCCTGGAAATTCTGGCAAAAATCACGGTTAAACATGGCGCAGAATTGGGAAAAATGACCTGTCAACAGAGGGTGACAAAACTTCAAGTAGGCTGGCAAATAAAAGGGTTAATAGTACCTATGCATATTGGGTATTGTTCTGCTCAGGGGACCTTGCTCTTTCAGATTTAGCTTGTTTTTTCTTGTTTGCATATTTATCTTTTAGGAAAACATGTTATTTATTCAGTTTTTTTTTTTAGGGAAACCCTGTGCAACCTAAGAATTCTTCAAAGGATTACTTCCAGAAAGGTGAGCCTACTACAACAAGCTGGGTACTCTTCGAAAGCTTAACATGTGTACTTTCAGGGAATATATGTTTTTTTTTATAAATTCTTTATTTATTAAAGATTTTCAAAAAGAAAACAGTTTTACAATTCCAGAATGCGAGAAATATAGCACACAGTGTCAAATATGCGTACAACAATGCAAGTTAATAAAGACCATTATAAACCGGCAATTACCCCGAAGGGATGCTCACGTAGAGTCAGACTTTATTTCCTGCCAACTGGCTGTCAACGCTGTGTAAGCAGCAAACATTATTGAGGTATAGGCAGACGGAAATGGAATTGAACAGAAAACACTATGGAGGAGGGGGGGAAGGGAGGGTGAAAGGAAGGGGTAGGGAAGGGGGGAGCAAAGGTGAGACCTTATTGTGGACCAAATAATTCTTTTCCTTCCGAAGATTCCGTGAAGGCCATCCAGCCGTACCACGTCGCCGCAAACCTTTCATAGGTACCATCCCGCGAGGACATGAGGTTTTCAAACCTCATGATGTCGTTCACCTGTCGGCACCACCCGCTTATGGACGGGGGCTCCTTACTCTTCCACACCTGCGGGATGCAGGCCTTTGCTGCATTCAACCAGTGACACGTTATGGAATTTCGGTAACGTTTCAAAGGGATCTCTGACACGTGGAGGAGGCACAGAGCAGGGTCCTCCGGAACCACTGTTCCAGAAATCTGTCCCGTAACCCGTCTGACCACGCTCCAATATTCTTTTAGTTTGGGGCAGGACCAGAAGAGGTGTAACAGGTCACCCTGCTCCCCACCGCATCTCCAACAATTTGGGGGGACATCTGGGAACCATCTATGTAGGTCTGTAGGAACCCTGTACCACCTGGTTAGCAGCTTGTACCCACATTCCTGGAGGCGGGTACATATTGAGGACTTATGTGGTAATGCTAATATCTTCTGGCGTTGCTTAGGTGACCAGGTCAAGTTTAAATCTCTTTCCCACTTTCCCATGTAAGGCGGGGCATCTGTGTCAGGTGGGACCACCAGGAGTTTATATAGCCTCGAGAGGGCATGTCTCTCCATTTCTTTGCTTGGACACATCTCAAAGACCGAGAGTACCTGTCTGCCCCTCCCATACTCCCGCATGGAGGCCAGGAAGTGCCGCAATTGCATACGCTGCCAGGGGGACCACCCGGGCAACCCACCTCTTTGGGCCAGCTCATCTAGATCTGTCTAACCCTCCCCCTCAATGAAGTGACCCACTCTGAAGACATTCGCCTCCAACCATGCCCGAGCCTGACGGCCCCCGCACCCCGGGGTGAAGCGCGGGTTACCCAGGACCGGATACATGGGGGAGGGAGAGAGGGAAATCTCCCTACGTTGAAACATCACGTCACACACCCTAAGCGTGGGACCTATGTAGGGTGTTGTCTCCCCAGTTTATCTTCTTCTTTCGCTAACCAAGGAACCCCTTTAAACAGAACTCCAATAAAGCTCTGCTCCAGTCCCACCCACTGTTTATTTTGGCCATGGACACACCAATCAACCACCCTACAGAGATGTACCGCTGAATGGTAATGCATTGTGTCTGGAACACCAACACCACCCTGCTCTTTCACTCTGGTTAGGACTTCCCTCCTCAATCTCGGCTTCTTCCCTGCCCAGATAAAATTAATGAAGACCGCACAAACCTTTTGGAGAAACATACATGGAATGAACACCGGCAAAGCCTGGAGCAAATAGAGCAGATGTGGCAGGAGGGTCATTTTGACCGCGTTACATCTCCCGAACCAGGATAGCCTCCCTCTACTCCATCTAGCCGTCTCCATTTCAAAATTTTTTTGCAACGGGGGGAAGTTGAGAGCATATGTTTTTTGGAGGTCACTACTGATATTGGTCCCCAGGTGTTTCACACTGACACCTGCCCAACGGAATGGGAAAGTATTCTTAATTTTCTCGAATCTATGCGGGGAAATGTTAATATTTAGGACTTCGGAATTCTGGAAATTGATTTTATAGCCTGAAAGGCCTCCGTACTCTCTGAGCTCCTTCATAAGATTAGGTAGTGTTACCTCAGGGCAAGACAGACAGAAAATTAAGTCGTCGGCGTAGGCCGCGACCTTGTAATGCCCAGAGGCGTTCGCTACTCCCTTAACGTCCGGATTCACCCGCACCCGACAAAGGAAAGGCTCAAGCGTCAGAACAAAGATCAGTGGCTACAGGGGGCACCCCTGTCTAGTCCCGTTCGAGATCTCAAAGGGTCTCGACAGGCAGCCGTTTACTCTCACCGACGCCGAGGGGAAGCTATAAAGGCTCTCAATCCAGCTTAACATGTTTGGGCCCAGGCCGACATGGCTGAGCACCGATCTCATGAATTGCCAGTTTACTCTGTCGAAAGCTTTCTCTGCATCAGTAGAGAACAAAAGGGCGGGTACGTTCTGCCTCTGTGCCAGGTGTATCAAGTTCAGCACTTTGGTGGTGTTATCTCTGGCCTCTCTAAGGAGGCATGAAACCCACCTGGTCAGTGCCTATTACCGAGTGCAGATGCGGGGCAATCCTAGACGCCAGGATCTTCGGAAATAGCTTGATGTCTGCATTAAGCAATGAAATTGGTCTGTAGCTTGTACAGAGGTTTGGGTCCTTCCCTTCTTTAGGGATCACTACAATATGCGCCCTAAGCGTGTCTGCTGGAGGAGTGGACCCTTCAATAATGGAGTTCATCATCAGGAGGAGTTTCGGGGCAAGTTGGGGGAAAAGTTTTTTATAGTATTGGAGATGCAGTCCATCGGGACCCGGCGTCTTGCCTGTGGCTGTGCTGGCTAATGCATTCTGCAATTCCAGCATCGAGATCGGACTTTCTAGTTCGGCAACAGCCTGTTCCGATAATTTAGGCATTCCTGAGCTCTCGCTGTACTGCAAACACCTTTGTTTGAAGCCACCCCCCTGGGGCGCAGGCAGGTTATACAGCTCCTTATAGAATTTACGAAATTCTTCAGCTATGTCCTCTACCCTGTGTACCAGTCCTCCCCCAGTGTCAGAGATTCTAGGTACATAGGTTGTAGCTCTCTCCTCCCTCAGTGCTCTGGCCAGCATTCTGCGGCATTTATCCCCCGACTCGCAGAAAGCTTGACGGCATCTGACCATCTGGGCCTTTAATCTATCGCAACAGACCCTTTTAAATTTTTCCCTTAACGCAGTGAGGGTCGATAAGTGGGCTGCCGCAAGTGATTTCTTGTGGAGAGCTTCCAGGCTCCTTATCTCCTCAAGGAGGTTCATGATGCACTCCAGTTTCTCCTTTTTGAGTCGGGCTCCCTGACCTATCAAAACTCCCCTGATAAAGCAGTTATGAGCCTCCCAAATGACACCAGGCGCTACCTTCGGCCCTGAGTTTAACTCGAAGTAGCTTTTAAGCTCCTTCTGAACAATTTCCAAGACTCTCTGGTCCTCCAGCAATGCACTGTTCAACTTCCAGGACCAGCTCCTAGGAACGGGGCTAGGGTTCTTGATCGTAATGGTGACAGGGGCGTGATCAGACAAGGTGATGTTACCTATTGTGGCGTCATCCACTCTGGACAGGACTGGGTGTGGAACAAGAAACATATCTATCCTAGAGTAGGAGCTGTGTGGGTGTGAAAAGAAAGAGTAGTCACACATATTAGGGTGTTGAATCCTCCAGGGGTCCACTAACTGCAATAAGTCAAGAGTGTTCCGGATGCGTTTTAACTTAGAGTAAGCAATGTGGGGTCCTCCTTTGGACATGTCTAGGAGTGGGTCAAGCACTATGTTGAAGTCTCCCCCTAGGACTAGCAGCCCCTCTCTGAAGTTTGTCAGAACTTCTAAAAGGTTCTCCACAAAAGTAATTTGTCCGACATTCGGGGCATAAACATTGGCCAGTGTGAACATCTCAGACTGTATTTTCCCCTTTACTATTAACCATCTACCGTCCTCGTCTGCCTTGAAGTCCACGAGCTCCCATATAAGGGACTTTGATATCACAATACTAACGCCACGGGATCTGGAGTCGGGTGAGTGACTATGGTAGACCCTGGGGTAGTATCTATCCCCCAATGAGGGTGGGTTGGATGCTCTAAAGCGTGTTTCCTGGAGGAAGCCTATCTGGGCACCCAATCCCTTAAGGTTCCTGAGGATCATAGCTCTTTTCTCTGGGCTGTTCATGCCTTTGGCATTGAGGGAGACAATTTTGGTCCCCGACATCCTGGGTCCCCCTTGGAGAAACCACTCCCCCCTCCCGTGAGTGATGGCAAGCCCGACCTCCTTGTTGGCTAAAATTTAGACCCCTAGGGAAAATGGAAGGGGGATGGGGAAGGTGGGTGAGGAAACACGAGAGACAACGAAAACGGTACAGATTAAACCTCTAAACTTATCCCTTACGGAAAAATAACAAGTCTCACAAGAGCTGACCCTATCGGGGGTTAGGTGCCTGTCGACACGAAGTTGCAGCTACAGCCACCCCCCCCCCACACCAGGGCCCACGATTGAGTGGGAGTGCCGAAGCACTCAACCTCTCTAGAGAAGGGCAGCAAACCCAACATTTCAGCATGAGCCAGGTAACAGCAACAACCTCTCACATCAATTTAACTTATGTCAAACCTTCAAAGACATACGGGCCCCTCCCGCCCCGCGAGAAACGCCAAGAGTAGGGCAGCGAGTGTCAACAACTAAATGAACATGTATCAAATCTCAGCCACTCTGTTGCCAACAAATGAGGCTACGAGGCGCTCTCACGGGTCGAGGGCGCCCGCCGGAGGGCCCCACGGGACAACCGGATCACTTTCGTAGGGGTGACTAAAGGCGCAGGCCCAACTACGTCTGGCACTTCAGGACTCTGTATCGTAAGGCCTGGCCTGTCTTCTTGCTCGACGTTGGCTTCTAGCTCCTCTAGGGCCTCTCCGATTGCCTCTGCCAGGTTGAAGGGGGGAGGGGATCGCCAGCCTTGCCGCCAGCCAATCCGGGACCTCAATTGGCTCGGCCTGAGGGAAGGAGAACAGCCCCGCCAAGTCCCTCGGAGATCTAAGCAGGTAAGTATCACGTGTCTTCCGGATGATTAAATGGAAGGGGAAGCCCCATCTGTAGGACGCTCCGCTGCGTGTTATCACTTCAAGCAACGGTTTCAAAGCTCTGTGCATCAGCAGTGTTCTTCGAGAGAGGTCCTGCAAAATTTGTATATTGGCTCCGTCGAAGTCCACATCTCCCCTCCTCCAAGCAGCACGGACAATGTCCTCCTTTAGGGTGTAACGATGCACCCTACATATCACGTCCTGCGGCCTGGAAGGATCTGGGCCAGGCGGACCCAGAGCTCTATGCACTCTAGCTCAATTGGAGTATCCGGATCTCTCTCCAAGACAGAGTTAAAAATCACTGAGGTGATGCGCTTCAGATATTCACTCGGCGAGGCCTCCGGGATGCCTCGCAGACGGAGGTTATTTCTGCGGCTCTGATTTTCAATATCATCCAAGTGCAGGATCTGGGTCTGGAGTAATTCCTCTTGCCTGTCGCATCTCTCCTCCAGCATTTTAAGTCGACTCGCGGATGTGGGCACTTCTGACTCCAAGGCTGCGACCCTTGCCGTCACTGCCGAGATTTGTTGCTTGACCTCCCCCAGCTCGCGTTTGTGCACTTCCTCACACTTCGCGATCAACCCCTCTATATCGGCCCGGGTGGGGAGGCCCTTTAATAAAGAGATTGTTTCCAAGTGAATGTTCACATTTCGGGGGGGTCTCAGGGTCAACTGGGGCTCCAGGCAAAGGGGGGGCAAGGGAAGACCGAGGAGTCACATTGATTGAGTGGTCCCAAGCGCTTTCCACACGCTCGGGGGAAAAGCAGGGTTGCAGCAGGGACATCGGCGCTGGGCTGGATCCATCGACGGGCCAGGGGGTCTCCGGGGAAGGCAGCAGAATCGTGGATGGTGGGCTTGGGTTGGTTTGAGCACACTGCCGGACCTCTACCACCGGCTCCAAGGGGGGAGGGTGCCTCAACTTCAGGAGCCTCTGGGGGAGTCCTGTGCAACCTAGTAGAGCTCCGCTTGAATGTAGCCCATTATCCCCCTCAACCTCTCCTCTCCCACAGCTTTGTCCTTCCTTGCCTCAAACGCGAACCTGTGGAGGTTCCGTTTCATGACCACATTCAGCGTAGGCCTATCTGTAGACTGCTGTGATTGGGTTGGTGGGTCCACGGGTGTTCTCCCAGTGGATGGGTGTCCCTGTGCCCACGGATGAGCTGTGGGCTTTATTAGCTTGTTCTCCAGATGGGGTGTGGGTGGGGATGGGGGCCCGCCCGACCTCCTCACGCCTGCAGGTGAGCTGCCAACAGTGATGTGACCAGTTGCGCCGTTGCCCACTTCCTCTCCCCCCGTGCACTGTCTCCTCTCTCCGCTCTTTGACGCAACTGTCTCGCGGCGTCGGGGCTCTCCCACCCCTCTCGGCAGATCCGGCGACTCGAGCGCTTGCGTCATCGCCTCGCCTCCTCTCGTCACCGCCTTGTGTGTGTGCTCCCTGGCGGCCGCCATCTTGGTGCACCCAGAGGTTTCGGGTGCGTCTTCCGCGGCTTTTCTCACTGCGCCCGACAGTCGGGGAACCAGCGTCTCCCTCACCGCACCGGCGCCCACCGCCGCAGTACGTATTTGGCTCTCAAACGTCGGAGGATCACGGCCAGGTAGGGAATCGTCCTCCCCGCTGCCACTCTGCGCCGACGCCATCTTGGTCCTCATGGATTTGGGACCCGCTTCTCCAGATGTTCCGCCTCTCGCCGGGATGGCACCTGCATCTCCTCCTCCGGCCACTCCACTCCGCCGGTGTCAGCGAGGTGTCGCGCCATCTTGTCGCGGCGGCACTCTGGCCTGGCCTTCCCAAAATCCCCGGTCTAGCGTTGTGGGGGTCCCTTCTCAGGTCTCCCTCCTCGCCTCTGTGCGTTGTTCTTCCGTCCCATCGGCTCCTGACAGGGTTTGCTGCAGTGGAGAAGGACTTAACGGGCACCTAGTGTGGGAACTCAGGGAATGCACCTCCTCACTCCTCCATGTGTAGGACACGCCCCCCGGGAATATATGGTTTAATCGGGGATATTCCAAATGTAAAGGGTTGTCTTGGTTGAAAAATTGCAAGGTGCGCACTTTGTCTGCAGAGCTGACATTTTCAAGTAAAATTACTGCTATGCGCACGCTTTACTTTGTGATGTTTGACAACTCTTCCCTTGACAGTAGCATGTTGGGTATCGTTTTTTCTTGTTTGCATATAGTTTTTTTTTTTTTTTTTTTTTTTTTTTTTTTTTTTAGGAAAATGTGGCTTGATTCTTCCTTTTTATTCTTTTTTAGGGAAACTTTGTGCAACCAAAGAATACATTGAGGGATTACTTCCAGAAAACTAAGCCCACATAAACAAGCTTGGTACGCCTAGAAAGCTTGAGGCGTGTACTTCCAGAGAATATATAGAATATATATATATATATATATATATATTAGTGTGGGGGTATTTCAAATGTAAAGGATTGTTTTTCTGGAAAAACTGCAAGGTGCGCATAGCGCAGTTGTATTTTATCTGAAAATCTCCTAAAGCTCTGTTTCAGTTTCGGGGGAGTCTCCTGGGCAGGAAAGGGTGTCTATCAATACATATGTGGTACCGCTGTGACCGGGAGAAATTGGGGTTTCGCACGCAATAAAATTTTATTGACAAACTTACATTTTTTATTACAAAAAAAAACACTAAAAACATTGCAAAAATTGATTTTTTTTATTTTTTTGCACATAATTCACCAAAATGTATTGAGAATACACAAAAAAAATGCCAAACAAGACTTTTCATGTTGAAGCAGACTCTGTTAAAAAAACAATATAATTTTCCTGGGAAATCCTTTAAAAAATCATAGTTGAACACGTGTAGCGCAAAATAGTGAAACATGGTCTGGCAACAGAGGGTGACAAAAGCTGCAGGTAGGCTGGCACTTAAAGGGTTAAAGGAACTGTAATCCCTCAAATAGGAACATCAGCCTTTTAGACTCCAGGGAGTCTGATTCCTTTGCCATCAAGATTAAGATGACCCACTGTGTGAAATCCCTCAGATCACCACAAACTCACCTTGCAGGCAATCCCATGCATAGGTTGCGGACAGATTCCTGGCGTCCTTCCAGCAAACCTGCATACCAACACAAGACAGCGGCTCACACTCCATAACTTTACTAAGCTGCTCTGACGTCAGAGTGGCTTAGTAAACCTGACTGGCGTACAACCCACTGACAGTCTATGTATGTGATCCAGGGGATTTCACACAGTGGGGTTCCCTGCTGGACAGGAAAAAAAAATAAAAAAAAAAAAAAAGAGGGTACATGCAGTAGCCAGTCCAAGAACAAGTACCTCAAGGAGCACATGCCTCAGAATTTCTCCGCTGCCTGACCAACACTCTTTTCTGTGGCTCCACATCAGTCACTTTCACTGCAATGGAAGGGTGCCACAGAAGGGGCAGCCACACTTCTTTGCTCTGAATGTGGCAGGAGTGCAATTTACTGACTGATGGTTGGGTAATTTTTTTTTTTACAGTCATTTGCCAAATTGAACCCAATTTCAAGTGACTTTATAAAAAAGGAAGCAAATACAAATGGTGTCTGGCAGTTACAGGTCGGCACTTCCTTCACTTTTATAGATTGGTCTGTAACTATAATTATACAGATTGTGACCCCCTGCCTTCGGGTTTCCTGCTGCTAAACAGCACAGATCCACCTATTTTAGTACAGAGTGATGTTTTAATTGGAAACTCACAGAGCACTCCTCTCAGCCAGCTAATGAAAGCAGGCTATTAATTAATGACAGGTATGAAATGCTGATGTCAGCACTCTCTAGGCAACCATGAAGGTGTATGCAGATTTAGGGATTGCAGACTTTAAATCTGCTCGCTAAGCTTCTTTTTCCACTGCTTGTTTCATAGCGGAGACTCCCAAGTTGCTAGCCTTCAAGCTCAACAAGGCGCTGCCGGGCTTCCATCACGATGTCCTCTATAACTTCCATCTTTAGGAGATCTTTTATCTACAATAGAAGAGACTATGCTGTTACACTGTATAATAGTGAGGAGCGTTGTAGAAATGCTCTAGGAGAAAAGAAAGAAATTTAGTACACCCCACAGGGTGGTGTCCAAATACAAGCCCAATAACTGAACCACCAATACTTCTGGACCTACATGACTGCCGAAGGCTAATTGCTATAGCCCCGACAAGGACAGCATTTGGTCACTGGCTATCACATGGGCCTGGAAACTGGAAGAAGGGAGTTCCTGTTTTCGGTTTTGCAGGGGGCAAAGGGCTGCATGAACAATTGGGAAGCCCCACCCAGGCACAAGCAGTAGCACTGTTGCCGATTTAAAGTGATCCCGCAGTCCAATCATAGTTTAAAGTGGACTAACACCCTGACGTTTTTTTTTTTTTTTATGTCTTTTAAAAATATGCCAAATATGCTGCCGGACCCTTTATCAATATTAAAGAAAAAATAACTTACCTCTAATGCTCCATCGCTGCGTCGCTTCCATTTGAACATCTGGCCACCATCTTGGATTTGCTTCAAAAAGAAGAGATCGTTTGACCTCTTCCTAAAGCAAATCTCGCGCATGCGCAGTAGTTAGGTGAAGCGCCGCTTGCATCGGGAGCGAGCGTCGCTTCACTCGACCTAAATCAGCGCTACTGTGCATGCATTATTTTCCCTACCTAGGTACGGGCACGCACAAGTGACTTTCAAATAGAAACAAATCTAATAAAAAATATATGAACTAAAAACTCACCTGTCCTACGCATCCAGCACAAGACGGCATCTGGGGGGAAGGCAGGAGAAAACGAAACAAATAGCATAACGGAGGGAGGGGAGTGAGAGGAGAGAGGGGAGGGGAAGCGGAGACTCATGCTGCTGAGCACATGATGTCAATCGCCTACCCAGCTAGTACATAAACCAGGGAGACGTGCACGCTCCCGAGAGCGGAGAGAGACCACGCCCCCCGACAACGTCGAGAAGAACAGAAAGTGAAATCGCGCGAGTGATGAGAAGATCTTATCCACGGACAAGACATGCAAATGAACGGACAAGCGAAACGGACACCATGCAAATGAATGGACGATAGCTGGAGGGCGGGACTTCCGGCGGAGATTTTTGAAAAATACAGGCGCTGCGAGGGACAGAAGGCTGCAAAAGTCATCAAATGGTAAGTGTCTTTTTATATTAAAGTGATCAGAGACATGTTGTTTTGGAGGGTGTTGGTCCACTTTAACCCTAGCCTGACGCAGAGGCAAGGCGGAGGGTTACAAAGAAAAAAAAAAGAAAAAACATACCTTACCTGCGGTCCAGTAGGGATTGAACAGGTCAGTGTGGCAGCTGCGATCCTCCAGTAGTGATCAAACAAGTCAGTATAGTTCAGTATAGCAGCTGCACAGAAAGCGGGAAATGCCGCTCTGTGCTTTCTACCAAGATGGCAGCACACAGAACCTGGAGCGCCAGGAGAATAGTGCGGGACCATGCATGAGGTAAGTGTTCTTTTTTTCTTTGTACCCCCCCACAACTAGACTCTTTTAAAAAAAAAAAATACAATTCTGTGATTACTCACCTGTAGAATTGGTATTATGAATATACAGTATGTCCTGCTCCAAATCTAATACTTACAGTTGGGATATACTCCGCCAGATGGCGCTGGACTGCAGAGACATCGAAAATAGGCTCCTCCCGGCCCCTCAAATACCCAGGGACCTCCCACAAATCCCCAGCATTGAAAAGCAGTTAAGGAAAAGCCGGGCGAATTAAACAATCCAAACTATCAACTATAACAATGATAAAAATCACCATACAGGGGATCCAAGAAAATGCAAACCAAGGGTGGGTTGGAGCAGGACGTACTGTTTACTCATAATACCAATTCTACAGGTGAGTAATCACAAAATTGTATTATTCTTAGTATACAGTACGTCCTGCTCCAAATCGAATACTTACAGTTGGGAAATCCAATAGCAGTGTCCATAAAGTAAGGTGGGATCCCCAAGAAAAATCAGCAGCAGGCAGTTTAAACCACTGCCGCCTGCAGAACCGTTCGGCCAAAAACAGCGTCAGCTGAGACCCTAACATCAACCTTGTAAAACTTTGAAAAAGGTATGAACAGAAGACCAAGTAGCAGCCTTGCAAACTTGTTCAACAGAAGCCTGGTGCTGAAAAGCCCAAGAGGCACCAATAGCACGAGTGGAATGAGCCGTAAGGCGGAAGGGAGGATTCTTCCCCTTAGCAGAGTAGGCCTGAATCACAGCCTGACGAATCCACTTGCTTATAGTAGACTTGGCAGGAGCCAAACCCTTCCTAGGACCAGAAGGGACCACAAAAAGAGCATCAGTTTTCCTGAAAGGTGCAGTAGCTACCAGATAGTACTTCAGACACCTAACCACATCCAAAGAGTGCAAAACCCTCTCCTTAGCATTGCTAGGATTAGGGCACAAAGAAGGAAGAACAATATCCTGATTCAAATGAAATGCAGGCACTACCTTAGGCAGAAAATCAGGTTTGAAACGCACCTTGTCCTGGTGCCTCTCATAGTAGGGGGGCTGAATGGACAGCACCGCCAACTCAGACACACGCCTGACAGAAGTGATAGCCACCAGAAACACAACCTTGAGCGTAAGAATGGCCAAGGCAGCATCCTGCACAGGTTCAAAAGGAGCACCCTGTAAGGCTGACAGAACCAAGTTCAAATCCCAAACAGGCACCATAGGTTTACGTGGGGGACGCACATGAGTGGCCCCCTGGAAAAAAGTCCTGATCAGAGGGTGCTGAGCAAAGGACTTCTGGAAAAAAATAGCCAGGGCAGAAACCTGACCCTTCAGAGTACTGAGTTGGAGCCCCATCTCCAACCCATGCTACAGGAACTCCAGAATCCTGGGAATAGAGAAGACACGGCAGGGAAGAGACCTAGACTCACACCAGTCAATGTAGGCACGCCAAACCCTGTAATAAATGGAAGAGGAAGACTTCTTCCTAGCTTTAATCAAAGTATCCACAACCGAGGAAGACAGCCCCTTCTCCATCAAGATGGAGGTTTCAGCAGCCAAGCCGTCAAAGCCAGAGTTTGTAAACTAGTGAGCCCTGAGTGAGCAGATCTGGCACCAAGGGCAGAGCATACTGATCTACTGCCAGCTGTACCACGTCTGCGAACCACACTCTTCTTGGCCACCTGGGGGCCACAAGAATTGCTGGCACCCCTTCCAGAGCAATCTTGCGCAGAACCCTGCCCAGCAGGGAAATTGGGGGGAAGACATACAGGAACTGAAAGTCCTTCCATGACATTGCTAGCGCATCCGAGGTCAGGGCCAGAGGATCCCTGGACAGAGAGACAAAAGCTGGAAGCTTGTGATTGTGGCGGGACGCAAACAGATCCACATCTGGTTGGCCCCAACGGTGACACAGAGATTGAAACACCCTGCTGCATAGGGACCATTCTCCCTGGCGAGAGGTCCCCATGCTCAGAGAGTCCACCAGGTGATTTTCCACCCCCGGGATGTACACAGCTGAAAGGTAGGGGACATTGGCCACCGCCCAAGTCAGGATCAGAGAAGCTTCCTGGAGGGCCCCTTGCTCCGGGTCCCTCCCTGATGATTGATGTAGGCAACTGCCGTCTGGTTGTCCGAGCACACCTGAACAGGCAGGCCCTGAAGATGAGTAGTCAAGCGAGCCAGAACTAACCTGATCGCTCTCAGCTCCAAAACATTGATAGGTGTGTGGGCCTCCTGAGGGCCCCACCTCCCCTGGAACCACAGGGACTTCCAGAAACCACCCCCCCCCCCCCCAACCTGACAGACTGGCATCCCTGGTGACCGTCTCCCAGGAAGGGGCAAGAAAGGATCTGCTCCCCAACAGGTTCCTTGAGTCCATCCACCACAAGATGGACCTCCTGACCAGGGGGGAGAGCACACAGACCCTGTCCAGGGACGCTGGGTCCTTGTCCCCATACAGACAATAGGTGAAGTTGCAGAAGCCTCAAGTGGAACTGAGCATAAGGGACCGCTTCAAAGCATGCCACCATCAGGCCCACCAGTTGCATCCCCTGCCTGATTGAGGGATGGGGACAAGCTAGGAGGGACTGAGCCTGTGCAATCAGACTGTCCACCTTCTGCTGAGGAAGGAAGATCCTTGCCTGAACTGTATCCAGATTCATTCCTAGGAATGGAGTTACCAAGGAAGGGGACAGTGAGGACTTGGGGTGGTTGATCACCCATCCAAATGACTCCAGAGTGGACACCACCAGCTGAGTATCCAACTCTGCCTGATGTAGAGACTGGGAAGTGATGAGATGTCGTCCAGATAGGGAAGCACGTGGACGCTCTGACATCTGAGCAGAGACATCACGCCAGCCAGCACCTTGGTGAACACCCTGGGAGCTGAAGTGAGGCCTAAGGGCAAGGCCACAAATTGGTAGTGTTGATCCATCAGAGCGAACCTGAGGAACCTTTGATGACCTGGAAACACAGGAATATGAAGGTAAGCATCTGATGTCCACAAAAGTCATGAAATCCCCTTGGCGCAGGGAACTGATGGCAGAGCGCAGAGCCCCCAATGCGAAAGCACCTGCCCCTGACAAACTTGTTGAGAATCTTTAAGTCCAGGATGGGCCTGACAGAACCATCCTTTTTGGGTACTGTGAATAGGTTGGAATAAAAGCCCTTGCCTTTTTCTCTTAAAGGGACCTGGCAGATGACCCCCAGCTCCATGAGGCCTTGCACTGCTTGCACTAGCTCCTGAGCTGACACAGGGTCCTGAGGAATCCGGGATCTGATGAACCTTGGAGAGGGATCGGCAGCAAACTCCAACTTGTAACCGGAGGACACTACCTCCTGAATTCACCGGTCTGAGACATGAAGCCTCCAGACGTGAGCGAAGTGCTGCAGCCGTCCCCCCACCCAGATGGGTGAGGGCGCCCCATCATGCCTGAGGGGGCTTGGGAGAGGATTTAGCTTTGGGACCCCAGGAGGAGCCAGGACGTCCACGTCCTCTGCCTCTACCCCAGAAATCTCCCCGGGCCCCAGGGAAGGACACCCCCCTTCCCTGTCTTGCACCACGGTAAGGGGAGGAGAAGGAACCCTGACCCCGAAAGGGCCGAGGTTGCCGCCTGCGCTGGGGTAACCTGCCTCCCTTAGCAAAAAGGTCCAGGCGGTCTCCAAACAGACGCAGTCCTTTAAAGGGAAACCCAGTGAGGGCCTTCTTGGCAGCGTTGTCAGCAGCCCACTGGCGCAGCCAAACCGAGCGGCGTATAGCCACCACGAGAGCAGAAGTTCTGGCACACATTCTGATGGTGTCATCCAATGCTGATAGGACAAAATTTACAAAAAACATCACAACTGGAGAGTGCATTAAACACCTCACAAGGCAAATCATCAGGGGCACTATCAAGCATATTTCCGATTAGGGTTCTAGTGGCCACAGCAGTAATGGCAGAGGCACAGACCAGGCGCAGCGCCGTCCCCGCACATGCAAAGGCGTGGGATGCCAGCTGATCAATACGCCGGTCTTCGGCATCCCGCAGGGTAGTAGAATCAGGTTAATGCATGACAGAGGTGTTAGATAGCCCTAGGATCGGGGCATCCACCTCGGGGGGGGGGGGGGGGGGGATGACCAACATTTAACCACCTCAGCAGGAAAGGGATACTTCCTATCCCAACTCTTTGGAACCCCGGGAAGTTTACTGGGGCGTTCCCATTCCTTGAGCACAAGGTTATGGAAATGTGCCTGCTCTGGAAATTCCAAACGTGATCTTGCTGTATGGAAAAGCTCCCCTCTTTGCCTGGGAGCCTAAACAGGGAGAAAGATAGAACCTCAAAAATCTGGGTCAATAATCTGTCAGTGTCATCCGGGGCCCAGGGGTCAGAGCCAGAATCGTCATGACCCCTTGGTCTCTCATCAGATGAGCCTGAATCAGAGAAGAGCTCCCCTTCATCAGACAGGGTATAGCCACACAGATTCATAAACTCCTCAGTTCCCATAGGGAAAGCAGTAACATTAGGCGTCAAGTGCCGCTTCTTAGCAGGGGCCTTACGCGCTAAAGACTTCGCAATAATCTGTTCAACAGTAGCCAGTCTAGAAGACACATCAGGCTGAGAATCCCCACTTGTATGCAACTCAACAGGAGTGAGATTTAAGCTTGGGGGAGTAGGTGAAGTGAAACGAGGTGCAGCCACTGGCAGGCCAGATTGCAATGCAAGCACCTGCTCAGCACAGGGTACACAGACCCGCGCCTTGTCAGCGTCAGCATGAGGCTGCCCACACGCTACACACAGCCGGTCTTGTCCCAAAGGGACCCCGGTAACATTATCCTGGGATGCCTCCATATGGTGATTATAGCGGCGCTATACGCCGATAGGGAATGACGCTATATAGCAACCCTGGATGCCCCAATAACCCGCTAGGGACGTGGGAGTATAATTTGTACAAGGCCTACAAGTAATATACTAAAAACAGGGCCGGGAGAAGCCAAGAAGGGTTCGTCCTGCCTGAAAGACATAAGCAGACAAGACCTTAAGTACATCGTAACAAAAGTGAAGCAGATAAGGCCGCCCGCGAGGGCACTTACGGACCGCGGTAGGTAGGAGTCCATCACGCATAGGCCAACCAAGTCAGAAAAGATGGCGTCGGTATACCTCGAGGGGCGGGCCAGTAATAGCAATGACGCGGAACGCGCCAAAGACGGGCCCCCCCCCCGAAAAGCGCGAAGCCAGAAGGCCAACAGCCAATGATGGCGCACCAGCAGCTGAGGTAATGCAGCCGCCAAGCGCGGAGCCAAGTCAGCGCGCAGCGGCGGTAAATTTAAAAGCAATACAGACAAGTCAGCGTGGCGGCTGACACAAGAATAAAGAAATGTGAAAAGTGAAAGCACAGACGGCATAACATACATATCTATACACATACACCCCCCCCCCCCTTTTCCCCCGAAGACTACAAGGTGGATGAGCGAGGACGGCGGCCACTTAAATAGGGCCCACCGATAGGCAGGGGCAATAGTGTGGGAGGGGCATCCCATAGAGGCTCACCATAAGCCTGAACCGCTTACCCTTTGGTGGGGGATTGCGGTGGAGCAGCGCTCCTAAGCACCAACGGCAGTGCTGCCTACCTTCACCCGACCAGCGCAGCCAAGGCTGGGAGGCATATTACTAGTGGAACGGGTGGGAATAGTCCTACAGGGCCGCAGGTTAATAACCCCGCTCACCTGCGAGTAGAGAGCCAATTTCTCGTCCTTCGCAGCCGGACTGCAGAGAAATTCTGGGGATTTGTGGGAGGTCCCTGGGTATTTGAGGGGCCGGGAGGAGCCTATTTTCGATGTCTCTGCAGTCCAGCGCCATCTGGCGGAGTATATCCCAACTGGAAGTATTCGATTTGGAGCAGGATGTACTGTATACTAAGAAGGCCGGGAGGGGATTGATTTTTAGCTTTTCCAGGACAATTACTTTAATTTCATGTGGGTTTTCATGATGCATTGTTTGTTCTGTTGCTTCTATACTGCTGAGCATCCATACATAGATGTAGATGTATGTACTGTATTGACTCCCCTGCATTCCTTGCAGATGCCACTAGTAAAGTTGCCCTGGACAGCTTCAGTAACTAAAGCAGCCATTCATGCTCAGTGTGGCTGCTGGGTGGCACTCCTGAATGGGGGCAGGTGTGCCTGGGTCAATGAATGGGCCCAGTGTATTCTTTTTATTGGCTTAAAGTGCTATTTCAGGCAAAGGGCGGTTGTTAAGACCATTGCATTGGGTCTTCTACCTTTTTTAAATTGAAGAAGAAATAGCCAAGATATCAAGGTTTACAATTTGATTTCTCTTTTGAAGAAAGTGGACGTGGCCCTGGGAGCTGTGATGCAGCATAATAATCAGGATAATGGGCGGGTCAGTGAGAGCTTCAAACTGTTTCAGACACACTTGCTTGTAGGCTGCGAGAAAACGATGATTGGAGATGGCTGGGCAAACGGGGGGAGGGTTAGATGGACTTGATGGCTCAGAGCGCCATTCAAACCAGTGGGGGCATGGTTCTATTACTGGTCCTCAGAAGACCACTGGCGGCAGGGTGTGGATGAAGGGGATTTTCTAATTTTATGCACTGACCTGAGAGAAAGGACAGACACTTGGCAAGGTAAGCTGTGTTTCATTATTTTCCTTTTGCCTGTAAAATCCCTTTAAGTCAGGCTTATTGCCGAGGTGGGGGGTGGGGGGGGATGTACTACTGGTAAAGAGGCCGGTCTGCAACATAGACCAGTATTCCCTTACGATACCAGGGTAACACTTGGCTGTGAATGAGGACCGTGCTCTCAGCAGTGCAGGGACCTCTCCTAGGAAATGTACCTGGTGAGTCAGAGAAGCTTCATAGCAGTACAGGATGCTAGTGTCATACAGCAACATCTTCTGGGAGGCCAGGGCCAGGATGCAATTCCTCAATCGTGAAATCACTTCACGGTCAGATAAGGAGACAGGCTTTGGAAACAAAAGAAAATATAAATAAAATCAGAAGGTGCATTTATCATTTTCATGAACTATTAATTACCTAATATAAAGCAAGGTACTCTTCACATAGACAGGCACTCCCGCCTTTCAAGGTCACTTTTGCCATCAGATGAGCACTTACTGTTTAATGTTTAGTACATTTTACACAGTGTATGGGCACAGGGTGGGTTTATCCTATTTTCTACTTTTGTTGTATCAGAAGGAAACAAGCGAGAAAGAAAATGCAAAACGTTTTTCTGCTTGCACTGAAACCAGTTAACCTTAACCGCCATACTTCTCCATTTCCAGTCTGCAATTCTGAAAGAGGAACCGAGGCCGGCACTTTCACTATAAAATCCCTTTCTTATTAGGTTTAATGGGGCCAGACCTCTGGCGTATTCACGCTGCCTGCAGGAGCTGGAAGGAAAGGTTAGCGTTATTCTTTGCTGGGATATAGCCCACAGACAGCACATTACAGCTTCAGCTACTAGCCAGCTGGGGAGGGGAAACCAGGGAATTGTTGCAGCATACAAAAAACACAGTAGACCCCACAGGGAAAGTTGCATTGTGATACTATAATAAAAATGGCATATGTTTTATTGTTAGAATGGCTCTAGGGCCTAGAAGCACCCAAGATTCAGCTCCCTAGTTACAGTTCAATAACTAAAGCTCTGGATCCAAACTTTTTTTAACTTGGCTTTTATATGAGGAGTTACTCGTCACTGGGTTTTGCGGACCTGAAACTGCATTACATACATGTTTGTGCAGTCACTTCTTGATTTCTATTCAATGGTTTAAAACGGACCAAAAGTAAAAAAAAATATTAGTAAAATGCTCTCCTAAAGCACCCCTCTGGAAAAAGAGGGTTTAACTCAGATGTCCTGGAAAAACGGGCCGATTCTACGCTGCAGAACTGCATGGGAGTGGCCATCTTGTTACACACATAAGCATGAGGGGAGAGCTGTCCCAGCAGCAGCCCACACAGAAAACACACACACACTTAAAGTGGACCAACACCCATGGCTGATCGGCCTGGGAATAAGATTCCCGGGCCGATCAGCTCGCTCCCCGCGGGGCATCCGAAATCGGGATGCCTCGCTGTGTGAAACCCCCCCGGACGCCCACAAACCTTACCTTCTCCCGTTCCAACGGTGCATGCGCGGGCCGCCACTGCGCGTCCCTCTAGCAGGGCGCACACCCGCGCCGGCCGTTTGTGAATGGCCGACGCAGCGCGCTCTCTGTAAGAGGGAAGCACGAGAGGCGGCGGCGGCCTCAGCTTGTCCGTCGGCGGTGAGGTAAGTTTTTTGGGGCTTTCTGGGGGGTTTCACACAGCGATCGGGGTGCCCCGCAGAAGTGGACCAACACCCAGGATAGTGAAAATCCTGGGTGTTGGTCCACTTTAATAACCAGCTGCTAGAGAGATTGTGTGTGAGGAGAGGGTTGCAACAATGTTTCATTATCACCATTCACTGCAGAATCTGGATTTACCAAAGACCATTTAATCAGTGCAAACATATATCTTCTAAAATGTTAGAATTCTATCAGCTCTGCAGCAGAGCAATGAGTCATCACAGCCAATGGCTTTCTACTAGAAATAATACCATTTTGTGAATACTCACCTTGTAAAATGGGTATTATAAGTATGTTACACACCCCGCTTCAAGATATTCATAACCTGTGGGTATACTGACCTGAAGAGGGCGATCTGCAGAGATGATTGGAGGAAAGAAAGCCCCTCCCGGTCCATAAATACCTGGGACCTCCCACTCATTACCCAGTATAAAGAAAGCAGTAAGGTAAGGGACCAGGAAGAGCCAAACATAAGTCATAACGCAAAGTTCACAAAATGAAGGATCCAGAATACAAAAAGGGCGGGTTGAAGCGGGGTGTGTGACATACTTATAATACCCATTTTACAAGGTGAGTATTCACAAAATGGTATTATTCTAAGTATGTCACACACCCCGCTTCAAGATATTCATAACCTGTGGGACAACCAAAAGCAGTGTCCATAAGGGGTGGGGATCCAAAACAAGGTATAAAGCACAACTTAAACTACTGCAGCCTGCAGAACTTTGCGGCCAAAAACAGCATCCGCTGAGGCCCGAACATCCTTGTAAAACTTGGAAAAAGTGTGAACAGAAGACCAGGTAGCAGCCTTGCAAACTTGCTCAACAGAGGCCTGGTGCTGAAAAGCCCAGGAAGCCCCAACCGCGCGAATAGAATGAGCTGTAACACGAAAGGGAGGATCTCTCCCCTTAGCAGAATAGGCCCCGACAATGGCCTGACGAATCCACCTGCTGATGGTAGACTTTGTGGGTGCTAGACCCTTCTTGGGCCCAAATGGCACCACGAAGAATGCATCAGTCTTGCGAAAGGCAGACGTTACCACCAAATAATACTTCACAACACGAACCACATCCAAAGAATGCAGGGCCCTCTCCTTGTCATTGCTGGGATTAGGACACAGAGAGGGCAGAACAATATCCTGATTTAAATGAAAGGACGAAACCACCTTAGGAAGGAAGTCCGTCTTAAAACGGAAAACCACTTTGTCCTGATGTCTTTCAAAATATGGAGCTTGAATAGACAGAGCCGCCAACTCAGAAACATGTCTAACGGAAGTGATAGCTACCAAAAAGGGAAGACAAAGGAATATCATGCAAAGGCTCAAAGGGGGGACCCTGGAGCGCAGAAAGAACCAAATTCAAATCCCAAACCGGAATCAAAGGCTTCCTAGGAGGCCGCACATGTGTAACCCCCTGGAAAAAAGTCTTAACCAAAGGATGTAGCGCAAAAGACTTTTGGAAAAACACCACCTGTCCCTTCAGAGTACTGAGTTGGAGCCCTAGGTCCAGACCATGTTGCAAGAACTCCAAAATTCTAGAAATAGAGAATTCCCTACAAGGGAAGGCCCTAGTTTCACACCAGTCAATATAAGACCTCCAAGTCCTATAGTACACAGACGATGAGGACCTCTTCCTAGCACTAATAAGAGTCCGAATCACAGCATCGACATCCTGCTCATAGAGTCCGCCTCCGTGTTCTCCACTCCCGGGATGAAAACTGCCGAGATGCACGGGACATGGCTCTCCGCCCAGTCCAGAATCAGAGACACTTCCTTGAGGGCATTCCTGCTGCGGGTCCCTCCCTGGTGATTGATGTAGGCCACCGCCATCCGATTGTCCGACCGGACCCGGACCGGCAAGCCTCGCAGTTGATGAGTCAAATGACAAAGAACCATCCTGATGGCCCTCAATTCCAGAACATCGATAGGCTCGTGGGCTTCCAAGGCACCCCACAAACCCTGAAATTGCAGATCCTTCCAGAAGCCCCCCCATCCTGAGAGGCTGGCATCCGTGGTGACTATCTCCCACTGGGGAGTCCGAAAGGATCTGCCCCTCAGCAGGTTGGTTGAGTTCAGCCACCACCGAAGCGAGCGGCGAACCCGGGGGGACATCTGAAAGAATTGATCCAGCGACTGAGGAGACCTGTTCCAGACCGACAACAGATGGAGCTGTAGTGTCCTTGTGTGAAACTGAGCAAAGGGGACTGCCTCGAAGGAGGCCACCATCAAACCCACCAGTCTCATCCCTAGTCGGATGGACGGTCGAGGAATGGACATGAGCGACCGAACCAACTCCTGAATCAGAAGAACCTTGGACTGAGGAAGGAACACTCTGGCCTGATCTGTATCCAGAGACATCCCCAGAAAGGATATTAACCTGGACGGGTGGAGGGAGGACTTGGGGTAGTTGATCACTCAGCCGAATCTCTCCAGAGTGGATAGAACCGTCCTGGTGTCCATTTCCGCTTGGCTGAATGACGATGCCAATATGAGGAGATCGTCCAGATATGGCACTATGCGAATTCCTTGAGCTCTGAGAAGAGCCATTACCCCAGCAAGCACCTTGGTGAAAACCCTTGGAGCTGTGGCGAGACCGAAGCGAAGAGCTACAAATTGGAAGTGCCGATCCTCCAGAGCGAACCTTAGGAACCGCTGGTGCGCGGGAAAAATGGGAACATGGAGGTAAGCGTCCTGGATGTCTATGGACGTCATGAAGTCCCCCTGACGAAGAGAGTGGATGGCGGAACGCAACGTTTCCATGCGAAATTTTCGCAGCCTGACGAATTTGTTGAGAATCTTTAGGTCCAGGATGGGCCGAACGGAGCCATCCTTCTTGGGAACCGTGAACAGATTTGAGTAAAAACCCCAACCCCGTTCTAATGGGGGCACTGGGCAAATGACCGCCATATCTAGAAGACTCGATACCGCCGCCCGGAGTTGCAGTGCAGCCTGCACGTCCGGGGACACCCGAGAAAACGCGGGGGGGGCGGGACTCGAACTCCAACATGTAACCGGAAGACACCACTTCCCCGATCCATCTGTCCGAGACCTCCCGAATCCAGACTTGGGAGAAATGTCGCAGCCTTTCCCCCACCCGCACGGGTGAGGGCGCCCCCTCATTGTTGAGCGGGCTTGGCCGCGGCCTTGGGTTTAGAACCCCAACTGTATCCTGAACGGGCACGACCTCTGCCCCTATTCCAGGAGTCTCCTCTTGTAGAAGGGAAGGCAAAACCTCTTCCCGCTCTAGCTCCCCGAAAGGAAGGGGTGAAGGAAGCCGCCCCTCGAAAGGGGCGACGTTGCTTCCTACGTTGAGGTAATTTTCCACCTTTAGCTACTGAGTCCAATTTTTCTCCAAAGAGCCTTAGACCAACAAAGGGAAGAGACGTCAGAGACTTCTTGGACCCAAAATCTGCCGCCCACTGGCGCAACCAAATTGAACGCCTAATGGTCACCATTAAAGCAGAGGCCCTGCTGTTCATCATCAATGAATCATCCAGAGCAGTTAAAATGAAGGACAGAAAAACCTCACAACGTTTCAGTCCAAGAAATTCATCACTGTCCGGATCCAAGCCGGACGAGGATAGCAAATCCCTGACCACCTTTCTAGTTGCCACCACCAACAGTGATGAGGCACAAACTGGTCGTATAGCTGCCCCAATACTGGCAAAACCATGACAAGCCATCTGGTCAATGCGTTTATCCTCACCATCCTTGAGAGAGGAACAATCAGGGTTATTCAAAACGGCAGAGTTGGATAACCCCAAAATTGGGGCGTCCACTTCGGGGGGGGGGGGAAGCCCAGCGCTTAACAGTGTCCGCAGGGAAAGGATACCTTCTATCCCAACTCTGAGGAATGCCTGGGAGCCGAGCTGGCCTCTCCCATTCCTTGGAAATAATATTATCAAAATGCTTTTGATTAGGAAATTCTAAGCGCGGTCTGGATTCCTCATAAAACTCCCCTTGTTGTTGAGGGGCCTCCGCCGGAGGCGAGATAGCCAAAACCTCAAACATCTGAGTCAAAACATTAGGGGTGTCCGAGGAACCTCCTGACCCCCGATCAGAATCAGCGCCGACAATTTGTTGATCCTCGGAATTATCCGAATCCTCAAACACCTCCCCTTCCTCTGGAGGGGAATAATCAGACCAATCCAGACCATCCGTATCATCATATTCATAATGAGAAACCGTAGACAAATGTTTTCTCTTAGCCGGTGCCTTCTTAGCTACCGTAGAGGAAATACATTTTTCAATACTGGCCAATCTGGCACATACATCAGATTGCGACTGCCCCCCCATGACAACATCGCATGGAGCACGGGTTAAAGTGGGAGGGGGAGAGGATGAAGCCGGCGGTGCTGAGCCAGAAGCCTGGGGTCCTGACTGCCGCGTAATAGTCTGTTGTGCACAAGATATACATAAAAAGAAATCATCCCCAGTTAGGGATACCCCACACCCCAAACACTTCCGAGATTGTCCCGAGGGGAGCCCGGATCCCTGGGATGCCTCCATAAGGTGAACTTAAATGAGTCGCTAAGCAACCCGGGATGCCCTTATAGTGTCCTTTATAAGTGGGAGGAATTTTGTAGGAAAGAAACCCAGTGAAAGTACCCAGGGACCTTAGGACCGGGAGAAACCCCCTTATAACAATTCCCTGAAGAATCACCTAAAGACACAGACAAAAATTAATTAGAAGCCAGAAGCTATGTATAATAAATATATAATAAAACAAAGGCCCACAGGGCCACTCACAGAACCTCCGGGCCAGTCCAGGGCCTGGCAGCACGCAGCCCAGTGCGTGAGGTAACTTGTTAGGGCAGCGCAGCCAGAGCGAGAGACGGAGAAGAGGGGCGTGGCCTGCGCGCTTTACCGGCCCCGCCCCCCTCGTCATAGTGCAGATAATAGCCAAAGCTCCTCAGCGTGCCCGGGATAGATAGGGGGCGGGCCGCGGCGTCGCGCCGCAAGTCCGGCCCCGCCCCCAATGACACAGCGCCTGAGGGGAGAAAAATCTCCTCCGCTGTAACAGAGCCCGCCGGAGACACGGGGACCCGCGGCCCCGCACGACGCACCTGAAACCGGCAGCGGCCCGCTGCCTGCGAGCCGCTGCTCGGCTAGTAAGACAGGGTGCGGGCCGCGGCCTCTGCAAGAGGCCCGGCCCCGCCCCTGACAGAAGAGCGTGAGGGGAGAGCCCCTCCCCTCTGCCTTCTGAGGTAAATCACAGTTCCTAACAGTGTTGAAAAAAAGAAAAACGTTACACATACACAGACACACATATAATAAAGAGCAGTGTAACCAAGACATTGAGGGATTGCTCCTATACGTTCCACTCAGAATTGTAAAAAGAGAACCCCCAACCCAACTATGAGGGAGGGGGTGGCCAATTGAGGGAAAATTTTTAAGGGAAAATTATTAAGGACAGGGCATCCCAAACCGGGGTCACTAACCCGGTATAACCGCCTACCCTCTAAATAGGGTCTCGCGGCGGAGCCTAGCTCCTAAGCACGTGTGTGCTAGAGTACCATCACCCGGACCGCAGTCAAAACTGAGGAGGCATATAAATATATTAAATAGGGAAAAAAGTCAGAGCGGGAATAAAATAATATAGGCCGGGGGTAGACCCGGCTACCTTGGAAAACCCCCTGTGCAAGGAGGAGAGATCATCTTCTGCTTGCTTGCCGTCCTGCAGAGATGAAGACTGGGTAATGAGTGGGAGGTCCCAGGTATTTATGGACCGGGAGGGGCTTTCTTTCCTCCAATCATCTCTGCAGATCGCCCTCTTCAGGTCAGTATACCCACAGGTTATGAATATCCTGAAGCGGGGTGTGTGACATACTTAGAATAAGAGGATTGCACAGATAAGTCAAGAAATTTTGACTGTGGGATTGGATTTTTAAAAAGCTGGACTCATGATGGCCGCTCCCATGCAGTTATGCAGCATAGAATATGCCTTCTATTCCGTAACATCTGCATGGAGTTAAGTTTATGTTTGACTCATGTTTGCTTTTCCTCACTTTTGGTCCACTTTACAGAAATAAAGACCTTTTTTATGTTAAAGTAGGGCTTTAGGTCCCAGAGCGCCAGTCTTAATAGGCACAGAGTTGCCAGGGAGAGTTTTATGTCCACTTAAGATATTTAGGAAGCGAATGGTAGTAAACTCTCCACCAAACCAGAATTGAAAGCATTAATAGCTTATAAGGCAAAATCATTCTTCAGGCTCAACAAGTTTCATTTAGGCAGATGGATTGAATGCATCTAGAGTTCTGACAATGTGATACACATAACACCCCAGGATGATGGCCACTCATAGGCAGTAGTGTAACCAAGACATTTTGTAAGAGCTCTTCCCTGGTGTTGTGTGACCTTCAGTCAAGAAAATAAAATATTGTTCGCTCCCCTAAAGCCCTCCTTTATTGATTAGTGGTGCATGGTGTTTGAGAGGGCATAACCACATGCAACGGTGTGGAATAGCTGTGCTCCTAGAATGGAAGTGGCCATCATGGAACACACCTTAGAGTCCTGTTTACACATAAGCATGAGTGGGGGGGGGGAGGGGATTGGGGAAAGCTTTTGCTAGCACACAGACACTGCAGTTGAGCTGGGAGTTTCCCTAGGATCAGCACAACCAGCCAGAGGAAAATTTAATCTGTTTCCACACAGAATGTTAGCCGGCTGCATTGATGTAAAGACTAAATGGCTACAATGTCCACAACAAACATTCACATCAGAAAAAGGGATCAGCGAGTCTGTCATGTTACACACAGCATTTCAACAGTTGTTTTTAATGTTGATACAACATTTGAAGAGCTTTCTGAGCTCTTGCCAAGTCATTACAGTTGATGGTTATTTAAAGTGGACCAACACCCAGGATTTTCACTATCCTGGGTTTTGGTCCACTTCGGTGGGGCACCCCGCTATGTGAAACCCCCAAGAACGCCCGGAAACACTCACCTCACCATGCTCCTATGCGGGCGCTCGTCCAATCAGAGTGCTCAGAGCCGGTGTGGTATGCACATACAAGCGGCGTCCAACCACAGCGGCTCTGAGCGCTGGAGGCCACATCTCGCGCTTCCCTCTAACAGGGAGCGCGCCCGCGCCGGCCATTCACAAACAGCCGGTGCGGGTGAGCGCCCTGCTAGAGGGAAGCGCGAAACGCAGCCCGCGCATGCGCCGTTGGAACGGGGTTAAGGTAAGGTTTCTGGGCTTCCTGGGGGGTTTCACCCCGCGGGACATCCCGATTTCGGATGCCTCGTGGGGAAGGATCTGATCAGCCCGGGAATCTATAAGATCCCCGGGTGCTGGTCAACTTTAAGTCTGGCTAGGGATAAAGCATTATTGTGCAGAGATTCAGAGTAATTTTGACTGTAGGACGGTTTTCTACAGAAGCAAGGCTATCAAAGATGGCCATCCCCATGTGGTTCAGTACCATAGAATCTTCCACATCATCTGCATGAGCGGAGACTGGCCTTCCCCTGGGGCATCCCAGATCAGGATGCCTCACTTTGCGCCACCTGCTTCTGAGCTCCTTTGCAGATATGTAAAGATTAATTTGCCGCATCCATGCATCTGTGAGGATCCCTCCTGCCCCAGCCAATCAGGCTGGGGCAGGAGAGTGCGCTGCTGGGGATGTGTCTGTTGTGCTGAATTGATTGCCGAAACTCTAAATGTAAGCAGAATCTGCAGTGTCCCACCAGGATATCCTCATGCATGCTGCGGGGGTGGAGAAAGTAGATTTTTCTTTTCCTGTCAGTCACTATCCAGGAATAAAAATAAATAAACTTAATACTCCCCCCCTTTACCTGTAGATGATCGCTCCTACTCCATCATTCTAAATCCTATCTGGTCGCTAGACCAGTGATCCCTGCACCACCTGGCCCAATTGGCAGTCCCTTCCGCATTGTAAACAGGGCGCTGCAACCCCCGCAATCAGTCACAGTGATGCCGGCTCTATTGCAGTTCCTTTCGATGTCAGTCTCGACACACCGTCTCCATTGCAGTTATTGGAGGAGGGAGTGCTGGCATTGCTGTGACTGATTGGGGGGGCGGCTCCCTGGGAAGAGAAGAATGATTGGGCCTGGAGGTGCGGGACCACAGATCTGTCAATCAGGTAAGATTTACAGTGTCAGTAGTAGCGATCACGTGCAGGGGAAGAAAGGAGAGAATAAAGTTTGTTTTTTTATTTTGCTTACTTACAACTAAAAAAAAAAAAAATACTTCATCTCGGCAGCATGGGGACATCCCGATTTGGCCATCAAAAATCTGGTTGTCGGCAGTCACTACTTAGCACTTCAGTGTTCCCTCAGAATGGCAGCCAAGTGCAGGGCTGTCTGGTGAGGGAGGGCGGAATGCAGCAGGGCAACCCCAAATCAGAATGTCCTCATGCTGCAGGAGTAGGGGAATCAAGTTTTTGTATCTTTATATCTTCTTTATTAACGCATCTTCAGAGCAGAGCCCTTGTACAAATGGTCTTGAGCACACTATTGGCTAGGATTGGCCATCATCCTTAAAGCGGACCAACACCCGTTTTTTTCTCTAACAGCCCATAAAAACAAGCTCAGGGAGGCATGCAGAATGCGGGAGCCCCCCCCTCCCCCCCCCTCCAGAGCGCTTGATATTCTTACCTTTACCTCGAACCTGCGCTAGGCAAAAGGAGTTCGCAATTGGCCTCCAGACTGTCATGGTCGCGTCCTTGGCGCCCCCCCTTCGGAATGCCCCGCCCATGCTAACTGCCAATCACAGGATTTCCAGTGCAGACTCGAGGTGAAGGTATGAATATCAGGTGTTCTGGAGGCTTATGAGGAGGGGTCCGCTTTCAAAGGAAAACTCCTTTTTGTCAGCTTTTTGACGTTTTGCCTTCTTGTTTTCCTCTTTTGGAATGTAAAATAAACATTGTGTTAGCATTGTGCCCTCATACCTGCGATTTACTTATCAGCATGCTGTTTCCATGGTTCTAATATACCTGGGACTCTGTTTTGCTACAGTGGGAGTGGTTTTCATGGCCTCAAGTAAAAACAATAGACTACAAGTCCCACAAGCCTTCCAATGTAACAGGAGAACTCTTTAGCAACTTTGGCTAAGTCTAAGCAGCCTAATTACCTATCCAGCTGAGAACGCACCCATTAACCCTTTTGCTACTAGAACACAAGACTGAGAACCTTCCAAACTGAAGTTAAATTTAAGCAATGGGTTTAACCTGTCACCCATGCCTTAGCCAATCAGATGATTAGCAACCTAGAGTGAGGAAGTCTATGATATGTACTCAAAATCACCACTTTGGTGTACACAGGTAAAGTAAACACATTGTTGCTATGGAAAACTGTTTTCTTTTATAACAGAGTTCCAACAAATAAAAAAATAACAGATAAGCTCAGCACATTGAGGACATTTTCCACAAAATAATGGAAACTTTTAAAAAGGCTATTGAAAGTGAAATTACCCTTTAAGTAGATCTAATTCCAGGCCCATGAGTGGCAGAAGTTAGTGGGTTAGGATCCTGGCAGACCAATAGTTTTCCTGGGCAACTTGCGCAGTCACAGGGCCACATTTCGCCAGGGGATCGCAGGGCCGGTAAGTGAACCCAAAGGTCATGATGACTCCCCCAAGTCTTTCCCAATGTGGTCCAGCAACCATTTTGTAAAAGATGGGTGCTGGATTGCATTGAGTGACCCAATGAACTGATTCGGCAACTAAGTAGTTACTGAAGCACAAGGTGACCACATGGAAGCCTTCGGAAGCCAGGCTTGTTTCTTTTAATGGAAGGAAGAAGAAGAAGAAAACAAGCTTGGCCGGAGTCTTATTCAGTATGGGTGTATAAGTGACCTCTCCTCATTAGCCGATGTGTTTGTATGGATTTTTAATGTTACACAATTTTGCGATACACTACCTAGGTTAGATGTAACAGCAAAATACATTGAAGGACAGCAGGGGGAAATGGCCTGAAAAGCTTAGCAGTCCCTTCAAATGCAGGACAATTGAGAATGCTTTTTAGAAGGTTACCTCTAAATTTGTGACAAATCCTCCCGCCTCTTCCTCAGTCTCCTCCGGAGTAGGGTAGAGCCATATGGAGCCATTGTTTCCCAAGATAATGGAAGCTCCACAGGGAAGGTTGTGGAAATGAGTCTTCCTCCTTTTTATCAGAGATGGTGAAACTTGGACCAATACGCCTTGCCCAAGCTAAAGGTAAGAACAAACCATCAGTGGTTATACATTTCCCAAGATGATCCCAACCATTAGGTGCCCCAGAGAAACTTACCTTGCCATACTTGAGACTGCGAGTGTGCAGGGATAGCGCCCCATCGGAGTACACTGCCTGGACCTCAGCCTAATGTCAAGAAGTAAAGGAACTAAACTGACAGGGAAAAGGGGGAAATTAACCTCCATTTAGCACACAGCTTACCAACTGAAGATCGAGTCTCTATGTAGAAATGGCACTAGTGACCACCCATGTCTGAGGTTCAACATGAAATGAAAAACAGGAGAACTTATACATAAACCGGAAAATCCCTGTTAGTCTTAATTTAGGTTAAAGTTGGGACACAGAAAAGAACCCTTCTACCAAAAGGTTGATGAGAGTCAGACAAAAGATCAAGCCGATCAAAAAAAGGTAAGAGGATTGGGTGGGAAAGAGAGTTCAGTGGATCCCTTGAGCCGCAGGAAGGCTATCCTACGGAAGTAAAGCCTGGGGTTGGTGATACCCACACCAGGAACTACTGGGGGTAAAACACAATTTAAAAAAAAAAAAAGATAAGTCCGTAGTCCCAGTTCAGTTGCTACCCCCAAACCATCTTGTGGCAAACAGTATTATTAACCGTTTCGGTGTATCACCATTTGATGCCAGCCCATTTGTCACTAAAGTGGTGGTGGGGGGGAATGTCAGTGTGTCTTATTGGGCGAATGTAAGAGAGAAAAAAAAAAGGGGGGGTTGAGTATACTTACATGAGTCTCACACCCACAGTACTCCCTCTCTGTCGCCACCACCGCCTCTCGGGCTGGCGCGCGCTGACACTCGGGCGTTTGTGTCGGCACGCACTAAGACTGGAGAGACAGCGGCGGTGCCAGAAGCCAGAGCGGGGGCACAGAGTTCATGTACTTTTTACTTTTTTTTTGGGGGGGGGGGGGGGGCGGGGAATGCCACACTGAATAAGGGGATGGGGGCAGGGGGAAGTCACACTGCCCATGGGGAACGGGGGGGGGGGGGGGGGAATGCCACACTGCCCATGGGGGAACGGGAGGGGGGGGGGGAATGCCACACTGCCCATGGGGGAACGGGAGGGAGGGGAATGCCACACAGCCTGTAATTGGGTGTTTTAGCACAACATTTAGTTTAGATGTTTTTTTTCTTGCCCCAAAATGGCTACCAGCCCACATGGGCCCTGGGCATTGGGGAAGCAGGTAATTGGGTGGAGGGTTTATGGCAAGTCACCCGCTTGCTGGCAGGTGACTTTCCAGCCACTCCTGCCCTGTGAACAGATATAGGAGTCTCAAGGACCTCTTACCAGTTCATAAAGTGTTAAATGTAAAGAAGAAAAAAATCCCTGGATCACTGCTACAAACACAAGTGATCAGCAGAACCCTGGCAGAGGATCAGTACCCTACTGATGAGTGAGCTGAGGTCATTACACATGCAGTATGAAAGCTCCCCCCCCCCCCCCCAATGGCATGCAAGCTGCCAAAAGCCACCGTACAGGGAAGACTTCCCTGCCATTTAATTAGGTTTGCCAGACAGACAAACAAGCACTCACACCTAGAGAACCACCACAAGCAAGAGCAGCAGAGGTTAATGGACTGGATGAGTAATTATGCCTGGTCAGGCTTTCCAGGGAGCTTTGAAGAGAGAGTAAAAACAGATGACTATACATCCTCTTTACTATGTCTACCTACTACTAACACTGGCAACATAAGGTATCCCATATCAGAATTCCCAGCTGTGCAGCCATATAGTATACTTTATCTACTATGTATGTACATGCTCCAGCCAACATGCGACAATGGTTGACCAGTCAGGTTCACCAGGGCGTCTAGGACATAATTATGACACACCTGGCCAAAAAATTGGAATGGCAGGAAATGGTCCCTCATGATACTTTCCATTATCACTGTGCTGAGTATCAGGCTTACAGGGCATTCCAATTCTCTATAAACGATCCCAGGTTTCGGTCATTGCCCAGGGCCTCCCGATTTGGAATTCCCTGCTGTGTGAAACCCTCCAGTTCCCCCAGAAACTCAGATTTCCCCAGTCTGAATATGCATGCATGAGCTCTTGTCCAATCGGTGCTGTATGGTGTGCATATTAATGGATGGTATATGGCCCATTTTAAACGGTTAGCCCAGATTAAGGGAGCGGGAGCAGGCAAATCCCTAGTATTCCTGCAATGTGCAGTGCAAGCCCATCTGAATTAGATGCCAAGGTGTGCTCCTACTTTTTATACCCCAGAGCTGGCACAAACAATTGTTGGTCCAAAATGTGATAAAAAAAAAAAAAAAAAAAATTTGACTAAAACGCATGTGGCTTGAATCAGGAGGTAGTAATATTAATGTGTAATACTACTAAGCATTTAGGTATGTGGGGATCATTATGTAATGCTATAGAGTTTCCCTTTAAAGCCAAACATCTAAGAGCACCATTTCTCAACCTACAGTATACATACTCCAAGGGGAACCGGACATTGTTCAGGAGAACAGAAACAGGGAGTGTCCAACTAGTGTGATATATTATTTTGACAGTGAAACCTTATCACTTCCTGCAACAAAGCGCTATGATGCCCGTGTCCTACTACTTTTGGTGCCATTTATAATTAATCACTCCCTTGGGGGTACTTGGTTGTAACGTCCTGTCACAAGGGGGTACTTGGCGTAAAAGGGTTGAGAACCACTGTCTTACTGGAAGCTAAGCTATATGGAACCCGTAAGAAAACCACTCTGGTTCACCACAACCACAGGAGATATGATATGAGCTAAGAAAATCTAGCGTGACGTTCAGTAAGATTAAACATACAGGGAGATGGCAAAGATTTCTTGAAGCAGTATTGTAGTGGCCCTTTTAGATTTCAAGGTCAGTCTGGTTAGGTTTGGTTGTGCTTTAACCCTTTTACGTAGCTGCCTCTTCTACTGATAAAGCAGATCATCAAGGGAGGTTAAAAGCTAGCCGAACAAATGTACCTAAAAGATCCTTATGCAAAACAGGAGAAAACAAGTTAAAACTGAGCGCAATGTCCCAAGCAGAACAATACCCAACATGCAAAGGTACTTTTTAACTGCTAGCCTACTTGAGGTTTTATCACCCTCTGTCAACAATTTGTAACTATAGAATCTTATAGATTCCCGGGCCGATCACCTCAGGGTGTTGGTCCACTTTAATGTGGGTTTTGGTCCGCTTTAATGGGCTAAAGGTCCAGATAAACATGCTGGATAACGAGTAGGGGCAACTTTTACAATCTAATTAAAATTTTTTTTAAAAAACACATTCATGACAAACCGCTCCTGTCAGGAACAAACTCCAGGCCTGAAAGGTTTTTCAAGCGTTTTATTCCACTTTTACAGGGGGTGATCTGCTTCATTCCCATTCCTGCCTCAAGAGCCAGTCTGTTGGGTAGAGCAGCATTAACCACTCTAATATCTGCCCAAAGCCTTGCATGATGGGTAAAAGCATCTCCATCCATCAGAAAACATACAATAAGATGTATTCTTAGTATACAGTACGTCCTGCTCCAAATAGATTACTTACACGTGGGTATTACTCCGCCAGATGGCGCTGGACTGCAGAGACATCGAAAAATAGGCCCCTCCCGGCCCCTCAAATACCCGGGGACCTCCCACAAATCCCCAGAATTTCTCTGCAGTCTGGACTGCGAAGGACGAGAAATGGCTCTCTACTTGCAGGTGAGCGGGGCTATTAGCCTGCGGCCCTGTAGGACTATTCCCACCCGTTCCATTAGTAATATGCCTCCTAGCCTTGGCTGCACTGGTTAGGTGAAGGTAGGCAGCACCGCTGTTAGGTGCTTAGGAGCGCTGCTCCACCGCAATCCCCCACCAAAGGGTAGGCGGTATAGGCATATGGTGAGCCTCTATGGGATGCCCCTCCCGCACTAGTGCCCCTGTCTATCGGTGGGCCCTATTAAGTGGCCGCTGTCCTCCCTCATTCTCCCTGTAGCCTTCGGGGGGAAAAGGGGGGGGTGTGTGTAAATGTGTATGCTATGCATTCTGTGTTTTACACCTTATATTGTATTCTTTCTGCCTTGTGTCAGCCGCCGCCCTGGCTTGCTTTTCCTTACTTTTTTTCAAAATTGCCGCCGCCGCGCCTTCTATGTCACTATGTTCCACGCTTGGCGGCATTACCTCAGGCGCTGGTGCGCAGTCATTGGCTGCTTGTCACGTCCTGGCTTTGCGCTCTTCGGGGGGGGGGGGCGGGGCCCGTCTATGGCACGCTCCGCGTCATCGCCGATACCGGCCCGCCCCTCGAGGTGTACCGACGCCATCTTTAACCTGCTTGGTTGGCCCATGCGCGACGGACCTCTACCTACCGCGGTCCGTAAGTGCCCTCACGGGCGGCTGTATTTTGATACCTTTTATTACTCTGTACTTACGGTCTCCTCCTCTTATGTCTTTCAGGCTGGGCGAACCCTTTGGCTTCTCCCGGCCCTTTATTAGTTATATAACTTGTAGGCCTTGTGTAATACTCCCACTTCACTAGCGGGTTATTGGGGCATCCGGGGTTGCTGTATAGCGCTAATCCCTATCTGCCTATAGTACCGCTATAATCACCATATGGAGGAATCCCAGGATAATGTGACCGGGGTCCCTTTGGGACAAGACCGGCTGTGTGTAGCGTGTGGGTAGCCTCATGCGGACGCTGACAAGGCACGGGTCTGTGTACCCTGTGCTGAGCAGGTGCTTGCATTGTAATCTGGCCTGCCAGTGGCTGCACCTCGTTTCACTACGCATACTCCCCCAAGCTTAAATCTCACTCCTACTGAGTTGCATACTAGTGGGGATTCTCAGCCCGATGTGTCTTCTAGACTGGCTACTGTTGAGCAGTTGATTGCTAAGTCCTTGGCGCGTAAGGCCCCTGCTAAAAAGCGGCACTTAACGCCTAATGTCACTATTTTCTCTATGGAAACTGAGGAGTTTTGGAATCTTTGTGGCTATACCCCATCTGATGAAGGGGAGCTTTTTTCTGGCTCATCTGATGAGAGACCAAGGGGTCATGACGATTCTGGCTCTGACCCCTGGACCCCGGATGACAGATTATTGACCCAGATTTTTGAGGTTCTGTCCATCTCTCTCCCTGTTGCAGCTCCCAGGCAAAGGGGGGAGCTTTTCCATACAGCAAAATCATGTTTGTAATTTCCCGAGCAGGCACATTTCCATAACCTTGTGCTAAAGGAATGGGAGCACCCCAGTAAACTTCCCGGGGTCCCTAAAAGTTGGGATAGGAAGTATCCCGTTCCTGCTGATGTGGTAAAGTGTTGGTCATCCCCCCCCCCCCCCCCCCGAGGTGGATGCCCCGATCCTAGGGCTATCTAACACCTCTGTCATGCATTCCCCTGACTCCACTACCCTGCGGGATGCTGAGGACCGGTGCATTGACCAGCTGGCATCCCACGCCTTTGCATGTGCGGGGACGGCGCTGCACCCGGTCTGTGCCTCTGCCATCACTGCTGTGGCCACTAGAACCCTCATCAGAAATATACTTGACAGTGCCCCTGATGATTTGCCTTGTGAGGTGTTCAATGCACTTTCCAGTTGTGACGTGTTTGTAAATTTTGTCCTCTGCCATGGATGACACCATCAAAATGTGTGCCAGAACATCTGCCCTTGTGGTGGCTATACTCCACTCGGTTTGGCTGCGCCAGTGGGCTGCTGACAACGCTGCCAAGAAAACCCTCACTGTTTTTCCCTTTAAAGGACTGCGCCTGTTTGGGGACCACCTGGACCTTTTTGCTAAGGGAGGCAGGTTACCCCAGCGCAGGCGGCAATCTCGGCCCTTTCGGGGTCAGGGTTCCTTCTCCTCCCCTTACCGTGGAGCCAGACAGGGGAGGGGGTTTCCTTTCCTGGGACCCGGGGAGATTTCTGGGGTAGGGGCAGAGGACATGGACGTCCTGGCCGCTCCTGGGGTTCCAAAGCAAAATCATCCCCCAAGCCCCCTCAGGCATGATGGGGCACCCTCACCCATCCGGGTGGGGGGACGACTTCAGTACTTCGCTCACGTCTGGAGGCTTCATGTTTCAGACCGGTGGATTCAGGAGGTAGCGTCCTCCGGTTACAAGATAGAGTTTGCTGCCTGCCCCCCTCCAAGATTCATCAGATCCCGGATTCCTCAGGACCCTGTGTCAGCTCAGGAACTGGTGCAAGCAGTGCAAGGCCTCCTGGAGCTGGGGGTCATCTGCCAGGTCCCCTTAAGAGAAAAAGGCAAGGGCTTTTATTCCAACCTATTCACAGTACCCAAAAAGGATGATTCAGTCAGGCCCATCCTGGACTTAAAGATCCTCAACAAATTTGTCAGTGGCAGGCGCTTTCGCATGGAAACTTCGCGCTCTGCCATCAGTTCCCTGCGCCGAGGGGATTTCATGACTTCTGTGTACATCAAAGATGCTTACCGTCATATTCCTGTATTTCCAGGTCATCAAAAGGTTCCTCAGGTTCGCTCTGATGGATCAACACTACCAGTTTGTGGCCTTGCCCTTTGGCCTCACTTCAGCTCCCAGGGTGTTCACCAAGGTGCTGGCGGGCGTGATGTCTCTGCTCAGATGTCAGGGCGTCCGCGTGCTTCCCTATCTGGACGACATTCTCATCACTTCCCAGTCTCTACATCAGGCAGAGTTGGATACTCGGCTGGTGGTGCCCACTCTGGAGTCATTTGGATGGGTGATCAACCACCCCAAGTCCTCACTGTCCCCTTCCCTGGTAACTCCATTCCTGGGAATGAATCTGGATACAATTCAGGCAAGGATTTTCCTTCCTCAACAGAAGGTGGACAGTCTGATTGCACAAGTTCAGTTCCTCCCATCTTGTCCTCATCCCTCCATCAGGCAGGGGATGCAGCTGGTGGGCCTGATGGTGGCATGCTTCGAAGTGGTCCCTTATGCTCAGTTCCACTTGAGGCCTCTGCAACTTCACCTATTGTCCGTATGAGACAAGGACCCAGCGTCCCTGGACGGGGTCTGTGTGCTCTCCCCTCGGGTCAGGAGGTCCCTCTTGTGGTGG
Organism: Gastrophryne carolinensis; assembly: GCA_027917425.1. Classification (NCBI taxonomy): domain Eukaryota; kingdom Metazoa; phylum Chordata; class Amphibia; order Anura; family Microhylidae; genus Gastrophryne; species Gastrophryne carolinensis. The sequence continues at coordinate 201,317,903 of CM051235.1, forward strand.
ATAGACTCAAGGAACCTGTTGGGAGGCAGATCCTCTTACCCCTCCCTGGGAGACGGTCACCACGGATGCCAGTCTGTCAGGTTGGGGGGGGTTTCTGGAAGTCCCTGCGGTTTCAGAGGAGGTGGGGGCCTCAGGAGGCCCACACTCCTATCAATGTCTTAGAACTGCGGGCGATCAGGCTAGTTCTGGCTCACTTGACCACTCACCTTAGGGGCCTGCCTGTTCAGGTGCGCTCGGACAACCAGACGGCAGTTGCCTACATCAATCATCAGGGAGGGACCCGGAGCAAGGGGGCCCTCCAGGAAGCGTCTCTGATTCTGACTTGGGCGGAATCCAATGTCCCCTGCATATCAGCTGTGTACATCCCGGGGGTGGAAAATCACCTGGCGAACTCTCTGAGCAGGGGGACCTCTCGCCAGGGAGAATGGTCCCTATGCAGCAGGGTTTTTCAATCCCTGTGTCACCGTTGGGGTCAACCAGATGTGGATCTGTTTGCATCCCGTCACAATCACAAGCTCACAGTTTTTGTCTCACTGTCCCAGGATCCTCTGGCCTTGACCTCGGATGCTCTAGCAATGTCATGGAAGGACTTTCAGTTCCTGTATGTCTTCCCTCCAATTCCCCTGCTGGGCAGGGTTCTGCGCAAGATTGCCCTGGAAGGGGTGCCAGCAATCCTGGTGAAGAAGCGTGTGGTTCGCAGACGTGGTGCAGCTGGCAGTAGATCAGTACACTCTGCCCCTGGTGCCAGATCTGCTCACTCAGGGCTCACTACGCCATCCCAATTTACATACTCTGGCTTTGACGGCCTGGCTGCTGAAACCTCCATCTTGATGGAGAAGGGGCTGTCTTCCTCGGTTGTGGATACTTTGATAAAGGCTAGGAAGAAGTCTTCCTCTTCCATTTATTACAGGGTTTGGCGTGCCTACATTGACTGGTGTGAGTCTAAGTCTCTTCCCTGTCGTGTGTTCTCTATTCCCAGGATCCTGGAGTTCCTGCAGCATGGGTTGGAGATGGGGCTCCAACTCAGTACTCTGAAGGGTCAGGTTTCTGCCCTGGCCATTTTCTTCCAGAAGTCCTTTGCTCAGCACCCTCTGATCAGGACTTTTCTCCAGGGGGTTACTCATGTGCGCCCCCCACGTAAGCCTATGGTGCCTGTTTGGGATTTGAATTTGGTTTTGTCAGCCTTGCAGGGTGCTCCCTTTGAACCTGTGCAGGATGCTGCCCTTGCCATTCTTACACTCAAGACTGTCTTTCTGGTGGCTATCACTTCTGTTAGGCGTGTGTGAGTTGGCAGCGCATTCTATTCAAGCCCCCCTACTATGAGAGACACCAAGACAAGGTGGTGTTTCGTTTCAAGCCAGACTTCCTGCCTAAGGTAGTGTCTGCCTTTCATTTTAATCAGGACATTGTTCTTCCTTCCTTGTGCCCTAATCCTAGTAATGCTAAGAAAGGGGTCTTGCATTCTTTGGATGTGGTTAGGTGTCTGCAGTACTATCTGGTGGCTACTGCACCCTTCAGGAAAACTGATGCTCTTTTTGTGGTCCCTTCTGGGCCTAGGAAGAGTTTGGCTCCTGCCAAGACTACTATCAGCAAATGGATCCGTCAGGCTGTGATTCAGGCCTATTCTGCTAAGGGGAAGAATCCTCCCTTCCGACTTACTGCTCATTCCACTCGTGCTATTGGTGCCTCTTGGGCTTTTCAGCACCAGGCTTCTGTTGAACAAGTTTGCAAGGCTGCTACTTGGTCTTCTGTTCATACCTTTTCAAAGTTTTACAAGGTTGATGTTAGGGCCTCAGCTGGCGCTGCTTTTGGCCGAAAGGTTCTGCAGGCGACAGTGGTTTAAACTGCCTACTGCTACTTTTTTTCTTGGGGATCCCACCCTACTTTATGGACACTGCTATTGGATGTCCCACCTGTAAGTAATCTATTTGGAGCAGGACGTACTGTATACTAAGAATAATACAATTCTGTGATTACTCACCTTTAGAATTGGTATTTTGAGTATACAGTACGTCTTGCTCCAACCCACCCTTGGCTTTTGCATTATCTTGGATCCCCTGTATGGTGATTGTTATAGTTGATAGTTTGGGTTGTTTAATTCTCCTGGCTGCTCGTTACCTGCTTTTCAATGCTGGGGATTTGTGGGAGGTCCCCAGGTATTTGAGGGGCCGGGAGGAGCCTATTTTCGCTGTCTCTGCAGTCCAGCGCCATCTGGCGGAGTAATACCCACGTGTAAGTAATTTATTTGAAGCAGGACGTACTGTATACTCATAATACCAATTCTACAGGTGAGTAATCACAGAATTGTATATTTTCCAGGTCAGGCTCAGGGAACAGTCCAAGAAGATTGATTGAAGAAAAAAAAAAAAAAAAAAAAAAAAAAAAAAAAAAAACACACACACAACAGGATTGTCCGGAACTATGTCCATCAAGTTCAACCAAGGGTTGAACTATCTGGGGAGGGGGTTCACACAGGGGGGCATCCCAATCTGGGATGCCAGGCACAAACCTGGGATAGTTACAATCTTAGGTTTTGTTCCAGTTTAGGAAATAGATTAGCAACAGCACAAGAGAAAGGAACAGCTCTGCTGGCACATTCCATAGAAGAGAAATATGCTGGCGGGACATAATTATGGCGGTCATAGTTGCCTGGCACTGCACGCCATGGGTCAGCTTTGCTTCTGTCAAAGGATACACTAATCAAGTCTCCTTCCTGCAGGTAGCTCCTCATTGCCAGCTCGTCCTCTGCTGACCTTCTCCTCTGAAAGAGAACACAAGACACAGGAGAGATCAGCAGGCAATATAACAAGTCAGGGAGCCCCGGGCATGCCAGGGATCTCCCCAGAGATCCACTTGTGTCACATAAAATCCTGGATGATCCGGCCAAGGAATGTCACTCGTATAGAGGAGGGGAGTGCGGCCACTTGTGTAGACACAAAGCAATTCCAACTAGAAAGCCTGCACACCTCTAATACACAGACAGGATTTTGTTATGGATAAAAACACACACCACCACAGATAAAGAATGAATTGCATTTCCCACCTTTAATCTGTACAATACCACTGAAAAACAAACTGAAATCTGTGAGGGTGGAAAAATAGGGAATACAATACAACTTGAGTGAGCCAATGAATTTAGGACAGCACTCAGTCTTTATTGGTACCAGACTATCAGCGAGGCACACCTAAACATATCTCCTGTGTACAGCCATCTCCAAGTCACCTCCGATTTTCTGTTGGATTCAGGGCTGGGCCATTCCAAAACCTTGATCTCCTTCTAGCAAATCCATTTGTTGGTTGATGCAGAGGTATTGCTTTGGGTGGTTGTGGAGGGATACGGGTGTTATTTGTTTTGAAAAAGTTCAGGAAGGAGAATAATATATATATATATATTCCAGAATCGCCCACAAATAGGTGCTGGAGGCAAGTTGTTTTTCTGGTTGTAACCCTGCCTCAGCACCAGGGGTGGGAGGTGGGATATTGTGAAATGAGAGAACAGGCGATTGCTCTTTGTACACTATGGGTAGTGTGCTGGGAGCCAATCGGGTTTAGGTGCGCTTTAGGGGTGTGGTTTGAGCGTGATAGTTACAATAGGTATATGTGCCAGAGGTGACTGACCCACAGATATATTTTAATTCTTATATCAATGGCAAATGAATAACTTCTGATTGTGAGGGTATTGTGAAAGCCTGAAAAATCCCTGGACAGTCTCTTTAATTCGGTACAAAACCCACCACCAATTCCAGGGGCAGCCACTGGCTTTCACTACAGGGCATCCCCACTGTGTGCACCCCCAAGCGATTGTAATCGCTTTCCTTACCCCGGTCCAACGATGTATGTGCAGGCTCTTGTCCAAAGAGAGCCGTATGCAGCTACTAGGAAATTTGGCAAACTGCCCTAATTTTCAATGGGGAGTGTGAGCTGCTGCATCCACCGCCATTCAGACAGGCTGGGACGCCGTCAGGCATGCAGGAGTGCACGCTGCCTAAGTCTAAATCAATGAGAGATATTTGTCGAAAGGATGTAGACACAGCAAATGGCCGAGGTGGCGAGTTGTTCTGGGGGATTTCACACAGCCCCATGGCAAGAGAATCGCTGCTTTTACCTCACCATTATCAGCTTAACTTTTCTGCCCTCTTTGCTTTACTGATCATTGTCAGTTGCATAAAAAAGGCCTGTTAACACCATGACAACAGTGCCATCTGGTGGCAATAAAAACTGGCGCTGATCACACCCCGGGGGTATATAAAAAATGAACAAGCGGTTTAATGAACACCATTTATTTTCAGCTAAATATGTTCCAAAGTTCAAGCAAATAACTCCAGACAAATGTAAAAAAATAAATGCCATTTATTTAGTCAGCATTCATTTGTGATAATGGTTTACAGAAAACTGCAGCTTGCGTGTGGCAGCTTTAAAGTGGACCAACACCCAGGATTTTGACTATCCTGGGTTTTGGTCCACTTCGGTGGGGCACCCCGATCGGGGGTGCCCCGCTGTCTGAAACCCCCCAGAAAGCCCCAAAAAACTCACCTCTCCCCGCTCCCACGTGACCGCGCCAGCCAATCACAGCGCTCAGAGCCGCTGTGGTATGCGCGTCCAAGGCCGCCTGGACGCGCATACCAGCTCAGCTGGCTCTGAGCGCTGGAGGCCGCGTCTCACGCTTCCCTCTAACAGGGAGCGCGCCTGCACCGGCCATTCACAAACGGCCGGCGCGGGTACGCGCCCTGCTAGAGGGAAGCGCGAGCCACGGCTCGCGCCGATGGAACGGGGCTGAGGTAAGGTTTGTGGGCCTCCTGGGGGGTTCCTCCCCGCGGGACATCCCGATTTCGGATGCCCCGCAGGGAGGGATCTGATCGGTCCGGGAATCTTATAGATTTCCGGGCCGATCCCCCCTGGGTGTTGGTCCACTTTAAAGAAATACTAAAAATTAACATTTTTGAACATCTCTGTATACAGATTTCTGAAAGCTCAACAAAACAGAAACTAGACTTTCCTGTCCTTACCATAAAATCAATTTCATGCACGACCGCTTTTTTCTTCACCAATATGCCACTTACCAGGAAGTTGGACACATTCAGAGCTGTTCACCAGTGAGAAGCCTAGATCCCCCTCACACTGGAAGTGATATTCAGTCATGCAACAAGTGTCAGCTTCCCCCCCCACCACCACTAGGGGTACAGAAGCTCCACCAAGCAAGGAGGTTGGACACCATTTACCACTGGAGAATCTATATATAATCACACAATGCAAGTAGTATGACCATGACAAGAGAAAAATGAGCAGCTACAAGACAGCAGGTGTGGACTCTCCAGTTGTACCTTTTGGGGTAAGGATGTTACCACAAGTATACCAGGCTTTTTGAAGACAAGGCAATTAATCCCCTTCAAAAAGGCTGGAAGCCTGGAACCAAAACTCATTTGTGGTGACTTGTAGGGAACGAATAGGGGCAAGAACGGCCTTGCAAGCATGCAGCCGAGTTCCAATTTAATAAAGCCCATAAAATGGCTACAGAGACCCAACATCCATAAACAAAATCACAGTGCAGCTTCTCCTTTGCACAAGAGGTAACAGGACAAGATTACAAGTGGAAATCTGAGACCATCTGAGGCAAAAAGTCTGGGGAAACCAAACATGGTTTCATCACGGTGAAGAATCATGTATGGCGACATGATGACCAGAGTGGCGAGTTTAGAAACAAAAAGCAGTCTCCATCGTGTCTTTTGCATTAATTCAAGGAGAGGGTACCTCAGGGCCAGAAGTCAAACTAACTACCACCTCCACGCCCCCCCCCCCAAAAGACCCAGTAGTACCTATTGGGAGGTATAGGATAAATAGGCTTTACCCGATGAAGCAGGGTTGTGAGGGGGTAGAGAAGTAGAGTTTCCCGAAGGAGTCTCTGGTGATTAATGGAGGGACAAGGGGGCTGGTAAGGAAGAATACTGCATGAAGTCCTGTGAAGTCCGAGTGTTATTAGGAAGCAGTGGTGGGGACCACTCTGGTCTCAAAGGTGGGCCTAGGAACCAGGTATGTGAATTTGCCTTGGTGCATCACTGTATTATGTACTTATGGTTGGTGTCAGTCGCCGCGCTGACTTGGTTGCACTGGTTGCATTTTTAAAATTGCCGCTGCGCGCGCTTGGCGGCGTTACCTCAGGCGCTGGTGAGCAGTTATTGGCTGCTTGTCACGTGTACGGCTTCGCGCTCTTCGGGGGGGGGGGCGGGGCCTTTTCTCTTGGATCCGGCTGCTAAGTGACTGGCATCTACCTACCACGGTCCGTGAGTGCCCTCGCGGGCGGCTTTACCATTTGTCATTCACATGTCACTTACGGTTCCCCTTATGTCTATTCCCCTTGCTTATGTCTTTCAGACGGGCCGAACCCTATTGGCTTCTCCCGGCCCTACTCCCTCTATTTAGTTATTTAACTTGTGAGGCCTAGTGTGTAATTTACTCCCACTTCCCTAGCGGGTTATTGGGGCATCCCGGGTTGCTTTTATAGCGTGAATCCTATCGGCTTATTGTGCCGCTATAATCACTATATGGAGGCGTCTCAGGATAATGTGCTCGGGGTTCCTTCGGAGCAAGCCCGGCTGTGTGTAGCTTGTGGGGTGTCCCCTATTAGCACTGACAATGTGCGGGTCTGTGTACCTTGTTGCGCTGCAGCCTGGTTTACCAGTAGCTGGGCCTGCTCCTCGTATAGCTTCACCTACTCCCCCAAGCTTAAATCTCACTCCCATTGAGTTGCATACAAGTGGGGATTCTCAGCCTGATGTGTCTTCCAGACTGGCTAGTGTTGAGAAGTTGCTTGCTAATACCTTGGCGCGTAAGGCCTCTGCTAAGAAGCGGCACTTGACGCCTGAGGTCACTCTTTTCCCTATGGAGGCTGAAGAGTTCTTTGAACTGTCTGGTTATACTCCCTTGGAAGAAGGGGAGTTATTCTCTGACTCAGTCATCTGATGAGAGGCCCAGGGGTCATGACGATTCTGGCACTGACCCCTGGGCCCCAGATGATACCGATAGGCTGTTGGCTCAGATTTTTGAGGTTCTGTCTATTTCTCCCCCGGTTGCGGCCTCCAGGCAACAGGGGGAATTGTTTCATACTGCTAAGCCACGTTTGGAATTTCCTGAGCAAGCCCATTTTAATAATCTTGTGCTCAAGGAATGGGAGCGCCCCAGCAGGCTTCCCGGTGTGCCTAAGAGTTGGGATAAGAGGTATCCCTTTCCTGCTGATGTGGTGAAGTGTTGGTCATCCCCTCCTGAAGTGGATGCCCCGGTCCTAGGGTTATCTAACACCTCTGTCATGCACTACCCTGACTCTACTACGCTGCGGGATGCTGAGGACCGGCGCATTGATCAGCTGGCATCCCATGCCTTTGCATGTGTGGGGACGGCGCTGCGCCCGGTCTGTGCCTCTGCCATTACGGCTTTGGCTATCAGGACCCTGCTCAGAAGTATCCTGGATGGTGCCCCTGATGATGTGTCTAGTGAGGAGTTTAATGCACTCTCTCGTTGTGAGGTTTTTGCGACTTATGTGTTCTCTGCCTTGGATGATACCATTAGAATGTGTGGCATAACCTCTGCCCTTGTGGTGGCTATACGCCGTGCCAGTGGGCTGCTGACAACGCTGCCAAGAAAGCCCTCACTGGTTTTCCCTTCAAAGGACTATGCCTGTTAGCAAACAGGTCCAGGCGGTCCCCAAAGGGAGGCAGGTTACCCCAGCGCAGGAGGCAGTCTCGGCCCCTTTCGGGGTCAGGGCTCCTTTTCCTCCCCCTACCGTGGTGCTAGACAAGGGAGGGGGGGGGTTCCTTTACTGGGGCCCGAGGAGACTTCTGGGGTAGGGGCAGAGGATGTGGACGGCCTGGCTCCTCCTGGGGCTCCAAGCTTAAGTCCTCTCCCAAGCCCCCTCAGGCATGAAGGGGCGCCCTCACCCATCCGGGTGGGGGGGGGGGGGCGGGAAGGCTTCAGCACTTTGCTCACGTCTGGAGGCTTCATGTCTCAGACCGGTGAATTCAGGAGGTAGTGTCCTCCGGTTACAAGATAGAGTTTGCTGCCTGATTCCCCCCCCCAAGATTCATCAGATCCTGGATTCCTCAGGACCCCATGTCAGCTCAGGCTCTAGTGCAGGCGGTGCAAAGCCTTCTGGAGCTGGGGGGTCATCTGCCAGGTCCCTTTAAGAGAAAGGGGCAAGGGCTTCTATTCCAACCTCTTCACCGTGCCCAAAAGAGATGGGTCAGTCAGGCCCATCCTGGACTTGAAGATCCTCAACAAATTTGTCAGGTGCAGGCGCTTTCGCATGGAAACTCTGCGCTCTGCCATCAGTTCTCTGCGTCCAGGGGACTTCATGACGTCTGTGGATATCAAAGATGCTTATCTTCATATTCCTGTGTTTCCAGGTCATCAAAGGTTCCTCAGGTTCGCGCTGGGAGGATCAGCACTACCAATTTGTGGCATTGCCCTTTGATCTCACTTCAGCTCCCAGAGTGTTAACCAAGGTGCTGGCAGGAGTGATGTCTCTGATCAGGTCTCAGGGCATCCGCGTGCTGCCCTACCTGGACGACATTCTCATCAGGCAGAGTTGGATACTCAGCTGGTAGTGTCCACTCTGGAGTCATTTGACTGGGTGATCAACCATCCCAAGTCTTCTCTGTCTCCCTTGGTGACTTCCTTCCTGGGAATGATTCTGGATACAGTTCAGGCAAGGATTTTTCTTCCTCATCAGAAGGTGGACAGTCTGCTAGCGCAGGTCCAGTTCCTGCTCTCTTGTCATCATCCCTCCATCAGGCAGGGGATGCAGCTGGTGGGCCTGATGGTGGCGTGCTTCGAGGCGGTCCCTTATGCTCAGTTCCGCTTGAGGCCTCTGCAACTCCACCTCTTGTCTTTTCTGGCCCCCTCCTGGGAGACGGTCACCACGGATGCCAGTCTGACAGGTTGGGTGGGGGGGGGGGGGGTTCTGGAAGTCCCCTGCAGCTCCAAGGACGGTGGGGCCCTCAGGAGGCCCAAACACCTAACAACATTCTGGAACTGCAGGCAATCAGGTTGGTTCTGACTCAGCTGACTCCTCACCTCCGAGGCCTGCCTGTTCAGGTACGCTCGGTCAACCAGACAGCAGTTGCCTACATCAATCATCAGGGAGGGACCCGGAGCAAGAGGGCCCTCCAGGAAGGGTCTCTGATCCTGGCCTGGGCGGAGGCCAATGTTCCCTGCATATCAGCTGTGTATATCCCAGGGGTGGAGAATCTGCAGGCAGACTCTGAGCAGGGGGACCTCTCGCCTGGGAGAATGGTCCCTCTGCAACAGGGCGTTTCAATCTCTGTGTCACCGTTGGGGCCAACCAGATGTGGATCTATTTGCATCCCGTCACAATCACAAGCTCTCGGCCTTTGTCTCCCTGTCCCAGGATCCTCTGGCCACGGATGCTCTAGCAATGTCATGGCAGGACTTTCAACTCCTGTATGCCTTTCCTCCATTGCCCCTGTTGGGCAGTGTTCTGCGCAAGATAGCTCAGGAGGGGGTGCCAGCAATCCTGGTGGCCCCCAGGTGGCCAAGAAGAGTGTGGTTCGCAGACGTGGTGCAGCTGGCTGTAGATCAGACCTGCTCACTCAGGGTCACTTACGCCATCCCAATTTACAAACTCTGGCTTTGACGGCCTGGCTGCTGAAACCTCCATCTTGATGGAGAAGGGGCTGTCTGCCTCTGTTGTTGATACCATGATAAAGGCTAAGAAGAAGTCCTCTTCTTCCATTTACTATAGGGTTTGGCGTGCCTACATTGACTGGTGTGAGTCTAAGTCTCTTCCCTGTCGCGTGTTCTCTATTCCCAGGATCCTGGAGTTCCTACAGCATGGGTTGGAGATGGGGCTCCAACTTAGTACTCTGAAGGGCCATGTTTCTGCCCTGGCTGTTTTCTTCCAAAAGTCTTTTGCCCAGCATTCTCTAATCAGGACTTTTTTCCAGGGGGTTACTCATGTGCGTCCCCCACGTAAGCCTATGTTGTCTGTTTGGGATTTGAACTTGGTCTTGTCTGCCTTGCAGGGTGCTCCCTTTGAACCTGTGCAGGAGGCTGCCCTGGCCATTCTTACTCTCAAGGTTGTCTTTTTGGTGGCTATCACCTGTTAGGTGTGTTTCTGAGTTGGCGGCGTTTTCCATCCAGCCCCCTACTTTGAGAGACACCAGGACAAGGTGGCGTTTTGCTTCAAGCCAGATTTTCTGCCTAAGGTAGTGTCTGCCTTTCATTTGAATCAGGACATTGTTCTTCCTTGTGCCCTAATCCTAGTAATCCGTAGGAGAGGGTCTTGCATTCTTTGGATGTGGTTAGGTGTCTGAAGTACTATCTGGTGGCTACTGCACCTTTCAGGAAAACTGATGACTTTTTGTGGTCCCTTCTGGTCCTAGGAAGGGTTTGGCACCTGCCAAGTCTACTATCAGCAAATGGTCAGGCTGTGATTCAGGCCTATTCTGCCAAGGTGAAGAATCCTCCCTTCCATCTTATTGCTCATTCTACTCGTGCTATCGGTGCCTCTTGGGCTTTTCAGCACCAGGCTTCTGTTGAACAAGTTTGCAAAGCCGCTACTTGGTCTTCTGTTCATACCTTTTCAAAGTTTTACAAGGTTGATGTTAGGGCCGCAGCTGATGCTGCTTTTGGCCGCAAGGTTCTGCAGGCGGCAGTGGTCTGACCTGTCTGTTACCTTTGGGGATCCCACCCTACTTTATGGACACTGCTATTTGATGTCCCATGTGTAATGAATCTTATCTGAAGCAGGACGTACTGTATACTAAGAATAATACAATTCTGTGATTACTCACCTGTAGAATTGGTATTATGAGTATACAGTACGTCCTGCTCCACCCCACCCTTGGTTTTGCATTATCCTGGATCCCCTGTATGGTGATTGTTATCATTGTTATAGTTACCAGTTTGGTTCTGTTTCTCCCGGCTTATCGTTAACTGCTTTTCAATGCTGGGGATTGTGGGAGGTCCCTGGGTATCTGAGGGGCAGGGAGGAGCCTGTTTTCGATGTCTCTGCAGTCCAGCGCCATCTGGCGGAGTAATACCCATGTGTTATGAATCTTATCTGGAGCAGGACGTACTGTATACTCATAATACCAATTCTACAGGTGAGTAATCACAGAATTGTATTTTTTTTTTTCTCAGCAGCGTTTGGGTTTTAACATGAAATGTCTTTTTGCTTTACTTACCCCTGATAGAACACAGACAACCTGTGATCGGTGGAAGCCGGCTCCAGCACCCAACTTCCACTAATCACCGTCCAGCTTCAGACAGCTCTCTGGTGCCGGAAGCGGGCTAGTATACTGGACGAAAGGGATGATGTCATGCTGCTACTCCTATAAACAACACCTCTCCCTGCAGCAGGGGAGCTGTCAGAAGCAAGGGGGGGGGGGCATAAATGTAGACCTTACCTTCCCATTGTAGGAGCCTAAAAAAATCCTGCCAACAGGACAATATTCTTTCCAAACCAAACCACAAACTTGATGAACGATGTCCATTTCTGTTCAGAGACCAGAAACACAAAAAAGGGGGCAGTAAGAGGATGTAGCAAATTTAAAGCTGGTGGCAATGGTTTTCTGTACCTGGAGGCAGATTCCCATCACTCATTCTGAGAGAGGACTTGGGGGGGGGGGGGGGGCACTGCTAAAAAAAAAATAGAAGTGCTTTGGCTGTAGTTTTTAATGTCGTGGATGCCAATGAACTCACCAGCTCTCCCCCAGGCAAGTTCACAGAGGATAGAAGTAAAATGGAGTCTAGTCGTGTACTTGTGTCCACTTTCCAGCGCTTCTGTTGAACCTGCAAGAACCAATTCTTATAAATATACATAATATATAACAATAAGGCAATATCAGAATCTAGATCTGCCCCCCTATATAATGATTTTTAATCATGCTGTCACGCCCTAGCTTCTAACTGCTGTCATCTAAAGACAGGGTACGTCCCATAGAGTGTCCCATGCCAGAAAATGCTTTTGTCAGTCTTAAAGAGGCATTATGGTCAGAAATTACTGGAGCCTCTCTAATATGCAGCAGCATGCAACCCGAGAAGAACTGGGCTTCGCAGGTACTCGCCTCCCCTGGGATCCTTCTATGGCAGCCATGGAGCAGCTTACCCACTTGCCGGCCACGTGGGATGCACAACCTAGAGGAGGCGAGTATCTGGGCGGCCTGGTTCCTGCTGGGTGGCGATGCACAGTGGGGCAACCCAACCAGTTATATGCGGTTGCATATCTGACCGGAGTTCTTTGTTAAATGATTTTTAAATTATTCCTTTTAAAGAAGACCAAACCACAAGCTCTGTTCCAACATAAATTTCAATTGTGTTCCTCACACACAACCATACCTAGGACAGGTTTGGTCAATAAGTCAGTCAACTTTTTTTATGGCCTATTATAACACAAGGTGTTTTTGAAGCAGAGAACCACCTAGGATTTTAACACTGCTCAGTATTGTTACTCTCTGGCGGGGCATCCCGGTTTGTGTGTATACCCATGCTTCAATGATTGCTTACCTTATGACGATCACTCAGCATGGGCGGGCAGCCGATCAGTGCACATCACTGCTCATCTCTAGCTGTGGGGCATACCCACGGCAGCCATTCAAAAATGCATAGCTTACGCTTAGCTCAAGCAAAAAGCATGGATGTGGCCCCTGCATGCCCCATTGGTCTGGGTGGGAGTGACCCAGGTACAGTTGGCTCCCCCAAAAATAATGTAAAGCAAGAACTTATTTTTATCGAGAGCTAGCCGTAGAGAGGACACGCCCACCCACCGGACAGAACAGGAAACGCAACTCCAGGCAGCAGGATGAGCTGCAGGGCAATCCCTTTAAAGTGGCTAAAATCCTTTGGGGAGGGGGCTGGGCTTAGTATAGATTACGCATTTTTGAGGGCAGGTCCTCTTTATGTCTCAATACATACCTCTGTTATCCGTCCCACAACGATGTCACCGACTTCCCCATTGTACCTAGAAGAGAACAAATGAAACCTAAGCTAAATCTTATGGCTAAACGAAGATCAAACAAAGAAGAAAGTAGGAGTGAGGGTGTAATGTGCCACACAAAGTTTTGGTTAAAGTTGGGCTTGGAGTTACTCGGTCATGTGAGGCCAACATCACCAGAGAGGCAACTTTATCTGTACGAGACCACATGCTGCCAGAGGCGACGTGAAGCTCGCTAAAAGAAAAAAAAAGGGCAAAGATGGAGAAAAAGTTTGGATGAGGGGTAAATAGTATCAGAAGGATGTTGGGGGGCACCAGAGAGAGTGTAAGCACCAGATAGATGCAAGAGAACGAGCAGCCCAAGAGAAAGTGAAGGGGAGGCAGGTAATGCCGAGATATGGAGGGAAAGTAGAGACTAATGGAAGGGGGGGGGGGGGTTATTGTCTGAAATATTTTTTTTTGTGGGGGGGGGGGGGGGGGGAGTAAGCACTAGAAAAAAAAAAAAAAAAAAAGTTGTGTAGAGTAAACTGCTAAGAAATGGGGAGCTAGCATGGGGAGATAAAAGGTAGCGCTTTGGGGCTTGTTGAAAGGTAGCACATGACAGATGAGGAAGAGAGAGAGAGGGGGGAGGAGAAAGGTAGAGTCTAAAAAAGATGAGGGAGGAGAGAGTTTGGAAGAAAAGGGGAGGGGGAACATACCTTCTAGATGGTAAGGGAGCCGAATAGCTCTCAAAAGAGGTGGGAGGAAGCCAAAAGAGTCTGCACTGTATCAGGCTGCCCCTGTGTTTAGAGGGCAAACAGACCCCCAGTCGGTTTTTAATGGAGGTCCATGATGTTCCTCTCGAAACAACCCTCCCGCACTGGAACCTCTCAGTTACCCATACCCATCTAGTCCAGCCCACCTCCAATGAAGCTGGCTGTGAAAGTGTGGGTTGCATTATTGGTCCCCTACACATGAACATATGGTGAAGGAAGAGGTAAGCACAGCTAACCTGCATATGGTGGTCAGTCAGCTTCAAGGTCAGTGCGACTGCTCCAATTTACTGAGCAAGCTCTTCCAGTGACCAGGTGTTGAGGTAACACACAGCAGAAGCCAGCCTGGCACTGAAATAGGGAGGGGTTAGGGGGGTAAAGGCAAGGGCTCATTTTAACCCTTTACCTCTACATTACAGTAGTTCTGTTGGTCCTCACTGATGCAGCAGCACATACCTGGTCTTCAGAGCTCGCACACAGATTAGCTTGTTCACTCGTTCCACCACTCCAGCCACCGATGCCAGCAGCTTGTCATCCTCCATGTAAGTGCCATGGCCTCTGAAAGAGAAGCCAAATGTCAAGCAGAAGCAGCACTGTGGCTTATGACTGAGGCAAGTGAAACACCAAGGCCATATCAGTTGGTCTTTTGGCTGCCTGAGGGAGCCTGGCAATTCTCCCAATAGAAGCCATGTAGACAAAGACATCCTATAGTCCCCGTACACCACAGCTCTGTCTTGTGTTAGGAGTTAATCAGCAGGACTCGCTCCCCAGCAGAACCCAATGTGCTCCTCAGGCTTCATCACAAATTAGTGTCAGGAGGGCAGAATGTTGGGGTTTGGGCCTGTAACTTGAGCAACATTATTAGATTTATTCTGCATCAGCTATCCATCGGTAAGGGGGGGCATTGGCTGTTTATAATGATCCAATGTAACATAGAAGGCCAGGGAGCGTTTTAAAGTAGACCAACAGTCATAAATGACTTCAACTGGACCAACACAACAAACAGTGCTCATATGCATCCCTCCCCAAAGCATACAAATTCATTTACCTTTTTCTAACTCCTACTGTGGTCATTTTTAAAAAACAAAAAGGCGGCTCATGGATCTGCAGGCCGTCTGCATACAGGAAGTGCTGCCAGGCTTCCTGTTACTGTGCATTGTCAGTTATATCAGTGGAATCCAGGCAGCAGCATGGCTGAGATGCTGGGAGAGGAAGCTCCAAAATGGCCACTACCACTAGAAAAATCAGCGAGAAGGTGTTTCAGCTTTGAGTAGGTGCAGAAGCAAATGTAAGTGCCGACAGTGATTCAGTATCATGCATGCAGATGGGGCAAGGGAGTTTTCTTTTCCAACTGTGCCAGGCTGTTCAGGTCTGGTTTGTCGCAGCCTTAAAGCAGAAATGCACCATAGGTCTGTTCTTCGGGCAAAGGACCAAAAACAGGATAGTCAAACTTTTGACTGTCCTGGATTTTGACCCACTTTAAACCAGACCTTCACCATGATTTATTGAAAAGCCCAAACCCTTATAAAACAATTCCCCAGCATCTAAAATTAATATATTTTACGTTTTTAGTCACTTATTATTCTTTCCCCCACCGGGCTGCAATTCTGTTCAGGACTCTAGGATATGGGCGCCGCCATCTTGACTCAGAAGCATCACACATACTGAGGAGAGAAGAGCGGCATAAAGTGCAGGGGGGAGATTATAGCTGTGCTTTGCACAGACAGAGCAGAGCTGGGATCAGGGAAAGGACAGCAGTCCCAGAAGTAGCACAGCCAGGAGAAACTTCCTGTTTGCAGGCAGCCTGATGCTCCATGAGCAGCCATCTTGGATGTTTGAAGGCTCATAACATGCAGTAGATGCAGGTAGGATGATTTTTAATGTGAGCAATCTGTATGTGGTCCGCTTTAAGACATAAAAGGTAAAAGGCGTACACTTGCTGCTGGTTTGATTGCTCTCAGAGCAAATATATCACTCAAAAGGCTTTAATCCCATGTAGGTGGAGGACCCCTTTAAAGCCTTGGGAGTTACTAACCAGTTTATATTTTGATTGGCTGTCACATGGCTGGATTGTCACCATCTATAGAATTCTGGGTGAAGACCCCTTTAAACCGCAGAGTAAAGGAGAATGAGAGGCATTATCTTGCTGTGGGCTTCTTGCCATAAGCTTTAAATCTATATAATCAGCGGTGTGAGTGTTAATAACACGGCGCAATGTGTAGCATAAACAGGCCCTGGAAGCACAGCGCGCTCCGGCTGCCTAAATTATGGCGACACCGCCCCCGCTTACCTCATGAATCCGGTATCTGTGGTGATGGTGTCTCCCGGGGCCACCAGATGCCAGCTATTATCCGCCGTCACCGCCTCATTTACCCTCTTTTGGGCCACCGGCAGCCTGACATCCACCGCCATCCTACTCCCGCATGCATGTAGCACTTTTTACAGGATGGAAGCCGCCATCTTTATCCGGACGGAAGTTAGATATCCGCCATCTTGGGGGTGGCAAACTCAACATTAGCGGCCATCTTTAGCGAGGGGAACGGTTTGTGCTGGACGCCATATTTGTTTCTGGTGAGGTAAAATGGTCTTTGAGCGCCATCTATAGGATGAATAAGATATTGTCGCTATTCACAGGGTAGGCGCTTCAAATGTGCTTTTCTGGTTTTAAAGGGTGACATGATTAATTGGCTGTTTATTTTAGTTTGTTATAAAGTGGAAGGTGTTTCAAATGAATTAAAGGGAAGTGGATGAAGAGATGTAAAAAGGATAAAGAAAAGATGGAGAGAATGTGAAAAAGAGTGGACAACAGAAGAAAAGAAAACAGGAGATTATCTACAAAAAAGAGGAAATCTGTAGAAAGAGAAAGGAAATCTGTAGAAAAGAGAAAGGATAAAAAGAGAAAGGAAGTCTGTAGAAAGAGAAATGATAATCTGCAAAAAAGAGAAAGGATAATCCGTGAAAAAGAGAGGAAATCTGTAGATAGAGGATAATTCGTAAGAAGGAGAAAGGCATTTGAAAAAGAAAGAAAGATGGGGAAGTGTGAAAGACAAAGAAAAGCAGAGGGAATGTGCAAAAAAAGAAAGTTGGAGGGAATGTGAAAAAGAAAAACAGACAGAGCGAATGTAAACAGGTTTCTTCTCGGGCTGCATCTATCCCCGGTTTGGGATGCCCCACTCTGTAAACCTCCCCCATTATCCCAAGTAAAATATACCATTCGTGCAGCCGGGCTTTGCTATACCTTTAGCCAGGCATTTGTGAATACCCAGTGCAGGCACTCCCTCAACAAGAGGCTAGGGGGAGGGTGTGGCTGCCTTCACGCTTGGTTCCAAGAGAAGCCGAAAGAAGCTGAGTGTGCTTATTGACTGCGCAGCCACACAAGCAACGTTGGATTGAAGGTCTTTTACACAGTGGGGCATCCCAAATCAGGGTGCCCCAGGGACAAGGACCAAAACCCAGGATAGTCGAAATCCAGGGTTTTTGTCTACTATGAGGCAATTAGGGGGTGATATTAAAAAAGGACCAAGTCTTAAAGTGGAACAAAACACAGGATTTTGATTATCCCAGGATTTGTTCCATGTCCCAGGGGAATGCACCATTGAATCTAGGTCAGGTAAGCTGTCACTGCCAATCTGGGGAGTGTCACACAGCGGGCCATGCCAAATTGGGAGGCCACTGGTGAAGCCAGTGGCAGGCTCATGGATATTTTCTGGAGATGCGGACACTCCCCATTCCATAACCCCACGGCATAACGGACTGATTTTACACTGTTTCACACATCAAGCTCTGCATATTAATGTTTGTGTCAGGAGACAGGATCCACTGGCACTCTGCATATTAATGTTTGTGACAGGAGACAGGATCCACTGGTGCTCTGCATATGAATGTTTGTGTCAGGAGACAGGATCCTCTGGCACTCTGCATATTAATGTTTGTGTCAGGAGACA
The DNA here is from genome assembly GCA_027917425.1 of Gastrophryne carolinensis. Taxonomy (NCBI): domain Eukaryota; kingdom Metazoa; phylum Chordata; class Amphibia; order Anura; family Microhylidae; genus Gastrophryne; species Gastrophryne carolinensis. The sequence goes on from CM051235.1 coordinate 201,335,542, forward strand.
GGATCCACTGGCACTCTGCATATTAATGTTTGTGTCAGGAGACAGGATCCTCTGGCACTCTGCATATTAATGTTTGTGTCAGGAGACAGGATCCACTGGTGCTCTGCATATGAATGTTTGTGTCAGGAGACAGGATCCTCTGGCACTCTGCATATTAATGTTTGTGTCAGGAGACAGGATCCTCTGGCACTCTGCATATGAATGTTTGTGTCAGGAGACAGGATCCACTGGCACTCTGCATATGAATGTTTGTGTCAGGAGACAGGATCCACTGGCACTCTGCATATTAATGTTTGTGTCAGGAGACAGGATCCACTGGCACTCTGCATATTAATGTTTGTGTCAGGAGACAGGATCCTCTGGCACTCTGCATATTAATGTTTGTGTCAGGAGACAGGATCCACTGGTGCTCTGCATATGAATGTTTGTGTCAGGAGACAGGATCCTCTGGCACTCTGCATATTAATGTTTGTGTCAGGAGACAGGATCCTCTGGCACTCTGCATATGAATGTTTGTGTCAGGAGACAGGATCCACTGGCACTCTGCATATGAATGTTTGTGTCAGGAGACAGGATCCACTGGCACTCTGCATATGAATGTTTGTGTCAGGAGACAGGATCCACTGGCACTCTGCATATGAATGTTTGTGTCAGGAGACAGGATCCTCTGGCACTCTGCATATGAATGTTTGTGTCAGGAGACAGGATCCACTGGCACTCTGCATATTAATGTTTGTGTCAGGAGACAGGATCCACTGGTGCTCTGCATATTAATGTTTGTGTCAGGAGACAGGATCCACTGGTGCTCTGCATATTAATGTTTGTGACAGGAGACAGGATCCACTGGTGCTCTGCATATGAATGTTTGTGTCAGGAGACAGGATCCTCTGGCACTCTGCATATTAATGTTTGTGTCAGGAGACAGGATCCACTGGCACTCTGCATATTAATGTTTGTGTCAGGAGACAGGATCCTCTGGCACTCTGCATATTAATGTTTGTGTCAGGAGACAGGATCCACTGGTGCTCTGCATATGAATGTTTGTGTCAGGAGACAGGATCCTCTGGCACTCTGCATATTAATGTTTGTGTCAGGAGACAGGATCCTCTGGCACTCTGCATATGAATGTTTGTGTCAGGAGACAGGATCCACTGGCACTCTGCATATGAATGTTTGTGTCAGGAGACAGGATCCTCTGGCACTCTGCATATTAATGTTTGTGTCAGGAGACAGGATCCACTGGTGCTCTGCATATTAATGTTTGTGTCAGGAGACAGGATCCACTGGTGCTCTGCATATTAATGTTTGTGTCAGGAGACAGGATCCACTGGTGCTCTGCATATTAATGTTTGTGTCAGGAGACAGGATCCTCTGGCACTCTGCATATTAATGCTTGTGTCAGGAGACAGGATCCACTGGTGCTCTGCATATGAATGTTTGTGTCAGGAGACAGGATCCACTGGCACTTTGCATATCCAGGGTTTTTGTCTACTATGAGGCAATTAGGGGGTGATATTAAAAAAGGACCAAGTCTTAAAGTGGAACAAAACACAGGATTTTGATTATCCCAGGATTTGTTCCATGTCCCAGGGGCATGCACCATTGAATCTAGGTCAGGTAAGCTGTCACTGCCAATCTGGGGAGTGTCACACAGCGGGCCATGCCAAATTGGGAGGCCACTGGTGAAGCAAGTGGCAGGCTCATGGATATTTTCTGGAGATGCGGACACTCCCCATTCCATAACCCCACGGCATAACGGACTGATTTTACACTGTTTCACACATCAAGCTCTGCATATTAATGTTTGTGTCAGGAGACAGGATCCACTGGTGCTCTGCATATGAATGTTTGTGTCAGGAGACAGGATCCACTGGTGCTCTGCATATTAATGTTTGTGTCAGGAGACAGGATCCACTGGTGCTCTGCATATTAATGTTTGTGTCAGGAGACAGGATCCACTGGTGCTCTGCATATTAATGTTTGTGTCAGGAGACAGGATCCACTGGCACTCTGCATATTAATGTTTGTGTCAGGAGACAGGATCCACTGGCACTCTGCATATTAATGTTTGTGTCAGGAGACAGGATCCACTGGTGCTCTGCATATTAATGTTTGTGTCAGGAGACAGGATCCTCTGGCACTCTGCATATTAATGCTTGTATCAGGAGACAGGATCCACTGGTGCTCTGCATATTAATGTTTGTGTCAGGAGACAGGATCCACTGGCACTCTGCATATTAATGCTTGTGTCAGGAGACAGGATCCACTGGTGCTCTGCATATGAATGTTTGTGTCAGGAGACAGGATCCACTGGCACTTTGCATATGAATGTTTGTGTCAGGAGACAGGATCCTCTGGCACTCTGCATATTAATGCTTGTGTCAGGAGACAGGATCCACTGGTGCTCTGCATATGAATGTTTGTGTCAGGAGACAGGATCCACTGGCACTCTGCATATTAATGTTTGTGTCAGGAGACAGGATCCACTGGCACTCTGCATATTAATGTTTGTGTCAGGAGACAGGATCCACTGGTGCTCTGCATATTAATGTTTGTGTCAGGAGACAGGATCCTCTGGCACTCTGCATATTAATGCTTGTATCAGGAGACAGGATCCACTGGTGCTCTGCATATTAATGTTTGTGTCAGGAGACAGGATCCACTGGTGCTCTGCATATTAATGTTTGTGTCAGGAGACAGGATCCACTGGTGCTCTGCATATTAATGTTTGTGTCAGGAGACAGGATCCACTGGTGCTCTGCATATTAATGTTTGTGTCAGGAGACAGGATCCACTGGCACTCTGCATATTAATGTTTGTGTCAGGAGACAGGATCCACTGGCACTCTGCATATTAATGTTTGTGTCAGGAGACAGGATCCACTGGCACTCTGCATATTAATGTTTGTGTCAGGAGACAGGATCCACTGGTGCTCTGCATATTAATGTTTGTGTCAGGAGACAGGATCCTCTGGCACTCTGCATATTAATGCTTGTATCAGGAGACAGGATCCACTGGTGCTCTGCATATTAATGTTTGTGTCAGGAGACAGGATCCACTGGCACTCTGCATATTAATGCTTGTGTCAGGAGACAGGATCCACTGGCACTTTGCATATGAATGTTTGTGTCAGGAGACAGGATCCTCTGGCACTCTGCATATTAATGCTTGTGTCAGGAGACAGGATCCACTGGTGCTCTGCATATGAATGTTTGTGTCAGGAGACAGGATCCACTGGCACTTTGCATATGAATGTTTGTGTCAGGAGACAGGATCCTCTGGCACTCTGCATATTAATGTTTGTGTCAGGAGACAGGATCCACTGGCACTCTGCATATGAATGTTTGTGTCAGGAGACAGGATCCACTGGTCCTCTGCATATTAATGTTTGTGCCAGGAGACAGGATCCTCTGGTGCTCTGCATATTAATGTTTGTGTCAGGAGACAGGATCCACTGGTGCTCTGCATATTAATGTTTGTGTCAGGAGACAGGATCCTCTGGCACTCTGCATATGAATGTTTGTGTCAGGAGACAGGATCCACTGGTGCTCTGCATATTAATGTTTGTGCCAGGAGGCAGGATCCTCTGGTGCTCTGCATATTAATGTTTGTGCCAGGAGACAGGATCCACTGGTGCTCTGCATATTAATGTTTGTGTCAGGAGACAGGATCCACTGGTGCTCTGCATATTAATGTTTGTGCCAGGAGACAGGATCCACTGGTGCTCTGCATATTAATGTTTGTGTCAGGAGACCGGATCCACTGGCACTCTGCATATTAATGTTTGTGTCAGGAGACAGGATCCTCTGGCACTCTGCATATGAATGTTTGTGTCAGGAGACAGGATCCACTGGCACTCTGCATATTAATGTTTGTGTCAGGAGACAGTGCTCTGCATATTAATGTTTGTGTCAGGAGACAGTATCCACTGGTGCTCTGCATATTAATGTTTGTGTCAGGAGCCAGGATCCACTGGTGCTCTGCATATTAATGTTTGTGTCAGGAGACAGGATCCTCTGGCACTCTGCATATGAATGTTTGTGTCAGGAGACAGGATCCACTGGTGCTCTGCATATTAATGTTTGTGTCAGGAGCCAGGATCCACTGGTGCTCTGCATATTAATGTTTGTGTCAGGAGACAGGAACCTCTGGCACTCTGCATATTAATGTTTGTGTCAGGAGACAGGATCCACTGGCACTCTGCATATTAATGTTTGTGTCAGGAGACAGGATCCTCTGGCACTCTGCATATGAATGTTTGTGTCAGGAGACAGGATCCACTGGCACTCTGCATATGAATGTTTGTGTCAGGAGACAGGATCCTCTGGTGCTCTGCATATTAATGTTTGTGTCAGGAGACAGGATCCACTGGTGCTCTGCATATTAATGTTTGTGTCAGGAGACAGGATCCACTGGCACTCTGCATATGAATGTTTGTGTCAGGAGACAGGATCCACTGGTGATCTGCATATTAATGTTTGTGTCAGGAGACAGGATCCACTGGTGCTCTGCATATTAATGTTTGTGTCAGGAGACAGGATCCACTGGCACTCTGCATATGAATGTTTGTGTCAGGAGACAGGATCCACTGGTGATCTGCATATTAATGTTTGTGTCAGGAGACAGGATCCACTGGTGCTCTGCATATTAATGTTTGTGTCAGGAGACAGGATCCACTGGCACTTTGCATATGAATGTTTGTGTCAGGAGACAGGATCCTCTGGCACTCTGCATATGAATGTTTGTGTCAGGAGACAGGATCCTCTGGCACTCTGCATATTAATGTTTGTGTCAGGAGACAGGATCCACTGGTGCTCTGCATATTAATGTTTGTGTCAGGAGACAGGATCCACTGGCACTTTGCATATGAATGTTTGTGTCAGGAGCCAGGATCCTCTTTCTTTTTTTCCTTTCCCTTTTCCTTCCATATTTGTCTTATTCATTCATTCTTTCTGTCATTCTTTTTTCTTCCTTGTCTTTCCTTCCTGCTTTATTATTTCTTTCCTCCCTCCCTCTTTCTTTCTTTCTTTTCTTCCTTCTATCCCTTTTTCTTTTGCCTTCTCCTATCTTTCTTCCCATCCCTCTTCTTTCTTTCTTGCTTTCCTTTCTTTCATCTTTATTTTCTTCCCTTTATTGTACTTTCTTTCTTTCTTCCCCTCAATTTATTCGCCTATCTCACCAACACCCCCCCCCCCTCCCTTCATCTTTACCCTTCATACCTTGCAGTAGTGCATTGCAGTACATTTTTGTGTACTGCAATCTGCCTACATTTGCACTATTACTGCCCAGCAGTGTGGACCAGCACCAGAAGGACCAGGGGAAGCCAGGGTCCGAGGAACCTGGAGTAGAAAGAAGGAGGGACCCATCCATGTAAGGGCAGCGGGGCAGCAGAAATGAAAACCCAGAGACGCCAACAGTGAACAGTGATGATAGTGGGGACCAGCAATGGTAAGTACCAAACAATCATACAACATAACGCATGCACTATACCTGTGATGACCATGTACCTGCATCACATAGGGCTGTGATGTGAAAGGGCCCATTTTTCAGTGGATACAACATTATGCCTGCTTTCATTGCAATGGAGTATTTGCTATATATTTCTTACTAAGGTGTGATGGGACCACTTGGGCAATTAAAAAAAGGCCCACTTGATTGACATCGGCACCTGTTACAAGGGCTGGAGGGAGTAGAGAAAAATTTTCTCCCGGTGCTGGGAGTTATTTAGGTTAGCAATATGCACACATACCATAGAGGCAGGGGAGGCAGCTGCTACCAGACCCGTGGGAGAAGGCGGCCCCTTGTATGCTGTCCTACCTAACTGTCCAGCACTGAACTGGCACTGCCTCAGTATGAAGTGTTGGCACGCTGTCTGCTGGGAACTTTCTTTTATTAGTTATGTCTGTTTTTTAGCCTAGAAACTGCCCTGGTGGAAACTAAAGAAATTTGATGAGAATAGTGTAGATAGTGTGGTAGTAAAAAAAAATGGTAAAATAAATCACCCTCCACACCAACCTTTTCTTACATAAGGGATTTATTGGACACGGGGTAGGAAGGGGTTAACATGGTCGAGGTGGGGTTTTTTCTCTGAGTCTGGGAAGAGAGAAGGGTTGGAGATGCCTGTTGCCTGTGGGAAAACAAAGTAGTTCAGTTACTAAATGGGACTGAATTTGATTCCTATCTAAGGGGCATCCCAAAATACTAACTGAGGCCACTTCCCAAGTAGGTAAATGTGTTCCCACACAGGAAAGATGTATACCCTGACGGTTGTGGCTCCAGGGACAAGGATCAGCCATGGTCTCTCAAGGAGGTCCTGTGCCATCCCCGGGCAGCCTTGGTGCATCCATCTAGGAACTCTGTAAGTAGAGCAGGAAGGGTTAGTAGGGGAGGGCAAAGGGGATTCTCAGGCCTAGAAGGGTGATACAAGGAGTGGGCTTACCTTTGCAGAGATCACGCAGCTTCCATTCTGGTCCCAGTGGCCCCAGCCCTGGGTGGGTTGGCAGGGGGTGGTGGGTGATGCCTTGGTTCCACTGGGATGCCACTGGAGCCCCTTTCTTCCACGGGCTGTCTTTCTTCATGCTGAAGGGGTATGGGCAATGTCCGGATAGATGCTGTGCTCTGGGTTGGGAGGGCTGGGATCCCCCAGCTCTTCCTATTTTGGGATGCATGTTTGGTTCCGTGTTAGAAGGCGGGTATCCCTGCATGGCGTTGTCAACAAAGAGGGCTGTCCCCTCCACTCTGTCCCACTATCTTTCATGCTGACTGATGGCTAAGAAGAGATAGAAGGAGGTACTCTAAAACGGGAATAAGTGGGCGTAGTTAGCCTATATCTGACAGGCAAGTGGGTGGAGTTAGTATTTAACCAGCAAGAAGGGGTTGGGTTTCCTCTAAGAAGAGATCAGAGTGGGTGAAGTTAGACTTTAGGCTAGAGGGTAGAGGATGAAGTTTAGCCTTGCCAATATAAAAGGTGAGAAATACATACATATACTGGAGGGGTTTGATGGGTGGGGCCCATGATAGGTCACCCTTAAAACCCCATTTTAATGCAGGAGGTTGTGTGGCTTCAGGACGCCTGGAGAAGCTCCTGCATGTGGAGCTAGAGAGAGCCCCGTAGGTTACTGTTGCGTGTACGTGGAGCCGGTAAGGTGCAGCTGCTCCTGTTGTAAACCCTTAAGCCCCGTGTGGAACCTGGTTGAGAGCTTTGTCCTTGTACACCCAGATTGAACTGGGATTGAACTAAGTGCTAGCCGTAAGGTGGAGAAGGTCTCCCTTAGAGAGCATGAGTTACAGAATTGTCCGTAAGGGAGGAGTTCCATTAAAGTGGGGTGGGCCTACCCTATCACTTCCATTGCTGCTGAGAACTGTGTATTGTAAACTACAACCTAAAAAGTTAAATGAGCATTAACTGAACCTGAGTTTGATTAACTGAACGCTCTGGAATTGTGCTGCAATCTTTTTTGAATTGGAGTTGAAGTCTGCTTTTCTTACCAACAAGTGAATAAAGAGGAACTAAACTGGCTAAAGAATTCTGTTGTGATTTGAAAATCTATTCGCCTTCTTTGAAAGTGTTGTGACATATCTTTATCTATTGGATTGTTACTACTGTCATATCTGCTGTGTGTGTGAGTGTTGGGCCCGCGACCTTGGCCCATTTGTGCCATTTACAGTGACCGAGGGATTCGAGAACGAGCCCTTTTACCACTGCAGCGAGTGACCATCACCAGTGAGCGAGGGGTCCCCTGCAATAGAAAGACGGAGGGAATGTGGAAAATAGATGGAAGAGGGAGCGTGAAATAGAAAAAATATGGAGGAAATGTGAAAAATAAAGTAGTATAGAAGGAATGTGGAAAAGGGAGAGAGCGTAGAAAAGAGAGACTAAGGGATTGTGGAAAAGAAAGATGGAGCTGATGTGGAAAAGAAATGGAGGAGGTAGAGTGTAGAAAACAGAAATAGATTGAGCCAATATGGAAAATAAATAAATATGGAGGACATGTGGAAAATCAAGGGAGGAGTGAGAGGGAAAAGAAAGAAAGGGAGCGGGAATGTGAAAAGAAAGATGTTCTGTAGGTAATGTGGAAAAGAGAGAAAGATGGAGGGAATGTGGAAAAGAGTAAAAGAGAGAGGGGATGCAGCAAAAAAGGGGGCTCAGGAAATGCCCGTGCCATGGGTAAAGGGATTTTGGGCAAACCTATGGAGCCAGCTGAGAGCTGTCTTCTAAGAGGTGCCTGAATGGTGCCCACTGGCACCGTCTTACAGAGGGTTTTGGATTCCACAGCTCACACACCCCAAAGGCTGTCCATGGCTAAAGGAAAGCATAGCCCGGCCTTTACAAACTGCGGGGTCACTCAGGGCACGATCCAGATCTCCCTGTAATGGGGGCTGCAGGAGACACTGTTCAGATACATCTTGAAAGAGAAAGCTCCCAGCTGGCTTAACACGTCTGTTTTTTTCCAACACTTCTATCTCTCGCTTACTTTGTGCAGATTTCAGGAGTATAGAGGGACACAGGGGTGAGGATAGGGCACACAGGAATATAGAGGGACACAGGGGTGAGGATAGGGCACACAGGAATATAGAGGGACACATGGGTGAAAAGTGGAAACACAGGAGTATAAAAGGGAATAGGGTTGAAGAGGGGTACATAGGATTAAAAATAGGTGTGAATGAAGGGGGCACTTAAAAGCAGAGGAGGATAAATAAGTAAAGGGAGCTTATAAGCAAACAAAAATCGGTGGTACCAGTAAGCCACCCAAAGGGAACAGGTACTAGAGGGCACCAGCTATCTGCTAACCATAAAAGACACTAATAATTCATCAAAAATAAATTATAAATTTATTAATCTAAAGCTGTAAAAAACATCCACATACAACATACAAAAACAATCACCTACATTTAAAATCTACAAACATGTAACATCCAGCAGGAGTGACCCTATAGAAATACTACCTATCTAAATAATGTATATACATGTGCACAAAAAGAAAATCCCTAAAAAAATTTTTAAACATGTTCTAACACAAAAGACAATTGCAGTGCAAACCGGAAGGATAAAGTGCTAAGTGCTGGGTAAATATGTGCACAATACGTGCAATTGTAATGCCAGGCCGCCAAACCGACCTGCACCTCTATGTGATCACCTGCTCACCCCTGCTGGACGGATTCTCACCCACGCGTTCCGTGCCCACCTGGCACTTTCTCAAGGTGCTGCTGTCTGCTGTCCTCATGCATCTTAAATAGGAGAGATGGAAACAGACGTCAGAGTCCCCACCCCCCGCAGCCGCGTCAATCCAACACAGCTGAGGAGGGGAGGGAGCCACGTGTGTTCCCATCCCCCTCCGAGGTATGCAGGGTCACATCCCCTCCGCCCACCCCCCAAACCGCACACAACCCGCCCCCCACACACAACGCTGCAAAACAGCGTGTGTGCGAGAAAGCCGGAGTAGGCGGAGGGGGAGGGCGAAGGGGAGGCCGACCCCTGGGAGCCAATCAGGTGGGAGCGGGAGGTCTGCGTCACCAAAGCATCAGCCCCTCCCCCCCGCCGCGCGTCACGTCCCCGGCCGGCGGACACGAGGCACAGCGGGAGAGCAGAAGGCCAACCCCGGCAACCCCAGCCACCGCCCCCCTCCCTAGGCCATCACAATCACATCATCTCCACCCACCCCCAAAAAACCGCCCCCACCCCACCGCTCACCACACGCTGCCACAGCGTGTAGATCACAGAGGGGGGGGCGGGAACAGGGGGAAGGCAGAGAGGAGGTCTGAAGACGGCAAATGATTATAATGCAGCTCAATGCCACATGACAGCAAACAGCGCATTGATACAAATATATACACATTTTAAAACATAGACAATTACAAATATACAGCATGTTATAATAACAGTATCTACAAAAATAATACATATATTAGTGCTCAATAATAAACAGTAATCCTATGCACCAGCATATTAAAAGGCTTTCATATTTAACCATTTGTAGGAAAAGGAATAGATACCAAGTTCAGAGTACAGACTAAACAATCCTAATTATGAATGCATCTTAATGTTTAAAACAAAAATATATGAATATAAGAGCATTCCACCACTAATAAAGACGCTGATAGCACTACATCATATTTACATCAAGGGTATATATAACCTCCTGAACACCTTAATAGAATAGGTTCGCATATGCATGGAGATTTTTTCTGTCTGAAGGGGCAACTAGTAAACCACAATCCTAAGTCAACAATCCTAAGCAGGACCTAAACAGTAAAGATGTCAATGTCCACCCAAACCCCCCCCCCCCCCTTGAAAACAAAAACCAGTGTCCATGAATGACCAGAGCATCTGATCAAAAAAGATTACAATGTGATCCCTAACTGTAGTTGACAAATCCACAAGTGGATCTAAATCGGGATGAATCTTGATGTTACAAGAGATCCAAGGATTGCGTTGAGACAAATATGAGTCCCGATGTTCCAGGAGTCCAAGGGGGATCAAATCAACCATGTAGATCAGGCCACACATGGTAATAAGCACAATCTATAAATATGAATGTGTAAAAACAAAAAACATTAGAATCAAATATATAAAAAATATATAAAAAATAATAATATGATAAACATATGTGCCAACCCACGGAGCAACAATTGTGCAAAATAAATAAATGAACAACACACAAAATGCCCACAACCACACCCCACAGTGCCCATGGAAACACCTCACCCACGTGCACCCCCCCCCACAACTCCCCCCCCCCCCCACACACCACATATCCAAGAAAGAGAACGTGTCCAATAAATCAAAACTACCTCCCCAGAAATGGCTCAAATGAGGAGTCTTCATTAAGTCCAAGTGGTGCAATAGTACTCAACCGATACATCCACTTGAGCTCATTCTGGAGTAGTTTACGTTTCAAATTCCCTCCCCTCAACCCTAGTTGAATTTTCTCCAATGGGATGACCCTTAAAGAGGCAGGTTGGCTGTTATGGACCCTCAAGAAATGATCTGCTATTGGGGATATGATCTTATGTGCAGCCTTATCCCTTGCTGCCAATTTAATATTGGAAAGATGAGCTTGGATTCTAACTCTTAAAGCATTTTTAGTTTCACCTATATAGCATAGATTGCACCCACACTCCAAAAGGTAAATCACCTGTTTGGTCCTACAATTCATGAAATCTAAGATTTTAAATCTCTCTTTGGTGAAACGATTGCGGACTGAATCTGTCTTAACCACATATTGGCAAATAGAACAATCACCACATCCGTGGCTCCCCCTCCCCTTCTGATGTTCTAGCCACGTATTGGGCCTAGTAAAATGACTCCTACTTAGAATACTTTTTAAGTTGGGGGCCCTTTTCGCTGTCATCCGTACCTTCTTATCAATCAATGTTCCCACAATCGGATCCGATTGTAGAATATCCCAATGTCTGTTAAGGATACTACGAATTGTCCCCCAACTGCTGTTGTATCGTGACACAAATCTAATGGAATTGTCATTCATACGTACCCTTGGCTTAAGTAAATCACTACGTGCCATTCCTGCCACTTGCCGGTAGGTTTTAATAACATGTTTTTTGGGATACCCCCGATCGCAAAAACGTTTGACAAGACCCCGCGCCTGCTCATGAAAATCCTCCTCTTTCGAGCAGTTCCTCCGTATACGGGTGAATTGGCCTTTGGGGATGCCCATCCTTTGGTGCTTGGGATGAAAGCTCTCAAAGTGCAAAAGGCTATTGACCGACGTCTTTTTTCTAAAAAGTGTGGTAGAGATGGTACCATTACCCTCCAAATTGAGCTTCAAATCCAAAAATTCCACCTGTGTAGCAGATACACTGTAAGTCAAGAATATGTTTAGATCATTCTGATTCAATTTATGAAGAAAATCATGACAAAGATCAGCTGGCCCCTGCCAGATGAGCAACACGTCGTCTATAAAGCGAAACCAGCCCCCAATATGGGGCTGGTATTCGCTCATGGACTCACCAAACACAACCTCGCGTTCCCACCACCCCAGGAAGAGGTTGGCCACAGAGGGCGCGCACCGCGCCCCCATGGCCACCCCCCTTACCTGGCGGTAGTGGACCCCATCAAACAGAAAATAGTTGTGAGTTAGAATGAATTCCAACAATTCCAAGATGAATTCTCGTCTGTTCTTAAACTGATCAGATTCCATATTAAGGAAATACTTTACTGTAGAAAGTGCTGATTGATGAGAAATGTTAGTGTATAATGACTCTATATCTGCTGTTATCAATAAGGTGTCATCTGGCCATAGGGTACCCTCTAACTTGTTTATGAGATCGAGTGAATCTCGGACATAGGAAGATAAAGATTGTGCAAAACCTTGTAGGTGTGAGTCGATATATACACTTGCCTGTTCAGTCAGGCTCCCTATGCCCGAGATAATGGGTCGTCCTGGGGGCTTCTCCATGTTTTTATGGACTTTGGGTAATAGGTACAATGTGGGTGTAACAGGAAAGTCAACTTTAAGAAATTCAAACGTCGACTGATCTATTATCCCATTGGTGTTGGCTCGATTCAGAATCTTTTCAAAAGCTGCCTTATAATGAGCACCCGGATTAGAAGATAGTTTCTCATAATTCCTCACATCCCTCAATTGTCTGTGGGCCTCTTCAACATAATCCGCCATGCCCCAGAGTACCACATTCCCGCCCTTGTCAGCCTCCCGGATGACAAGGGCGGGGTTGGTCGCCAGGGAGCGCATGGCTTCCTGTTCCCCTCTGGAAAGATTAGATTGTACTTTTGGTTGAGCCAAATTCTCAAAAGCCCCACTCACCACGCGGAAGAAAGTGAGAACCGCTGGTGCTGTTCCAAAGGCTGGGGTAAATCTTGATGGTTTTCTAAACTTATTCATTAAGGTCAACCAAGTCTGTGGATTATCTTCACCCACTTGTGGATCAAGATCCAAAAATGCTCGTTCTAAGTCCTCCTCATTATTGTCACCACAAGGCGGGATATCCGTAGAGGACATCTCATCCTTCTTAGTTAGAAAATGCTTCTTCAACAATAGTTTTCTGCAAAACATAAATAAATCCTTGATACTTTCAAACTTATTAATTGGATGAGTGGGGGAGAAACCAAGTCCCTTGCTCAATACAGACCTTTCCATGTCAGTCAATTCATGTTCAGTTAGATTCACAATTTTGAGTGTATCATGATCCTCCTGCGCAGTGTGGGAGCTGGTATTCACCACCGAGGTGCAGGAGGTATTGGGGGTATGTACAACACCTGGCATTAGAGTCTTCGTTTTTTCGGCCGGTGTGATGCTAGTCTGAGGGGATCCCAATTGGTTCGCCCCATATTGCCCCGCCTGTCTCCTCTTTCTCCTGAAACTCTTGCCCCCCCTCCTTGTCTGTTTTCTATGTCTCTCTGATCCATGTGGCTTGGGGATAAAAAATGCTGCTGTTCCTGGGACCCCTCAAAAGAACTGCCAGATACTGAGGAACTTCTACTGATAGAGCGTTGGGACCGATGCTTATGAAAAGCATCCCTTCCATTGCCCTGATGACGCCACTTATACACCCTTTTCTCGTCCTTATCTCTTTTATCTCTAGCCATTTTTGATCTTTTATTTGCTATTATTCCATCCTCAAAAGCTTCTAAATCTTTTTTAAGGGTGTCTTGAAAATCTTGAAAAGATTCCTCAGCAGTGCACTCAGATAGCTGCTGGTATAGCTTATAGGGAGCTTATAGAAGTATAGAGTGGCACAGGAGTGAAGATGGGGCACACAGGAGTATAAAGGGGCACATGGGAAAAGACGGAGCACACAGGCATATAGAGGGTACAGGGGTGAACAGGGAACACACAGAACCAGAAGGAAATACAGAGGTGAAGAGGGGCACACAGAAGCAGAGGAGAATATAGAGGCGAAGAAGAGGCACACAGCACACAGCACACAGAAGCAGCGTGAATACACAGGGGATGTGGGGGCACACAGAAGCAGGGGAGAATACAGAGAGACAGAGGGGAATGCAGAGGTGAAGATTGGGCACTCAAAGTAGAGCAGAAGACAGTGGTGAGGGGGGCACACAGAAGCTGAGGAGAGTACAGAGGTAAAGATAGGGCACACAGAGGTGAATAGGAGGCACATAGAAGCAGAGTAAAATACAGAGGTGATAGGGGGCACTCAGATACAGAGAAGAATACAAAGGTGAAGCGGAAGCACACAGAAGTAAAATATAATACAGAGATGAATAGGGGGTGCACAGAAGCAGAGGGGAATACAGAGGTGAAGACGGGGCACGCAGAATTTGAAGAGAACACAGCGGTGAAGGGAGGTGCATAGAAGCTGGGGAGAGTACAGGGGTAAAACGGGGTGCACGGAGGCAGAGGCGAGTATGAGGGGAAGAGGGGGCACACAGAAGCATAAGAGAATACAAGGGTGAAGAGAGGGCACACAGAAGCAGATGAGAATACAGAGGTGAAGAGGAAGCACCCATAAGTAGATGAGAATACAGAGGTGAAAAGGGGGCACACAGAAGCAGAGAAGAATACAAAGGTGAAGAGGAGGCACAAAAAAAGAAGAGCAGAATACAGAGATGAAAAGGGGGAGCACAGAAGCAGAAGAGAATACAGAGGTGAAGAGGAAGTACACACAATGGTAGGATTCAGCCAGTTCTTCCCAATTCTGTTGAACAGGTTGTTAAAATTGTAGACGTCTTGGGGAAAGCTCTGCAATAAATGAACTGAATATTGTTTTTTAATGTATTTGTAATAGTATTACACAGTATGTGTATAAAGTGTATAAAATGTAGGTACAATGGTTAAGAGGGGAAGCACATATAAATACTGTGTATAAACACAAACACATCTTTATATTTTAACAAGATATTTTTTTCCGCCACATGGGGGCTCCCAAACTACAGTTTTTACCAAACACTTGGCCTCCATCATTTCAGCCACCCTTTACATTAGGGCTTTCCAACAATCAATACCAAAGAAACTATTGTTTATTTTACATTCTGGATGTCATCTAAAATGTATGGGCCTGCCATACCAGTACTCTGCAATTTATTTTAATATAAATATGTTTATATAATTCATGTTAGGTAAATTGCAGAGGTCTTTAAAAATTGCAGAGATTTTTTTAACTTTGACAACAAAGAGTCTATTTCTGCTAATCAGTATTAAAAAAAACAATGCTCTAGGACTAGTGTTCCCAACTAGTGCTATGAGTACCATTGGTGGTACTCAAGATCCTATCAGGTGGCACTCAGCAAGGTCACAGACAGATTTGTAACCCTAATCTTCTGCCATCTAAATTTTACCCAAGCCATGATGAGAACTATGTGCATTTAATACACGTTTTATGGTTGTTTTGTGTGCTTAACACTGTTTTATGTTCTGGAAACCCCATATGTACCACCCAGGTGGTACATGAGGTATTCAGAAAATGGAAAGTGGTACTTGACTAAAAAAGTTAATAACCCTTGCTCTAGGAAAATAAAACTTTAATGTTTTCCAATAGGTAATTAGTCGCAATAGTCAGGCTCCGCAGATCCTCAGGGGTGTAGCTTAGGGTATGACATAAAATGATTTGTTTAAACAAAAAACATTAAAGTTATAACTAAAGTTTCCTCCCCTGACATCCTTACTTGGTGCTCAGTCACTTCAGGGGGTTAAAGTAAAAATTAACTGTTTCTCGTTCCCAGCTCATGTCTTCTGTGCTCCCGTTATCCATGGTGGGGAGGCTTTACAGACTCTGGCCTTGATTCAATAAAGGTGGAAAAAAATTCTCCTGGTAGTAAAAAATTCAATTCATGAGCAAAAAAGCCTGAGAAAGTTCTGTACTTTTCTTAGTAGTAAAAAAGTGCCATTGACTTTCATTGTTTTCTTAGCTGGTGATTCAGCAACAGTGAAATTCTCAGGCTTTTTTCTCATGAATTGAATCTTTTACTACCATGAGAATTGTTTTCTACCTTTATTGAGTCGAGGCCTCTGTATCCCTGCTCTGTGCATGGCCGTTAATCCAGCAACATGGATGACTGCCAGTATACACACAAATATGATGGCACTTTAAAAGTAGGCAGTAAAAATAATACTGAAAATTGTAGGGCTTGATCTGTTGTGGGGGAGGTAAGATAGATGTTTTTAAAGAGACAGTCCAGATTCAAATGAACAAATAGGAATATTCACCTGTTATCTACAGCTACTGCTTCATAAAATTCTGTTGCTTAAACCGGACACCACCATGATTTATTGAAAAGCCCAAACCCTTAAAAAACGATTCCCCAGCATCTAAAGTAAATATATTTTAAGTTTTTAGTCACTTACTTATTATTCTTTCCCCCACTGGGCTGCAAGTCTGTTCAGGACTTTGAGATACGGGCGCCGCCATCTTGACTCAGAAGCATCACACTTACTGAGGAGAGGAGAGTGGGATAAAGTGCAGGGGGGCGGGTTATAGCTGTGCTTTGCTCAGACAGAGCGGAGCTGAGGTCAGGAAAAGGTCAGCAATCCCAGAATGCAGAGCAGCACAGTCAGAAGGCACTTCCTGTTTGCAGGCTGCCTGACGTTCCATGAGCCGCCATCTTGGATGTTTAAAGGCTCATAACATGCAGTAGATGCAGGTAGGATGATTTTTAATGTGGGCAATCTATATGTACAGGGTGTGGGAAACATATAAGATAGACTCTTATTCAGAGTGAAGGACCGCTTTAAGAACTTACCTGATTCTGGGCTTAGTGCCCTGGCAATGCCCTGGCATGAAGTGTCCTCCTACTGGCCCAATGAGGGTGTGCTCACAGTGACTGGAGCACATCAAACTTTTATCCACTGCAACAGAGGGGTGTGTAGGAGTCAGCTGGGGCTCTCCAGGATGCTGGGCAACCTTATCCTAGAAACTGGCAAGCTTCTGAGCGCTGGATCAAAAGGAAGCCAATTAGAGAGATCACTGTCAAGTTTTTTAAAAGCTTGGATAGTCCTGCAGGGGACTATCTAGGTCACGGTAGTGACACACTGCAGCTTTAATTGAAATCCAAAAGACAGGGGTCGATCACAGCAGGTATATTTCACAGGTATACTACTATTTCTAATTACTATCATCTTACAGATGTATGTCACGATCACTGTACTTATAATCCAATTGGCATATTTTATCTTCGTCCAATAAACTTCCACACCACTCAACCTTGACCATTGTAGTTCTGCTTTATTGACTTAAGAGCACAAGACTGCTCATTCAGTTTATATCCAAATCAAGCTCAGTTAATATCCAGTTAACACTTTGTTCTCACTCCACAGTTCACAGTAACTCACAGTGATATGGAAACACTAACTCTTGGTAACGTAAGGCAGGGAGAGGGTAATAACAAAAGTTTTCTGGGAATAGGCAAGCCCAGTTTATTAGGAACTCTGTGCGCGACCCCGCCGTACAAAATCAAATAGTCATACCTTGATTATACAAATTTCATCATATATTTATGAATGCAAAGGTAAAAAGGCAGGAGTATTGGGATAGACTGTACCAAAAACACAGTACTCCCCTTCTCCTAGCCTCCAAGTTAAGAACAATAGTCACATATAAATTCATTCAACATAAATATACGAAAGGCAATTAATCCATCTATCTATCTACAGCAATATACAAAGACAATTGGTCATAGAGCATGACATGGACACTAGTTCATATATGTACAATACAATTCCAGAACATAGAGTAACGGTGAACATGGACGCTAGTTCATGTATATACAATACAATTCAAGAACATGGAGTAGCGGTGGACTAGTTTCGCCCCAGTTGGGGCTTCCTCAACACCAATTTGCTCTCCTGTAGTACTCTTACAATTTATTGCCAGTTCACTCATTCAGTGAAGATAATATCCGCTGGACAACCAAGGTGGTGCTGAGCAAACTCTGGAGAGGGTGACACAAACTATGGGAGAGCCTCTCCACCTTAAGCATACTGATCACTAGTTTCACAAGTTTCACATCACATGGGAAGGGTGTGTTGAGCATGCTTTGCTGTGGTCAGAGACAGCTGCAGGACTACTGTGGCTTGCTGTGCTTGCTAATGCTGAGAGCTCCAAGGGACACAGTAGCTGTAGGACTACTTTTCTCTCTGGTCCTGGAGGAATGAAATTGAAAAAAGGACACATTTGGGCCACTGTTATAGCTTATACCCTGGGCAGCAGGAAATGGGGGAGATGCACATGAGACAGGCATCAGGTCAGCGGCTTGCCTCCAGTTATTTACATTGGGTTTAGAGTCGCTTTAAAGAAGCATTATTGTGAAAAATGGCCCAATGATAAAAATCCCTATAAATGTGATGGATAGTGGGAGGAGTTGCCTATACACCTGGCATCAAGAAATATTGCCCCTTTAACTTCACCCACTATGCCCCTGGCCTCCACCCACCTTATATAGCTAAGTGCTGAAGTCCACCCTCTTCCTTCTAGCTTAAGTCTAGCTCCTCCCATTCTGCTCTTTTGTTTGGGGAGATCCCATCCCATTCTCTCTGGTTAAACTCTAACTTCTCCTTCTTTCCTACCTAAGACGACTCCACCCACTTGTCTCTTTTTTAGGGTAGCCCCTTCCACCTCCTTCTCACCCGTCAGACAGCAGCAGAGATGGGAGGGGGCTGCCTGCCAGAGCGAACTCCACCAAACAAGGCTACCTGCCTCGTTCCACACACCCCAGAGGGGCATCCTAAACTGGAAATGACAAGCCAGCTCAAGACAAGGCAGCTCCGTGCAAAGAGTCCCCGCGGCACCATGGGGCCACCAAACACTTCCCTCCAACTCGTCCAGGACCAGGATAATGAGAGAATGGATAGGAGTGGGGGATGCCAAGGTGAGCAACTCTCTTGCCTCACCCTTCTAGGCCCAGAGGCCCCCTGTGCCCTCCATTACTAGCCCCCCCATTCTCCCTACAGAGGTCCTGGCTGGATTCTCATGGGAAGCCTAGGGATGCTATGTGGCCTCCCAGAAAGACCTCCACTCATCCTGCTGCCTGGAGCACCCATGTCCAAGGTCAACAGCGTCCCCATGTGGCCACACAAATCTACCTGCACCTACTTGGTAAGTGGACTTCAATTACTATTTTGGGGATGCCCCTAGAAAGGGAACCCTTCTCCCTTCCAAGACCCAGAGGAGGCAGCCCACCTGGATCCTTAAAGTGGACCATCACCCTCCCGTGATCGGCCCGGGAATCTATAAGATTCCGGGGCCGATCACCTCCCTCCCCGCGGGACATCCGAGATCGGGATGTCCCGCGGGGTGAAACCCCCCCAAACACCCCAAATCCCCTTACCTTGTCCGGCCGCCGCCGCCGCCTCCCTCGCGCCCCTCTAGAAGTGCGCGCGCCCGCGCCGGCCGTCCGTGAATGGCCGGCGCGCGTCAAGAGTGACGCGCGGGAGGCTGCGGCGGAGGAGCCGCTTGTCTGCCGCTGTCAAAACGCTTGTCCGTCGGCGCTGGGAGCAGGGAGAGGTGAGTTTTTCGGGTGATCGGGGGGTTTCACACAGCGGGGCACCCCGATCGGGGGTGCCCCACCGAAGTGGACCAAGACCCAGGATAGTCAAAATCCTGGGTGTTGGTCCACTTTAAACCCTTTCCTTCCTGTTCCCAATAAATACCCTTTAATAAAAATAAATGTGTGGGTTTTTTTTTATTCTACTACAGTCCCTTTAAAAAGGCAGAACCACTGTCCTAGAATCTATATGGGCCGGTGGCCGTCTTCGTTGTGAGATATCCAGACTGGGAAGCAGAAAACAATTTAAAGTGCTACTGCAGACAAATGTAATTGTTACACTATTGCGTCGGGCTACATTTAGCACTGTCCTAAACTGTTTTCTATTTTTAAACTGAAGAAGAAATGGCAGAGATATTGGGGTTTACACTTTCTACTCATGATTTCTCTTATGAAAAAAGTGGGCATGGCAATTGGTTCTGTGATGCTGCATAATAATCATCATGTGATTAATCTGGAGGTGGAGGAGGCATAGGGAGGGACCAGTAATCCTGTCCCACTCTGTTGAGCTGATTAGGGGACAGGATGAAAAAAAGAATGTCATTGGCTGAGCTTGTAAACCCTGATATCGCAACCATTTCTGCTTCAATTTAAAAAGGAAAAGAGTTTAGGGCAGTGCCAAGTGTAGCCCGACGCAATGGAGTAACAATTACCTTTGCCTGCAGTATCACTTTAATGTTAAAAGCATATTAGGATTGATTCAGAGAGACAAAAAAAGACTTTCGTTTTTGTGTCGATCTGTTTTTTTTTTTTTCATTTTCCCGCTCGCGTATGAGTGTACGAGTGATTCTAAGCATGCATTGCAAGCCTTCAGTAAAGTCTTCGTCCGTTCGTATGCCAACGAGACTGTCATTTTCCAGCTTTCGCTTTCTGTTTATGTTACTCATGTTACAACGTAGGCTTTCGTTTTTGCCATTTTTCCATCGTCTCCTCCCACAAATCATTTACGTTTCCCGTTAGATTCTGATTTCCTTTTACAATAAATAATCGTCCAATCGAAAATCCTTATGACCTTACGCCTGCGCACTACAAACATAACTTAACAAACTTAATGTGCTCGCCTATATATTTGGTTCACTAAATTTTGCTACAATGCTTAGCTAAATCACTTCGCGCTCTCATTCTTCTTGCATTTCCCACCCCTAAAACTTACCTAAATCACTTCGCGGTCTCATTCTTCTTGCATTTCCCACCCCTAAAACTTACCTAAATCACTTCGCGGTCAGTATATTCTTGCATTTCCCACCCCTAAAACTTACCTAAATCCCTTTGCGGTCAGTATATTCTTGCATTTCCCACCCCTAAAACTTACCTAAATGCCTTTGCGGTCTCATTCTTCTTGCATTTCCCACCCCTAAAACTTACCTAAATCACTTCGTCAGGCGAATCTTCATATCTGAATTTTCTTTTTTTCATTCGTTTTGTGGTGACCAACCATTAAGGAATGTATTTCTAAAAGTAAATCACACAGAAATTTTTTTTTTTTATTTAAATTTGAACTGGCATTTTGTTTTGCCTTTTTTTTTTAAACGTTTTGTTTTAAAATGGTACAACTTTACATTTTTTTTAAATGTAAATATAAATGTAAAATTTAGTAAAAAGATATAAACAATTTTTAGAAATATATACAATGCAATGGCAGGACCCAGAACATTTTTCTTCTTCATCTGTGGTCCCCAACGAGTCGTGCAGCTCCTGCATCTCGGCCACCAACTGAAGGACCAACTCATTTGTGCCACTCTGGCACGTGTGATCACTGTAAAAAAAAGAAAAATACATTATTTGTTGGCAAATACATGTTTCACAGCTGTGGATGGAATGTTTTTTAGGTTGCAAGCTAACTCATGAGGCCATATGTCATTATGCTAAGGAATTAATCAAAGAAAGAGGCCATATGTCATTATGCTAATGCCACTGACTATGGCTTTGGGTATCTTGGTGATCATGTCAATTCCCACATACTCAAAATTATTACACTACAACTTACTTCGTTGGTGGCCGAGCTCTGCTTCGGGGACCACCCTCCGTTCTGGGACCTGCCACTGCTGGGAAGTTGAGGCTGTAGAGACATGTCAAATAGGGTCACTTTCAAATGTCTGAGTCAATAGTAAGCAAATGTCAGTTTGAATGTGTGTGTGACATCACCCACCTTCTCCATGTGCCTCCTGGGCCTGATCTGCTGCAGTCCCTGCTCCAGATCGTTCACCCGCAACAGAATCATCTAGAAAAAGAGATTAAGGGGATCAGCTTTGCTTTTAATAGCATGTACGTGTGTGCGGTTACATTAAGAGTCACATACCGGAGGCTAATGGCTTCGTCGCTTGGTACGACTCCCTGCCCACGCCGTGACACCCCTCCTCTGTGGATAGGTCCAGGGGCTGGTCGGAGGCCGCTACAGAGGGGGTAGGAACGTCGCCCTGGAGATCCACCACTTTCACTTTCTGCTGCAGATTCATGCAGCACTGGCCGGCCTGTGCGCCTCTGGGTGCGTCACATTCGGTACTCCATTTCCAGCACTAGAAAAGAAAAGCATTTATAAATAAAGGCCTACCTTCGGTATTGGTTACATATAGCACGCAATCGCTATGTACTTACTTGGGAAATGGAGCCCGAAAAATCGCCGCACCCGGGACATGTGGAGTCGCTTCAGGTCCGACCAATGCTGCATGATCTGCGTATGGGTGAAGGTGGTGTCCGTCTCCTGCTGGATCCTGGAAACGATCTCCAGGGCCACGTTCCTCTTCTCAAACGAGTTGGGCAGGTAGTCGTACCTGCGCTGAAGCATCATCTAAAAAACACAAAATAGAAATAGTTGTTAGATCAAACTGCATACAAATATCTGTCACAATCCTATCAGTTGACTAAATGACATTCCCAAACACATATCTAGCCTCAAACTCTCCTTCTAGATGGAAGTGACTAGGTTCGCACATGTGCGCACTAACTTCTGTTTGGCACGGAGTTTTACAAACTTTTAAAAACAACTGTTTCTTCCATGCGCTTCCTTAAGGCCTAGGCATGCATTTAGATGGCAAATCAAAGTCCTTACAATACACTTACAAGCATAATCAGCTCTTGTTGTTGGCGGGTGAAGATCGCGGGGGCCTCATCTTGTTTCTTGTCCGCAGCAGATAAGTAATGCCCCAGCGGTTTCCGGGTTCCATCCGGACGCACGCGTACACGAACGCGTAAGCGTCATACCCAGTCATTAGGATTCAAAGGGTCCTGGACACACAGCTTTTCAGCATGCCACTGAAAAAAGCCATCGCTAAGGCCACACCAGCAAAGGAGGCCACCAGCAAAAGGGCCCAGCGGCATGAGGAGCCCTCTTCCTCACATCCGACCACTCGGTCACAACTACCTACTCCCAAGGTGCGGGAAACGCGCAGCCAAAATGGCCAACCCAAGGCGACATTGGCCACCAAGGCCACAAAACCCAAACCAACCACCAAAGCCAAGGAGGGAGCAGCTCAGAAGAAGCCAACATTATCAAAGCAGGCAGGTACGATGGCGACAAAGGCCACTAAGAAGCAGAGGGTGAGTAGCCCCAGCCCCCAAAGAACACCCTCCCCACCCTACCACATCCCTTCATAAACCACGCTCCACTGGCAAAGCCAGTAAGAGCCAGCGTGCCAGAAGCCCCAGCCCAGGCAGCACTGCCTCTCCTGCTCCACGTGGCCAAACCTCCCATGGGCATAGAAGCACAAGTGGCAAGGCCACAAAGAGCCACAGGGCCTGAAGACCTCGCCAAGGCAGCACTGCCTCTCCAGCTCCACGTGGCAAAACCTCCCATGGGCATAGAAGCACAAGTGGCAAGGCCACAAAGAGCCACAGGGCCCGAAGCCCCAGCCCAGGCAGCACTGCCTCTCCTGATCCACGTGGCCAAACCTCTCATGGGCATATAAGCACAAGTGGCAAGGCCACAAAGAGCCACAGGGCCCGAAGCCCAGCCAGCACTGCCTCTCCTGATCCACGTGGCAGATCCCTCGCATGGGCAAAGAAGCACAAGTGGCAAGGCCACAAAGAGCCACAGGGCCCGAAGCCCCACACCCTCTCCTCGGCCACATTTGCCACCGGCACAGGTGGCAAGCAGCGATACATATGCCACATCCACGCCTGGAAGCTCGTGGCCACCCAGGCAAGGACCCCCAGTCCGATTGCAAGTCCAGTCCATTCGTTCTCAAGCCACGTGTTGCACATTTCCTCACCACAGAGGCAGCCCAGAATGTCCCCCGAATTGCCAACATACACAGATGAGCCAGAACAGCAAGCAATAGGCTGAACATTGCGGCGAGGACAGTTGAGTGTCAGGTTTGGTGAGGCCCAAACTCTCGCATTGGCAAGTGTGCTCACACTCCATTATGACGAGCAATATGGGCGACATTCAAAATCTACAAGCAAAATGAGAAAGACACAAATCTTGGAGGAGCTCACCAGACAGGTCAATGCAGCGGGGGAGGAACTTAAAGATGTGGAGCAGATACAGCTCAAAATATCTGACCTGAAGTATGCAGCACAGAAGAAACAGAATAAACGGCGCACAGGTACATATTTGGGTTGTGCTTTTTTCTGCTTGTTGTATTGACCACAATGCCCTAAATTTAGCAACCTCTATTTTTCAGCTTACAAACTGGCGGAGGCTTCCCCACAAAATTACAGTATACACAAGCTGAGGAGATGGTGCTGGCGTTGATACACCCCCTCGCATTAGAGGGCCTCTCTGGCAGACAGGACACGGACATCCCTACCATTCCTGCAGGTTAGTAATGTTAGTTTGTATGTGAAATGTTTTAAACGTGTGAAATGAGGCTCACATGCAGATATGAACACATGCCCCTAGGGAGTGGCTTTAAGGGGAGGTTACAGTTTTAGCTGGGTGTTTAATGTCTGCGGAATGGTCAGTTTAAAGCTTTGCAGCCCATACACGACCTTGGACAGTATTTATGGTCAATATTAAAGTCTTTATCTTAGCAAAGCAATACCTGTTATGTGAATCTAGGCAATCCTTCTTTGTCTTTATACCACTTGGGTTTTAGCTGTGCTTTGGTCTTAAATACTTGATCTGGGGTCAGGGAAAGGTCTACATAGGAAGAATGCCCACCAGCATACTCTGAAGACAAATGCGATTTGCAAGCTGAGTGTGGGTCCCTAATGGCCCTTTAGGGATGTGTTAAGCCTCATAACATGCAGTACATGCATGTTTGTAGCATTTTAGTTGACCAATGTGTATGTACAGGGTGAGGCATACATATAACAGATACTGACATTCATAGTGAAGGACACCTTGTCCCGCTGTTGGAGTTTGCATTCCTGCTTGGCCACGTGTTTTTTAAAGCATATGTAGTAATCCAGATCATCAATGGATTTTTGTGTGTTTACGTGCCTTTTTCTTTTAAACACAGCCCAGCATCAAGCCTCTGCAGGTGTGGAAGCCTCATCCAGTTTGACCACGCCATCTACTTTCGTGCTGCCTAGGACCCAGGAACAGATATATAGGGTAAGTGGACTTTGCTGAAACTGCAGATGCATGTGAATGCACATGACTAATTTGCGTAACAAATATATTTAGGCCCCAAACTGAACCTTTTTTTGCACATGTCCCAACAGACCCACACACCGATGGATGAAATCCAGGAGATGGAGGAGGAGGATGCCAGCTTGCTGGGACCTTCAGAACTGACCCCCCTGGAACCTAATCTGCCACTGTCCCAACATGCTACTGCACCAAATCCTCTGCAGCAGAGTGAAGCTGGACGCATGCTGGCAGCCCATCGTGGGCAGCAGGCTGAGACTGAACCTACAGTCCCCAGTGGTACCTCTGCTGCAGAGGATTTGCCGAGCACATCTGCGACTCTTGCTCACCCTAGAGGTCCAGCATCTGCAGGCGCTCAAACCCGGGGAATTGTTAGTCATCAACGTTGACCAGTTTCCCAGGGGAGGCGCGTGCCGTTCCTGGAGTCAGCGTGGCACCATGACAGCCGTTACTTTCGGCAGGTGACTCAAAGAACTGCAGAGCAGCTTACTGCACAATTAGAGACATTAAATAATACATTCACCACCATGCTGACTGAATTTAGGACGAGCAACAACCACATGGCCACCTTAAATAATAATTTCACTGCCATGCTCGAGGAAGTTAGAACAAGCAATAGACACATGTTGGAAAAGTGGCAGATTATGAATGCCACACATGCCCAGGTGATGGGACACCTCCAAGGCCCACCACCAGGGTTTTATGGGCAAAATCCATATTAACAGCTATTTGACTTGTATCTGCTCCACATCTTTCCTCTACATCCCCACTGTATCTGGTGATCGCTACCAAGAATGCCTTTTTTATGGCTTTGCTTGTGTGATTTTGAATGTCGCCCATATAGCTCATTAGAGTGCTGAGATACCCCACTAGCCAATGCCTGAGCTAAAGCCTCACTGAAGCTGCCGCTCAAGCTGCCACGCTGCAGGCTTGGGCCTAATGAAATTGTGTCTGGCTCATCCTGTTTGTTGGCAAGATTGGGGGACATTCTTGGCTGGCAAACTACTACCTTGGACCATGACAAAGATTGGACTGGACTGGCATTCGGACTGGGGGTTATTGTTTGGGTGGGCCACTAACTTACAGGCGTGGATGTGGCATAGGTATGGCTGCTTTCCACCTGTGCCTGTGGCAAATGTGGCCAAGCAGGAGAGGGTGTATATGTGGCCCTATGTATTACTGGCCAAATATTCCCCTGCAAATGGTTGCTCCCTATGTATGTTTATGTTATTGGTTGTTGAAACTTCGCCCTGGAGTGCGTTACTTTACAACTCCTGGATGTGGCCAATTGCTAGGTGCCATGAGTCTGCACCAATGTATATTTCTGTTGTACTGTGTATGTGCATGAAGTCTGTGAGTGCCCTTCAACTCCAGATTTTCATATTTCAATAAAATATATTGAATGTGACTTTAGCTGTTGTTGACTAAGTTGATGCATTAAACTTTGGGTTATTTTGAGATTACTGAAGGTTTTTCAAAACAAACATGCAAAAATAAACTGCATGAGGCTCTAATAAGGTGTCAATATTTTAGTAATTAATTCATTACTAATTATTTGTAACAAATTAAAAAAGCCTTCACAAAGGCAAAGCAAAGTCAGAATAAACAATTAAATTAGCAAACAAACACATGAAAAAGAAATTATGCAAAATGGGTGGTTATCAAGTCGGCTCGAACAGCTTGGCCAGAGGCACTAGGTGTGCCAGGGTAGTTCTCAGCTGGGTCCTGGCTGGGTGGAGAGGGGGGCAGATCCACATACCGGGGGACATGCTGCTTTATGGCAAAGTTATGGAGGACACAGCAGGCTAGTATGATGTCTATGACCTTGTTGGGGTCATACTGGAGTGCTCCCCCGGTATGGTCCAAACACCAGAAGCAAGTTTTTAACTGGCCAAAGGCCCTCTCCACAACGGCCCGGGTCTTGCGGTGCGCCCGATTGTAGGCCTCCTGGGCCGCATTCTGTGGCCGAAGCACACACTCTGACAGCTGACAGTCTGCTCGGGTGTTTGGAGGAGAGAGCCTGGGGAGGGGGGGCGACCACAGCCCTCTCCCCCTCCCAACCTCTCTCCTCCAAGCACCCGAGCAGACTGATTCTTAGTCTCGGGTGCTGGTCTTAAGAAGCCGGCTGCTGGTGACATCACAATGATGCGGGGCTAGCAGTCACGATCCAGGAAGTGGGGGGGAGGGCGATTTCTGCCCTCTCCTCGCCACGGAAGAGCCTGTGGGGGCGATCAGAGGCCCCCCCAGTGAAGAGGAGACCCGTCGGGAGGCAGCGCGACCGCAGGTAAGTAAATGTCATTTTTAATTTGTTAGCAGCTGCTGTGGCCCGGGGGGGGGGGGCGCTATTCCGGGGGCTCTCCTGGAGCCATCCGAGCCCCCATGGGGGGGACCCGTCCGGACCCGGCCAGATCCAACGAGGGGTCAGGTAAGTATTTCTTATTTTTATTTTTTTAACCAGCAGGGGGGAAAGTCAGGCACGTAGAATCTACGTGCTTGGCACTGAAAGGGTTAAGTTACCTATAGATGTACTCGTCGGCTGCAGGAGGAACCAATGCAACGTGGGTGCAATCAATCGCACCCATGACGTTGGGCATGTCGGCGATATTATAAAAAGCAAACTTAAGCGCGTTCCAGGCTACCATGTCGTCCGGAAATGAAATATATTTCGGACTAATGATAGCCATGCCATCCAAAAACTTGGATAGGGCACGGCTCAGCATAGGCTGGGACATCCCCACGGAGAGGGCACCCAGCCTCTGGAACGAGCCGTTCACCAAAAATTGCAGGCAGCCAAGCATTTTGGTCATACCTGAAATTGCTTGCCCCTTCCTTGTGGTGCGGGCTAACCATGGCCACAGCTCACTATACAACTTATGGAGAGAAGCGCGATTAAGTCTGGTCAGCTCGAACAACTCAACGTCATGCATGCGATCGATATGCATGCATCGCCGATGCAATCTGGCCTCAGCCCTGCTGACACATGCAATGCCCTGGAGCTGAAGGCACTCATATTCCTCCACAAAGCCGCAAAACATGGTCAAAAGCAAGGTAGCCAACTGCAAAATGGTCCCGTAAGTGGATCGCATAGGGCGGGCAATCAGCTCTCTGAATGAGACGCAAGCCCATCCCAATAACGTAAGTTATCTGAACGAACGCAAAATTTCAGATTTTGATGGCAAAATGATCCGAACTAACGCAAATGATCTGATTTTTTTCCGTCCATCGAAAGCGCATATACGCATTAGCGGGAACTAACATACGCATGCAAAAATGAACATAAAAACCCCAAAAAATTACAAACACACACAAAAACATACACAGATAGCTACGAAAGTCCAGACAAATGTGTCTCTGAATCAAGGCTATTATCCTTAACAGGGCTGTTTCTAGCAGTGGGCAAGTCTGGGACAATTGCCCTGGGCACCAGGCCCATTCAGTAGTGGGGGTTGCCACAATCACAGCCATGCTGATTGGGCTCAGCCATAGGGTGTTTGCTTGCTGCTGAGAATGGGAAACAAAGTAACAGATGCAGGGCAGCAGCACAATAATACACATGGGAAGAGGGTCAGAAATGTTTTCTGCTATTTAACCTGTTCCTGAGCTAGCACTGCTTGCATCCATTCATATACACCTAGGCATACCTCTAAAACAAGCCCACAATATTGAAGTGAGTATCCTGACGCCGCATTGACAGTGGTTGCAAAAAAACCCTAAAAGCTCCCTCTAATCCGCTAACACTCATTTTTCCATCATGACGATATTTTGTTTCAGTGTCTAATTGTATTGTGAAACTTTCACTGGTTATTGTAAAAGAAAAAACGAATATGATTCCTATAACAATAGCAGAAATATCCAACTGCGACAGCTATTTTATGCAATTTTTAATGCCTTTTTTCCCAGCAATTAAAATAAACTGCTAAACAGACCTGACATGTGACAAAAAAATAGAGTAGCTCCAAATCGTGTTTAGTATAAATGTCACTTTCCATTTTCAAAGTATAAAGCGTGTTTAGTAAGGCTCGCATTTGGCATCTAAATTGTCGCAATTTATGTGAACTTGTTTCCAATATAACAAAAGTGTCGAAAGCTAGGTCGTCGCTGTATAGAGCTCTGGTGAGACCACATGTGAAATACTATATACAGTTCTGAAGACCTCCCCTGCAAAAAGTCACTGATCAAATAGAACGGGTCCAACAGTGGGCTACAAAATTAGTGGAAGGGCTTAAAAGGACTGTAAATGCTTTCTATCCCCCACTGCAGCTACCAGAAGGTCCGCCACTCAGAAACCTCCTGGTTTCCAAGTTGCCATGAACATGGAGGAGCTACAGGGGACATACAGTGAGCATCAACTTTTTTGTATTCATGGTTGGACAGGGACTTTAATGATAGAACAAGGGGGCACAACCTGTAGCTAGTCAGATGGAAGATCAAGAGCAACGCCAGAAAACATTGTTTTACTAGAAGAGTACTAGAGGTGGGGAAGAAACGCTTAGCACAGATATTTAAAAAAAAATCAATGGTAAGTCAATTTCAACGTGCCTAGGATAAACATGAATCTATGCCTATGTTAAAAAGAACACATAAGGGCAGACTAGATGAGCCTTCTATAACCTATTTACCCCCACCCTGTATTTTATCTTTACTTAGGCAGCAGTGGCCGAAACCTCACTCTTTACTCATTATCATGGCCAGGTAAGTGTAGCCCTGTGCAAGATTCCAGGATGGTGCTCCCTAGACACAAAAAAGAATGTAGAATAACAAGGGAGGAGAAAGAGAGAGAAAGTGAGGGAGTTGAATAGTGCCAGAACAAAACAAGCAAAAAAATAGGAATGCAGAGAAAGAAGGAAAGAAAGAACGAAAGAGAAATAGAGAAAGAGAAAGAAAAAAGTTGAGAAAGGGGGAACATGGAGGGAATATGGAAACAACATGAATTTATGACTGTAACCAGGGGTCCCTTTGAGGGCCTTTTTCACCAAAACCTGTACCATGTGGAACTTATTTGTGGCATCCCAAGTGCAGACGCAGAGACAATACAGTTTGGCCTTATGCCTCTGTGCATGGGAACTGAATATAAGCTGCATCTAAGTGTGGCATGGGCCCCCACAGTCAGTTCAAATTGTGGGCTCCAGGCACCCCAGCCCCACACTCTTTAATGTTTAACAAAAGTGTGTGGTGATGCCCACATGACTGCTTTACAATTTTCTGATGAGATTACACCCACATGGACCTAAAAATATGCTAATTTCCTAGCTGAATGCACCCTGACTAGGCCTGGAAGTTCTAAGTTTTTGGCTTTGTATGCTTTCTTGATGAATTTATTAACCCATGAGATTGAAGTTCTCGATGAACGAAAGCTGCCTCGTCTGTTACTGTATGGAATTACATAAAAGTTTTTTAAAAACTTTCTGAAACTCTGTAACACATTCAAATAACACCTCCTATCAGAAGTGCAAGGAGGGCATGAGACTCCTGTCTTACTTGGCCATCACGGAAGGTAGGCAAGGCTTATGCACAGAACACTCCTGTTCAGTTCAATAGGTGCCTCTGTGCACAACGAACATCCATGTACAGAGGTACTCATTGAAGTCAATGGGAGTGGTTCATGCACAGACCATGCCCACCAACGATACCAGCTTCTCATACTGGCTCTGCGCGTGAGAGATATGTGGCACAGGAGTCTTGTGCCCTTTTGGCAAATCTGATCTAAGGTCTGAAGGGAATGTCCAAAAAAGTGGACTTTCCCTTTAAGCCACTTTAAGTGACTAAACCTAAAGGGTGAATTTGAGTGCCTGAGTTATCAGAAGGGGTAGATCTACTGATGTCCTTTATAATCAATCCTGAAAAAAAGGTTGCTGAAATATTAGACGAATGGTTTATGGTCCATTGCATAAATGGGGAAAATGTACTATTCTAAGTATGTCACACACCCCGCTTCAAGACATTCATTACACTTGGGTATACTGACCTGTAGATGGCGATCTTGCAGAGATGATAACAAAAAAAGGTCAGACCCTCACGGCCCATAAATACCTGGGACCTCCCACTCATTACCCAGTTTTCCATCTCTGCAGAGGCGAGCAAGTCAGAAGATGATGTCTCCTCCTTGCAGGTAGCCGGGATGACTCCCGGCCACTTTTATTCTTCTATTTCTGCCCGGATCCCCTTGTTTAATATTTCCTGCCTCCCAGCCTAGGCTGCTGGTCCGGTGCTTAGGAGCCGTGAAACCCCATAACAAGGGGTAGGCGGCTATCCAGGTTGGTGATCCCGGTTTGGGATGCCCCATCCCTTGGCCCTTCCCTGGCATGGATTCCCCCTCTCCCAGGTACCCTTAGAGGGGGGGGGCGGGTCCCTTATGGATAACTGTCTTCATGTGTGTGAGTGTGTGTTCACATGTATGTGTTTTTCTTCACTGTCATGGCGCCGGAGGTCCCGCTGCGCCGGCAGTTCCGCAGCGCCGGCCTCCGGCGGTTCCGCTGTGTGCTGGCCGCAGTGATGGCGCCTACGGCCCGCCCCTGTGCTGAGAGCGCGGCTTTCACGTTCCGGCTTCTGGCCGGGAGAGACGCCCGCCCTGGCCCGCCCTCCCTCCTCCTACTGCACACTGCGCGCCGTTTACTGCGGTACCGAAGGTCGAGTGAGGGGCCTGACGGCCATCACTGTCATTGCTATTGGCTTCTATACTGTTGCACGGTCTGAGTGTGTGCTTGTGTTCTTGTGTTTCAGGTGGACCATTGATCATATTAAAGGGGGATTCTCCCGGTCCAGGTCCCTGGTCAAAATTTAGCTGGCCTAAAATCCTCCCACTCGGGACTTAAAGGGGCATCCCGGGTGGCATAATTGCGTAATTCCCAAAAAATATAAAGAACATTGTACACATTTAATTGTATATACCATATATAGTACTAAAAAATCACCATATGGAGGCTTCCCCGGATACTGGGCTTGTGCCCCCCTCGGGGCAATCCAGGCTGTGTTTGGGGTGTGGGGTATCCCTTTTGGGGGATGATGTATTTCTATGTGTACCCTGTGCGCAGCGGGCTATTACGCTGCATACCGGATCTCAGGCATCTGGTTCTGCTCCGCCGGTCTCCTCCCCGTCTCCCCCTCGCCTGACACGTGCATGTGATGTGGTCATTAGCGGGGAGTCACAATCTGAGGTGTGTGCCAGATTGCCAATCTTGAAAAATTGTTTTCTAGTGCTGTCGCCAAAAAGGCCACGGCAAAGAGGAAACATTTGTATTTGGCTGCGCAGGCCTTTGATAGGGAGGACTTTGACTCCCTGGATTGGTCTGATTGCTCCCCGTGTGAGGAAGGGGAGCTGTATGAGGGGTCTGATGACTCCGACGATAAGCAGTTTGTGGGCGCTGATACCGAGCAGGGCCTGGGGGATTCCTCGGATACATCCAGGGTTCTGGCTCAGGTGTTTGAGGTCCTGGCTATTTCTCCCCCCGAGGCGGCTCCTCCGCTGAGGGGGAAGTTCTTTGAAGAGACGAAGCCCCGCTTGGAATTTCCTTATCAAAAGCATTTTGATGGTATCATTCGCAAGGAATGGGAGAGGCCGACGCGGCTTCCGGGTGTCCCACCGGGTTGGGACTAGAAATATCCCTTTCCGGGGGCGGACGCAGTGAAGCACTGGTCGTCTCCCCCCGAGGTGGATGCTCCTGTTTTGGGGTTGTCCAGCTCCTCAGTCCTCCATTCTCCGGAGTGCACTACTCTCAAGGATGGTGAGGATAAACGCATTGCCCAGATGGCTTGTCATGGTTTTGCCAATGTTGGTTCGGCCTTGCGGTTTGTGCTTCTGCGCTTGTACTGGTTGCTGCCAGGTCGGTTGTTAAAGGATTGTTGACCTCGTACGGGCTTGACCCGGCTAGTGAGGAGTTTGCCGACCTTAAGCGCTGTGAGTTATTCTTATCCTTTGTACTGTCCGCCCTGGACGACACTTTGGTGATGTGTAGCAGAGCTGTGGCTCTGCTTGTGGCTATCAGGCAGTCGGTTTGGTTACGACAGTGGGCGGCTGATTTTGTGTCCAAAAAGTCGCTCACGGCCCTTCCCTTTGTGGGATTGCAGCTCTTTGGAGAAAAATTGGATTCGGTGGCAAAGGGAGGTAAGTTACCTCAGCGTAAGAAGCAGCGTCGCCCCTTTCGGGGGGCGGCTTCCTTCTCTCAGTCCTTTCGTGGGGCTAGAGTCGGCAGGTGTTCGGCTTTCCCCTCATCCAGAAGTGATTCCTGGACCAGGGGCAGGGGTCGGGCCCGTCAGGACACAGTTGGGGCTCCAAGCCTAGAGTTGCTGCCAAGCCGGCTCAGCAATGAGGGGGCGCCCTCACCCTTGTGGGTGGGGGGACGGCTGCTACTCTTCTCCCAGGTTTGGGTTCAAGAGGTCTCGGACAGGTGGATTCAGGAAGTGGTGTCTTCCGGTTACAAACTGGAGTTCGAGTTCTGGCCCCCTCCCAGATTCTTCAGTTCTCGGGTGCCGTCAGATCCTCTGGCCACCCAGGGGTTTCGGGTGGCAGTAGCAGGTCTCTTGGACATGGATGTCATCTGCCCGGTGCCCCACTCAGACCTGGGCCTTGGCTTCTATTCCAATTTGTTCACGGTGCCCAAGAAGGACGGATCCGTTCGTCCCATTCTGGATCTGAAGTTGCTCAACAGGTTTGTTCGTCCCCGGAAGTTCCGTATGGAAACTCTGCGCTCAGCCATTCACTCACTGCGTCAGGGGGACTCCATGACGTCCATAGACATCAAGGATGCTTACCTGCATATTTCAATATATCCGGCACACCAGAGATTCCTCGGGTTTGTCGTGGACAATCGACATTTTCAGTTTGTGGCTCTTCCGTTTGGCCTTACCTCTGCTCCAAGGGTTTTTACCAAGGTGTTGGCAGGAGTGATGGCCATCCTCAGAGCCAGGGGTATCCGCATCGTGCCATATCTGGACAATCTTCTCATCATGGCGTCTTCCCTCAGTCAGGCACAGCTGGATACCAGGAATGTGGTGTCCACTCTGGAGAGTTTCGGTTGGGTGATCAACTATCCCAAGTCCTGCCTCACTCCCTCCAGGGTGGTGGAGTTCCTGGGAATGTCGCTTGATACTTCTCAGGCCAGGGTGTTTCTCCCCCGGGCCAAGGTTCTTCTGATTCAGGAATTGACTCAGCATCTTCTATCCATTCCCCGTCCGTCCATCCGGCTAGGGATGCGACTCGTGGGATTGATGGTGGCATCATTCGAGGTGGTTCCCTTTACCCAGTTTCACACAAGGACGCTCCAGCTCCATCTCTTGGCAGCCTGGGACGGGTCCCCGCTGTCATTGGATCAGTCTTTTCTGATATCCCCCCGGGTGCTGCGTTTCCTTCGGTGGTGGCTGAAACCAAGCAATCTGACAAGGGGCAGGTCCTTTCTGACCCCTCGTTGGGAGACGGTCACCACGGATGCCAGCCTGTCAGGTTGGGGGGGATTTTGGAAGGATCTTCAGTTTCAGGGACTGGAGGCTCACGATCCCATCAATGTTCTGGAGTTGAGAGCCATCAGGCTGGTTCTGGCTCACTTGACTCATCAGTTGCGGGGCCTACCGGTCCAAGTTCGGTCGGACAATTGGATGGCGGTCGCCTAAATCAATCACCAGGGAGGGACTTGCAGCAGGCATGCCCTCAGGGAAATGTCCTTGATCCTTGCCTGGGCAGAGAACAATGTCCCATGCATCTCGGCAGTGTACATTCCGGGAGTGGAGAACACGGAGGCGGACTCCCTGAGCAGGAGTCATCTCACCGGGGGGAATGGTCGCTCTGCCCCAAGGTGTTTCGGCTGCTTTGCCAAAGGTGGGGGTCTCCGGAGGTGGACCTCTTTGCCTCTCATCACAATCACAAGCTTCCGGCATTTGTGTCTCTCTCGTGGGATCCACTGGCTCTGGCAGCGGATGCCATGTCTCTGAACTGGAGGGATCTGGGGTTTCTGTACCTGTTCCCTCCATTTCCCATGGTGGGCAGAGTGGTGCGCAAGCTGGCCCTAGAGGGCGTGTCAGCAATCCTGGTGGCTCCAAGGTGGCCAAGACAGGTGTGGTTCGCAGACGTGGTAAGGTTGGCGGAGGATCAGTTAGACCTACCCCTTCTGCCGGATCTGCTCACTCAGGGGCCACTGCTCTACCCCAATTTACCTACGCTGGCTTTGACGGCGTGGTTGCTGAAACCTCCATCTTGAGGGAGGAAGGTCTTTCTGATGCTGTCATTCAGACTCTGGTTAGGGCTAGGAAGCAGTCTTCCTCTGCCATCTATTATAGGACTTGGAGGTCTTATATTGATTGGTGTGAGGTCAGGGCCTTGCCTTGCAGGGCGTTCTCTATCCCTAGGGTTTTGGAATTTCTGCAACATGGTCTGGACCAAGGTTTGCAGCTTAGTACGCTGAAGGGGCCTTTGCCCTTCATCCTCTGGTTAAGACCTTTTTCCAGGGGGTTACGCATGTGCGGCCTCCTAGGAAGCCTTTGCTCCCAGTTTTGGGATTTGAATTTGGTTTTGTCTGCCTTGCAGGGTCCTCCTTTTGAACCTTTGCAGGATATTGCACTTTCTACGCTTACTCAGAAGGTTGTGTTTCTGGTTGCCATCACCTCCGTTCGACGTGTTTCGGAGTTGGCAGCCTTGTCTATTAAGGCTCCTTACTTTGAGAGGCATCAGGACAAGGTTGTTTTCCGCTTCAAACCAGATTTCCTTCCTAAGGTGGTCTCTGTTTTTCATTTAAATCAGGATATCGTCCTTCTCTCCTTGTGTCCTAAGCCCAGCATTGACAAGGAGAGGGTTTTGCATTCTTTGGATGTGGTTCGCTGTGTGAAGTACTATTTGGTGGCTGCTTCTCCTTTTCGTAGGTCTGACGCCCTTTTTGTGGTGCCCTCTGAGCCTAGGAAGGGTTTGGCTCCTGCCAAGTCTTCCATTAGTAAATGGATTCGCCAGGCCATTGTTGGGGCCTATTCTGCCAAGGGGATGGTTCCCCCTTTTCATGTTACTGCTCATTCTACTCGTGCTGTTGGGGCATCCTGGGCCTTCCAGCACCAGGCTTCTGTTGAGCAGGTTTGTAAGGCTGCTACTTGGTCTTCGGTTCACACCTTTTCCAAGTTTTACAAGGTTGATGTTAGGGCCTCAGCGGATGCTGTTTTTGGCCGCAAAGTTCTGCAAGCTGCAGTGGTTTAAGTTTGTGCCTTGTTTTTTGGATCCCTGCCCTTTATGGACACTGCTATTGGATGTCCCAAGCGTAATGAATGTCTTGAAGCGGGGTGTGTGACATACTTAGAATAATACCATTTTGTGAATACTCACCTGTAAAATGGGTATTATAAGTATGTCACACACCCCGCTTCACCCTGCCCTTTTGTATTCTGAAGTTTTCATTGGCTTTCCTGGTCCCTTGATCTTACTGCTATCTTTATACTGGGTAATGAGTGGGAGGTCCCAGGTATTTATGGGCTGGGAGGGTCTGACCTTTTTTTGTTATCATCTCTGCAAGATCGCCATCTACAGGTCAGTATACCCAAGTGTAATGAATGTCTTGAAGCGGGGTGTGTGACATACTTATAATACCCATTTTACAGGTGAGTATTCACAAAATGGTATTTTTCATTGTGACAATCCTTGTCCGTGCCAGCAGATGTAGGTGCACACTTTCCCATTTGTATCATTATGCCAATATGGAGGACAACTATTATGCTAATATGGAGGACAATTTCCTACATTATACCGTATCCTGGTTACTTTGTCTTCTGGTAAGTAAGTTGTCCCCTTCTGCAAACAATACTCTAAGATAAACTACACCCTGTATTGGTGTTAATTATTTAACTCATTTATTAAACATCTATGTGTATGCAACAGGAAAATTAGGATCTCTTTGTGTTGCAGGCGAAGCAGCAGGTTTTAATCCTGCCAATCCTAACACACAATGCCACCAAAACCTGAGAAATTTCTTGGCGAAGAGCCCAATGGATAAAAGCGAGCCTTAGATATTTTTGAAATAATTATTAAATCGGGACATGCAAGTTATTGTCCTCCATTCAAAAAAATTAAGTTTAATAAATGACTCCTCTAAAACACTCCCTTTTATCCGTGATGTAAGCTATTTGACAGTGCTTAACTCCATGCAGATGCTGTGAAATAACAGGCAGATTCTATGCTCCTGAACTGCATTGGAGCGGCCATCTTGCCACAATTTTGACAGCCCTGCTTCTAAAAACCCAGTACCACAGTCAAAATTATCAGTGAAATAATGCTTTATCTCTTGCCAGAAGTAAAATGCCATCAGTTGTAATGATTTATCACTGCTCAGAATGCTCTTAAAAGATTGTATCAACATTGTAAAACACTGCTCTGCAGCAGCCAATGCCGTTGATTCGGCACCATGAGAATTTTTTGTGAGAAAAAAAAATGTATCTTGAATTTTTTCCTCCCATGTGATGGTACATTTAAAAAAAGACACACAGCCAGAGAAAAATGTATAAAAGAAATTATTTCTTTACTCACCTCCGATCGTCAGCTCCTCTGTCCTTCGAAGATCTTCGAGGATCAGATGCTGTTCATATGACAGATGCGGTGATCATTCTTTCCCTCGGTTGGAGAGGAGACCCAACCGGATCGATTGAGTGGTCAGATGAGTGGGGGGTTTTGGGCCACTAACAGGGGGCCGAGCTTTAAAAGAACTAGCTTTAATTAATTTGAGTATTGCTGATTCTCGTTGTTCCTTTGAATTTTTCTCTTTATATTGTATCAGGGTTTTAACCCTTAAAAATCCAAAAAAATGGGGTCCCCCTCCCTGGGAGGGGGGACCCTATGTCGTTTTTTTTTTTTTTTTTTTTTTGAAATTGTATTTTTTATTAGAGACAAGCAGGTTACAGACCGTGTTCAAGGTACAAAGACAATCACGCAATAAGTGAAGTGATAAAACACAACAGGCCGATTGATCCGTATAAGATAAACCAGCATAGACTTGAGAAAGCAATACAGAAAGAGAATTCAACATTAACCTGGATTATCATTGCATCTCGTACCTAGTCTCCTGGAGAGCTCTAGGAATGACAAGTCGCCCGCTGATCCAGCTGTGGCGTGTAATGGTTCCAACGAGTAAACTAAAGGCAGATCTGAGGCCTGCACACCCCACCTCCTCTTTCTATTTTGTTAATAAAACAAGGCTATAACTAGCCCAACACGAAAACAACACACTAATCAGACAACGCAAAGGGGTGAACGCACAAAACTAACACATACAAATACCAAACAGGGGGGGGGGGAGACGCGAGAGACGAGGGGAAAAAACGGAACGGGGAGAAAAAAGAACAGGAGGGGGGCGGGGGGGAGGTAGTAGACTGTTTAGTTCCCAGGGCAACATTACATCTTCAGGTATTCCAGGTACGCTGCCGAGAGAGTAAAGCGGTCCCATTCATACCATGTCATCCTGTACTTCTCTGAGGTACCCTTCAGCAAGGCCGTGAGCTCCTCCATCCTGCCGATCTCTCTGACTCTGGCAAGCCACAACGCGGTGGAGGGGGGCTCCGGAGATTTCCAACACGCCGGGATGCAAGACCTTGCCGCAGTCAGGAGGTGGGCAAGCAAAGATTTGCTGCGTCTCCGAATAGAGGTGGGGGCAAGATTAAGAAGGTAACCCGCCGGGTCTTCACCTAAGTCTATGTCCGTCAGGGCCAGGACAATTTTCCTCACATTACCCCAAAACCCGGAGAGGCCCTCGCACTCCCAGAAGACGTGCAACATGGAACCTCTCTCGCGCAGACATCTCCAGCACAAGGGGGAAACCGAGGGGAATATTCTTGATAATCTGGTAGGGACCAGATACCAACGAGTGAGGATCTTATAGGACGTTTCTTGATATCTGCAGGAAATGGAAGACTTGTGGGCCAACTGCGTCATAGCCAGTTTTTGCTCTTCAGTGAAACTCCTATGCAACTCCCTCTCCCACCCCTCTATGAAAGAAGGTGAGAAGGATTCTGGGGGGCAGGTCACCAGCGAATAGGCAAAGGCCAGGGCACCCCGGAAATGGCCGCGCCCCACACAAACCTGTTCAAAGGGAGTTAGGGGTCTAGGTGTCTCAGCAGCCCTGCCTAATGAGTTCTGAAAATGTGTTAGCTGGAGAGTGCGCCAGAAGCCAAGAGTGGGCAAGGACTCTCTCCTCGCCAGCTCCTCTAGTCCCACCCAACCTGACCCATCCCGCAGGTGTAGAATCCGAAACCTATTGCGCCTCACCCAAGCCCTAAATGTGCCATCAGAAATGCCTACCGGAAAGTCCGGGTGGCCTATCAGAGGGGTCAGGGGCGAAAGGGCGGGGGAGATGTCCAGGCCACGGAACGACCTGCTCGCCACCCTCCGAGTGGGCCCAATCGTGGGGTGCTTGTTTAGTGCCACAGACCGGTCTAGTGTTACCCAGGGCAGCCCCGGAAGGGGGATCGAAGATGCCTCCTGCTCAATACCCGTCCATTGCTTTAAATGGGAATGCCTACACCAATCAATCACCCGGGTAAGGTGAGCCGCAGCATAATAGGATTTCCAGTCCGGGAGGCCTAGCCCTCCCCATCTCTTAGGGAGCACCAAGAGAGAAGCAGCTAAGCGATGAGGCCTCCCCGCCCATACGAATCTTGTACAAATTCCCATCAGTCGCCTGAAGAAGGTGTGGGGGACCTCAATTGGCAGGGCTTGAAAAAGGTAAAGCACCCGAGGTAAGATGTTCATTTTTATTATGTTAACCCTGCCAAACCATGAAAATGCACCTTTATTCCATCTCTGGAGGTCCTCCTCCACCCTCCCCAGCAACGGGGGAAAGTTCAGGCTATATAGCTTCTGAGGGCAGGCCGAAATTTGTATCCCCAGATAGGTCACCGCCTCCCTCTCCCACCTGAATGGGAAATTCTCTGCGATCTGCTTCAGTCTCCCCGGGGGAATATTGATATTCAGTGCTGAGGATTTTTGAAAATTTATTGTATAGTTGGATAGCAAACGGAAAGTCTTGAGTTCTGCCAAAAGGTTGGGGAGGGTCGTTTCCGGCCTGGTGATAAAAAATAGGAGGTCATCGGCATACGCCGCCACCTTGTGTTCCACCCGACCAGAAAGGACCCCTGAGATATCTGGGTTTTTCCTGATATTACGCAGAAAGGGTTCTAATGTTAAAATAAAGATTAGGGGTGACAGCGGACAGCCCTGGCGAGTGCCATTAGCCAGGGAGAAGGACTCAGATGCCAGCCCATTCACCACAACGGACGCCGAGGGACACGAATAGGAAGCCATGATCCAGTGGGTTAGGTTATCCCCCAAGCCGATATGCCGCAGGGTGGCAGAGATAAAATCCCAACCAACCCTGTCAAAGGCCTTCTCGGCGTCCGTCGAGAGGAGCATAGCAGCCGAATCATCCATGCGCGCGCGGTGGATCAGGTTGACCACCCTCGTAGTATTATCTCTACCCTCTCTCGTAGGTACAAAGCCCACCTGATCCCAGTGTATGATGGAGGGGAGGAGGGGGGCAAGTCTGTCAGCTATTACCTTATTGAAGAGCTTTATGTCGCAGTTTAAGAGGGAGATGGGTCTGTGGCTCCCGCATTGTGTTGGGTCTTTACCTTCCTTGGGGATAATAGTTATATTAGCACGCAAGGTATCCCTGGGTGGAGGGACACCATCCTTCAGGGAGCCGAATGAGGCAATAAATTGGGGGCCTAGAGTTTCTGCAAACTCCTTGTAGTACTCTAAACTGAAACCATCGGGCCCGGGAGCCCTCCCCGGTTTGGTATTTTGAATGGCCCTCAAAAATTCCTCCATCTCGATTCCCTCCTCCAGAGCATCCACCACCTCCTGTTTAAGACGTGGGAGCCCCGACTCGCGAATGTAAGTTTCAATGTCACTCTGATAGCTGGCAGGCTTGTCCCGGGGGAGGTTATAGAGCTTCTCGTAGAACTTCCGGAAGGTCCGGGCAATGTCCACAGGCAGATGTCGTCTGTTGCCCTCTGAGTCATGGACAAGGGGGATGTAATTTCTATTGCGCTGTGTTTTAAGTGCCCTAGCCAGAGCCTTGCCGCATTTGTCACTGTATTCATAAAAAAAATCTCCTGCATCTGACCGCAAGGTCTTTGGCCTCGACAAAGCAAATGTCCCTGAGTGACTCCCGCAAACTCACCAACTTGGCCGCCAGAGCCGCATCAAGAGATTGTTTATGTTGAGTTTCAATTTTAAATATCTCTTGGGTGAG
This sequence comes from Gastrophryne carolinensis, assembly GCA_027917425.1. Taxonomy (NCBI): domain Eukaryota; kingdom Metazoa; phylum Chordata; class Amphibia; order Anura; family Microhylidae; genus Gastrophryne; species Gastrophryne carolinensis. Next base: position 201,376,754 of record CM051235.1, read on the forward strand.
GTGCTCGATTTGTTTGTGCTTTTCTTTCTTAAGGCGGGCTCCGTGCTTGATCAGAAGCCCCCTTATCACACATTTGTGGGCTTCCCACAGAGACATTCGCGACATCCCCTCCGTGTCGTTCGTCACGAAGAACTCTGCAATGGCCTTTTTAATATCCTCTTTTACCTCGGGGTCCTGCAAAAGGGAGCTGTTCAACCGCCATTGGCCTCTAAGGGGAGCGGTGTCAGGGATGGAGATGGTCAACGAGACCGGAGCATGGTCCGAAACAGTAATCTGACCTATGTCCATACTAACAATGAGATGGAGAAATCTGTGGGGCACCAGGAACCAGTCAATACGAGAATACGAATTGTGGGCAGCGGAGAAAAATGTGTAATCTCTCCCCTTGGGGTTAAGCGTCCTCCAGGCATCCATGAGCTGGTTTTTAAATAAAAGGGCCTTAAATTTTTTCATCACCGTGGGGGGGAGATGAGACGTCCCGCGGGAGGTATCCACAGAGGGATCCAGAACCACATTGAAATCCCCTCCCAGCAACAGAACGCCCTCTGTGAAAGACGCCAGCTTCCCAAGGGCAGAGCGTAAGAATTTGTATTGGTTAACGTTAGGGGAATAGCATGTGGCCAAAGTCACCCTCAAGGAGAAAAGAGTGCCCTTAACGAAAAGGAACCTCCCCTCTGGATCTAGGAGCGTCTCGGAGTGGGTCCACGGCAGGGACCCCGCCAGCAAGATGGCCACACCTCTGGTTTTGGAATCAGGGGAGGGGCAAAGATATTGGGTTTTAAAGGAGCGGTTTGTGAGATTATGGGACCGTCCCCCCTTTAGGTGTGTCTCCTGTAAGAAGGCGATCTGTGTGTGTAGGCGTCCCAGCTCCCGCAGGATAATGGATCTCTTAAAGGGGGAGTTAAGCCCCTTAACGTTCAGGGAGGTACATTTAACCCTAGACATGTCGGGATCAGAGGAGAGGAAAGGGAGGGAGAAGGGGGAGGACTAGAGGACAAAAGACGGGGGAGGAAGACCAAGGACAGAATACGAGGGATGGGGTTAGGACAAAACCACAAGAGGTCAAACACTAAACGATTAAACCAGAAATGCAACACTTGTAAGTGCTGCCAACTAACACAGAAAAACCTAAAAAACTCTAATCGGGAAATACTGTTTGTTTCCCAAATATGAGCCCCACCACCCCCCAAAAAAGGTTGGCGAGAGGGGCTCGGTCCTAGCGTGGGAGCGAGGCGAACTGGAAGGGTGGGAGAGCCCCCCCAGTCGACCCCAGGTGTGGAGGGTGAGTCTCACAGGGAAGCCTTTATGGCCCCCCAGCGATCGTGGCCTAAGGTGTAGCCGATGCATGACCTATCTGCAAGACCCGGGAGCCCCCCCACCACTGCCCCGGCCCCCCCCCGCCCCCTAGGGGTCGACAGGGGCGCCCCGGGCAGCGGCAGGGCGGGCCACCCCGCAACAGGAAGGCATCGGCCATCGCCCGAGGACTAAGCATAATTAAGGTACATGACTGAGATAACATATGTAAAATACTGTAAAGTAGAGGTTAACATCTGACTAAATGCAGCGGGTGTTTAAAAGGATATTCTGCTGGCTGCGCTACTCGTGCCGTTTCAAGTCTCGTGCACCATGGGACGCGGCACACCCGGTGATCTTCTGGTCCCCCTCCTGCGAGCAGACGCGCCGCCTCCGGCCCATCGGGCTCTGCGTGGCGGATCACCACCTCCCCGTCCCGGGGCGGGGAGCAGCTCGGGATCAAGCCAGTCCGGCACCGCGAAGGGCTCAGTCTCCAAGAAAGAGAAGAGTTCCGGGAGGTCCGCCGGGGATCTCAGTGCGCAAGACCGTTGGTTCCTCCGGACGAGAAGATGGAACGGGTAGCCCCAGCGGTAAGAACCACCACAGTCCAAGATCTTAGCGAGGAGGGGCTTCAGGAGTCTGCGCATGTGGAGAGATCGTCTGGCGACGTCAGGGAAGATCTGGATCAGCGCTCCGTCGAAGCATATTCTGTCTCTCTCCCAGGCCTTCCTTAGAATCTCCTCCTTGATGGGAAAGTGGTGCAGGCGGCAGATAACGTCGCGTGGGCGGTCCAGGTCAGCCGGGCGTTGGCCGAGGGATCTATGGATCCGGTCAATGGCGATTTCCGTGTCGGGCGGCCGGCCAAGGATATCATTGAAAATGCCCGTGGCAGTATGCCGGAGCTGGTCTGGACCTGTCGCCTCGGGCAGTCCTCTTATTCTGATATTATTCCGCCTACTGCGATTTTCGAGGTCGTCCAAGTGCAGGATGGTGGCTTGGGAAATTGCTCGCTGAGAAGCCAATCCCCTCTCCAGGGCCTCGATTCTCAGCGTTGTTGAAAGGTGTGATTGTTCCAGGCCCGAAACTTTGGTATCAATGCCCGCCACAGACGTCTGCAGATCCGAGATGTCCTTCTTAAAGGAGCTCTCCACCCTTGCAATGAAGGATTCCAGGTCTGCCTTGGTGGGAAGGGCTCTAAGCTCAGCCCTGATGTCGGCTAGCATCTCCTGGCGGGTATCCAGAGCGGTGGTAGGGATCATCCTCTGGCAGCCTCCCGAAACTCCATGGTGGCCAGGGGATATTGCGCCAGATTCAGCTGGGGCGCGGTAGGGTGTAACCTCCTGACTCCCGCCGGGGGGGAGTCCTCCAGTGTTGGGGCGGGGTTCCCGGGCAGGGGGGACCCCATTGGTCCAGTGCTGTGCCATCTTACTTGGGACCTGGGTTGGGGGCGGGAGGGGACTCGGTCCAGTACGGCCGTCGTTGGCGGACTCAGAGTCTGCGAGGCTCTCCTGGTCGCCCGCTGAGTGCCAGGAAGGAGAGGGGGCATCCCGCGTCCGGATGCTGGGGGAGAACCAGTCTCCGCTGGGGCTTCGTGTGGGGTCCGGGAGGGGTGAAAGGGACCCGGAGCCACCCGGAATCAGGGCGTCTGGGAGATCTCTGCTAGCCCTCTGGGGCGGGGAGTGCTGGTCTTCTGGCTCCCCTGTGAAACCTCTGGGTGGCTGATGGGGCTCTATCCCCTCTGAAGTGGATGAATCACGGGAGGGAGAACTCACCCACCCCGTTGTGCTGGCAAGGGAGATTCCTCCTCCCCCACCCACCACCGGTTTGTGTTTATTGTGGGGGGTCACTGCAGGGCGTCCATATTGCATCTCCCCGCCACCCCCCTCCCCACTCACCGGAGCCGGCCGCCTGTCAGAGACCAGTCCCCCGCTCCTGTCTTCGTCATCACCGTTCTCACGGTCCTCTCCTGGGCAGCCAGGCTGCTGCCTCCTCGTGTGTTGGGGGGAGGGGCACCGCCGTGTAAGGTCACCGGGTGCCGGCTGGAGAATCAGAGCCCCGCCGGAGCCGCCACCCCGCTCCCCGCCTTCCGGAGGTCCGCACCCTCCACTGCATGTCAGGACCCGGCTCGTCTCCTCCTCAGCCGCCGCCTCAGCCATTCGGGCTCCGGCACCCGCCCTGTGAGGATCAGGTTCCCGGCCGCTCCCCCGCCGTCCGCTCCGCTCATCAACGGCTCCCGGCTGCTCGTCGGGGCGCCGGTGTCGGCCATCATCTCGGCCCGGAGGGTCAGACAGGTGAGGGTGATCCGGTGCAGAGTCGTGTTGGCGGCCCATCGTCGCTGAGCCGTCCACCGCCGCCATCTTGGGGCCCTCGTGGCTCCCACTTTCGGGACATTCGGGGGCCAGGAAGTCCCTGATTTTTCTTGTATGAGGGGGTGAGGAGGTCTTCCCCCCCTTCCTCTTCTTAGCCATGTCGATATCTCTTCTCCGGAATCGGGCAAACACCTCAGGAATGTCGTTAAATTGGTCGACTGGAGGGAGCTCAAGGCAATCACGTCCTCACTCCTCCATGTCCGGCCACGCCCCCCCTGTCGTTTTTTTTTTAAATTAACCCTATGTTACCTGTAACCCAGTAGGTATAAAAGGCTTCCAGCAGCAGCAGGAGAGCAGAAGCCTAAGTGATCAGCGTGGGACACAGGGATGGATGGGAGGTAAGTATTAAAAAAAATGTGACCCCTATACCAGTTCACAAGGCTTGGGGGTCTGGCAAGTCACCTGCGGCTAGTGGGTGACTTGCCATTAACCCCAAGACCCCCCATTACCTGCCTCCCAAAAAAACCCTTATATTCCCCCAAGAAATGGTCCCCCCCCCCGTGAAGGGGGACCCCACACCAATTTTTTTTATTTAACCCTTTATTATGTGGATAGTAGTTGTATTTTATTTGTAAATGTTATAAAGTGCTCTTCTAAGTTCAGGGGATCTCCTGGACAGGAACGGGGGGCTACCGATACATATGTGGTATCATTGTAATCGGGAGAAATGGGGCTTTCACGTGCAATATGGTTTTCTTTAATAAAATAAATGTTTTTGTTAAAATAAAGGAGACAATTTAAAAAATATATATATTTTTTTTTACTTATTTACTTAAAAATATATAAAAAAAGTAGAAAAAATATATTAAAAAAAGTAAAAAAATACAAACAAGACATTTCATGTTAAAGTCTAAACTCTGCCACAAAAAGAAAATATGCAATTTTCTTGGAAATTTCTGCAAAAATCACACTTAAACATGGCGCAAAATGGTGAAAAATTACCTGTCAGCAGAGGGTGACAAAATCTCAAGTAGGCTGGCAGTTAAAAGGTTACAGGTACCTATGCATGTTGGGTATTGTTCTGCTCGGTGGACCTTGCGCTTTCAGATTTAGCTTGTTTTTTCTTATTTGCATATTGATATTTTAGGAAAAGGTGTTTTTTATTCTGCTTTTTTATACACTTTTCTTTGAATTGCAACCTAAGAATTCTTCGAGATATTACTCCCAGAAAGATGAGCCCACTACAACAAGCTGGGTACGCTTAGAAAGCTTAACATGTGTACTTTCAGGGAATATATGGTTTATCAGGGATATTCTAAATGTAAAGGGTTGTTTTGGTAGAAAAAGCACAAGGTGCGCACTTTGTCTGCAGAGCTGAAATTTTGAAGTAAAATTACCGTTATGCGCATGCTTTACTTTGGGGTGTTTGGCAACTCTCTCCTTGACAGAACCTATGCATGCTGGGTATTGTTCTGTTTGGGGGGATGTTGCTTTTTCAGATTTTCAGTTTTTTTCTGGTTTGCATATAGTTTTTTTTTAGGAAAATGTGGTTTTGATTCAGCTTTTTTATTAATTTTTAGGGAAACCCTGTGTAACCAAAGAATACATTGAGGGATTACTTCCAGAAAATTGCACCTATGTCAACAAGCCTGGTACGCCTAGAAAGCCTGAGGTGTATACTTCTAGGGAATATATAGTTTATTGGGGGTATTTCAAATGTAAAGGGATGTTTTTCTTGAAAAACTTCAAGGTGCGCATAGTTGTATTTTATCTGAAAATCTCCTAAAGCGTTGTTTCAGTTTGGGGGAGTCTCCTGGGCAGGAAAGGGTGTCTACCTATACATATGTGGTACCGCTGTAACCGGGAGAAATTTGGGTTTCACACAAAATAAGATTTTATTGACAAACTTACATTTTTTATTACAAAAAAACACTACAAATTGTAAAAAATAGTTTTTTTTTTATTTTTTTGCACAATTTTCACCCTAAAATATTGGGAATACACTTAGAAAATGACAAACAAGACATTTCATGTTAAAGCCCAGGCTCTGCTGAAAAAAACAATATATCATTTTCCTGGGAAATCCCTTAAAAATCACAGTTGAACATGGGGAGCGCAAAATAGTGCAAAATGGTCTGGCAACAGAGTGTGACAAAATCTCCAGGAAGGCTGGCACTTAAAGGGTTAAGGGTTGGAAACAGGACACTTAACCCTTAGTACAACAATGTGAAGGCGCCAAAAAACATACTTATGTATAACTATGTATTTGTATAAGAAAACAGATTGTAGTCCTGCCGAGCCTTCTTATTTCTAAAGAGAAAGAAACATGTGCACCTCCCGGTTCCACTTATTGGCACCACTTATTTTCATTCATGTCTGTTCTAATAGCAGATGATGATGTAGATATGTAATATAGAGATAGGAATGTAACAAAGATAATAAGCAGAGAAAGATAAATAGATAGATCTGAGAAAGAGAGATGACTATAGAGGCATGAGAGAATGGGTAGAAAAAACGGTGGATAGGTGGATTGTATAGATAAGTATGAACAAAGTAAGACAGCAATAGAGGGATGCTATAAATAAATAGATGGGTATGTAGACAGATGGAATTGATGAAGATGATTTACCTACATATATATATTTGAGATAGATAGATAGATAGATAGATAGATAGTTGGATGTGGAGGTATAGAAAAGTGAGAAGGTCAGAAGGAGAAGTAGATATACACAGACAACGAGAGGAATGATAAAAGTTATTGTCCAGGCAACAACAAAAAATCAACTGTATAAAGGATACTTACTGACTGCATTGTCCACTAGGCGGAGGAGTAGCTAGGCTTTCTGGCACTCGGGGGAAAAGATTCAAAATGGCGCCTCCCAAATATGCTTTGGCGCCCCCCTTTGGCGCCCTCCTGACTTGCTGCCGCCCCTAGCTACGCCCCTGCCACTAGGTACCAGTTTCATTTTCTATCTTTGAACATCCGTTTTTTTTTCCCTAGATTACCCTCCCTTCCTCCTTCTCCCCCTTACCATAGTCAAAGATTAGTGTTTATCATCTTGGTTGATGGCCTGCGCCCTCATATTTTCACTGTCTGCTCAGTGCCTCTCCTCTTGCCCCAGGCATGCACAATCTTCCTCCCTCCCAGCGTGGTCTCCTCTTGACCCATTCATAGCATGATATTGCCTTGTTTTACAGAGAAAAAAATGTTGTTGAGCATCAGGGCTAATAAAACCTACCTCAATATCTTGGACATTTCTTTGTCTATTTAAAATGGATAATAGTTTAGGACATTGCCAAGCTTAGCCCTGTACAATGGGCTAACCATTGGCTGTGCCTATGTAATCATTTTAAAAATAAAAGTACCGTATATTGATGGGTAGATTCTTTGATAGGTGGATTTGTTCAATGTGAGCCAGGTGAATAGATAGATAGATAAATACAGACAAATAGATGGTTATGTATATAGAAAGAAAGATAGGACTGATAATAATAATGATGTAGATACCTATATCTATCTGTGACAGACAGAAAGAAGGAGAGTTTGATATGATGTTATATGAGAGTGTGAGAGGACCCTAAATGAAGGAGAAATATAGATATAGAGACATAAAGAGAAAGGAATATAAAACAAGTACGGTAGATTGATGGGTAGATTTTGTATTGGTAGTTATGAACAAAGAAAGATAGATAAATAGGCAATACAGATAAATAGAAAGAGATGGTTATGTAGACAGATAGTAGAGCTAGATTGGTAGGAGAGATAGATGATATAGATAAACAGAAATAGATGGTTACGTAGATAGATAGAAAGCTAGATGTAATAGAAAAAAAAGAAAGCTTTTCTCTAATTTTAAGCCTATGTAATAGAAAAAAAGAAAGCTTTTCTCTAATTTTAAGCCTTTCATAACTCATGTGAAACGCTGTCTTTTTGCCTGTTGTGAAGCCGTTATACTCATCTCAAGATTGGTCTGGATTGTTTTTTTGTCTGCTGTCACTGTTAAGAGTTTATCGTTGAGACGCTGCATGGTAAAAGGAAACAAACATTTACAGAACAAACCAGGATAGAAAATACATTTCAAGGGGGGAGAAAAGCCGCAGGAAAAGCATTATAATTTCATAATATTATTTCCTTAAATGCAGCAGAGAAATGCATTCAGATCGACGTCCTGAAAAGGAGCGAAGATTTCCCCCATCATGGCAGGCCGGGTTATTCTTTCCCCTCCCTTGCCTTTTGATCATGTTGTTTTTACCTGTATTTTGAAACATTTCAGCTTGGCTCCCTGCTGTGCCAGAGAGAGGTACACTACAAGCGCTGTCAGGCAACAATCCCATTGCAATGTCTGACATAGCCCTCTATTCATTTCCAGTAATTGGTGCTTACAGCGATGCTTCAACTATGTGATCTGCCTGCGCTGTGTCTGATTTTCACCGATTACTTGGACGGTGTCACATCATGCTCTCAGAGGTCAACATCACACAGCTTGAAGAGGCGACAGCTTGAAATATTTCAGAATATTTTCCTCTCCACCATAGTCCTTGTATCTATAATTCTCCATCGGTGTCAGGTTATTGAAAAGCTTGTTGTTCCTTAACACCAAGTTTTTGAAAATGTTTCTCATTTGTAACTTGATTTTATACGCTTGTGTATGTGACAAGGCCAATTTGATATGACATCTTATTACTTGCTATAGGTATCACGTTTGTTATATATATATTTTTATTTATACGGCTTATTAATAGGTTTATGCATTATCACAAAGCTGGCTGCAGACTTACAGACCGCAAATATAATGTTGGTTTTGGAGTCTAAACAACAGACCGGACTGGTCCTATACAATGAACCCTTGCAAGAGAGAATGGATTTATTTTGCTTCTTGAGGTGCACATTGCTTCTTTCTTCTGAGTTTCTTTCTAGGTGATACTAGAAAATTGACACTTGTCCACCTTGTTCACTGGAAATGGACACTTGTTCCACCCTAGGGACATCAACTCCTCCAGTGGTGTAACTAAATGTTATAGGGCCCTGATGCAAACATTAAATGTCAAGGCTCATATAACATTATTTTTTGTCTCTTCCAACTCAGTTGGATACAAATAGACAACTAAAGAGTGGAAAACCAACTGGAGCTTCCTTTCTCTAAACGCTACCAAATCTGACAAATAAGGTGGAGGAGCGACAGTTATGGGCCCCCCTGACCTTCTGGGCCCTGAAGCAATCGTGCCTCCTGCACCACTTATTGTTACACCCATAAACCCCTCCTAGATGACTGCTAGTTCTTCCTAATGAGCTTTAGGAGTTTCTCTACAACATCATGTGCTATCTACCTACATTATCTACCTACATACCAGCGTATTGCTTGAGCCTATTTTGATGGCTGTAATTCATGGCCCCCGGATTCTTTATTCTACAGTTTGCTTGCTGAACCTGGATAGCAGGTTACTAAGAATATAGAGTACCAAAGTGGGGAAACCCCAAGTAGGAGCTAGGTACTGACCCTGATCGACTCACAGAAGGCAGTGTTGCAGGTAGCTGTAACATGAAACTTAGGCTGAATGTGGGGACAGGAGACAATTATAAGTCCAATACAAAGTATGCATGAAAATTACTGCAATCAGGAACAGGCTGGATTTAGAAATACAATTGTATGTAGGTACTTAGTTAGACAGGGGGATATGGCTAGACACAAGAACATCGGACGAGGCTAGATGCTGGATCCAGCAGGATGCCAAGAGACATGTTAGATTTGTGCAGTGGTGTACAAGTGCAAACTGCCTTCCCCCCTCCATTGCAACATCAGCCCCATGCCCCTGAAGCCCCCCCAAAAAAGCTTACTGTCTGCTGCAGACCCATACAACCGCCCCCCGTCACCGGTCTGAGAATCTGAATGGCGCAAAGTGTACTGCAGGGTACGCTTGGGAAGTGCTGGGTGTTTGTGGTACTGGTACTGTTTGTGGCTGATAATGTCCCACCCCCCAGTGCGATGTGTGGTCACATCATCGGGAAGAAGCATTGTTGGAACAGTCGAGATCAGCACCGGTGGGTGGGGTATTTACAGGATTCAGGCTCACACAGGCTGCTCAGAGCTTCTCAAAGGCACTCTGCAGGGCAGTGAGCACCATTCAAATGCTATCCACACACTGTCCCCCCCCCCCCTCATAGGGCAAACTGCCCCAAGGACACGGGATCAGCCTTCCCTGAAGTCCTTTAAACTCCAGCGCTGGTCACAGCTGATTTTGGTCCTGGTGGAAGGATGCCACTTTATTACCTCTCATAGATTACTTTTTGATGGTGGAGGGGGCATTATGACTTTTGCTATGGGGCCCTGTAAAATCTGGGTTTCCCCCCTGGATTTGTGGAAAACAGGTTTCAAGTAGGCAATGACATGGATATATCCAATGTAATGCAGGAAAATCAGTTCTATCTCTTGCTCTCTCAGGCCAATGCTGGGGTCAGAAAGACAGAAGAGATCTCCAAAGCCAAACCAAGGACTATAACAGGATTTAGTCTGAGAAAGAAACTGAGGAGAGGCTAGGAATAGATAGCTGATGCACAAATCACCTCTCCTTGCACAAGCCGTCTGCTCCCCCTTGTCCGTGCTGAGCACGCTGCCATGGTCTCTGTGCGCGCGCTGCCCCTTGTCTCCATGCGCACACCACATACCTCAACACCTCCAAAGAGACTTTTTCCAATTACTACATTATTTAAAAATGAAGGATTTTGTTCTGCTTTAATTCTATTACCTTTAAATGGTGGTTTGTGTATATTTAAAGGAAAACTCCCTTTTTGGCAGGTTTTTCTGGTTCTGCCTTTTTGTTTTTTTTCTTTTAGAAAGTAAAATAAACATCTGTGTTAGGATTGTTCCCCCAGACCTATGATTTACTTATCAGCATGAAGTTTCCATGATTCTCATATTCCTGGGACTCTGTTTTGCTACAGTGGGAGGGGTTTTCATGGCCTTGAGAAAAAACAATGGACTACAAGTCCCACAATTCCGCCAATGTAACAGGAGAACTCTTTAGCAGCTTTGGCTAAGTCTAAGCAGCCTAATGACCCATCCAGCTGAGAATCCGGCCATTAACCATTGCTACTGGAACACAAGACTGTGATCATTCCAAACTGAAGAAGCTGAATATCAACAGAATGGGTTAAACCAGTCACCAATGTCTTATCCAACCAACTGATCAGCAAGCGTGAGGAAGTCTATGATATGTACCATATTTGCGGGCGTATAAGACGACTTTTTCCCCCTGTAAAACATGCCTCCAAGTGGGGGGGTCATCTTATACGCCGGGTGCACCTGGGTCCAGGGCCATATCTCCCGCAAGGCAGACCTAGGGCGCTTGCGTAGCAGGGGGGCGGCCATCCGTGTCTGCTGTAGAAAAAAAAAATTCTGTACGGCCGCAGGGCTCCCGCACGTATATGTCCGCCAGCAGCGCATGCCCGCGGGGGTATTTGCGCCGCTCGTTCGGAGGCTCCGGCGTCCCGCACATCCTGCCCCGCCTCCCCCTGTGTCGACGCCTCCGTCAGTATTCCTCCTTGACTGGCTGACCCGCCCCAGCCTGCCCCGCCCCGGGGTTAAGGAGAAGTGCCGGCGTGAGACATGAGAGCGGGCCGCCGGGCTCCGCCCACCTGCTGAGTCACAGATGCGTGACTAGGTGCTGCTGCATAGACCTGAGAGGATAAGGTAAGATTTTTTTATACTAAAATATTAAAAATAGATGATTATTTTGGAGAGAGAGTGTGTCACTGGCTCCGCCCCCTGGCATCATGTACTCCCAGCGCGGGATAAAATGCATGCATGGGTGCTCTCAGAGACAAGTGAAATGTAATGGGTGAGTGGGCAGGGTAGTGTACAGTCAGAGACTGGGGTGGGGGGGCAGCACCACACTTTCTTTTAAAGTTATGTGATGAACGGTCCATGCCCATGCTGCACTGTGAATGTAGGTGACCCGGGCACATCCATCCCTCCATCCGCACCTATCCCCCACCTGCCCTGGTCACCCACCCATCTCTCCATCTGCACCTATCCTCTTCAAGCACCTGACATCCATCCCTCCATCCGCACCTATCCCCCACCTGCCCTGGTCACCCACCCATCTCTCCATCTGCACCTATCCTCTTCAAGCACCTGACATCCATCCCTCCATCCGCACCTATCCCCCACCTGCCCTGGTCACCCACCCATCTCTCCATCTGCACCTATCCTCTTCAAGCACCTGACATCCATCCCTCCATCCGCACCTATCCCCCACCTGCCCTGGTCACCCACCCATCTCTCCATCTGCACCTATCCTCTTCAAGCACCTGACATCCATCCCTCCATCCGCACCTATCCCCCACCTGCCCTGGTCACCCACCCATCTCTCCATCTGCACCTATCCTCTTCAAGCACCTGACATCCATCCCTCCATCCGCACCTATCCCCCACCTTCCCTGGTCACCCACCCATCTCTCCATCTGCACCTATCCTCTTCAAGCACCTGACATCCATCCCTCCATCCGCACCTATCCCCCACCTGCCCTGGTCACCCACCCATCTCTCCATCTGCACCTATCCTCTTCAAGCACCTGCCATCCATCCCTCCATCTGCACCTATCCCCCACCTGCCCTGGTCACCCACCCATCTCTCCATCTGCACCTATCCTCTTCAAGCACCTGACATCCATCCCTCCATCCGCACCTATCCCCCACCTGCCCTGGTCACCCACCCATCTCTCCATCTGCACCTATCCTCTTCAAGCACCTGACATCCATCCCTCGGAAGTAGGGATATAGAGGGAAATAGAGGGAGTAGTCTTATACGGCGAGTATATAACAAACTCTATATTTTGAGTGGAAATGTTGGGGGGTCGTCTTATACGCCCAGTCGTCGTATACGCCAGCAAATACGGAACTAAAATATCACCTCTTTGTTGTACATATCTAAGGTCAACACATTTTTGCTATGGAAAACTGTTTTCACAAAACACAGAGTTGCAAACAAATAGAAAATTGAAAAATAACAGATACACTTATTACAGTAAGACATCATTTTGCCACATAATAATGGAAACTTTTAATAATGCCATTGAAAGTGAAATAATCCATTAACTCTGTTTTGGGTGACTGACAAACCCTGATGTACCTCCCAGGCAGTACTTAACAAGTGAAAAGTGGTACTTGATGAAACGAGCTTAGACCTATTAGCAGCTAATAGGCCTTATTGTAATATAATTTAGGTGTAGATGTATTATGCAATTCTTTTTACTATAAATACTTTGTAAAAACGTGCTTTTATTTTATAGTTTTCACAGAAAAAAGCCTGAAGACCTCCCCTTGAGAAGAAAACTTCTTATGGCTCTGGTTCTCTACATCGTTGTCCATTTCTCTTGTATATCTAACTATGAAGGCCAACTCCCTGTGCGCCTGCATGCTGATCTACACATTGTTGGTGGAATCCACACCACCTTCATGCTGTGGTTAGTTTTGGGTCAGGGACTCACATCACTGGTGGTCCACCAGTAGAATGCCCACCTGCCAGCACAGGGGGGGGGGGGGGGGGGGTGATATAAATGAGTTATGAGCATCACGCATCCTTGAGAAAGGGGTTTATTATGCCAACACATAGGGTATGTGATGCATGGTCAGGGTAATATTGGCCACTGCTAACCCCAGGTGTTTTTATATATATTATATCTGCTATTGTAAATACTGCTTTGTGTTTGTCTGTGTATTATTATTATGTATTATCTGCTTATTATGGTCATTTATTTATATAGCACCATATTCTTCCAAAGTGCTATCCAATGTAGAAATTACAGACAGAGTAAAACATATTTTACATAGACAATTAGAGTAGGAGACGACAGGAGAGTGAGCCCTGCCCTTTTGAGCTTACTACCTATGATTTAATAGGCTAAGCGGGACCGTATATAACCTAGTATATAACACGTGTACATTTTTGTATACAGTGAAAGAACACATCATCAATTTTCTAAGAAAATATATATCTAGAGGTGCTATTGACAACTTCCCCCAAAATGTCAATAACAACCCATCCCATCCACACATGCAAATAAATCAAATCATAGCAGGTCATAAATTAAGTTATGTGTAATAATGAGAAATGACCCACAGAATGAGTATTGAACACGCTTACTGAAATTAATTTTTTATCTTGCACAAAAGCCTTTGTTGGTGATGACAGCTTCAAGCCTCCTCCTGTATAGAGAAATGAGTTGCATGCATTGCTCAGGTGTGATTTTGGCCCATTCTTCCACACAAACACTCTTCAAATCCTTCCATAGGCTCTTTCTATGAACTCCAAACTTAAGTTCGTTCCATAGATTTTCAATTCGATTCAGATCAGGTGATTGACTGGCCCATTTTAAATGTATTTAATTTCTTTCTCTAAAACCAATTACCAATTGATACATTGGCTGTGTGTTTGGGGTCATTTTGGGGTCCATCCTTGTTTCATCTTCATCCTGATTGATAGCAGTGAATTTTTATCAAATGTGTTTCATTCATCCTTCTTTCAGTTATATGAAACGTGTCAGTGCCATATGCTGAAAAACACACAAAGGTTGTGTGTATTATGCAGGTGTGGGCTTATCATTTCTGGGGCCCCATGTAAAGTTGGGCCTGGGGCCCCTAAATCACAACAATTTTTGGATAACAAAATACAGTATTAACGCGCCTTATTCAACTTTGAAAACATGGGGATACACACAGTGGGACATCTCAGATCAGGATGTCCTGCTCTGTGTATCCCCCACAGCCCCCCGTTATTCCCACGACACATGCACAAGCCGGAAACTAGCACGCTGAATTGCTGAGTGGTCTGCGTGGTTCTGTTCAGTTATGCTCGGCTCCATTCTGCCCTAAGGAGTCGAATGAAGCTGAAAAAAAATGAATGCGCCATTGGCCGCATTCCCGGTCACGTCTAGCTGTCGGCGTGCTTGAACTGGCCATTTAGAAGCACCTGGCACAGGTACGCACTACAGCTAGTAGTGAGTGGGGATGCGACTTTGACCCAGAGATCAAAGAGCTCCGGAAACAGGTGAGTGAAACGGGTGGTCTAGGTGGTTTTACACAGCGCGGCGTCTCTATTTGGGATGCCCAAAGTAAAAAATGACTGCAGGTTCGCTTAGCCCTAAGGCGAGGGAGGGGACTTTTCACTTACTTCTCTAATATGAAGCATTTCTGTAAGAAGCTACCATCAACAGGTACCTCTTCAGCTCTGTCAAGATGTCCTGGGTGCTGAAACAATTTCTATGCAGCCTGATTTACCATTGCATCCCCTGGGGGCAGGCTGTGCCATGCACACTGTGTGTTCTCTCTTCTCACACACACCAAACTCTAGTTGCTTCCAATACCGCTCTGCCGAGCTTGGAGAGTCGGAGGCCCCAGGCAATTACATGGGCTGTGTGGTTGCTAAGCACGCCACTGGCAACTGTCATCCAAAGTTACATATTGGTCTCATCTGACCAGACTATATTCTCCCAGTATTTCACAGGCTTGTCTAAAAGTTGTTGAGCAAACTTTAAATGCACATCAACATGCTATTTCTTGGACTTGCGTGGTAAGCATGCATACAGGCCTCGGAGGTTGAGTCGATTATTCATTGTTTTCTTTGAAACATTTGTACCTGCTGATTCCAGGTCTTTCTGGAGCTCTACACAGGTGGTCCCTAGCTCTTGGTCAACTCCTCTAATAATTCTTGTCACTCCTCTGTTTGAGAAATACTTGGTCGTGGCCAGTTTATGGTGAAATTATGTTCTATCCTCTTCTCGATTATGGCCCCGACATTGCTGACTGGAGCCTTCAGTAGCTTAGAAATGCTTCTGTAACCAATGCCATCAGTTTGTTTTTCAACAGTAAGGCTGCAAAATTCTTGAGAGAGCTCACTGGTTTTGAGATGTTTTTATTGTGTGACACCTTGGTAATGAGACACCTCTTTATAAGCCTTCAGTTGAACTAGCTGATATTAATTTGCAGCGATATCTTTCTAATTATTGATAGATTTCAGTCCGTGTCATCACTTTGCTTAGCTTTTTGCACCGCTCTTTCTTCATGTGTTTAATTCTTTTTTCCTGGTGTCATTTCTCGCTAATTACAAATGACTTAATTTATGGACATTTATGGTTCGATTTATTTGCATACTTTTTTTCTGGCATAATTTCTCTTTATTAGACATAACTTAAAGTGGACCAAAATCCACGGCTATCTGCCCAGGAAGATTGTTTTCCTCCCCCCGGGGTTTTGAAACCCCCCCAGGTCACCTATATGCTTACCTTCTTTTTTCCAGGCCAACGGCACATGTGTGAGTCACGGACGCATCCCCGCTATCCCTCTAGCAAGGCACGTGCCTGCGCGAGGCATTTGTGAATAGCCAGCGCGGGCACGCTCCCTGTTAGAAGGGTAGCGGGGGATGCAGCCATCAACGTGCTCAGAGCCGCTTGCCTTAGAAGAAGGGACATCAGCAGATTTGAGCGCACTGATTGGACGAGCATGCACTGTAGGACCGGGAGGAGGTTTTGGCCAGCTGTGGGGTTTCACACAGTGGGGCTCCCCCGATCGGGGCAAGAACCAGAACTCAAGATAGTAAAAATCCTGGGGTTTTGGCCACTTTAAAGTGGACCAACACCGAGAGGTGATCGGCCCGGAAATCTATAAGATTCCCGGGCCGATCACCTCCCACCCCGCGGGACATCCGAGATCGGGATGTCCCGCGGGGTGAAACCCCCCCAAACACCCCAAATCACCTACCTTATCTTCAGCGGCGGCCGGCCGCCGCCGCCTCCCTCGCGCCCCTGTAGGCGTGCGCGCGCCCGCGCCGGCCGTCTGCGAATGGCCGGCGGGGGCGCGCGCGCGCCGAAAGTGACGCGAGGGAGGCGGCGGCGGCGGCAGCCGCTTGGACGTTCCTGATCCCCGCCTGGACGTTGGCGGGGATTGGACCGTCCAGTCACGTGGGAGCGGGGACAGGTAAGATTTTGGGGCTTTCTGGGGGGTTTCACACAGCGGGGCACCCCCGATCGGGGTGCCCCGCCGAAGTGGACCAAAACCCAGGATAGTCAAAATCCTGGGTGTTGGTCCACTTTAATGTATGGACATATGGTTTGATTTCTTTGCATGTTTAGATTGGATAGTTGCTACCGGCATCTGGAGAGGCTTACATGTCAGTAGCACCTTTAAAAGTATCTCCTTATATTTCCTTTTATTTTTTTATATATCTAAAAAAAAGTTAAAAAAGTTAAAGTGTTTAAACATATTTGACCCGTGGTATATACTAAATATCATCCCAAATTTTTGCAAAACTAATTGTGTGTTCTACAGATGGTTTACTAGGGTTTATATTTAATATGAAAACTTTTATAATGTATTAAATTACTAATTTAATCCCATCCACTTTTATGTAGACATTCTTTTATGTAAAAATACATTTTAATACTACTTTGAAATATAAAAAACATGGTCCATTTTATTTCTGCTTCCATATGAAGTCTGTAATTGAGCAACCCGACATTCACACCCTAGAAAAAGGGTCAAGTAAGCAGTTAAAACTCCTATTTCCACCTAACAATGAGGCAATCATAACCTACTTCGCCATAGCTTACCTAATAGAGGGATACATTCATTGTTAGTAAGTCTCTCGGTATAAATTCTCCATTGTGCGAAGCGCGTTGTCGCACATAAAACGGGTCAACAAGCAACAAGGTTACTGCAAAAACATTCCTTTGTACTTTTTATTTTTTTCCGTTCAATTGTCGAGTGCATTAGGATGTTGTGCGAAAGGAATGCCATGCAAATGTTTGGACTTTCAGCGAATTTCACAGATGCACTGGTCTTTTTGTTGCTGGATATACAGGAGGAAAATTGACAAAAGAAATATTAGTTGAAGAAAGTATCAATCCCCCAACATGAATAGAAAAGCTTTTCCTGGCAGTGAAAGCTTTTTTTCAATGCGTTTGCATCACTGGATTCAAGAACACCTAAAGCGTACATTATCAATTATAATGTAATTCTGGAAACTGTGGTGTGTTTCTTTTTTAATAGCTTTGTTGTTCTCATCCTAATTAGAAGAAAAAAAAGCTCTTAATTACCATATTTTGCCACCAACACATTATAATCCCATAATGGTGAAGACAAAGGCTCATTTAGAGAATTGGCAGCTATGATATGTTCTAGTTTTTAATGATTCATTTTAGCAGCTTCTCTCAGAAATGATTTAGGTTTGTTTAGAATCATACCATAATTGAACTTTATGTTCGGTTATTCAAATTGTAATAATTCTTTTTTTTTTTTAACTTTATTGTAATATTCCTGTGCCCTTGAAAAACTAAAACCTTTTAATTATTTTCTTTTGTTTTTAATAATTAAATTTAATAAAACAACTTCCGTTCTTTGTGCGAAAACAATATACAAAATAAATACAAATCCAATTAAAATATTATCTCTGAAATATATTAAAAAAATGAATGTCCTTCAAAATAATGTATTCTGGGCTGACTTAAAATACTATATAAAATACTATATAAATAAAGTAAAACCAACACACATTTGCAAATATATGTGAAACCATCCTGACAGTTCACAGCTGCTCTGTTTGGAATTTTTAATTTTCCACAATTTATAGCCTGCCTGGGCTTGCTACATCCCCTTTGCACCCCCAATTTGCTATTCAATATAGCATGGGTTGGTGAGTATTTTAACTTTTTTCTTTGGGCTTCCAATTGGGATTCAAACAGCATCCTCGTAGTCTTTGATGCCATGCAGGTTATAATAATGGATGACGCTAAAGGAACTGACACTCGATTCTTAATTATGGTCATTTTTGTCATTTGAATTGAGAAATCAGGTGGCTGGTGAGTTGTTTTTAAAGTGGACCAAAACCCAGGATTTTGACTATCCTGGATTTTGATCCTTGCCCCTGGGGCACCCCAATTCAGGATGCCCTGCTATGTGAACCCCCAGGTCACCTGAACCAACTCATCTTTCCCAGGTCCAACGACTCTCTGCCAATCAACGTGCTCGGATCCACTCCAGCCCCTTCATCTTAGAGCTTATCTAAGGCAAGCGGATCCAAGTGCGCTGGTGGCCTCATCCCTTTCTATACTCTAACAGGGAGCATGCCCACTCCAGCCATTCACAAATGCCTGATACGGGCACGCTCCGTACTAATGAGATATCAGGAGTGTGGCCGCTGCTTGCGCATGCACCGCTGGGCCAGAAAAGAAGGTGAGTTTCAAGGCAACCTGGGGGGTTTCACAAAGTGGGTCATCCCAATTCTGGATGCCCCAAGGGAGGGAATCTAGCGACCCTGGAAGTTTATCGATTCCAGAGCCGTGGGCTTTGGTCCACTTTAAGAACAAAACACTAAATCCAGTTGCTTTACTTATTATTACATATACACAAATGAATACATAACACCCACCTGCTGGGATATTAGTAAGTATTATACGTGTGGAGGGTGACTAAAATTAGAGATTTTCCAGATTTTGATGAATAACCCCCACAATATCTTGTGGATATGTCTGAAATAATTGAAAAATGTCTTCACCCTACGGAGAATGTCGATATTTGTCTATCGTTATTTCAAAATCAGGTTTAGGGGATTGAAAAAAAAAGATTTGCTCTTTTCTGTGTGTAGAGAAGCTGATGTTCAGTGCATAGCAGCATGTGCATGGTTCCCCTAGCCCCTAATAATATATAGCCCACATGCAACCCAGCATGCAAAAATAAATTAGCCTGGATAGATCCCCCAAAATGAATGTACAAAATCAGTGTCAATCCCAGTAAATGTTTGACAAAAAATATTGTAGCTAAAAAGTACCTGTTAATTTAAGTCTAAATACAATGGGAGGCCTAAGAGAATTAAAAATGTCTTGTTATTCAAACTTGTGGGTATCAGGCTTTGAATTCTCATCTAGTCAGAGACATTGGCATCAAGCACAAAAATCTTTGAATTATATGGCACTGAATGTAGACTATGTCTGTTTTATCCTATATCAAGTGTGCAATCATTGCAGGAAACACTAAATATTAAGACCCTTCTTTAATGATGAGTTTTCAACTATCTAAAAACACTTAAAGGAACCATAAACCCAGCAGCAATAAGCAGTAAGCAGCTAAACTGATGTCTGCCCCATGTGCCTTTCCTCCATTTCAAGCAGTGCAGGGTAGAAGCCGTAGCAGGGCTTGTCCTTTTCTCAGTTTGATTCCTCATGGACCAGTTATTTACATACAATCAGAGATTTCCAGGTGCTTTGAAATTACTTATTGTGTACTGTTCCCAAGCCGGATAAGGTTGGAGAAAGTTAGCGTGTGCCTGGACAGGGACTATAAATAATTCTTCAAAGAAGTGTAAAGTCTCCTGACTGATTTCAGGGAGAAAGTGACCTTGACCCACTCATCTCTCCTCGGTCTCATGATGCATGAGTAGGCTCTCATGCAATTAGGGCACTTTTCCATGTTTGCAACCTTTGGCAAAGGGCTCTGATTTCCCCCACAGTGTGCATGCTCCAATCTGAATGGCTGCGGTGGGAGCGGGCATGCTGCCAGGGACGCAGCAGTTCCTGCTCCCCATTGTAAACAACTGGATCCATTTGCCAAAAGGCAAAAAGCTCTGATTGAAAGAGAGCACATGAATGCGCCATTGGACCAAGGTTCTACACATTGGGGCATCCAGATTTTGGAGGCCCAGGGGGAAAAGCCATTGGCCGGCCTTGGAATCTTTTAGATTAGATGCTGGGGGGGGGGGGGGTCTGCTTTAATGCTGTATGTATGAAAGGACCTCTTTCCATAAAGCATATAAAGGTTTCTGGGGTCACTGCACGCCTGGCAGCAAAAGGTTACTTTTAAAAGCCTCAAAAAAGAAATTGCCAAAATGTATTTTCACAAAAAAAATAAACTTTCGCTAAATAAAGTTCTTTCTTTTATTCTGAATATGTGATAGATACAGAGAAGTACAAATTAATTACAAGTATAATACATATCATATCAGAAAAAGATATTACATTGAATATTTACAAATGTAAAGTGTCTCAATATCGGGTAATTTACGTCTATTTTCATAGAACACCATTTAATCCTATATATACTTTAAAGGTATTATATATATTTAAACTTTGTTTTTTTTCTCTCTATATATTTATATATATATTTATATAATTATATATATGTATATACTCTTTTATACAAAAGGCCTTGCTATTTGTAAGCAGATCAGGGTAATTTGTGTTTAGTACTTTTGGCGTAGTCAGCAGGATTCTAGCAGGGCCTCTTTACCTGCTTAAGGGTTATAACTTTTAACACTGAAATTGTTTTGTTTGTGTGAAAATATGATGTTAAGCACCTCGGGATATCCAAGGTGTTTAAATAAAGATGGCCATCAGCAACATGAAGCACACCTGTCTATGTAATAAATTGGCAACCTGCAGTTTCTTATCGCTGTTGGTACTCCACGCCTGACTGCCAATCAAACTCTTTCTGGCAGGGCATGCTGGGAAATGCAGCTAAAGAGTTCCTTGTTGAAACCACAACTTTAAAGCTGTTTAAAGTTAGTTAAACAAAAAATAGACTTTACATACTTTTTTGCCAGGACACCAGGCAACTTTGTTATTATTGTGCTCACGTTGAAGCTGCCATTTTGTCTGTCATTGTTTTAGAATTTGATAATACTGAGGTAACAATCTACTTTCTCATGGATGCTGCTATGTTCACCAAAATGGCTGACTTCAATCCACGCAGGATGCCTTTTTGATTTTATAGGAAACCTTGTATTTTTGCAGGTGCCTGACTTGGAATTTCAAACATACTTCAAGTTTATCTGCCATTCTTTTTGGTAGCATGTTAAAAAGTTATGGAAGGTAGATAGATCTAAGCTGAGTTACAAAAATAAGTGGAGCAAGCCACCAAGTCCATGGATAGACATATCAAGTGTCTAAATTGAATCTTGATTTTTTCACAAGACCATGGTTGGAATGTGATGTGCCAGAGAGGCTGGGTGTGGCACTGGCAAGGATGGAGAATGAGGCTGGAGAGAGCCGCTTGGTGGGCGGTGCCGTGCACTTTTTTGATGAGCTCGAAGTCCAGCCAGTTGAGAGTAGGCACTCTGACAGACTTGGCACTTGTAAGGACGCTCCCCAGTGTGCAGTCGGACATGGTTACGCAAGGTGGAAGACTGGCTGAAGCGGCGGTTGCAAAAACGACATACAAAAGGCTTGTCTAGAGTGTGGATTCTCATGTGTGAACGAAGGTTGCTGCGAGAATTAAAGCCTCGGTGACAGATGACACATCGCATGCGACCGGCTAAGATTGGGCCAGAAGAATCTGTACCGCCAAAGTCATCTACAAGAAAAAAAAAATCATTAATGATTTGTCCTGTAGAGCTTTAAGGAATAATTATGTTAAATTTCGGATGACTGCATAACTGTTCTGAAGCCAAACATGTCAAAAAGTATCATTTTAATAATTATCACATTCTAATCTACAATACTGAATTACAGTTAAACTAAATATACAATTCAGTAACTCTGAAAACACTCTCCCTTCTGCCAAAAAAACATGTAATAGAGCTGGCGCCATCTTATAGAGCTGCTGATGGGCCACACAGTACCAGCAGCATTATCAGTATCCCAAGGACAAGTAATAGGCAATAGGACAAGCAAGTTTAATTGGAGCCCCCCCCCCCCAGTGATTGTCCCTGTCTCACTGAGGGAAGCTGATATTAGAGTCACAAATTTGTGTAGGTCCAATTTAAAATAATATTTTGAAACAATAGAAGAGCTATAGCTTGATCATTATTTTGACACACACCATGTTTGTTCTTTTTTTGTTCATCTTCTACTCCAGGGACACCAGGGATGCCGAGGAAGGTATTTTGCGAGTTGCCATACCAAACTAGAAGTTCTTGATCTGGAGGTATTGTCTGTAAATGAAAAAAGCACAAGTTGAGAAATTTTTCAAGGGTCACAAAAATCTTGACTAAGAATGAAAGGCATATTCCTCAACATGTTCTTACAAAGCAAGACCTAGACAAGAAGTATGTGGATGTGGAACACCTAGAAAAGAAGTATGTGGATGTGGAACACGAAGAAAAGAAGTATGTGGATGTGGAACACGAAGAAAAGAAATGGTGGATGTGGAAGATATTTTCTCTTAGCAAGACCTTATTGTTAAAATAGGCCCTACATTTTTTAACGATGAATGAGGTGAAGTTAATCTGATATTTCAAACAAATTACTTTATGTTTCTCTAACTTCAGAACAGTGAGTTGTTTGCTTTAGCGAAATTTGTGTTACATTTTGCAGGTTTTATATTTTTTTTGCAGGTCTTATATTTTCTTGGACTATGGTAAAGCTGTTGGACTGGCTTTAAGAACTACAGAATTTTAAGGTGACTTTCAAATGTCTGCTGTACTACATAAACATTTTCCAAAATGGTCCTTTCTGCTTTAGAAAAAGATACAATTTATGGTGTCCCTCAACACTAAGGAGATTGCAGCAGATACCTCGCCCACCTTTCTACTAAATTTAGACATCACCCAATAAACCTTGATGTTTCCAGTATTATGTTTTTCCAGTAACCCTTTTTATACCCCAAAGTTATTGGTTGAAAAGCTGAAATCACTTTCAAAAGTCAGATTCTATAATTTATGATGTTTTTCCATTTCTTGTGTTAGATAATGTGCATAATTTTAGTAATAAAAGTGCACCATGGAAAAATGGAAAACTGATGCCTTAAAGGAATTCAAGACTCGCTTGAATTTCTAAATACGTACACTGAAGATGTGCAACAAGACGTCTAAGCGTCTCTGCAAAGCTTAGCTCTCCTCTCTTTATTTCTCTTCTTTATGTCACCTCTAAAATGAGTTTGTGTACTGATTCTCCCAGCTCATGACGCCTGGTGTCTCCTTTGACTTTCAATTGTTAGCTCCTTGGTTACCAAGGACACTCCTGAATAGGAGGCTTATTTAACATGCTTTTATTAAACAAACCAAGAGAAAAAAGCAGTGAATAGAAAGTTTGTGCTGTCAGAGACTGTGTGTCTTCTGTTGGCTCTGAAAAAGTAGTGACCTTGAGCCAAACGTAGCAGATCACCGAGTGGAAATGAGACATGTTGTGTTGGAGTCGTGATGCCACTGTTCCTTTGTGTCTGAGGTTAGAGCACAAACCACTTGTTCTGATAAGTATGAGGTTGTGATGTTAAATTAGCAAGTTTGTAAATTGTAATTAATAATGAATGCTTTGGAAATGTCCCTCGTGTCGAGCAAGATGTTATTTTACATGGGTCTCTCAACTGCTTTCTACCCTAATGTAGAGTTATCTACACAGTTTTTTAATAAGCGATATAGTACTGTCCTATTGGGCTTTAACAAGGCTTCATGAGCCTTAAATACATAAAGCAACAAGAAAGGTAATTAATCTAATTAGAACATGAAGTACCACTAACACTATTATAATGATCAAAAAGGCCAACACTAAGAATTAATTGGATGTTGGATACCGTAGCTAATTTAGTTTGAGTTCTGGACACTGTTTTGGGTGTCCACCTTCATAACAATTGTTCTATATATAGCTTTGTTGTGAATCTTGCATCAAACTAGAAGCAACCAAGTATATGTTTTAAACCCCCAATTGAAACATTTGCTGTAAATTACAGTTTTTATATTTCATAGACATAGGAAAAGGCCTTATATTGGACTGTGACTCAAAAAGTGCGCCAATGTTCCACTGAGAGTAGACTAGACTTGTTTCAGTGTTTGCCATTACAATTTTTAATATTATTGAGTAAAATATAATTTAGTATGTACATATTTGCAAAATTAGCTATAAATAACATGTTTCATATTTCATAGACTTAGGGTAGCCCTACATTGACTCAATAAATTGTCAACCAGCAATATTTCATCTACTTGCTTCAGTGTTTGTCATGGCAATCTTTAGTACTATGAACTACACCTACCCAGTAAATCTTTCAAAGCCCCCTTAAAAAATAACAAAAAACATGACATCGTTTGTCAATACCAAATAAATAAAATAGCAGGTTAGTAAGAAATCTTTTATTAGCTAACTGATATTTACAGACGCTGCTCCTCTCATGTCTCTTTTTGGAGCACATCTGAAGGGGACATTTCTAAACATCACTTAGTTTGTGAGCTATTCACTGTACCCTGCCATTTGTTAGATGTCAAATTGATTTTTTTTTTCTTGTAGTAGAGAAGGTAACCTTTCCCCAGAGCGATGAGATGACAAAGGAAGCTATTGTTGGTGCTTGAAAACAGCTCACATATTTGTCATTAAAGTATAGAGTGCCATTACCAGCCCTCAAGGCTGCCTGGCAGGCTTCAATTAAAGGATAACTCTGCTATCGAGCAGCTGAGACAGTCTAAAGAACAGTGATATGAAGTAAACACAGGTGCTCCAGCCTTGCCCTCTGTTGGACCTAGAGGACGGTATAGGGGTTTTGTAGTGGGCTTCCATATCAGCTTTATGAACTGTGTATACAAAGACAACAAGAGACATGCCTCTCCATTTTTATATGCAAAATAGGTAGTGTATCTATAGTAATTAAGGACACTAAACTTGTAGTTTGCTACTCATCTAACTGGCTTTTTCAGCCAGAGAAAGTCAATTTTCCTTTCTTTGAGAAAGTCAGTCGGATGATTGGTAAACATCTTCAAAGTTTTTAAGGTGTTTAGTAGTTTATTACTATATTGTGTAGAGAGTTATAGACTTATATGAGCATTCACGGCTTGATAACCTTCAAAGCAAACTAAAAAGTTTGCTAAATTTTGCTAAACTTTTGGATACATTTGGACCTTTTGGGCATTGAATTGAAAATGATGAGCAAAGTGCACAACCTATAAAATACAACCTATAAAATAAAGGAAACACAGCTGTACAGTTTCATGCTAACCCAACACAGAAAAGCTTTTCATCCTTACCTCAGTCGCCTTGTAGAAGATGCTATTTCCAATCTGTACCACCTCTAGGTTCTGCTCCTGCTCATTCCGGGCACATTTGATGTAGGTCATCCAGCTACGATGGTCTTCTTGGCTGGCATCAATGAAATAACGTACTGTTCCATCTTCGTTGAATACCTGTTTGAATATAAAAGAGTTTGTCAATGAATGTATTGAGCCATCGACCACCAGAAAAAAATGAACTTTTGTTTTTTAGAAAACAGGACCAGTTTTTGTTAGAGGTCCTTTTGTTATTTTTTATTGTTGTTATTGCCTCTGAAGGTCCTTAACATGTATGAGGCTGTAAAACATGTACAAGATTGACAACAAAAAAAAAACAATTGCTTATTGTTTCTTAACAGCTAATTTATAGGCTGGCTCATAAATTGTTCTCAGGTTCCATACATTCTATAATATGGCAACATAATCTTTTAAAAGCCAATCAGGCTCAGTTATTAAACATCATTAAATGGCACAGGCCACATCATATATATCGATCCTTGAGCGGTGTATGGTATAAATGGTTTTTGATGATGTCATTGTTTTCAAACATGAGTAATATCTCAGATTTTTAAACAATTATTTAATACTACTTTCCCTAAATAGAATTTAAACGACAACTATTAATGACCTATCTATCTAATATATTGATTCTTGCCTGGTGTCTTATTGGTGATGATGTCATTTTTTTAAGTCACTGGAATACTTTATTAATGAAAATAGATGTTGTACCATACTAACTATGCATGATCTATCTTCTCTCATACCTACATATCTATTTCCAAGTATGTATGTATTTCCTTATGTGTGATCCTATTTAAGGTAAGTGTGAAAAAGAGGTAAAACTAGATATTAAATTTTAAATTAACATTTTTAAAAGGTAGGGTATAATCAAATTCACAAGGTAAATAAAGTATTAATATAACAGATTGTAAGAATATATCCACAACATAGGTAATCTTGAAATGTATCTATCAATCAATTACATCTATCTCCTATTTATCTAAACATCATTTTCTGTTAAAAGTGTCTTGACACTTGTGTATTGCTAACCTTCACACTTTGCTCTCTATTTAATGATACATTATAGAGGTGATTATTAATAAAAGCATGTAACCCATTGTTACATGCTATATAATGCTTTTAAGTGCAATACCTATTTGACCTTTCTCGATAAAGGTAAGTCTTAATTGAAGTCATTGATTCTCCATTTGTCTGACGCTCTCATGTCAGACTTCATGGCATTTAATAAAGATTCCTTTCGCCTAATAGCTTTGTGTACTGTGGTTTTCAATGGTGAAGACACATCGCCTATGCAAACACAATGCATACATTATACCAATAAAAGGATATATGTGTGATAAATATTCACAATGTAAAAGGTTATCTTTTATTCAAGTTTATTCAACAATATCGTTGAAATTTTTTCTTGACCAGGGTCCTGTTTTCTCCAGTGGATGAAGAGGTAGAATGTATTGGGCCACCCTCAACTTTGGGGACACAAGGGCCTACACAGGTCTTAAGAAATAAGAATATGATGATCACTTTGTTTCCATTTTGATAGGACAATAGCAACTTTAGTTTCTGTCTAGCATTACATGGAGGGGATGATGGAAACCTGGGATAGTTCCACTGCTTTGTCTTCTTCTCATGTCAATGTCCTATAGATGCACAACAGATTAGAGCAACAATGCGCACTCTCACAAACTCCAGATCAGGAGGTGGACAGTTTCTATGTACAAAGGCATTATGTGGCCATTTGAAGCTCTCGGACTCCTTGGGAACATCATTACTATCAAGGCAGTAGTTATACATTTAGATATCCGATGGGTCCCTTTGACCCAACCACCCTGACATCATCCCAAATGTGAAATGTCTATGGGTGGTGTCGATAAATGTCATTAATCTTAAAGGCTGGGGTATTCATGGCTAGTGTATCCAGTTAATCTCATTCAATCAGGATTTTCCCTGGAGGAGGGGAACCAATCTTGGTTTTATTTAAGCCCTTGAGGTTGATAAAGGATCAAGATTAGCACCTGGAAACACAAGCCTATATAGATCACCTGTTCAAGATGGGCAGGACATGTGATGAAATGGCCAAAGGGCTGGTAAGCCTATTGCAAGTGTATGATTTGCTGGGCTTGTTTATATGCATTGCTCTGTGGAACGCTTGTGGTGCAATAGTGTGCATGGAAGCTTGACCAAACAACTGGTTACACTGTCATTATGGCACAGTATTAATAATGAAATGACCCCACAACATGGGGTCTAACATTTGGATCAATATGAAATGATGTCAGTGTGGTTGGCTTAAAGAGACCTCTTAGACATCTTGGTGTTCAATAGACTTGTTAAATGTCGTGTTCCTGTAATGACTGACGACATCGATGGGTTGTTAAAAGCTATTGTACAAGGGAACTCAACCTTCAGAGCTATGGTCAGGAGAATCTAACCACTGCTGATCAGGCAATCTTTCACTAGGACAGGCCAAGTGGCTTTCCAACCAGTTCCCCTAGAAGAATGAAGGCACTGCTTTAGTTGGCTATGGCCAACTATCCCCGGGGCATTAATCCCCCGGGCATGAATCAAGGTCCTGAGTCCATGGTTCTCATATAGCTTCCCTTAAAGTGGACCAACACCCAGGATTTTGACTATCCTGGGTTTTGGTCCACTTCGGTGGGGCACCCCGATCGGGGGTGCCCCGCTGTGTGAAACCCCCCAGAACGCCCCAAAAACTCACCTCTCCCCGCTCCCACGTGACCGCTGCAGCCAATCCCTGCCGCCATTCACAAACGGCCGGCGCAGGTGCGCGTCCTGTTAGAGGGACGCGCGGGAGGCGGCGGGCGCCGCTGGATCGAGGAGCAGGTAGGGATTTAGGGGTTTCTGGGGGGTTTCCCACAGCGGGGCACCCCCGATCGGGGTACCCCGCAGTCAGGGAGCTGATCGGTCCGGGAATCTTATAGATTCCCAGGCTGATCATGGGAGGGTGTTGGTCCACTTTAAAGGATAAAAATTGTATTTATTATAACAACTGAAAATGTTTTGCAAATAAGATTGAATCTTTATTTATATATCTTGGGCCTAAATCCTTTCCACCTTTTAATCCCTAACTTCAACCTGACTCTAACCCTTCCTTGGTATCCTGACACCTTTTGCAAGGAGGTCCCTCCCATCTCTCCTAACCCTGTGTCATAAAAATGAATACTGTGCCCCCTTGAAACAGGTCTCCTCAAAGTGGCCCTTTAGGGATTGGAGCTTGGGCACAAAAAGATCCTTCCCACCTACCTAACCCTCATTGATGTATCAACCTTGGTATTGAAGCCTGGATAAAGCTACTGTTTCAAGAAAAGGACCCGGACCCTTAATGTGCTCTAACCTTGCATCCTCTACCTATGTACCTTGTTATTTCAGCTATTACTTCCCAGTTGCACTGCCATAAGGATGCCACATGGTATGTATGCAATGTTTATATGTCAATATTTTTGACTAATTATGAGGATATTTTGAATGTGGCCTTTGTGCTCTCTAGAACCCTCCATGGTCAAAGGTCCCCATGGTCAAACAATGCTAACCTTGGTTCTTCAAGATTTCTTCAATTTGGTGAGTTAATTAAAACCATGTTCTGGGGGACAATGTTTGGCAAGCATCTTCAGCAATAGAGCAATAATATAGATTAGGGACTGTTGGGATAGGAACCTGTTCTTTGCCTGTTTGAAAGCCTCTAGTCTAAGTTGATCATGCCTGGCCAGACAAATTTCTATTAGGATTAAGGGCATTCTAGCCTTTTACAGGTACACATCATCTTCACAAAGCTGTCCACCAGAAGGTAGCAACCATTATTGATCAGGTGACCTCCATTTGGGTATATTTTATTTAATTCAGGAACTCTGCAGATGGTCAAAAAGCCTAAGTACACTGGTGGCTTGCCAAGCATAAAAGGACTCTGGTTTCTTAAAAGAGGAGCTTCTAGTGTTTCACATGTTGACCACAAAGCTGTAAACCATCACAGTGTTCTTACCTCCCACATCAGGTTGTTGTTCTTGCACAGGTCCACATGTTCTGGAGATATGACTCTGCCGGTAAAAGGTCCCATCTCAGTGCCAGCTTTTATCCAGGTCTTGGAGAAGATGCCAAGTCCCTCTCCTGGGATGGAGCTCTGGGCGATGATCACTTCCGAAGGCAGGACCAGACTGGAGAGCTTCTGAACCTCTATAGGAGAAACCGACATAGAAAAGTGCTTTAAGTACTATTGTGTTTTAAACCTACCCTCACATGTTCATATAAATCCGAATAAACTTTGAGCCCCATTTAACAATTTTCCATGAGGAATCCTGGTTTGGGTTATCTCTACAGACATGGAGCTCTGTACAGGGGGGGAGGGGGACTGGAAAAAGTATCCTGCCCTCCATCAGATAAAGCTCTTTAGGAGGGTGTGACAACCTAACACAGTTGTCAGGGAGCATGTAGGTCAGCTTTAAAATGTGGGAGATTTTTTATTAGAGGGTGTCTTCCCCTTCCATGGCAACAAGAAACTCTCCAGTTAAAGGGCTCACCAATCAATGAAGTGGAGTTGCTCTTCATGTTTTAATACCTAACCACAATCTATTGCATTTTTACTTTTTGTTCATTCCAATGGAGTGAGTATTTGTGAAAGTCTGCAAATATTTGTCTACAGGAGATGTCTTAGATTTATATAATGCTGGCTGAAGCATTATATGAATTTAACAGTTGTAAATATATATATATATATATATATATATATATATATATATATATAATATTTATTTGTGTTATTTTAATGTGCCAACAGTGGAATTCGTTTTATTTTCGAATTTAGTGAATTTCAGGTAATGGTAATTGACAGTGAGCAGAATCCCAATTAAATACTGGAGGGCAATTATGAATAAAGCAAATGTAGTTATAATTGCCTTTCTCCAAGGATTTGCTGGCAGCCAGATTCGCCCGATTGGCTCATTTGGGGCAATCATGAAAAGCTTTCTGCATCTAATGAGGATTTTGGAAGTCATTAGCGTTCAAGCGAACATCACTAATCTGTTATAGATACAAACAGTGAAACCCGACAATAGCGTCAAAGGAGGCTCTATCAACCTGTTTGAATTCCAGCTCAAATAGCAGACAGTGCTAGTCAGCCTGGATCGCGAATCCAGACAACTAGCCAACTGTGTTGAGTATTTAAATAGGATTTGTATTAGATTAGAGTATTATAAAGGACGATTTAATGCCATTGACAAATTATGGTTAATGATGCTTTAGGCATATTGAATAGCAGTGTACAAGCTGCACCATGTCAGGTTGCGTAAATTCAGGCTGCTGATTTTAGTGCTGTAAGGGGTATGTTTATCACAGAATAGGAAAGAACACTTCAACCCCGATCCTCCAAGGAAAATTATGTCACTTAATCCGACAATTGGCCCGCACCGAACTTCGCCTGAAATGGGCTAATTTATAGTACTTGTGATTAGGGAAATGCTTTAAAGGCAGTTTGCTGATGTAGACAACATATAAAGTCACAACTGTCTGGTCCGAGTATCTGATAGAGTAGGAAAGGAAAAAGAAATATTGCGCAGATCAGGTCATTACGAAACTCTTCTTGATTTAGTGCCAAACTAAAAAAAAACTAAGCAAACTGAGCAAAGAAAAAAAAAAATGAAAATATATAAAAATATGAAGGAAAAAAATCTGATCAATACAAGTTGATGGAAAACCTTTGTATCGAATCTTAAAGAATTGAATGTTAATCTAAACATGTATTGTCGGGCGAAGCCATTTTTATATTCTACTTTTTGTATGATGTACACGAATCTAGACAGATATGTGTACAGTTCGCTGGGGCAGGGATGGTCATCTTTTTACTTGGAAGAATTGATAATAATTTAATATTTTGGATCTTCTGATAAAATGGATCATTTTAAATATAACAACACATCGTACGGCCAAAATTATGATTGAACTGCCCGTGAAAATAAGAATTCGTCGACTATAGGGTAAAGGTGAACATTACAAGCCAGCAAAAGAATATTTTTCTTCCCAGATTCACAGATCGTAACGTTTCGAATTGCTTGCTTCGAAATGATTTGTAGGGTTATCAGTACAGATTGGATTGTAAAGTTTTCAGCCAGCCTCATAAAGCCCATACACTTCATGACGACCTGTACTATACAATTTGATTGTACAGCATAAGCTCATAAACCTTGTAAGCTAAGAAAATTGGTTGTTCGTCATCTTCTAGACAATCTAGGCCAATACGGTGACCATTTGGCAAAACTGTCACCCTAGTGCACTCTGAAGGCAGTATGAATTTCATAGATTGGATCATTTTCTCCTAGATCGTCCAGTCAGATTGTCAACCGGATGGCAAGTATAGAATGAGAACGATCAATTGCTCCTACAAAAATAGTATAACAGTCCTAAGTTGATTAATTTGTTTAGTTATGGATCTTAGCCACTAGACAATCTAGTAGACCAATATTGAAAGAAGCAGATCTGTAGTCCCGGACACCTG
This sequence comes from Gastrophryne carolinensis, assembly GCA_027917425.1. Taxonomy (NCBI): domain Eukaryota; kingdom Metazoa; phylum Chordata; class Amphibia; order Anura; family Microhylidae; genus Gastrophryne; species Gastrophryne carolinensis. The sequence continues at coordinate 201,408,830 of CM051235.1, forward strand.
CCTAACCTAATTTGAATGGAATAGATTGACAATCTGATCGGACAATAATTCGATAAACTTGTCATCTTGCCTAATGCAATCTGAATTGAATAGATCGATAGACAATCTGATCAAACAATATTTCAACAATTTAGGCAGAACTTTACAGTGCGCAATCTGAAATGAATTCACCTAGATTTTCAGTCTGGCAATCTGATTGGCCAAAACCTAAACAATCTAGGGAACACTTTCAATTATAAGTGCTGCCCTTTAGCACATTTTTAACAAACTGAAAAACAAAAATATGAATTCTTGCCTAGGTTGCCAAATATTCCTAGAAAGATACATTTTTCTAATCCGATTTAAATCAATCAGATATGATGTAAATTATGTAAATGCGTATAAACAGGTGTACGCGGTTTTCCCAATGTAAGATAGTGTAAGAAGTTATATTCATTCTTTTTATCTTATATATGTTATTATATATTTATCCTAGTTTACATTTTTGTGAATTTACCTTTTGATCATAAAAGTTTTTTAGCAAATGTTATTGCAACTTATTCTATGCAACATGTTATTACAAATTATGTTCTGTTTATTTATATCAAAGGATATCACAATCAGCACTGACTTCTTTACGAATTCCATCACAGACTTTTATAGGAAGTCCACTTTCAATGGAATTTTTGAAGGTGTAATTTTTGTGCTAAAATGATGCCCTCCAGATGCTGCTGAGATTATCTATTTTTTTTTTCAATGCTAGAAAATGTGTGTTTTATGGAAACCGTTTCCACTACCTGCAATCTATTGCCATTGGTAATGTACACCAAGAAGAGAGAAGTGATCCCTATACACCTAGAACACTGCTGCTATGGCGGCAGCTGAGGCGAGCGAGCTCACCTGCCCTTACAGATGCCCAGCAGCAGTGTTCTGTGTGTACAGGGCTCACTTCTCTCTTCTTGGTGTACAGACCTTCTGTACCTTTTTAATGGCAACAAACTGCAGGTAGTGAAAACTGTTTCCATAAAACACACATTTGCTAACTTAAGAAGAAAATGTAAAAAATACTAAATCAGCGAAGTACCTTGAGGACATAATTTTGGCACATAAAAATATACACTTTAAAAATGCCATAGAAAGTGGACTTTCCCTTTAAGACGTCTTTATTTTTATTATTACAATTTTGACTCTTCCTTTGTTTCCTCTATGCACTCCCAGGCTTTTATGAATCCTTACGAATTCCTCCACAACTTTCTCACAGACAGAGAAAGGTGTTTGTTCCTCTTCTCCTAGCAAGGCGTGTAATAGAGGCAGACTTGGATGAGAAAACGTTTAATTCATTTAGTTAACTCGGGTTTGACCTGAGAAAAGTTCTCACTTAAACCAACTTTTTTTTCCTCGACGTGAAAGGAGGAAAAAAGTGAGTTTTTCTTTAAAACGTCGCGAATTCTTCTCGCTCATTCATCAATCTTCGCACCCTCTGCTGGCATCCGTGGAAAAGGCATTATCGCCCCCCTATTCGCGCCTGTGTTCCTCTCCTAATTCACCATGAAGGCTAATGCCAATTCGCATTCAGCGGATGTCAAGCAGCTAATCCTCCCCATTTTGTTCGCAAAATTCCTGCGGCTTTTATGGGCGCTCCGCCCGACACGATGCGCCGATGTTTCGCTACACCATTCAGACAGCCTAATGAATTTAGAATGAGCCATTGCTTTCTAGTCGAGTTTAAATGAGTGCCTATCACTTTAAGAGGGTGACAAATTGTTGCACCCATAGATGGAGGGGACACTATTTAACCTCTGTCTAAAGAAGGAGTAGAGAAGGAATGGCCTTTTTTTTTCAGAGCAGGTAAAAGATGAACTTTCTCAGAAGTTTCAATGACAGATTTGCTGTGTGCGAACTGGTGGGGGTGACAGAGTAGACTTTTATCATCTGAATTCTGATCTTAGAATGAGGTCTTCTGTCTACAAGAAAGCTGTGGAGGAATTCGTAAGGATGCGTTGAGAGGTGCATATTGTACAAGAGTACAATTCGAAATAATAAGAATAATACGAATGTTCAAAAGATTAGCTAAGCAATAGATGAGCCCCCCCTTAATAAAAACGTGTAAAATGATTTGTAAGGAATCATCATGGTCGCCTACGATAAATAATCAAGGAAGAATTTGTAATATGTTCAAAATACAAGGATTAGCTAAAAAAACTTTTTTGTGAGAACGTTTTTGAGGAATTCGTAAGTATTCGTCAAATTGCATGGCATTGCACTGTTTTATATACATTGGTATCAATATTTAATACAATAAAAATAATGATAATGGATGGACTGAAAAGGACCGCTACAAAATATCGGATTATTCAGTGATAAGGTTATGGAGGAATTCGTACGAATTCAGCAGGGCGATAGGTGTTCTGATTACTTTGGATGAGAGAGAGCAAAATATTCATAATCCTTAACCGTAATCATAATAATAGCAGTAATAAAAAAAGATGAAAGCACTAGCTGCAAAAAAATCTCATTGGTGAAAAACTTATTGAAGAATTCCTAAAAATGTGACATCGAGGTTCTGATTGCTTTGGGATAAGAGAGAGTTAAAATCGTAATAATAATGTTGATGTCTGACGAATTAGGGAAATATTCAAAAACTGAATCAAATATGCGTAGTTACTGAAAGCACGCAGTTAGTTCAGTGTCATCTAATCGTACATATAACCACATAGAAGGGCATCATTAATCAATAGAGTTCATTAAAAAAACAAATAAAATTGTTTAGACACATCATTCACTACAGTATAAGTATATATGCATATAGTTCGTAAACGATTAACAAAGTACATCTCCATGCTATTTCACAGAAACAGCTGATTCTAGTTTGGCGGATTATATCTGCTCAGGATCTGTGAAAATCGTTTGCATTGACTTCGTAACGGATAAAGAATATTTAGTATAGGGTTAGGGATACAACTTTAAAGAATTAATGCAAGGTTACCATAGAACGTTGAAATGATATATACCACAGAGGACACTTTGAGACCAGTTAGTAAATAGTTTTACATTGTTAGCCATGGTTGGGCTAAGTGTCAGATTCGTATGGATTCGTAAAAGATACTGTATGCTCCAGACACATAGACATAGAAATGCAGTTTAGGTAGCTCCGCATCAAGTTTAGGGATCTGCATGGATTCGTCTTAGATCATTAAGATTACAAAGCAAATTCTGCTGGGGCCACATAACTATATCAATTAAATATCAAATGAAATACATATTCCATAGAATTAGGAATTCGTCTGGATTTTTATTAGCCAGAATTGTATGTTATATTTGTGTCAAACAAATGCAAGGGTGTAAACTCGACATTGGCCAATAAATAGAGTTTGGGGATTCGTAGAAGTTCGTAAAGATTGTTTATTCAGACCATAGGGAAATAAAGGAGAGTTGGGCAGCTGAGAAAGTTAGAGAATTCGCATGGATTGGGCAAAAAAGTAATAGTTAATCAGTAAAGTAATAATTAATTGGACAAAGCTTAATGTTAATAGATAATTTGTAGGAGACTAGTCTAGGTGAAAGGCTGGATATTTGTATAGATTCGTAATAGATTGAAAGGTATATATATACTTGCAGCTGTGGGGTTACATGCATGGTATGGATGTAATTGCGAAGCGATGGCTGAGATGAAACTACAAGTGGCAGCAGTTGGTCCATAGACTAGAATGCTGTCCCTAGGTAAGGCTGTATGGTGAAGGTTGGGTAGGTAGGTGGGTGTACTTACCTCCAGAGAAGGACTGGGCCAGCACCTCGGCGGTGAAGGCAGTTTTGGGGCTGCTGTTGTTCTTCTCCTCGAAGAGCTGCTCGCCCAGGACGTTCCTCCATCGCCCATAGAGGAAGCTGTGCAGGATGTCGGAGGTGATCATCTCGGCCAGGGACAGGGTGGGTTTGCCGAGGTTACCCTTCAGCACCAGGGCTTCCGCTGGGAGCACCGAGCCCATCATGGAGCTGCCTGAGACAACAAGCTGGGAAAGCAGGTGGGGAAGTGTCTGCTGCTGCGCTGCCTCCTCCACACAGAGAAGACTCAGAGGCAGATTCCTTGCAGCCACAGCCCCATCCCCTTTATATGGGCCCGGGTGACCCTCCTAATTGGTTATTAATGACCCCCCTGACGTGGCGAGATAGACTTGTTTCAAAGAAAAGCGGAGAGAGGGGAGGCGAAGCTTCAGAGAGACCCCCCCCCCCCTCTGTGAGACAACCAGATAAAGAGCAGAGAGGGCAGGAGATAGGAGGGAGGAGACTGGCTCACATCCCTGGGCTGGAGGAAAGGTGGTGCCGAGCTCCAATCACCTGCTCAGAGCATCCAGCACTGCCTACCAGGTCCCCACCTGCTCAGAGCACCCAGCACTGCCTACCTGCTCACAGCACCCAGCACTGCCTACCAGGTCCCCACCTGCTCAGAGCACCCAGAACTGCCTCCCAGGTCCCCACCTGCTCACAGCAGCCAGCACTGCCTACCTGCTCACAGCACCCAGCACTGCCTACCAGGTCCCCACCTGCTCAGAGCACCCAGCACTGCCTACCAGGTCCCCACCTGCTAAGAGCACCCAGCACTGCCTCCCAGGTCCCCACCTGCTCACAGCACCCAGCACTGCCTATCAGGTCCCCACCTGCTCAGAGCACCCAGCACTGCCTACCAGGTCCCCACCTGCTCAGAGCACCCAGCACTGCCTCCCAGGTCCCCACCTGCTCACAGCACCCAGCACTGCCTCCCAGGTCCCCACCTGCTCACAGCACCCAGCACTGCCTCCCAGGTCCCCACCTGCTCTCAGCACCCAGCACTGCCTCCCAGGTCCCCACCTACGTACAGCACCCAGCACTGCCTCCCAGGTCCCCACCTGCCTGCTCAGAGCACCCAGCACTGCCTCCCAGGTCCCCACCTGCTCAGAGCACCCAGCACTGCCTCCCAGGTCCCCACCTGCTCAGAGCACCCAGCACTGCCTCCCAGGTCCCCACCTGCTCACAGCACCCAGCACTGCCTACCAGGTCCCCACCTGCTCAGAGCACCCAGCACTGCCTCCCAGGTCCCCACCTGCTCAGAGCACCCAGCACTGCCTACAAGGTCCCCACCTGCTCAGAGCACCCAGCACTGCCTACCAGGTCCCCACCTGCTCAGAGCACCCAGCACTGCCTCCCAGGTCCCCACCTGCTCAGAGCACCCAGCACTGCCTACAAGGTCCCCACCTGCTCACAGCACCCAGCACTGCCTACCAGGTCCCCACCTGCTCAGAGCACCCAGCACTGCCTCCCAGGTCCCCACCTGCTCAGAGCACCCAGCACTGCCTACCTGCTCACAGCACCCAGCACTGCCTACCAGGTCCCCACCTGCTCACAGCACCCAGCACTGCCTACCAGGTCCCCACCTGCTCACAGCACCCAGCACTGCCTCCCAGGTCCCCACCTGCTCACAGCACCCAGCACTGCCTCCCAGGTCCCCACCTGCCTGCTCAGAGCACCCAGCACTGCCTACCAGGTCCCCACCTGCTCACAGCACCCAGCACTGCCTCCCAGGTCCCCACCTGCTCACAGCACCCAGCACTGCCTCCCAGGTCCCCACCTGCTCAGAGCACCCAGCACTGCCTCCCAGGTCCCCACCTGCTCAGAGCACCCAGCACTGCCTCCCAGATCCCCACATGCTCAGAGCACCCAACACTGCCTCCCAGGTCCCCACCTGCTCACAGCACCCAACACTGCCTCCCAGGTCCCCACCTGCTCAGAGCACCCAGCACTGCCTAACAGGTCCCCACCTGCTCAGAGCACCCAGCACTGCCTACCAGGTCCCCACCTGCTCACAGCACCCAGCACTGCCTACCAGGTCCCCACCTGCTCAGAGCACCCAGCACTGCCTCCCAGGTCCCCACCTGCTCACAGCACCCAGCACTGCCTCCCAGGTCCCCACCTGCTCTCAGCACCCAGCACTGCCTCCCAGGTCCCCACCTACGTACAGCACCCAGCACTGCCTCCCAGGTCCCCACCTGCCTGCTCAGAGCACCCAGCACTGCCTACCAGGTCCCCACCTGCTCACAGCACCCAGCACTGCCTCCCAGGTCCCCACCTGCTCACAGCACCCAGCACAGCCTCCCAGGTCCCCACCTGCTCAGAGCACCCAGCACTGCCTCCCAGGTCCCCACCTGCCTGCTCAGAGCACCCAGCACTGCCTACCAGGTCCCCACCTGCTCAGAGCACCCAGCACTGCATCCCAGGTCCCCACCTGCTCACAGCACCCAGCACTGCCTCCCAGGTCCCCACCTGCCTGCTCAGAGCACCCAGCACTGCATCCCAGGTCCCCACCTGCTCACAGCACCCAGCACTGCCTCCCAGGTCCCCACCTGCCTGCTCACAGCACCCAGCACTGCCTCCCAGGTCCCCACCTGCTCAGAGCACCCAGCACTGCCTACCAGGTCCCCACCTGCTCAGAGCACCCAGCACTGCCTCCCAGGTCCCCACCTGCTCAGAGCACCCAGCACTGCCTCCCAGGTCCCCACCTGCTCAGAGCACCCAGCACTGCCTCCCAGGTCCCCACCTGCTCACAGCACCCAGCACTGCCTCCCAGGTCCCCACCTGCTCAGAGCACCCAGCACTGCCTCCCAGGTCCCCACCTGCTCAGAGCACCCAGCACTGCCTCCCAGGTCCCCACCTGCTCAGAGCACCCAGCACTGCCTCCCAGATCCCCACATGCTCAGAGCACCCAACACTGCCTCCCAGGTCCCCACCTGCTCAGAGCACCCAACACTGCCTCCCAGGTCCCCACCTGCTCAGAGCACCCAACACTGCCTCCCAGGTCCCCACCTGCTCAGAGCACCCAGCACTGCCTAACAGGTCCCCACCTGCTCAGAGCACCCAGCACTGCCTAACAGGTCCCCACCTGCTCAGAGCACCCAGCACTGCCTCCCAGGTCCCCACCTGCCTGCTCACAGCACCCAGCACTGCCTACAAGGTCCCCAGGGGTGCGAGGAGTGCTGACCATAGAGAAAAAACTGCCCCCCCCCCCCTTATTATGTGCCTTTTTCATAAGGAAGTGAGAGGCAGAGGTATGGTGAAAGAGTAAGGCAGGGAAAAGGAGGGGAGGTATGGGAATAGCCAAGGTAAGACATAGAAGGATGTAGGGAGGAGAGAAAGAGAGAAAGAAAACGAAAGGAGAGGAAGAGAGAAACAAAAAAGAGGAAGAAAAAATAAAGAAAAAAGAGAAATGGAACAAGAAAGAAATGGGGAAAGAAAGAAATAGTAAGAACGAAAGGAGAGGGATAAATAAAGAACGAAAAAAGAAAGATAGAACGAGGAAGAAAGGAAAAGTATAAAGAAATAAAGTATGAAAGAAAGATGAAAGGTGAATATAGAAATAAATGAAAGAAGGAAGAAAGAATGAGAAAGAAACAGTAGGTAAGGAAGCTATAAAGTAATGAAGGAAGGAAACCTGATAAATGAAGGCATTAATTATAAAAGAAACGTGAAGAGCTAGATGGAGCAGAGAAAGGAAGATTGGGTAAGAGAGACTACAAAATTATAAAAGGCAGGGTCAGAAAGCGATTGCAGAGAGACTTTGTAGAGGAGAAATTAGAGGAGAATAGACAGAAAGACAGAAGGAGCGAGAAAAAGAGGGAAACGGAGAGAGAGGGGAAAATACAAAAGCAAAATGAGAAGGGAGGTCTGGAAACGAGGAGAAAGAGAAGGAGGAGTGAAAGGGAAGAGAGAGAGAGAAAATGTGGATGTAAATGAGAGAAAGAAAGAGAAAAGAGAGTAGATAAAGGGTAATATCATGTGTTTATGAAACCTATAAACATATAAGAGGAGGGATGAGAAAAGGAATATTATGAAGAGACAGAGATGTAACTGAAGGAGAGAGAAACTAGAGAGAGAAAGAGAGAAAGTGGTAAAGACAGGGGAGGTAAATAAGGTATAGAAAAGATCAAAAAGTTAGCAAAGAAAATGAAGGAATACGGAACGGTGAAAAAAAGAGGAAGCGATAGAGACAGAGCAAGAGAGAGAAAGAGAGAGAGAGTGATTTGAGAATAAAAAAGAGGGCTAGGGGAAAATTAATAGACGTGGGGATAGGTAACAGAATAAGAGATGAGAAGAAACTCATCTGGAGGGAAAAAGGAATAGAGGGTAAAAAGAGAAAACTATGAGGGTGGCGCAAATAAAAAAAATTAATGGGCATAGCTAAAACAATAAAAAGATGGGAAGAGAAGCAATGCAAAGAAATATAAAGAGATATAAGAAATAGGTAAAAAAGGGTTGGAAGAAAAAGAGTAAAAGCCAGTGGGCGAGGAAAAGAAAAGGAATAGATAGCTACATACTGAGGGAGAAGAGCAAAATAAGAAAATGAAATATGAGGGAAGAATGATAGAAAGAATGGTTAGAATGAGTAAAATAGAAGAAAAGAGGGAAAGCGCGATGGAGACAAAGGGAGAAAGGTGGAAGAGAAAGAGGAAAAATATGTGATCAGTGAAAGAGAATGAGAATTAGAGAGAGAAAATTGAGAGAGAATGAGAAAGAGGGATAAATAAATCATACAAACGACATAGATGAAGAGGGGTGGGGGTAATAATAACCGACAGGATAGGCAAAGAAGTACAATCTGAAGAAGAGAAGGGGAAATGTAAAAGAGAGAAGAAAAGATAGAGAAAGAGAGAGGGGGGCCATATCTGGCTTCTTATTATATATTATTGTATCGCATACGATTATACGATTATATAGTATGTATATTGCACCATATATAGTTTTTTTAATAATATACATAATATAAAGCATTATATGATGACATAATTATATATATATATATATATATATATATATATATATATATATATATATAAAACATATGGCTCATTATTATATATATTATATGAATATATGTTACTAACATGGCTTTATAATATATATGACAGCATAAATGCCTAGATATAAATATATATATATATATATATATATATATATATATATATATATATATCATCACATATGATTCGTTATTGTTAAATATTATAGAAATATATACTAAAATAGCTTTATAATATATATGTCGGCATAAATGCCTAGATATAAATATATATATATATATATATATATATATATATATATATATGTAATATATATATATATAAAACATATGGCTCATTATTATATATATTATATGAATATATGTTACTAACATGGCTTCATAATATATATATATATCATCACATATGGTTCGTTATTGTTATATATTATAGAAATAGATACTAAAATGGCTTTATATTATATATGGCGGCAGAACATATTGGGCACAATATTCTCTATAATGACATCATACGTGGCTTTCTATACGCTATCATATTTCTATACTAGCTGGTATACATGGATGTATATGGGGTGCGGCGGTTGCACCAGCCTGCCCTCTCCTCCCTCCAGTGCTCATCAGAAGGTGAGGTTTGCCTTGTGTAGCTCGGGGGCAATTAGAGGAACATTGTTTAACATAATGAGCCCAGAGGAAGGTTCCCGGTTCGGGGCTGTCGGGCGGCAGTCGGGGAGGGGGCGATGTCGGGTTTCTTCTTCTCATGTGGCTCCCAAAACAATAAAATTACTAAATGAAATGAAGAGTCCCGGGGCTGAGGAGTGGGAGGTGACCCGGCTCACACCCAGCGGCAGTCCCAATATCACATTTTAGGAGTTAAGAACGCCCCCTCCTCTATTCCAGATTATTAGCCCCGAAATCCAGCGATTTGTTATCAGTGGGTAATAATTCTTCAGATCACCACCCTCCCTCCCTGTGTGAGGAAGCTGCAGAAGGGAGGCAGACTTCCACCAGCTCTTACTGCCGATACAGAGAAAGGGGCTGCAGAAAGCCGCACAGGTAGCAGCAGCAACGGACTGGAGGAGGTGTGAAGAGTGGCAGAGAGTACAGAAGAAGATATTAGGAAATGAGGATGCAGCCAGATAAAAATAGGAGAATAATAAGAGAAAGAAAGGAAGGGAAATGATATCAATGAAAGTTTCCATTGGAAAGACAGATAAGAGCATATATAAATAGATATGGCTAGATAGATCCAACGATGGGGTAGGAAGATAGACTGATTAATAGCTAGCTAGATAGAATAGGGTAGATGGAAAGAAAGCCAGATAAATAGCTAGATAGATAGATTAAGGTAGACGGGGAGATAGATAGATAGATAGATAGATAGATAGATAATGGAGCAGATATATAGAACAGGGAAGATAGATAAATGTAGAAAATAAGGCAGAGAGATAGAATGGGACAAATAGATACATATTTAGATAACACGGGGCAGATAGATACATATATGAATGGGGCGTATATATGGATCGATAAAGAAAGAAAGAAAGATAGATAGATAGATAGATAGATAGATAGATAGATAGATAGATAGAATGGGGCAGATAGATAGATCTGGCCATATAGATAGATAGTAAACATATAGATATATAAAATGATGCAGAGAGATAGAATGGGACAAATAGATAGATATTTAGACACAATGGGGCAGATATATGGATAGAGATAGATAGATAGATAGATAGACAGATGCAGATAGATAAATAGATAGATAGATAGATAAATGCAGATATATAGATGAATAGATAGATTTATAGAATGGGACATATAGACAGACAGACTGATAGACGGGTAGAATGGGGCAGATAGATATACAGATAGACAGATGTATATAGATAGATATAGATATAGATAAATAGATAGAGAGATAGATGAATATTTAGATTTATAGAATGGGGCATATATATAGATAGACTGATAGACAGATAGAATGGGGCAGATGGATAGAATGGGATAGATAGATAGATAGATAGATAGATAGATAGATAGATAGATAAAGATATAGATAAAAAAGATATAGAGTGGAGCATATAGATAGATAGAATTGGATAGATAGAATGTGATTGATAGATATAGATAGATACACTCTCATCCCAGATTTCACCTCCAATAGACGAGGGGAGGAAACTCTTCTGGGGGAAGAGGAGCCCATCCTGGAAATAGTTGCTCAATATGACTCCAACAACCACCAACTGAGAGAAACATGAGACACCATGTAATACCCCTATACTACCCTTATACCCCATCTCTGCCCCCTATGTGTCTCTACCTGCAAAATCAGCAGGCTGATTCATAACTAACGCCAGGTAGCGACAGATGAGCGTCTGTAGCAAGGATTTCAGAACGACCGCTTGTAGTCGCTGTGCTCGGCCATGGTTAGTTGTTTCAGAGCGCCTCAGACACTGGCCAGCATTGATGAATATGTTGTGTGAGTCGCAGTACTATGCTGTATGGGAGCGAATGGTAGCGCCAGCTCAGTCCAACTGACTCACACCACATTCATTAAAAGAAAAGCCTCACAGTCCCGGCGTTCAAAATCAGGTCGTTGTAGCCCATAGCGACAGAAGCTGTGTGATCAAAGTTAGTTTTGGAACATGTATCCACTAGTAAAGCGAAAACATATGGAATAACATTGTTATTACATTGTGACATGAACAATTTAATACCAGACATGTAAGGACAATTCTGCATAAAAATATTATAAATCAAAAATGTAATTTTCTAGGCCAGGATACATGTCAGAAAGATTTGAGTTTTTATAAAAAAAAAAAATGGGATCAGGAAAGGGATTTAAGGATCGTCCATAGAAATGTATGGGAGAGCGCTAGGTAGCGAGAGGTAAGACGTGGCGCTCTGCAAGGCTGAACGCCAGCGCTGTACGCTGAGGCTGGGATAATGATGAATGGTACGCTACATGGAGTTGTTCCAGTCGCTCACTAGATTCGGCTTCATAAATGTGGAATTGCGTGCCGTGTCCGGCGTTCACCTGCCACTACCTGCCGATTACAAGGCACTACCTGTCGCTATCCCTTCATGAATAAGGCCCTAAGAGAGCATTTAGAACCCATGGCATGTTACACCCCTATACTGACCTCCCCCCAACTGAGAAGAACACAAGACACCAGACTTTTATACTCCCAATCCTGCACCTTTAATTCCATATCCGCCCCCTTTATTTCCCCACCACCTCATGGGCTATTTTCTTGTGCTTTGGCAATGCTAAATGCATTTTGAACCTTCCAATGAAATCTTTTTTGAATGCAATTAAATAAATATTTAAAAAAGAAAAAAAAATGTATATATATATATATATATATATATATATATATATATATATATATATATGTACGGGGGCAGAAATGATGTCCCGGGCCTGGGCTTAAGTGTCCCAGAAGGGGCCCAGATCCAACGATATAAGCAGTGCTCTGCGGAGCTGTGTCAAAAAAAAAAGAACAGTTCGCCCGGAGGGCTGCTCTGCTTTGGGGGTTTTGCTGCTGCGTTTTGCACCCACATTAAATCCCTCCCCCTTAGTCTCCCCCTCAGCCCCCTGTACCCAGCCCCAAAGTACCCACAATGTACCCAAAAGGAACCCCAGCCTCAATTCTATAGCCCCAACATCATGGTTGTGGGCAGTGGGGCGCCCAAGCCCAAGAGACGTCTCGGGTCAGCCAGGGACGGATTTTTGGCCTGAGTCTGTCACTGCCGAGGAGGTCGCGGGGGGCATCATTGTTGCTCCTCTGCCTTATTTATCAGATTTGTGCTCACTTTGCATCATTTTGAGAAAGGAAGCACCATTTGTTTCTGCTGTTTCAGTCCTAAAGCGGAACAAAGCCTGTGAAATTGACTTTCCCTGGTTAGGTTCCCTCAATTTGGGATACACCATTGTGTGAAACCCCCAAGAAAGCCTGTAATCACTTTCCTTTCACCAGTCTAACGGTGCCTAATGAGAGCTGTCTGCCGTGGCTATGTCATTCGCCAAATGTCTCTCATTGATTTCAAACCCCAGCAACAAAAATACAAAAATACAAAAGACAAAAATAATATTGTATTTATACATTGTCTAGGTTGGGGCAGACATTGTAGCTTTTTATGGGGCCCCAAAATCTATAGTGGCTGCTATATATATATATATATATATAGATACACTGTGTCCACCAAAAATAAGCCTAGTTACAATTCATAACCCAGCTGCCAGGCTCCAGCGGAGGGACTAGAGCAGCTGTAAAGGAGGGTGAAGTCAGATAGGTAAGCTTGTCAGTTGAAGTAAAATGTTTGATCTTGCTGGTTCTACCACAGCCTGCTGCTATGTCGGGCACATGTCCAGCCAGTGGGCTCTGTGCACGTACTGTACTGGAGCTGCTGTAATGCCACCACCATCTTGACAGCTGCCAAATGGCTATAAGACATCCCCTGAAAATATTTTTGGTGCAAAATGAATATAAGACCTGTGTTATTTTCGGGGAAACACGGTAGATAGATAGGGGCAAATAGTTAAAATGGGGCACATAGATAGATAGATAGACTCTCATACCAGATTTCACTTCCATAGATGAGGAGAGGAAACTCCACATCCTGCCGGGGGAAGAGGAGCCCACCATGCTCCTCATAGCTGCCCAATATAATAGATAGAAAAAATAGGGGATCGATAGATAAGGGTTGATAGGTAGATTAGGGTGGATAGGGCTAGATAGATAGACAGAATAGATAGATAGATAGATAGATAGATAGATAGATAGATAGATAGATACTCATACCAGATTTTACGTTCATAGATGAGGAGAGGAAACTCCACATCCTGCTGGGGGAAGAGCCTATCCTGCTCCTCATACCTGCCAGAGGTAGATAGGTATGTTAGGGTAGATATAAGTATATAGCTAGATAGACGAATAGAATAGATAGATAGATAGATAGATAGATAGATAGATAGATTCATTCTCATACCAGATTTCACTTCCATAGATGAGGAGAGGAAACTCCACATCCTACTGGGGGAAGAGGAGCCCACCCGGCTCCTCACAGCTGCCCAATTAGATAGATAGATAGATAGATAGATAGATAGATAGAGGTAGATAGAGGTAGATAGGTATGTTAGGGTAGATATAAGTATATAGCTAGATAGACAGATAGAATAGAATAGACTAGATAGATAGCTAGATAGACAGATAGAATAGAATAGACTAGATAGATAGATATATAGATAGACAGATAAAAAGATAGATAGATAGATAGATAGATAGATTCTCATACCAGATTTCACTTCCATAGATGAGGAGAGGAAACTCCACATCCTGCTGGGGGAAGAGGAGCCCACCATGCTCCTCATAACTGTCCAATTAGATAGATAGATAGATAGATAGATAGATAGATAGAAAGATAGATAGATAGATACCGGTAGATAGATAGATAGAATGAGGCAAATAGATGGATAAATAATATAATGTTCAGATAGATGGAAAGATCTAGCAGATACAGAGGCAGATAGATAAACAGATAGAATGGGGAACATACAGTAAATGAAAGGTGGGGGGGTGTCTGGTGGCCGCGGCTGTTCATGAAGAGTTCATTTACAGTTTACTGGCAGTTCATCCTGGAAGCATTTCTGCAGGTCTATAGAATATTCCGGGCCCAGGAGAGAATAGCCCCCCTCCCTGGCGGCCCCCATTTGGCGGAGCGCTTTAAATATTCATGACAATTAATAGAGCCCCTCACTCTATCGGACCATTGTTGGGGGGTGTATTTCTTGCTGGCCGGCTGAATGGTGTGAGTTCTTTTTCGCCTCACTCACCATTGTTCCCATTTGTAACTCTCCTTTTTGCGGGGTTGATGGGGCAGTAGTAAAACGCAGCTCTGTCACCGGGTGCCACCCCCCACCCCCTCTCCTGCCCTCCCTCCTTCCCACCCTCAGCCTGGGCAGAATACGTCTCTATTCCGGGCCATGGAGCTGGCAGTCCCCCTCCATTCACTGTCAGGTTGAAGGATTGTGAGGAAATCAATCTTGTATGGTCTTTTTGAGGCTGGTGTGACATGCGGGCTTTTCATGGAGGGGATGGCCAGCGCTGGACAGGCCTGTGCTGGAGACATGGGCCCAGGAGGAGACAGAAGAAAGGCGGCATGATATGTGCCTGGAGAGGCTGAATGACACTGGAAGAAAGCAGATTAGTGCTCTACAGCTGCTTGTTCTCCTGCAGCCCCCCTCCCCTCCTCTAGCCAGCTTTTCTCCTGCCATTGAATAGGATCTGAACAGGCTTTAGACTGATTTATATGTATTACGGTTAAACATTTATTGCTGTCAATGGCAGTGGGAGAAAGGGGACGGGCACAAAGGCTGCTATTCTGTACCACAGGGCGACTGGGGCAGGTAACAGGACAATACTGCCATGCAGCTCCATGGAACTTTAGCCAGAACCATCTAAATAGGTCTACTTTAGTAAATAATGCTAAAGGTATCCATAGGCATCAGATGATCATTCACACGTGTAGCCAAAAACAGCCAGATATAGGGCAGAAGAATATCCATCATTATAGATCTTCACTTTTGAAGCACAGTCATTGGTCCATGGACTGGCCAAAACATCTTTAAATGGCCTCACTATATAAGCACAGTCATAGGCATGTCCATAGGCATCAGATGATCATTCACACGTGTAGCCAAAAACAGCCAGATATAGGGCAGAAGAATATCCATCGTTACAGATCTTCACTTTTGAAGCACAGTCATTGGTCCATGGACTGGCCAAAACATCTTTAAATGGCCTCACTATATAAGCACAGTCATAGGCATGTCCATAGGCATCAGATGATCATTCACACGTGTAGCCAAAAACAGCCAGATATAGGGCAGAAGAATATCCATCGTTATAGATCTTAATTTTTAAAGCACAGTCATTGGTCCATGGACTGGCCAAAACATCTTTAAAGGGCCTCACTATATATGCACAGTCATAGGAACATGGTCTGTCAAAAAACAGGTCAAAAGGCCCTGAATACGTATATGAGCACAATCATGGAACCATGGCATGCCCAAAATAGGCCTTTACTATATGAGCTCAGTCATGGAAGTATGGACTGGCCAAAAACTGCTGAATCCCCCCCATGGAGCACATTTAGGATATGGACACATAATGCAGGTCTATCACTGTGCCACTACCTTTGAAATATCAAAATTCTCTACTGTCATGCTGATAGTAAGACAATGGAGATTTTTGGGCTGATCTAGCAAATGGTTCATCAATATGAGCAGGGATGTAGCTATAGGGGATGCAGAGGTTCTGACCGCATTGGGGCCCATAAGGTCAGGGGGCCCCGTCATTGTTCCTCCACCTTAATTTTTAAATTTGAGCTCTCATGCCATCAAGTACAGAAAAAGAAGCACCATTTGTCTTGGCTGTTTCAGTCTTTAGTTGTCTAGTTGTATCTAATTTAGTTAATATGACAAGAAAAAGGTTACTGTATGTCATGATGGGGTCCCATTTAATGTTTGCACCAGGGTCTGCTCACAATCTGAATAGATCTACAGTAGTTAATAAAGACCTATTTCAGCACACTTTAGTCCACGGACTAGCATAAATCCTCTATATAGACCTTCATTATATAAGAATAGTCATGGGACTATAGATTATCCTCAAACATCTCTAAAGACCCTCACTAGATGAACACAGGCACAGGGCCATGAACTGACCAAAGCATGGACTGGACAACAGCGTCTTTCTGCCTTTCTGAGTCTCACTGCCTTTCAGCTTTCTATTCTAGTCTTACGTTGTTTTTGTCCTTTTTATTTCTTTGTGTTTTACATCACTTTTTTGTTTTTCACTCCTTTTTCACTTTTTTTTATCTTTTTTCATTTTCTTTTTTTTTTTCAATTCTCCCTTATCTTTTCTTTCACCTATTGTTTTACCCTTTTGGTTTTTTTCGGTTTTCAGTTTTTACATTTTCATTTACACAAGCTTTACTTTACTTCCTCTTCCTTTTTTTCATTTTTTGATTTTGCCTTTACTTTTTATTTGCTCAAGGTTTAACCTAATTTCCCTCTTTCTTTCTTCATTCCTTTCCTTCCTTTTTGTCCTTTTCTGTATTCCTATTTGTCTTCTACTTTATTTTCTTTTCATTTACTTTTCTTTTCATTTACATTTCTCTCTCCTTCTTCCTCTATCTTTCTTTTTGCCTTATTTCCTTCTATCTCTTTCTTTCTTTCTTTTTCTTTCTTTCCTTGCTTTCTTCTTGTTCTTTTTTGCATTGTCTGCATTCCTTTCTTTTATTTTAATTTACCTAAGCTCCTCTTTCTTTCTTTCTTTCTTTCTTTCTTTCTCTTTCTTTCTTTCTTTCTTTCTTTCTCTCTATGTATGTTTTGCTAGTGCATAACAAACTATGCACTCAGTGATCTGGCAACAGAACACCTCCCTGTGCTCCCACCTGTCAGTGCATGCGACACAAACAAAGCCATGCGCCCTCCACCCCGCCACACTCGGTGCACTCCAGACAGTTGTGGCCTCCGCCAGACACAGCGCTCCTTCTTGTGTCACATCAAGCAGTAGGCAAATTAATGGCAGTTCAGCCTGTTGAGTGTGACTTAAGAAGCATGACATTGAAATGATTTTTAATGGTGTCCTGTAACCCGGCCTGCTGTTTGTAAAGCCCCCCCACGCATACCCCATCTGAAGATCAGGAGCGGCTTCCCTCTCTCAGGCAGAATGGGGCCTTTTGTTAAATCCTCCAAATACATTTTTACTGAAGACTGATCCTCTGCTTTTCCCCTTTGAACTTTCCAATAAAGTCTCTAATATCCTCACCCCATGGAAAGGAAAGACGGGGTTTGCCCTGGAACATCTGCTGGGAGAAATCCAGGCTGCAGGGCAAAAATCTGTAAACGCAGCAAGTCATTAAAAAGATATTAGCGCCAGTGGAAAGGTCTCGCCGACCATATTGATCAGGGATACAGGCGGAGCGCAAAGGATCGCACGGCTACAGGATTTGAGACACTTTTTTCACGCTAATTAAAAAGAAATAGATCCTTTCATTCAAAGGCTGATTGATCTGACAAACCAACAATTTCCTGGGCCCTATTCAACTTAACTGACCAGGCTTCAGAGTCCCTTTTCTCAATGTCACAATGACATGACATCATCTTGATCACCCCTTACCATGCCTGAACCCCCAAGTAACCCCCTGTCAGTCTGTGATATGGAGGTGCATGGGTCTGACTCATACCTACCTTCAGGACTGAAAACCCTACCTCCGATCCAACACATTCCCGCTGACATCAATGACCCGTATTTGGGATATTTTCTGTGTCCGCTGATTCAGGGCCATGTTTTTTGGCCAAGTTGCCGTTTTTGCTGGAAAATACTGTATGCGTACGTTAGTATTCGCTGTATTGTTAAGGTGTACATTCATCCATAAATTTACGGGTGTAGCCTGCGCTTGCACGTGATTCTGAGCCCTGATTTGGTCATTTTTGGGCCTATAAAATCTGTAGGTTTCTGGTTCAAATTTATGCCCTCTTTTTGCTAGCAGAAACGGGCCAATGCACCTAAGATGGAGCCTCTTGATGAGTTCTGTGAAGAGTATGAGCATGTGCAGCAGTGGTGGCTGTTAACCATGTACCTTCCAGAGCTTAGGCATACCCCTAGTTGTCTGGCTATCGATCAGGTGACCGATCAGCAGATGTTCAAATTGACCACTTTTCTCTTAAGAAGCTTTACTCAGAGTTGCAGCCATGGTTGACCCCCCACCACAAGAAAGGGGCATGCAATTGGTGGTATGGCCAAATTGGTTGACTGCCTTAAATTTTTGGTGAATGGCTCCCTCCAGAGGTTAGGGGCACTGTCAGTTGGCATGTCCCAGCCTTCACTGAGCCTCACCCTGCCTAAATACATCTCTTTTCCTGACAGCATTGCAGCCTGGAATGTGGTGAGGTCGGGGTTTTTTTCTAATTGCAACTATGCCAAGTGTCATGGGCTCCATCGATTGCACACATGTGGCCTTGGTTCCCCCAGCTGCTCAGAAGTATATCTTTTTATTATTTATTATTATTATTGTTTATTTATATAGCGCCATCATCTTCCGTAGCGCTTCACAAAGTAGTAATTACAGACAAGGTAGAAATATACGATACATATACCATTTCAAATGCAGTTTTACAGAGTTGACAATGGATATTCTGAGTACAAGATACAGTAGGGGAGAGAGCCCTGCCCTTGCGAGCTTACAGTCTAAAGGAAGAGGGGTGAAGACGAGGGGCAAGGATCACAAACAGTCAGTATTGAGCTTTGTGGCATGTGCTCTTTAGAAGATTGGTTAGGCCAGATTATATGCTTGTCTGAATAAGTGCGTTTTAAGGGCGCCTTTGAAGGTTTTGAGGGTTGTGGAGTGGCGGATTGGGTGTGGGAGGGCATTCCAGAAGATTGAAGTTGCACGTGAGTCCTGGAGGCGGGCATGAGAGGAGGTGACCAGGGTGGAGGACAGGAGAAGGTCGGCAGAAGAGCGGAGGCTGCGTCTAGGTTGATCTTTTGGTACGTTTAGGTCTACATTGCTCCTCCTTTTAGCCCAATCTCCTCTCTTTAGGCTAGCCTAGCTTCACCTTCCCTAAACCAGATTCCATGTGTTCACAGTATGTTTAGGTCCACATTGCTTCCCCTTCTTGCCCACGCTCCTCTCTTTAGGCTAGCCTTGCTTCACCTACCCTAAACCAGCTTTTCTGTGTCACAATTGGCCCTGGTTTTGATTTATTTTGCCCGCTTAAAAAAGAATGTATAGTGGGCCCAGATCTTCATTTTCTCTGCTTTTTGGCCTGCTTCCCTGACTCGTCCCACAAGGTATTCATCTTGAGGAGTTCCAGTTTGCACACCCATTTTGAGAGTGGCGAGCTGACTGGTGGCTGGCTTCTGGGTCTGTTGATTTTATTAGCTGATCTGCCTGTCTACTGCTGTTATTGCATTAGCAATCGTTTTTTGCATAATAACATGCATCTAATATGTGCACCCTTTTTGCTTTAGGCCCAAGTTTGTTGTGTTTGTCAATTTATCCCTCTCTCCGCTCTCACTTCTACTGTGTTCTTGTCCCTCTTTTAATGCCCCCTTCACC